>JARQOD010000001.1:229733349-229827175 GCA_033576555.1 Oophaga sylvatica | reverse complement strand
ATTATAAAGTTTAGTGAAACACTTTGGGGTTCAAAGTGCTCACTACTAGAGATGAGCGGTGTTCGAAGCAAACTGTTCGCCAATTTCAAATTCGAGCTGTTTGGGCGGTGTTCGAGCCGTTCGACGAACCCAAACGATTTGGAAAAAATCCGGCTGTTCGAGGTTATGTTCGATACTGTTCGTGCACCAAAATCGTAACAGGATTTTTTCTCAGTAATGCTGATAATCAATGTTAATACACAGTTTGAGTGTACAGCGGGTGGGGGGAGGGGCATGGGATGGATCTCTGCAGAAATAATGAAGATCTCCATTTTTTTTTCTCTTTCCCGCATTTCCAGTGGGCGTGCAGTCTGTCAGCCTATCAGCAGCACACACACGGAGCAATTTTTTTTTTTTCACACAAGCAAGGGCATGTGTCTGGCTGTGTATGTCACATGTCCTTGCCCTATAAGACCCAGCCATTTTCCCCGTCGCCACCATTTTCTCACTGCTGCAGCTCAGTGTTAGACGGCACTGCTGCTGCTGTGAGCGCTATCTTGTGCAGCAGCAAATTGGAAGCGAAATTTCACTTAAAGCGAGAGAAAGGTTTAGGGAGTAGGGAGTGGGACTAGTTTGTAATTGCAGCCTTTTTGAGGGCTAGGTTACAGCAGTTCCTAGCACTTTTAGCAGGCAGGTCTGTGCTCTTAATAAATAGACAGATAGGTTGGGAGTAGTGACTATTTGTAATTGCAGCCCTTTTGATGGCTAGGTTACATCAGTTTCTATCACTTTTTGCCAGCTCCACCAGCGTTCAAATAACTACGAATTTTGAGCTGCATCTTGCCTGTAAAATAATTGTGGGCATAGTAGCAGTATTTGGTACTCATTCTATTAGGCCATCTATACAAAGCTCCACCAGCGTGCAAATAAATATGAATTTTTATCTGCATCTTGCCTGTAGAATAATTGTGGGCATAGTAGGAGTGTGTGGTACTCATTCTATTAGGCCATCTATACAAAGCTCCACCAGCGTTCAAATAAATACAAATTTTTAACTGCATCTTGCCTGGACAATAATTTTGGGCATAGTAGCAGTGTGTGGTACTCATTCTATTAGGCCATCTAGACAAAGCTCCACCAGCGTTCAAATAAATACGAATTTATAGCTGCATCTTGCCTGGACAATAATTTTGGGCATAGTAGCAGTGTGTGGTACTCATTCTATTAGGCAATCTATACAAAGCTCCACCAGCGTTCAAATAAATATGAATTTTTAGCTGCATCTTGCCTGGACAATAATTTTGGGCATAGTAGCAGTGTGTGGTACTCATTCTATTAGGCCATCTATACTAAGCTCCACCACCTGTGTATCTAATAAAATTGTTTCACTGCTTCTAACTCAGTCAATCCTTTTGGGTTAGTACCACAAATTGGCACTCAGCTCTGCTCGATTTCCATCCATCGTTTTGTGCAAACAACTTCAGAGCTGTCAATTAGTTAACCACCAAAATGAATGGCAAAAGGCCTGCTGCTGGTGGAAAGAGGAATAGGCGTGTTGGGAAGGGAAAAAAAGGTTGTGTCCGTGGGGCAGGTGTTAAAGCAACAGTAACATCTGCAGAAGAAAGACCATCTTCTAGCCAAACTAAGATGTCTACTTCTTTTAGTGGACAATGTGATACGATCCCTTTCTTACGGCCACGCCCATCGCTACAAATTCCAGATGAGGCACAAAAACAGCAGGTGCTTCAACAGATATCAAGTGCTCCTTTAAGTCGGCTCTCCTCCACCTCAACTTCAACATCACAAATACTCCAGTCTTCAGAGGTGTCACCCCAATCGCACTTGCTTCCTCACAGCTCCCAAGTCCCCAGCTGCCCGTCTGAGTATGGGGTAGAACAGATGGTTGAGTCTGCAGAGCCGTTTACTCATACTATAGCCTGGGAATCAGAGGTCGTCTCCAGAGCTTCTGTGAATCTAGACAAGGAAATGATCTGCACTGATGCCCAGAATCTTTCTGAGTCAGATCCAGGACCAGATGAAGAAGTTTCTGAGCATAATGTGGACCCTCGTTCCCAAACTGAGACTCAAATACCTGTTATGATTTGGCAGCTGAGGAGAGCAGGCAAAAAAGGAAATACACCAGAGAGGTTGGAATCTATGGGATTGCAGTACCCTGACTAACCACCACAACTAAAGGCAGCCGTAGAGCGTACCTACGTTGGTCCTAGACGCCTCGTCACAGCCTGAGAAGCTAACTACACCTAAAGACAGAAAGAGGAAAACTATCTGCCCCGGAGCAGATCCCCAAAGAACATAGAAAGCCCCCAAACATGTAATGGCGGTTAGACAAGAGGAAAATACAGACACAGACAGAAAATAGTATGAGCAAACGTTGGGGCCCAAACTTCCTAAATAGAAAAGGATAGGAAGGACACTTACTGCAATCCCAAAAAACCCTGAAAAATACCAACTCTACTAATTACAAAAACACCTGAGATCACACGACCTCTACCACCTAAATTAGTTCTCTGGTGTAACAAAACTAAACAGCAGCCACTGAAAAAACTGGAAAAGGCAAATGAACAAACAACAGTGGCTGAACTAAACTGAGAGGAGCACAAGCCCCCGGAGGGGACCCGGCAGACCCCCACAGAAGTGCAGGACAAAATGCAAAAAGCAAGCACAAAAAACTAAAAGAAGAAAATGTCTTATCTGTTAGCAGAAGATGCAGGCACGAAACAGCAAGCTACAAAGTGAACAGGAATCAAAGATAAGACCAGAACAATTGATCACCGGCAACCCTGATGGGAGGGAACCTCCCTTATATAAGACCAGTCAGTAACACCTGATCGCCAATCCTCACAATCTTCATTGTATAGTTCAGTACTGTTTGTAACCACCAGAGGGAGCTTCTGCTCAGAATTAATTTCCAGCACATTCACAACAGTACCCCCCCCTTGAGGAGGGGTCACCGAACCCTCATTTGAGCAACCAGGTCGGTCAGGATGAGCTCTGTGATACGCACGGATGAGTCTCCTAGCATGGATGTCCGAAGCAAACACCCAAGAATTGTCCTCCTGACCATAACCTCTCCACTTAACCAAATACTGGAGTTTCCGTCTAGAAAAACGAGAATTCAATATTTTCTCAACCACATACTCCAGATTGCCCTCAACCAAAACAGGGTCAGGAGGCACAGCCATAGGAACCACTGGCTCGACAACCTCTTCAATAAGGACTTGTGGAACACGTTATGGATCTTAAATGTCCTTGGAAGAAGTAAACGAAAGGAAACAGGATTAAGAATCTCCATGATCTTATAAGGTCCAATGAACCTAGGCTTAAACTTAGGAGATGCAACTCTCATAGGGATATTTCTTGAGGACAACCAGACCAAGTCCCCCACTTCAAACCGAGGACCATCAGTCCTATGCTGGTTGGCAAACCGCTGGGCCCTCTCCTGAGAGAGGGACAACCTCTCCACCACCTGGTCCCAAATCTGCTGCATACGCTCCACAACAGAGTCAACACCTGGACAGACAGAAGCCTCCGTCTGTCCTGAAGAAAATCGAGGGTGAAACCCAAAATTGCAGAAAAATGGAGACATCAAAGTGGCAGAGCTAGCCCTATTATTAAGAGAAAACTCAGCCAAAGGCAAAAAAGAGACCCATTCATCCTGATCAGCAGACACAAAGCATCTCAGATAAGTCTCCAATGTCTGGTTTGTTCTCTCAGTTTGTCCATTGGTCTGAGGATGAAAAGCCGAGGAGAAAGACAATTGAACACCAAGTTTAGAACAAAAAGTCCTCCAAAATCTGGAAACAAACTGGACTCCTCTGTCAGACACAATGTTCTCAGGAATGCCGTGTAACCGAACCACGTGCTGAAGGAACAAAGGCACCAATTCAGAGGAGGAAGGCAACTTAGGTAATGGCACAAGATGTATCATTTTGGAAAACCTATCACAAATCACCCAGATAATGGTCATTCTCTGAGAAACAGGGAGGTCGGAAATGAAATCCATAGAGATATGGGTCCATGGTCTCTTGGGCACAGGCAATGGCATCAACAAACCACTAGAGCGAGAGCAAGGCTTGGAGCGAGAGCAAGTCCCGCAGGACTGCACAAATCCCTGACATCACGAGACAAAGTAGGCCACCAAAAGGACCGACTAACCAAGTCTCTGGTACCAAAAATTCCGGGATGACCGGCCAACGCGGAACAATGAATCTCAGACATCACACTCTTTTTCCACCGGTCTGGGACAAACAATTTCCCCATAGGGCAGCGCTCGGGTTTATCCTCCTGACACCCTTCCAGAGCCAGTCTCAAATTGGGCGAGATGGCGGAAAGAACTACACCCTCTTTCAAAATAACAGCAGGATCAGATAACTCAGGAGAGTCCACAAGGAAACTCCTCGAGAGGGCATCCTCCTTAACATTCTTAGTGCCAGGAAGTAAGGAAACCATGAAATTAAAACGTGTGAAAAACAAGGCCCACCTGGCCTGTCTAGGATTAAGTCGCTTGGCTGATTCCAGATAAACCAGATTCTTATGGTCCGTGAGGACCACCACCTGATGTTTGGCTCCCTCCAGCCAATGTCTCCACTCTTCAAAAGCCCACTTCATGGCCAATAACTCCCGATTACCCACGTCATAATTACATTCAGTTGGAGAAAATTTTCGAGAGAAAAAGGCACAAGGGTTACTTTTAGAGGTCTCTGGATCTCTTTGGGACAAAACGGCACCTGCCCCAATTTCAGAGGCATCAACCTCCACCTGAAATGGCAGAGAAACATCAGGCTGCCGTAGAACAGGAGCAGAAGTGAATCTATACTTAAGTTCCTGAAACGCAGAGACTGCCTCAGGAGGCCAATTCACCACATCAGAACCCTTTTTGGTCAAATCAGTCAATGGTTTAACAATAACAGAGAAATTACCAATAAATTTACGATAAAAATTGGCAAAACCCAAGAATCTTTGAAGAACCTTTAATGAAGTAGGTTGGACCCAATCACAGATGGCCTGAACCTTGATCGGGTCCATTTCAATAACAGATGGGGACAAAATGAATCCCAGAAATGAGATCCTCTGTACGCCAAAAAGACACTTTGATCCCTTCACATACAGAGCATTCTCTCTCAAAATCTGGAACACAGTCCGAACATGTTTCACATGAGAGTCCCAGTCATTGGAAAAAATCAAGATATCATCCAAATAAACAATCAGAAATTTATCCACAAAATCCCTGAAAATGTCATTCATGAAGGACTGGAAGACAGAAGGAGCATTAGTGAGACCAAAGGGCATCACTAGGTACTCAAAATGCCCCTCTGGGGTATTAAATGCCGTCTTCCATTCATCCCCGTGCTTAATGCGAATAAGGTTATATGCCCCCCTGAGGTCAAGCTTGGTAAACCAAGTAGCACTTTGCACCCTGGAAAACAGGTCAGAAATCAAGGGTAACGGATATTGATATTTCACAGTGATATTTTTCAAGAGACGATAATCAATACACGGCCTTAATGAACCATCCTTTTTGGCCACAAAGAAAAAATCGGCACCCAAGGGTGAAGAGGATGGTCTAATATGACCCTTCTCCAATGACTCCTTGATATAAGACCGCATAGCGTCATGTTCAGGTACAGACAAGTTAAAAAGGCGACCTTTAGGGAATTTACTACCAGGCACTAATTCAATAGCGCAGTCATAGCTCCTATGGGGGGGCAAGGATGCAGATTTACTTTCGCTAAACACATCAGAAAAATCAGTCAAAAAGTCAGGAACATCCTGAGCCTGGGGGAGGCAGAAAAAACAGGAGTGTTGGTATTAACACATTGGCAGCCCCAACTGGTTACAGACACAGATTTCCAATCCAAAACAGGATTATGAGACTGTAACCAAGGGAAACCCAGTACGATAATGTCATGCAGATTATACAGCACCAAAAATTTGCAACTCTCCTGATGATCAGGTTCAACCCTCATTATCACCTGAGTAGAGAAGTGAGGTTTATTCTCAGCCAAAGGGGTAGAATCGATCCCCAGTAGGGGAATAGACTTCTGTAGGGGTATCAAGGGAAACCCACAACGTTTAGCAAAATCAAAATCCATCAGGTTAATAGCTGCTCCCGAATCAACGAAAGCCTCAGCAGAAAATGTGGACAGGGAGCAAATCAGGGTAACAGTCAACAAAAATTTAGTCTGAACACTAACCAAGACAACTGAGCGTGCAAAACGTCTTCCCCGCTTAGGGCATAGCATGAGAGGCATCACCACAGTAGAAACATAACCCATTGCGTTTTCGAAACTCATGACGCTGTGTCCCAGAAGCCACTCTATCACACTGCATGGGTTCAGAAGCTGGTTCACAAGGCAACACTTCCACGCATACCTCTACGCTCACGCAAACGTCTGTCAATTTGAATCGCTAATGACATAGAATCATTGAGACCAGAGGGGACAGGGAATCCCACCATAACATCCTTTACATTCTCTGACAGACCCTTCCGAAAAAGGGCTGCCAAAGCATCGTCATTCCATTTGGTCAGGACTGCCCACCTTCGGAATCTCTGACAGTATAACTCAGCGTCCTCAAGCCCCTGATTTAATGCCAACAAGGCTTTTTCAGCTTGATCAGTGACATTAGGCTCATCGTACAATAACCCCAGAGCCTGAAAAAATGCATCAACATTACTCAAAACAGGATCCCCAGGTGTCAGGGAAAAAGTCCAATCCTGAGGATCGCCGCGCAGGAGAGAGATGACAATTTGAACCTGCTGTGCTGCGTTCCCTGAGGACTTAGATTTCAAGGCAAAAAACAACTTACAGTTATTTTTGAAATTCAGAAATTTAGCTCGATCCCCTAAAAACAAATCTGGCATGGGAATCCTAGGTTCCACAACAGGCAACCCTGCAAGATAGGTAGTAATACTCCGAACTTCAGTGGCAAGCTGATCCACACGGCCAGACAACTGTGCAAACTCCATTGAGAGAAAAAAATAAAATCCTCCTCAGCATTCAGAGAAACAGAGGGAAAAAAAAAAAAAAATCTCTGACAACTCTGACAATCTTCTTTTTTTTTTAACACTATTTTTCCCTTCTGTGAGTACCATACAAATATCAGTTTTTGGGCCGTGATACTGTTATGATTTGGCAGCTGAGGAGAGCAGGCAAAAAAGGAAATACACCAGAGAGGTTGGAATCTATGGGATTGCAGTACCCTGACTAACCACCACAACTAAAGGCAGCCGGGGAGCGTACCTACGTTGGTCCTAGACGCCTCGTCACAGCCTGAGAAGCTAACTACACCTAAAGACAGAAAGAGGAAAACTATCTGCCCCGGAGCAGATCCCCAAAGAACATAGAAAGCCCCAAACATGTAATGGCGGTTAGACAAGAGGAAAATACAGACACAGACAGAAAATAGTATGAGCAAACGTTGG
The DNA here is from genome assembly GCA_033576555.1 of Oophaga sylvatica. Lineage (NCBI taxonomy): Eukaryota > Metazoa > Chordata > Amphibia > Anura > Dendrobatidae > Oophaga > Oophaga sylvatica. Next base: position 229,819,752 of record JARQOD010000001.1, on the reverse strand, counting down.
GGCCCAAACTTCCTAAATAGAAAAGGATAGGAAGGACACTTACTGCAATCCCAAAAAACCCTGAAAAGTACCAACTCTACTAATTACAAAAACACCTGAGATCACATGACCTCTACCACCTAAATTAGTTCTCTGGTGTAACAAAACTAAACAGCAGCCACTGAAAAAACTGGAAAAGGCAAATGAACAAACAACAGTGGCTGAACTAAACTGAGAGGAGCACAAGCCCCCGGAGGGGACCCGGCAGACCCCCACAGAAGTGCAGGACAAAATGCAAAAAGCAAGCACAAAAAACTAAAAGAAGAAAATGTCTTATCTGTTAGCAGAAGATGCAGGTACGAAACAGCAAGCTACAAAGTGAACAGGAATCAAAGATGAGACCAGAACAATTGATCACCGGCAACCCTGATGGGAGGGAACCTCCCTTATATAAGACCAGTCAGTAACACCTGATCGCCAATCCTCACAATCTTCATTGGATAGTTCAGCACTGTTTGTAACCACCAGAGGGAGCTTCTGCTCAGAATTCATTTCCAGCACATTCACAACAAATACCTGATTTCAGCGACAACTTGAGTTCTTTGTCAGGGCAGGAAGAGGTTGGCTCTGAGAACGACGGGTGTGAGAAAACACAGGGTGATGATGACGAGGTTGCAGATCCACTTACTGTCATCCCACAGTCAGCCAGTCGATGAGGTCAGCAGAGGAGGTGGAGGAGGATTCTAGTGATGACGAGGTCAGGTTGCGCCTTCCTGGACAGAGACGTAGTACTGGAAGCACGTCACCAAGTGCAACCTCAACCACAACTCTGCCTTTGACCACAAGTCGTGGTGGCTCTTCAGGTCGCATGGGTTCTAAGCCTTGCATAGCCTGGACATTTTTTCAGATCGATAAGGATGACCCAACTCGTGTTATCTGTAACATTTGTGACCAAAAGCTAAGTAGAGGCCAAAAAATCCATAGTTTGAGTACTTCATGCATGAACAGTTACATGGATATGAAGCATAAGTTGCAGTGGCAAGCTCACTGTGCTACAATGCGGCCTAGCGGGCCGGGCCAACCACCGTCTGCCCCATCTTGTGCATCCGCAACCGCTGCCTCTTCATCCTCTGTGACTGGGGGGACAGCAGTCAGAACTGTTTTGAGACTCAGACCTGGCACCTCTTTACCCGCAACAGCCAGTCTGATTGGCAGGTCATCATTTCATTTGGAAGTGGAAACACCAGCTGGTGTTGAGCGCTCTCCAACATCGAGAGCACCACCTTTGGATCAAGGCAACCTAACTTTTGCACCTGCATCTTCCTCACAGACTGTCAGTTGTCCAGGGACACCCTACTCAACCCCGTCTACGCACAACAGCCAGCCCTCAGTCCCTCAGATGTGGACAAGTAAAAGACCATTTCCTCCTAGCCATGAGAAAGCAAAGAGGTTGAATTTCACCATCTGCAAGCTTTTGGCTACAGAAATGCTGCCTTTCCGCCTGGTGGACACAGAGGATTTTTGAGACCTTATGTCCGTCGCAGTGCCCCAGTACCAGATGCCTAGTCGGCACTACTTCTCAAAGAAAGGTGTGCCTGAGCTCCACCAGCATGTCGCACACAACATCACCGCTTCTTTGAGAAACTCAGTGTGTGACAGGGTGCATTTCACCACAGACACTTGGACGAGTAGGCATGGACAGGGGCGTTACATGTTGCTGACTGGGCACTGGGTAACTATGGTAACAGCAGGACAAGGGGCTGCTGTCCAAGTCTTGCCGTCCCCACGAGATGTGCGTCAATCCTCTTTATCTCAAAGTTCCTCCACTGCTTCTGCCTCCTCAACCTCCTCTCAGTCCTCCACCAGCACCCAAAGCCTGTCAGGTCACGCCACCGGCTTTCTAACTGCGCAGAAGGGATCCTGCACACCTCCTTGCTATGCTGGCAGCAGGGCTCAACGTCATCAGGCGGTTTTTACGTTGAAATGTCTGGGAAATGTGAGTCACACAGCTGAGGAGTTGTGGTCAGCTCTGGAGAACCAGTTTCATGAATGGTTGTCTCCACTGGACCTGCAACCAGGGAAGGCCGTGTGCGACAATGCAGCAAACCTGGGTGCGGCCCTTCACCCAGGGCAATGTCACACATGTGCCTTGTATGGCTCACGTGTTGAACCTGGTTGTCCAGCAATTTTTAGCCCACTATCCTGGACTACATGGCCTTCTGCAGAGGGCACGGTCGCTGTGTGTGCACTTCCGCCGTTCGCATCCTGCAGCTCAGCGATTTACATCTCTACAGAAGTCGTTGGGCCTGCCACTTCACCGGCTAAAATGCGATGTGCCAACACGGTGGAATTCAACTCTGCACATGTTGCAGCGACTGTGGCAGCACCGACAAGCCCTGGTGCAATACGTTCTGACTTATAGCCTGGGCCAACGAGATCCAGAGGTGGGGCAAATCACGCTGGAGGAGTGGTCTCAGATCATGGACCTATGCACCCTTCTGCACAGTTTTGAAATGGCCACGAAGATGTTTAGTGCTGATGATGCCATTATCAGCATGACTATTCCGGTGATTTACATGCTGGAACACATGTTAAACAGAATTTGGAGTCAGGTGGTGGAACAAGAGGAGGTGGAGGAAGTAGAGGAGGAGGCGTTGTATGCGGAAGGGCTAACATCTGCAAGGTCCAGACGGTCGGCAGCACCAAGGCGGCTGGCATGGGAGGGTGGGGGAGAGGGATTAATCAGGGCGCATGGTAGCAGCCAAACTAGTGAGGAAGGTGCAGGAGCCCAGGAAGAAGTGGAGGACGAACTGGCGATGGACATGGAAGACTCATCAGATGAGGGAGACCTTGATCACATTTCTGTTGTGCGAGGTTGGGGGAGAAGGCAGAGGAAGGAAGCAGGATTCTTACCTCGCCACCAACACAACAGGGACTTGGTGCTCCTGGATGCGCAAGACACATGAGTGCCTTCTTGCTACACTACCTGCAACATGACCCTCGAATTGTCCGAATTCGAAATAATCCTGACTACTGGGTAGCCACACTGTTAGATCCCCAGTACAAAAGTAAATTTGCCGAAATAATTCCTGCCATAGAAAGGATTCACGCATGCAGGAGTATCAGCAGAGACTGTTGCATAATCTTACATGTGCTTTTCCACAAAACACCAGTGGTGCACATTGTGAATCTCACAGTTCTAACTTGCCAACCGTGGGACTGTCGAGTCTTCAGCACTCAAACCGTAACAGAAACACAGTATCTGCTGGTGTTAACAGCAATTTTGCGGAATCCTTTCACCACTTTTTTAGCCCATCCTTTGCAAGGCCAAAGGAGACAAGAAGTCAGACACATAGTCAACGCCTAGAGACGATGGTACAGGAGTATCTCCAACTGAACATGGAAGCCATGACTGTGTCACTGGACCCTTGCTCTTTTTGTGCTTCCAATCTGGATAAATGGCCGGAGCTCGCCACTCACGCCTTGGAGATCTTGTCATGCCCCGCAGCCAGCGTTCTCTCTGAACGTGTGTTCAGCGCTGCTGGTGGTGTGCTGACAGATAAGCGCACGCGGCTGTCCACTGACAATGTAGACAGACTCACGTTCATAAAGATGAACAAATCATGGACCTGCAAGGACTTTTCTACCCCTGTGTCATCCTAGGGAGAGTAAAAGCTTGAAGATTTGTTAAAATGACCTCACCAAACATTTTAAGCAACTCTGGGGCAATTGATGCTACTTAAGTGGTGTCTGTGCCCCAAATATTTGGAAAAAATGTAGACTCTTTTGGAGTCCCCTTGCTGTGTTTTACGTGACGTTGGCATCGTCAATTACAGGTGGGTTGGGTCTCCCCCCCCCCCTTTTAACCGTAAGAAACTACATACACTATGGCTTGGGGTAACACAGATGGTTGAGTTTCAAGAGCTGTTTACTCATACTATAGCCTGGGAATCAAAGGTCTGCTCCAAAGCTTCAGTGTCTGCTAGTCAGTGGAGTAGCCACCCGCTGTAGATCTAATTAAAAAATTTTTTTTCAAATTCCTTTTTTTTTTTTTTTTGTGGTGAAAAAGTACAAGAAAATACAATATACATAGTAAAAGGGGTAGTATAACTATAAATGTATGCATAACGACAGTACATTGGGGGGTGCAGGGAGGGTTTTCCATCAATATCCAGATCAAGCATGTATTTTTCTTTTCCAATAATTTTATTCAAATTTTCAAGGACGGGAAGGGAAGCAATAGGTAATAAGGAAGGGAAAGAGGGAGATACAAGGAAAGGGAAAGGAAAAAGCAGGAAAGGCAGTGAAGGAGGAAACAATATGAAATTGTAACTATAGTACATTAGTGACAAAGTTTATAACATAAAATGAACTAATAAGAAAGAAAACAGACAAGTACATTTCGTATATTAGGGAAACAATTCCATCCATTTGGACCATTTTTTGAAGAATTTATCGCAGTGGTTATTAACCAATGCTAGTTTATATTAAAACAATTTATGAAGTGTGATTTTATCAACAATGTCTTGAAAAGAGAGTGAATCTGATTTTTTCCAGTAGAGAGCAATGCTGTTTTGGGGTTACCAGTAGGATGTGGACTATTAATAATCTTAAATGTGGGTCAATTTTTTAAGTATTTAGTGTGAGAAGGGCCAATTGAGGTGTTAGTAGAATTTGTTTAGAAGAGATGGCATTAATAAGACCCAAAACTTTCTTCCAGAGGGGCGGATTTTCAGGCATTGCCAGAAAATGTGTAGGAAATTACCATAACGACCACAGTTTCTCCAGCAATTAGGTGAATGAATTTTGTTAATTTTAGATAATCTAGCAGGAGTAAAATACCACCTTGTGAGGAGTACGTGGTATGATTCTTGAAGGGCCATAGAGAGAGAAGATGCATAGGAAAGCGTACATGCATATTCCCATTCAGAGTGGTCAAACGTTAAATTAAGTTCCAACTCCCATTTAACCATGTTTTGTGTTTTGACCAACTGCGTGCTGTGGTTAAACCATTGGTAAACGTAGTTAAGACTCCAAAAAATTTTATGATCTAAGTTGCAAAGTAAATTTAAAACCGGTTCAGAAATCCGAGGGCGCGCTTGCAGGAAGACATAAATTTGTTCCTTGAGAATAATGTAGTGAAAAAATGATAGGGAGGATGAATGGAAATGTTCTTTAATAAAAGAATAAGGATAGAATTTAGAACCATCGTAGATATCTCCCAGTTTCTTAATACCCAATTTGAGCCAGAGAGGGTCCAAGACCAATCCCCCAGATTCATGGATAAGAGATAATGGAATATTCTTGAGGATATGGATTTTATCACAACCCTTTTTTGGTTTAGCAAGCCTTTTCCAGGCCTCAATGGAGGGCTGGAGAATGGGGTGGGAACTATAAGGAATTTGCTTGTTTAAGAGAAAACCTAATACTAACAAATGGGGAGGTTTGTTGTTGTTTAAAAAGAGTTCTAAATCGTACCAGGCTGGAGGGTCTTTATGAGTCCACCAAAAACAGCTCTGTTTGATCAGATTAGCAGAGTAATAAGCTGAAATGTTCGGTAGTCCAGCTCCACCATAAATTTTTTGATTATAAAGAACATTTTGAGCCACTCTGGGTTTCTTCCTACCCCAAATAAAATGATTAAGTGAGCTTTGCAAACTGGTAAGGAATGAGGAGGAGATTTTCAAGCATGTATTTTTCAATATGAAAGATAGAGAGAGAGGGAGCGGACCACGGCAGACCACCAATCAATAGAGTGCGATTATGATCATTGTTGTGCCGACATCACGGATAACTTTAGTTGGGGCCTTGATGGTAGGCGTCCCTGAGTTTTTTAAATCAATACAATTCCTCCAAATCACACAGTATCTATCAAAATCAGCCGGTGAGATGGCAATCATATGCTCCATCCTATTAAGGAGGGAGATCTGCGCAAACCATTCCTCCACAGTGGGTGGGTCTCTGCTTTTCCAGTGTCGTGGAATGACATTCTTAGCCACCTCTATTAGGTAGCCTATTAATGAGCTTTTATAACTATGTTTTGAGTCGCACGTAACAGGGCTATGGGGTACTCGTCACCGAGCCCATTAACTTCAATGGGGAATGTCACGGGTAGCACGACTCGGTCCGTTGCCCTGGGCGCTCACTAAAGGGGGATATTTACAGGGGATTGTAGAAATGTTCGTGACGCCACCTGTGGTTTCTGATCAGGGTGACCAGCACTGCAGGGTGAATCCTCTGAGGGGTTGTTACTGGGCAGCAAGGTGTTAAGTCTTCCACAGGTAAGACTGATCCCTCGAGGTATATGGCGGTGTAGGGGTGAAGGCAATAAGGCAGACACACACAATGAGTCTCTTTCCGTACCTTTACTGGTGATATTTGCAGGCACCTCCCGGGAAGCTGCTCAGGGTGGAGGATGCACGTCCAGTAATCACTGAGTAGGTGTAGGGCCTCCTTACTTCTTTATGTGTGTGAGTTTCTAACTTGCATAAAACAAAGTTTAACTACATGTGAAACAGCTACGCCCGGCTGACATTGTGGTAGAGCCTTCTTGCGGACAGAACTAAGTCCTCTATGGCTGATCAGGCCTGACTCCTGTTCTTCCTGACCCCAGTTACGTATCAGCACTGAAGGGCCCCTCTGCGACCTGAAGTCCAGCAGGGTCTCCGGTTTCTCCCACTAGCCGTGAAGGTACTAGCAAGCTCGGACCCGGTGTCCGGTTGTGCAGAGTGGAGGTAAGCTATCGTTGCTATTTCTCCTCAGTCACTCTCTCTTTCCCTTTTTCCACTTGCCTGTCGTCCTACTCACACCTTTAACATAAGCACAGGCAGCAGTAGATGTCAGCTTTCTTCTCTTCACCGCTCTCCAAGCGTCGGCACGCTCGCTCTCTAACAGTACCTCAGTTGACTGGGTGTTACAAATACTGCAGTTCCCTTTCCTTCACTTCCTTCTTAGGCTCTGTCCGAAGTAGCTATCAGGACATTCCGTCAGACTGATCTGTGCACACTCCGAGAGTCACTTTCCACTTTCCTAGGGAACTATTAGTCAGCACGATCTGAGGTAACTTTCCTCTCCGCTCTTCAACACGCTCTGACACAGACTAGTGTAATCTGAGCTCTGCTCTGACAGGAAATCAACTCCAAAAGCTACTGCTGCGCCTCTCCACACCCTTATATACTCTAAAGGGCTCCCTCTGGTGGCACTATGGGGAAATGTGAAGTGTGAATGAATATGGGGTGATTGTGAATTACCTTTCTGTGCATCCTCCAGGGTACATGTGGCACCAAGCGCAGCTGGGCTACACATCCCCCCCTAGTTATATTCAGCACTCCCGGGCTGAAAAAGAAAACAATTTTTATAGTAACAACAATAACATAACTCTTCCCTTGCGGGAGGTAAGGACACTTCAAACGTTACAATGTGTACAAATGGCAAATAGAAAATATCAAAATACTTTCACACAATAAATACAGGATTCTTGTGGAGGACCCGCACCAAACCTCCCACGGTGGTCCTGGGTGGGCTGCAGGACTTCTTTGCTGCAAACCTCACTCAAGGCCACACCATACGGGTTTTTCTTCTGAGGTAGAATGGCTTTACGTAAAACCAAGATGGGGCACCAAGTGCCAACTATTTACAACACAGTTTTTGGGCTGGCAAAGTCCTCAGCCTCGCAGTCCTTCAAATAGCATTTCACATATCACATTAACACTTTACCCAACTGGGGTATACTATGCATCATACTATGCAAACATTATCATCATATAACATTCTCAATAAAGTGCAATTCTCTTCATAACTTTGTACAGTTCAGTAAACCCTGTCTGGGTCCTACTGGTCTTCTTTGAATATGGTGGCACCTTCCACACCTGGGGCTGGAAGCATGCGGTGCGCTCTGGAACGCATCACTAAGAGATTGTGTCCTGCTACCAGTGTCTGAGTAGCCACAGTTCTCTTTTCAATTTTGCGATTTGCTGGAGGCCTTACAGGTGCCTCTTCTAAGTACAGATTTGGCTCAATAGGGGTCGCTGTTGCAGTCGCTATGCTCTGCAGCGTTTCCAATTGGGACGCAGGTGCACGCAGTGGCTCAGTTGGAGGCGAACTAGCAATCGCTGCGCTCTGTTGCATTGCAGAATAGGACGCAGGATAGGATGCAGGTGCGCGGCCAGACGCTGATGTGGCTGGGGCTTGGGGAGCTGGGACACGGGGTACGTTTCCGGCTTCAGGGACGGGGTCGCTGACTTGGGGGACATTCAGGGCATACCACCCCTTAAGACCCCAGTGCCGCGTGTAGGTGACAATATCCCCAATAATTAGATCCCTTCCCGGGTGCCCCTCTGGCAGGTGAGACTCCACATCCCTGCGATTAACAAATACCTCCTGGTACAGGCCTGGTTCATGGATGAACCCCCAGCCTCCCTGGAGTTTGAAGTCTCTAATGGCCCCCTGGCGCCGCGGTTCCCGGAGCGTACCTTTGTCTCGCCTGACGTTCTCCTTGTCAGCAAGATCTTTCTCCCGGTACCTCTGGCGAAGCTGCTGCGCCTCTCGCTGCTCCTGCTGCTGCCGCTGCTCCTGCTCACGGCGTCGCCACTCGTTCTCCTTCTGGACGGCGTATTCCACGTCGTCCAGGTACTCCATCTCCTCCCAGTCGATCTCCATCGCTTGCGGCTGGGTTTCATCCGTCGTCGTCCCTTCCGGGGACTGCATTCCGCTGCTGCCTCTGGTTTAAGGCCTGGCTGGCATTCTGGTCCGGGCAGGGCCTCCTCAGCCTCCTTCCCTCCCGCCGCGTCCTCGGCGGAGTCAGGATCAGCTCTTTTGGGGCCGGCCTCCGGTTCTTCATCAGCCGCTGGGTCCAGTGGTGGCGCGGGTGGCATCTGCACATCTTGAGGGGAGAGCAGTGGGTCCCACAGCAGCCGCTGTTTCAGGGCACGCCAGCTTTGCTCCATCGCCTCCATCTCTGCGCGGTGTAGGGCATTGTAGAAGCATTTAGACAGGGCGCCCATTACTTTCGCGCCACAGGGGGGGTACGCCCACGAATACACGCCCCTCTTCTTCACCAGGGCCTCAGTGCGCGAATATGGCGGCAAAATGGCGGAAAATGGCGCCAAAAATCAAACAACAGCAACAGTCTTTTTGCACAAAAACAGTCCTTTCCAGGCACACAGGACTCACATATTGCGAGCTTCGGATCCTGTTCGTGACGCCAAGTTAGATGAGTCGCACGTAACAGGGCTATGGGGTACTCGGCACCGAGCCCATTAACTTCAATGGGGAATGTCACGGGTAGCACGACTTGGTCCGTTGCCCTGGGCGCTCACTAAAGGGGGATATTTACAGGGGATTGTAGAAATGTTCGTGACGCCACCTGTGGTTTCTGATCAGGGTGACCAGCGCTGCAGGGTGAATCCTCTGAGTGGTTGTTACTGGGCAGCAAGGTGTTAAGTCTTCCACAGGTAAGACTGATCCCTCGAGGTATATGGCGGTGTAGGGGTGAAGGCAATAAGGCAGACACACACAATGAGTCTCTTTCCGTACCTTTACTGGTGATATTTGCAGGCACGTCCCGGGAAGCTGCTCAGGGTGGAGGATGCACGTCCAGTAATCACTGAGTAGGTGTAGGGCCTCCTTACTTCTTTATGTGTGTGAGTTTTTAAATTGCATAAAACAAAGTTTAACTCCGTGTGAAACAGCTACGCCCGGCTGACATTATGGTAGAGCCTTCTTGCGGACAGAACTAAGTCCTCTATGGCTGATCAGGCCTGACTCCTGTTCTTCCTGACCCCAGTTACGTATCAGCACTGAAGGGCCCCTCTGCGACCTGAAGTCCAGCAGGGTCTCCGGTTTCTCCCACTAGCCGTGAAGGTACTAGCAAGCTCGGACCCGGTGTCCGGTTGTGCAGAGTGGAGGTAAGCTATCGTTGCTATTTCTCCTCAGTCACTCTCTCTTTCCCTTTTTCCACTTGCCTGTCGTCCTACTCACACCTTTAACATAAGCACAGGCAGCAGTAGATGTCAGCTTTCTTCTCTTCACCGCTCTCCAAGCGTCGGCACGCTCGCTCTCTAACAGTACCTCAGTTGACTCGGTGTTACAAATACTGCAGTTCCCTTTCCTTCACTTCCTTCTTAGGCTCTGTCCGAAGTAGCTATCAGGACATTCTGTCAGACTGATCTGTGCACACTCCGAGAGTCACTTTCCACTTTCCTAGGGAACTATCAGTCAGCACGATCTGAGGTAACTTTCCTCTCAGCTCTTCAACACGCTCTGACACAGACTAGTGTAATCTGAGCTCTGCTCTGACAGGAAATCAACTCCAAAAGCTACTGCTGCGTCTCACCACACCCTTATATACTCTAAAGGGCTCCCTCTGGTGGCACTATGGGGAAATGTGAAGTGTGAATGAATATGGGGTGATTGTGAATTACCTTTCTGTGCATCCTCCAGGGTACATGTGGCACCAAGCGCAGCATTGATAAAAGGAGGGCTTCGGGCGTATTAGGGATAGTCCAAACAGTTATTTTCTCAATCATGGGAACCACCTTTGCCCAAAATGCATTTATTCTAGAGCATGCCCACCATATGTGTGACATTGTCCCTTCCCCCTCCCCACATCTCCAACATCTATCTGAGACCACTGGATACCATCTATGAAGAACTGCTGGTACCCAGTACCATCTAGAGATAATTTCCTGAGCTTTGGACCCTTTTGAGGTTTTATGTGTTAGGAAGAAACATTTATCCCATTGTGAGTCACAGAAGGACTTCCCCAGTTCCCTTTCCCATGCACCGCAGAATCCTGGCCTATTGTCAGTTACCTGGGCAATGAGGAGATTATACAGCAGGGAGATGGAGTGTGTAGGGGGTGACAATGATAGGCTCAATTTTTCAAAGTTTGTGAGATCTCTATGAAGATGTGTGTGCTTCTTCACAGTTGAATAGAAGTGTTGTAACTGGCTATATTCAAAATTTGCCTTCGGGGAAGTGTCTCTTCCCTGTAACAAGTCATTGAGGGGGAGCAGCGAAGTATTGGAGATGACATGAGAAAATAATATCGGATGGGATTTATTTGAACCGAGAAATCTATTTGCAGATAGTCCTGGTGGGAAATCTGGATTATCTGAAATCGGGAGCAAGGGGCCCTGGGGGTCAATTGAGGATAAGCTTTTTTTTGGGGATCTCAAAGCCAAAGCAGTGGCATAAGTACTATATGACATGAGGCCAAGAGAGGGGACAATTAAATGGGTGCACCGTGGGAGAGTGCTAAGAGCTTTAGGACAAATGGATTGAGCTATTTGTACCCACAATTTCCCCTCCGAATGATGGAAGAAGTCCAGGATTCTAGCGTGTACTGCTGCCATGTAATACCTTCTACAATCCGGAAGGCTAAGGCCACCCTTTTGTTTGTGTCTGATCAGAACGTCCCCCCGAATGCATGGATGCCCACTTGCCCAGATAAATCTGCAAAAGCTACTGCGCAGTCTTTTCCAAAAATTTGAGGGAAGCCATAACAGCAGTGATGGATATATGTGGTTGAGTGATATATACTAGGGCATCATTCATCAGCAAATGCAGAGCACTTGTACTCGGTGCCTCCCACCTCAATACCCCTAATATTGGGGTTATCGTGAATTGATGAGAGCAGGTGCTCCATCACTAGGATGTATAATAGAGTGGACAGAGGACATCCCTGCCTTGTCCCATTGGTGATTATGAAAGGTGATGATAATGTTCCATTTATCTTCAGCCTAGCTGACGGATTGCGATACAGGGCCATGATTTTGGCTATAAAAGGGTCCCCTGCCCCAAGCTTTTTAAGAGAATAATATATGGCGTGCCAGAAGACTCTATGGAATGCTTTATCAGCATCCAACGAGAGTATCTAATTACAAATTTTTAACTACATTTAGCCCAGACAATAATTTTGGGCCTAGTAGCAGTGTCTGCTAGTCACCAGATTAACCCAGCTGTTAAGCAAGCTACACCACCTGTAGTTTGGACACTTAATTTTTTCAAAGGAAATGTTTCTGGCCCCGGGACACTCAATGAAGAACATCGGGGAGGCACCTCAAGGCTGTGACTGGCGGTAGGATGCCTTGCAGTAGACCGCCAAGCTCGATCCTTATAAAAGCTTTTTAACTGCAGCAGCTTTACTGGACGCTACTGGAGCTGGAATTACCGTGGCTGCTGGCATGAGACTTGCCCTCCAATAGATCCTTGTAAAAGGATTTAAAGTGTACTCATTCAAATTAGAGAGACAATTTAAATTAAAAAGATTAGACCTGCCTCCACCGCAGGGGGGCTCGCTCGACCCACCAGCGGACAGGCACCAGTATTGGGAGAGGGGGGCTAGCTGTCAGGGTCCACCGCAGCTCTGGCAGAAACCCGGCGACACGCAGATCGCACAGGCAGGAACGGACTGGCCGTGTCGGCTTCGCACTTGTTTGGTTTTAGAAGAGCATGACGTGCCTATATCTGTGTCTCCCCCTCCTTTTACTCCTCCAACTTTTTTCTTTTCATATGACTATATGTACTTGTCACTTTTCCATGTGTTAGTTGTGTCTTCTGAACAGTTTGTCAGCTTTTGGACACCTTTGAAGTGTTTTCTATGTGTTTCTATGTGTTTTTGTTTGCCTGCCATTGGTTTTAACGGTGTTCGACAGTGTTCGACGAACAGTTCGACGAACAGTTTGTTGAACACACGGGTGTTCGGCGAACCGAACCGAACCGAACTCGAACACTACGGGGGTGGCTCAACTCACTACACATCTAGATAAATTCCTTAGGGGGTCTAGTTTCCAAAATGGGGTCACGTGTGGGGGGTTCTACTGTTTAGGCACATCAGGGGCTATGCAAACGGAACATGACGCCCGCAGGCCATTCCATCAAAGTCTGCATTCCAAAATGTCACTATTTCCCTTCCGAGCCCCGACGTGTGCCCAAACAATAGTTTTCTCCCACATAAGAGGTACCAGCGAACTCAGGACAAATTGTACAACAACTTTTGGGATCCATTTTCTCCTGTTACCCTTGGGAAAATTAAAAATTGGGTACTAAAAAATCATTTTTGTGGAATTTTTTTTTTTCCACGCCCGGGCATTACAAACTTTAGTGAAACACTTGGGGGTTCAAAGTGCTCACCATGCATCTAGATAAATTCCTTAGGGGGTCTAGTTTCCAAAATGGGGTCACTTGTGGGGGATTCTACTGTTTAGGGACATCAGGGACTCTGCAAATGGAACATGATGCCTGCAGACCATTCCATCAAAGTCTGCATTACAAAATTTTACTACTTCCCTTCAGAGCCCTGACGTGTGCCCAAACAGTAGTTTTCTCCCACATAAGGGGTATCAGCGTACTCAATACAAATTGGACAGCAACTTTTGGGGTCCCATTTCTCCTGTTACAATTGGGAAAATAAAAAATTGGGGACTAAACTATCATTTTTGTGGAAAAAAAAATTATTTTTTATTTTCACGGCTCTGCATTATAAACTTCTGTGAAGAACTTGGGGGTTCAAAGTGCTCACCACACACCTAGATAAGTTCCTTAGGGGGTCTAGTTTCCAAAATGGGGTCACTTGTGGGGGGTTTCCACTGTTTAGGCACACCAGGGGCTCGCCAAACGCGACATGGTGTCCAATCTCAATTTCAGACAATTTTAGTTTGAAAAAGTCAAACGGCGCTCCTTCCCTTCTGAGCCCTGCCGTGCACCCAAACAGTGGTTCCCTCATATGTGGGGTATCAGCGTACTCAGGAGAAATTGCACAACAACTTTATCTGTTCATTTTCTCCTTTTACCCTTGTGAAAATAAAAAAATTGTTGCAAAAAGATCATTTTTGTGACTAAAAAGTTAAATGCTCATTTTTTCCTTCCACGTTGCTTCTGTTTCTGTGAAACACCTGAAGGGTTAATAAACTTCTTGAATGTGGTTTTAATCAGCTGAAGGATTTTAGAATGGTGTCACTTTTGGGTATTTTCTGCCATATAGATCCCTCAAAGTGACTTCAAATGTGAGGTGGTCCCTAAAAAAATGGTTTTGTAAAATTTGTTGTAAAAATGAGAAATCACTGGTCAACTTTTAACCCTTATAACTTCCTAACAAAATAATTTTGTTTCCAAAGCTGTGCTGATGTAAAGTAGACATGTGGGAAATGTTATTTATTAACTATTTTGTATGACATATTTCTCTGTTTTAAGGACATAAAAATTCAAAGTTTGAAAATTGCAAGTTATATTGAAGAAATTTTACCACTATCGTGAAGTACAATATATCACAAAAAACACTCTCAGAATCGCCAAGATCCGTTGAAGCGTTACAGAGTTATTACCTCATAAAGGGACAGTGGTCAGAATTGTAAAAATTGGCATGGTCATTAACGTGCAAACCACCCTCGGGGGTAAAAGGGGTAATGAGGACTTTTTCCTTAGGATGCTCATGTGGGGTGAACTCTTGTGGTCACATTCAACCCCCACATGAGCATCCTAAGGAAAATTGGTGTTGATCTCCAACCCATATTTCACAGAGACCTCAAATTGAAAGACATATTACCAGAACTACCACTTCTTTCCTAAAAACAGCCCCCTAACTTAAGGAATCTTTTTGTCAGAAGTGTCCTCTCATCACCATAAGTAACTGACACACTCCCATGTTACAATAAAAAATGCAAAACCTGTACCCACTTATTACCCACAAATATAGTCCACATATCAAACACAAATCAGGGCTATAAGGTCACGGATTTCTTTTCATGTACATCCTCCAATGTGGTGTACATGATACAATGTACAAGGTGCCCTGGAGGTATGTATATTGGGGAAACCATGCAAAGACTACAAACAAGGATGAATCTATACCGACACACAACCAGGAATGAAATGGACACGCCTGTGGGAAAACATTTCTCTGGACCTGGACACTGTATGACAGACTTAAAAGTCTTAATACTAAAAGGTTGTTTTAAGGACAACAGAGAAAAAAAATTTGGGAATTCAAAATGATAAAGATGTTCAATTCTTTGACACTAGGACTCAATTTGACACCTGGATTTATGACTCACTACATGGATACAATTCACACCTCCACCACATGAACTCCAGATAACTAAGAACATCATTCCCACTGCCTCTCCATTTGTAAGAAAATGCCTAATTTGATTTCCTTGGCTTATCTTTAGGAGGCATCATTCCTTCCACCTCATGAATAAATGTCCTACTGTAGTATTCCTTAAATGTTGTGTTTTTTTCTTATTAATTTAGTTGTAATCCTGCCTGAAGAAGGAGCCTCTGTGCTCTGAAAGCTTGCAAACATATATTATTTTCTGGTTAGCCAATAAAGGTATCACTCCAAGAATAGTTTTGTCATCATTGGGAAGAAAAGTATTCATATTGATTTTTCTGGCTAGCATGGTACCACAATATAATTTATTATTGTACATCATTTTTGAACACCAAAATGTAAAAGCGTCTAAACCCCCAATAATGGCATTAATATTGAGCTCTAGGTAGTTCTGCACTATCTTCTCCAGTCTTTCACAACGTGACAGACTTGTACTCTGTTCTGCTGGTGCAAGGGTTGGTCTAAAAAATGTGTTAATTTACTCACAGTATTTTTTATGCCACTTACACTGTTGCTATTCTTTGCTATTCTGCTAATGTTTTAGCGATGATGCCTTGACGTTCCCAGAGTTGAACGTCTACTACTGGAATTCACACACTGTGTGCCTCACTGCTGTCTTGGAGAAAAACATTTTTAAGAATGTCAACAAGCATATTTCGAAACATCAGTATGTGCGCATCCTTTTCCAGGGGGAAGCATCTGGCTAAATTTATTCTTGTACCGTGGATCTAACAGAGTCGCATCCCAGTATTCAGCACTATTTCTAACCTTAAGAATAGGGTATCATGTTAAAGATGTGCAGCAAGAAGGCGCTCATATTTCAGATGCTTCCATGAGGTCCAAGTCCATGCTGTATTAGTAGCGGGGTAACACTCAAGGTTGGTTCCTCTGTCCCCTCCCGCCAACCACAAAAAACAGAGAGCGTATCATTATACTCTTCATCTCCTGACTGTTGCGCATCCATCACCTGCATCTTCACTAACAGTTTGTCTGGTACCATGAGCACCCCTTGATTGCTGTAAGCCATCCTCCCATGGCACCCGCATGTGTGGCGACAGTTCGGAAATTTGAGATATTGTTATCCCTTCCATATCCTCCTCTGCTTCCAACTCTTCCTCTGGGACCATCATCTCCTCACGCAGACTATTCAAAGTGTGCTCCAGCATGTAGATGACCGGAATAGTGATGCTGATGATGGCATACTCATCGCTAACCATCTTAGTAGCCATTTCAAAACTGTGCAAAAGGGTGCAGAAGTCCTTTACCAGTGCCCATTCCGCAAGAGTGATTTGCACCACGTCCGGACGGCCTTGGCCAGGCTATGCAAAAGGACTTAGTGCACCAGGGCTCCTCATTTCTGCCACAGCCGCTGAAACATGTGCAGAGTGGAATTCTACCATTTTGGAACATCACTAATCAAACAGTTAACCGGTAGGCCAAAAGACCTCTGTAGCAATCCAAGTTGATGACCTGCGGGGTGTGATCAGCGGAAGTGAACACATAGCGACAGTGCTTTCTGCAGCAGCACATCCATGCTGGGATAGTGGCAGAGAAATTGCTGTACAAGCAGGTTGAGGATGTGAGCCATGCAATGGCATGTGTGTGAGGTTATCATGGCATAGGGCTGCCACCAGGTTTGCACCGTTATCGCACACAGCCATCACCGGCTACAGGTTTAGTGGAGACAGCCATTGCTCTAACTTAGTCTGGATACCTGTCCACAACTCTTGAGCTGTGTGAAATCTCCAAGGCATATTAATTTAAACACTGCCTGATTGAGGTGAGCCATGGCTGCGCAGTACATAAGTGGGGGAGATTCAATCTGCAATGTTGGAACATGTGTCTGATTAAGGGAGGGGTTGAGGTCACAGATGGAGACCCTGGAGAAGATGAAGGAGGCAGAAGCAGTGAAGGAACTGTTAGATAAAAAGGTTTGTCCTGCAAGCCTTGGGGATTCAAACACTTGTGGAGCAGCCCCTTCAATGCCTGCCCCCACAGCCACTAGAGTCACCCAGTGCCTACTCAGCAAGATGTAACGCCCCTGCACATGTTTGTGAAATGCACACTGGCAGAGATAGATTTTTTCAGGGAATGGGTGATGTTGTCTGTGACATGCTGGTGTAGCACAGGCACAGCTTTCTTTGAGAAGTAATGACGATTGGGCAAATGGTGCTGCAATGGCCATCAACTTTCAGAAACCGTCTGTATCCACCAGTCAGAAAGGCAGCATATCCGTGGCCAATAGATTGGAGATGGTGGAGTTCAAGCTCTTAGCTTTGCCATGTATCCTTTAACAAGATGTGTAGTCAAGGGGTTACAAGGACACTAAACTTTAGGAAGGCAAATTTACAACGGATGAGAGATGATCTTGGTGCAATAAACTGGGACGATATCCTGAGACATAAAAATACACAAAGAAAATGGGAGACGTTTATTAGCATCCTGAATAGGACCTGTGCACAGTATATACCCTATGGGAATAAACATGCTAGAATTAGGAGGAAACCACTATGGCTAAATAGAGCTGTAAGGGGCGCAATAAGGGACAAAAAGAAAGCGTTTAGGGAATTAAAGCAAGTAGGTAGTGATGAGGCATTAAATAAATACAGAAGACTGAATAAATTCTGTAAAAAGCAAATCAAGACAGCAAAGATTGAGGCAGAGAGACTCATTGCCAGAGAAAGTAAAAATAATCCCAAAATATTCTTTAACTACATAAATAGCAAGAAACTAAAAAATGATAGTGTTGGTCCCCTTAAAAATAGTCTGGGTGAAATGGTGTATGAGGATGAGGAAAAAGCCAATATGCTAAATGACTTTTTTTCAACTGTATTTACACAAGAAAATCCCATGACCGATAACATGATCAGTGATAAAAAAATTTCTCCATTAAATGTCACTTGCTTAACCCAGCAGGAAGTACGGCAGCGTCTAAAAATCACTAAAGTTGACAAATCCCCGGGCCCGGATGGGATACACCCCCAAGTACTGCAGGAATTAAGTACAGTCATAGATAGACCATTATTTTTAATCTTTAAAGATTCCATAATAACGGGGTCTGTACCACAGGACTGGCGTATAGCAAATGTGGTGCCAATATTCAAAAAGGGGGCAAAAACTGAACCTGGAAATTATAGGCCAGTGAGCTTAACATCTACTGTGGGTAAAATCCTGGAGGGTTTTTTATGGGATACTATATTGGAGTATCTGAGGCTGAATAACCTCATGACACAGTATCAGCATGGGTTTACGAGGGACCGTTCTTGTTAGACTAATCTGATAAGCTTTTATGAACGGGTAAGTTCAGGACTGGACCAAGGGAATGCAGTGGACGTGGTGTTCATGAACTTCTCAAAAGCTTTTGATACAGTGCCACACAAAAGGTTGATACATAAAATGAGAACAATGGGGATAGGGGAAAATATGTGTAAGTGGGTTAAGAACTGGCTCATGGATAGAAAACAAAGGGTGGTTATTAATGGAGTACACTCGGACTGGGTCACGGTTAGCAGTGGGGTACCACAGGGGTCAGTATTGTGGCCGCTTCTCTTTAACATATTTATTAATGACCTTGTAGGGGGTATACAGAGTAGTATTTCAATATTTGCAGATGACACTAAACTCTGCAGGGTAATAAATACAGAGGAGGACAATTTTATATTACAGGAGGATTTATGTAAACTAGAAGCTTGGGCTGATAAATGGCAAATGAGCTTTAATGGGGATAAATGTAAGGTCATGCACTTGGGTAGAACAAACAAGATGTATAATTATGTGCTTAATTGTAAAACACTGGGCAAAACTGTCACTGAAAAAGACCTGGGTGTATGGGTGGACGACAAACTCACATTTAGTGGCCAATGTCAGGCAGCTGCTGCCAAGGCAAATAAAATAATGGGATGCATTAAAAGAGGCATAGATGCTCATGAGGGGAACATAATTTTACCTCTATACAAGTCACTGGTGCGACCACACTTAGAATACTGTGTGCAGTTCTGGTCTCCGGTGTATAAGAAAGACATAGCTGAACTGGAGCAGGGTGCAGAGAAGAGCGACCAAGGTTATTAGAGAACTGGGGGGTCTACAATACCAAGACAGGTTATTACACTTGGGGTTATTTAGTTTGGAAAAACGAAGGCTTAGGGGTGATCTTATTACAATGTATAAATATATGAGGGGACAGTACAAAGACCTTTCTAATGATCTTTTTACTCTTAGATCTGTGACGGGGACAAGGGGACATCCTCTACGTCTGGAGGAAAGAAGGTTTAGCCATAATCACAGATGCAGATTCTTTACTGTAAGAGCAGTGAGACTATCGAACTCTCTGCCGTCAAATGTTGTAATGAGTGATTCCTTACTAAAATTTAATAAGGGACTGGATGCCTTTCTTGAAAACTATAATATTACAGGCTATATTCACTAGTTTCCTAGATACTGCGTTGATCCAGGGAGCTAGTCTGATTGCCGTATGTGGAGTCGGGAAGGAATTTTTTTCCCCAATGTGAAGCTTACTGTTTGCCACTTGGGTTTTTTTTTGCCTTCCTCTGGATCAACATGTCAGGGCAGGTTAGGATAGGATATGGGTTGAACTAGATGGACTTAAAGTCTTCCTTCAACCTTAATAACTATGTTACTATGTGTAGGAAGAAACATTCTTTTATGTGACCACAACTGCAGGACCGAAAGCTGGCTGCTGTGCTGAGAGAGGGCGGAGTACTGAGAACAGGACAAACTGCTGGACTGTGAGTGAGATGCAGGCCTAGATGTTATGGTGGATTGAGAAAGATGTGTTGTGCTAGGTGACACAAAAGCAGCAGTCATGTCTACTTCCATAACAATTTTTAAGTGGAAACACAGTTTTAGCACAAACGATTTGGAGTAGCTAATTGGGCCTGGTGGATGCACCACTATATTAGGCCTAACAATTTTGTAAGTGTTAGAACAAACAATTTGGATTAGCTAATTGACCCTCCAGGCTGCAATACTATATTAGGCCTAACGATTTTTAAGTGGAAATCTGGCTTTCTGATTTGCCACTGAAACACAGTGTTATCACAAACAATTTGGAGTACCTAATTGGGCTTCCAGAAACTGGCACACAGTTTTTGCATAATCTACTTCGATGTTGGAAGATAGATTTCACACAGGATAAGTTCACTTTCAGCACCAGCACTAGCGCAGGAGCAACCTCTCTGCACTGTGACACTGAGCAAATGATGCCAATAAAACAAGATGTCCGCTTTTTATATGGCCAGGGATGTGACTTCAGCAACAAATCAGAAAAGACCTTGTGTCATGACTTTGTGGATCATTTCTGCTTCAAAATTGGATAAAGTTAAGGGAAGAAAAAAAAAAGAAAAAAAAAGGAAGGATCCCGCGATGTCAGGTGACGGTTAAAACCAATATTTCTCTTCAGAAAGACCTTGCGTCGAAACACGTAGATCTGTGTTCCTATGCAGTATTGCGAGACATTATGTGCCTGAGAATATTTTAATGCCATTTTGAAAATAATTATTGGTTTTTGTCAGTCACCTGACATCGCTGGATCCTTCCTTTTTTTTCTGATGTTTCTGTCTCGACCACGCACCACAATTGTGGATTACCAGGGCAATGGGGTACTCAGAGCCGAGCCCGTAGAAGTCTATGGGGTTGTCACAGGTAGCGATGGCTCGGTCTGTGGCCCTGGCGGTCAGGCGTATGTTGGGGGGTATATTTACAGGGGATAGATTTATATACAGTTCGTGACGCCACCTGTAGTCTCTGGTAATTTGTACCAGCGCTGCTGTAGATCTCTGAGGGGATGGTGAGGCAGCTAGATGTCGGGTCCCCTACAGGTGGGACTCTTCCCTCAGGTCGATGGTTATGGTGGGGTTGTGCAGGCATGCAATTAAATAACTCAGTCTCACACCGTCAGCGTCTTTCCATACCTTTTACTTGTAAGATGGTAAGGCAGGTCCCAGGGAGGCTGATCCAATGGAGGATGTGTTTTGAGATAGCAGCTGGACAAGTTAGGGGCCTCCGTTACTTTCACAATGATGATGAGTCCAACCAGCATAAAGCGTAGTTCCCTCTATTAACTCCAGCTATTTCAAAGCTGTACTGCCCGGTCAGTTTTGTGGTCGGAGCCTTCCTGTGAGAGAGCTGAGTTCCTATTCTTGCTGATCAGGCTCAAGGTTCTCACTCCCCCTGACCCCAGTTACGTACCGACACTCCAGGGGCTGCTTGCTGTTACCTAAGGTCCAGTAAGCCTCTGGTTTTTCTACCACTATGCATGAAGCTATAGTGATGCTTCGGTCCCCAGTGACCGGTGACAATGTGCAGGACTTCTCCAATCCTATAGCACTCAGAATTCCTACCACTGTGCCTTTCGCCTTGTCCGCGCTTGTAGCATAAGCATTCCTCACTTCCAAAGGTTATATAAGTCAGTCCCTTTCTTAACTTCTTTCTTGAGCTTGTTGACAGAATCTCAGTAATCTTCTAGGCAGGAGCA
This sequence comes from Oophaga sylvatica, assembly GCA_033576555.1. Taxonomy (NCBI): domain Eukaryota; kingdom Metazoa; phylum Chordata; class Amphibia; order Anura; family Dendrobatidae; genus Oophaga; species Oophaga sylvatica. The sequence goes on along the minus strand of JARQOD010000001.1, from coordinate 229,798,168 downwards.
CGTCTCTGTACCTTCACTGTCCTTGGGACAGGAGACTGAAGTATCTGCAACTCCCTCTTCCTTCTCAATAAATTGTCTCAGTCTGTCTGCCAGTGGGGCACAGCTCTGACCAGGCTGAGGTGATCTGGCTCACCTTTACTGGCCTCCACTTTCTCTGAACTGCACAATGAATCCCTCCTCTGTCCGAAGACAGGAAGCTGACTCCTCAGAGTCACTGACTGAACTGCACTGAACACTCCCTGACGAATGGCTAAATACCCTAAGGGCGTGTCTAAGTGCGTGTTGGAATGAATGTTCATTGAGCATTGAACTGCTATCTCTCCACACATCCTCCAGGGTACTGCGTGTGCCTTCACACCAGGGCTACACATTCCCCCATGGTAAAAGACAGCACTCCCGGGCTGTGAAATACAAAGAGACAATTTTTGTTTATGCATTAAACATTAACATTAACTCGTCCCATCCGGGAGGTAAGGATTTCTTGAACGTTGCAAACAAAACATTAAATATAGAAAAATACAAAATATTAAATAGACATGTTCATATAATAAACGGCAAGATTCTTGTGAAGGACCCGCACCAAACCTTCAACGTGGGTCCTGGGTGGGCTGCAGGACATATGAATGCAGACCTCACTCAGTGCCACACCACACGGGTTTTATTATTCAGAGGTAGTTGTGGTGGTTTTATGTAAAACCAATATTGTGCACCGAAGCGCAACTATTTGCAGGATAAGTTCTGGGCTGGCACAGTCCTCAGCCTCTGAGTCCATTATAAGACAAAGACACATATATATATATACATCACAATAAAGTGCAAAAACTCTTTACCTCCTTACCCAGCCGGGCATTCTATTTTTGGGCAATATATATAAACATTATATACTCATATCAACAGTGTAAACCATTTTCACTTATATAAAAACTTATATACATCTTCTTTGTTGCGGTAAACCCTGTCTGGGTCCTACCGTTCTTCACATTTCTTTGTTAACTTCGGTTACACTTTCCATCCCGGGGCTGGAACAATGCCATGGTCCCTAGATCCCATGACTAACAAGTCGTGACCTGCTATCAGAGTCTGGGTCGCCACAGTTCTCGTACGAACCTCTAGGGGCGCAACGGGTGCTTTCACTTTATGAGACGCTGTCTGCGTTACTGTTATAGCCACTTGCTCTCGTGATGCGGAAATAGTCGCCGTGCGCGTCGTCGTGTAAACTGCTAATTGAGATGTGGTCTGGGTCGCAGGTTGCGATGCAGCAGGACAAGATAATGAAGAGTATGCAGATGTTGCTTCCATTTGCAAGGAGCCTGCAGGGGGCGATGCTGGGGCACGGCCTGGTGCTGTTTGAGCTGGAGACGGGGACGCTGCGGTAGTGGTGACGTTACCTGCGTCGGGGACGGGGTCACGGACGATTGTGACATTAAGGGCATACCATCCCTTCATACCCCAGTGTCGTGTATAGGTGACAATGTCTCCATTAATTAGGTCCCTCCCGGGATGGCCTTGCGGTAGGTGGGATTCTACATCGCGTCTGCTGACAAAGACCCCTGGGTAGAGGCCCGGTTCTCTGATGAAGCCCCAGCCCTTCCGGAGCTGGAACTCTGTCACACACCCCTGCCGCCGCGGTTCCCTCAGAGTACCTTTTTCTCGACGGACACTTTCCTTGTCCGCGATCAGCTCTGCATGCTGCCGCTGTCGGTTGCGCTGAGCTTCCCGCTCTTCTTCCTGCTGGCGTTGCTGTTTCTCCTCGCGACTCTGCCACTCACGTTCCCACTGGGCGGTGTAGGCGACGTCATCCAGGCGCGCCATCTCGTCCCAGTCCACGTCTGGTAACGACGGACAGGACCCCTCCGGTGTCCCTATCGGGGATCGATCATCTGCTGCGGCCTCCTGGCCGGGCGGGCGTTCCGGAACTGGCGGTACCTCCTCAACCTCCTTCGCCTCCACCGCTTCACCGGTGGGATCAGGGTCGGTACTTTCGGGGGCAGCCTCCGGTTGCTCCTTAGCCTTGGGCAGCAGAATTTTCGGTAACTCCAGTCGTGGGGGATCGTCGAGGGGAGAGAACACCGCGTTCCACAGTCGCCACTGCATCAGGTTACATCGGCGTCTCTCGATCTCTTCAAATCCAGGTTGGTGCTGGACCATCTTTTTCAGTCTGGCATTTTCTTCTTTAACCTCCAGCAATGCTTGCTGCAGGTGCAGGACCACGGATGGTTCCGGTTCTAGTGGCAGCTTGGCTGGGGAACGGGGCCTGCCTTCCTCCGCTTCCCTGCTCGGCTGCACACGTCCTGCTTCCATGATGTTCCAGAACCGTCTCTCTTCTTCTCTTAGAGCCGTCCGGTCTCTTCCGTGGAGGCGGGGTTTGCGTCTCCTCCTCTTCGCAGGGAAGGTGAAGAGGAGGCGGACCTCCTTTGCTGTAGGGCAGGATCGCATATTGTAATAGCACTTTGAGAGGGCAGGCATTCTCTTCCGCCACAGGGGGGTACACGCCCACGAAGGTACGCCCACCTTCTTCTCCAGCGCCTGAGGGCGCGAATATGGCGACAAAGATGGCGATTTTTGGCGCCAAAAGTGCAAACAGTCCTTTTTCACAAAAACAACTCCATAGGCACACAGGGCTCGCAATTTTTCGAGTTTCGTATCCTGTTCGTGACGCCAAGTTTGTCTCGACCACGCACCACAATTGTGGATTACCAGGGCAATGGGGTACTCAGAGCCGAGCCCGTAGAAGTCTATGGGGTTGTCACAGGTAGCGATGGCTCGGTCTGTGGCCCTGGCGGTCAGGCGTATGTTGGGGGGTATATTTACAGGGATAGATTTATATACAGTTCGTGACGCCACCTGTAGTCTCTGGTAATTTGTACCAGCGCTGCTGTAGATCTCTGAGGGGATGGTGAGGCAGCTAGATGTCGGGTCCCCTACAGGTGGGACTCTTCCCTCAGGTCGATGGCTATGGTGGGGTTGTGCAGGCATGCAATTAAATAACTCAGTCTCACACCGTCAGCGTCTTTCCATACCTTTTACTTGTAAGATGGTAAGGCAGGTCCCAGGGAGGCTGATCCAATGGAGGATGTGTTTTGAGATAGCAGCTGGACAAGTTAGGGGCCTCCGTTACTTTCACAATGATGATGAGTCCAACCAGCATAAAGCGTAGTTCCCTCTATTAACTCCAGCTATTTCAAAGCTGTACTGCCCGGTCAGTTTTGTGGTCGGAGCCTTCCTGTGAGAGAGCTGAGTTCCTATTCTTGCTGATCAGGCTCAAGGTTCTCACTCCCCCTGACCCCAGTTACGTACCGACACTCCAGGGGCTGCTTGCTGTTACCTAAGGTCCAGTAAGCCTCTGGTTTTTCTACCACTATGCATGAAGCTATAGTGATGCTTCGGTCCCCAGTGACCGGTGACAATGTGCAGGACTTCTCCAATCCTATAGCACTCAGAATTCCTACCACTGTGCCTTTCGCCTTGTCCGCGCTTGTAGCATAAGCATTCCTCACTTCCAAAGGTTATATAAGTCAGTCCCTTTCTTAACTTCTTTCTTGAGCTTGTTGACAGAATCTCAGTAATCTTCTAGGCAGGAGCACGTCTCTGTACCTTCACTGTCCTTGGGACAGGAGACTGAAGTATCTGCAACTCCCTCTTCCTTCTCAATAAATTGTCTCAGTCTGTCTGCCAGTGGGGCACAGCTCTGACCAGGCTGAGGTGATCTGGCTCACCTTTACTGGCCTCCACTTTCTCTGAACTGCACAATGAATCCCTCCTCTGTCCGAAGACAAGAAGCTGACTCCTCAGAGTCACTGACTGAACTGCACTGAACACTCCCTGACGAATGGCTAAATACCCTAAGGGCGTGTCTAAGTGCGTGTTGGAATGAATGTTCATTGAGCATTGAACTGCTATCTCTCCACACATCCTCCAGGGTACTGCGTGTGCCTTCACACCAGGGCTACACATTTCCCTAAGCTCATTTGGACCCATGCAGGGCGTTGGTCGATGGTGAGATAAGCTGCACACAGCAGAAAAGTGAGTTGACTACGTTTTTTTTTCTCTGAAAAAAAATAAGCATGCGCCGCTGGTATAACCTCTCCACATACTCGTCAGACCTAGACACACCACTCTCCTCTTAAATTTCGTCCTCTCCCCCCCCGTCGCTTATCACACTATGATAGCCAAAGTAATAACAAAAGCATTAGAGGAAACGTGATGATTTACCGAACTGTGACCGACTTTTGCCGACTTCGAGTAAAAATGCTTGTGAAAGCGAAAACACAATTCCAAATGTGCTACGTTCATGCAAAATTTGAGATTGGCAAACATTTTCTGAAAACGTTTGCTCATCTCTATATAGGACAAGAAATGGCGACTTACAAGTGGACACACTACGACGATTGTTTAAAGCAAACTCAGCCAGTGGTAAAAAAGGAGACTCCTGGTTATCTGATACAAAAATCTGAGGTACGTCTCCAAACTTTGCTTTAAACGTTCAATCTTACCATTAGTTTGAGGTTCAAATGCCAAAGAAAAGGATAGATGCATCTCTAAGCTGGAACAAAACATCCTCCAAAATTTAGATACAAATTGGGTTCCCTGATCTGACCCCACATCGGAGGGTACCTCGTGAAGCTTCACGATCTCAGTGACAAATACCTGAGCCAGTGTCTTGGCATTAAGGAGAACAGGTAAAGCAATAAAGTGTGCCATTTAACTGAACCTAGTAAACCATTTTACAAGAGGATGAAGGAGGATCCATAATGAAATCCTTGAATAAATGAGTCCATAGACGGTCAGGAATGGTTAATGGTAAAAGATCCCCAGATGAATGAGTATGCAGGGTCTTGAAACGCACACAGACCCTTCATGAGGACACAAAGTCACATACAGTGGGTTCAGAAAGTATTCAGACCCCTTTAAATTTTTCACTCTTTGGTTCATTGCAGCCATTCGGGATGCAAAGATGGGATGCAGAGTGTAAATTAATAAGAAAAAAATGAACTTTTTTGCATTTACCAAATGGCTTCAATGAAACAAAGAGTGAAAAATTTAAAGGGGTCTGAACACTTTCCGAACCAACTGTACATCCACTGTGGAGACAACCACCCCTTCTTGTACAATTCAGTATTCCTACCCCAAAGGAAAACTCCAAAACAAAGCATCTGCTTGGCGTTCTTAATCGGTAACGGTAAGTGATCACAAAATTAATCCTGTTGAAAAACAACGATCATCTAGCTTGTCTGGGATTAAGGCGTTTAGCAGTTTCTAGGTACACTAAGTTTTGGTGATCAGTGATTACTATGACCAGATGAACTGCCCCCTTCAAAAAATGATGCAACTCCTCAAATGCCAACTTAATGGTCAAAAGTTCCCTTTTTAGAGAAGAAGGCACATGGATGCCATTTACAAAGTGACAACCCTTGAGACAATACTGTCACGTTTGGGGACTGCAGCCGCCCACCATGGCGTGGGGCGGGCATCCCCTGGGGATCGAAATCTGGACCCTCCATACCACAGAGGGGGACCCGGTCCTACCCATACTTAGGGACTGGCAGAGACCGGGGTTCTGTGGCAGCTGAGCATGAGGACAAGATAGAAACACGTAGGACTTGATCACACCGCACAACTTCAGATATAGTGAAGTAAAGTTTACTAAAGTAAATAAGGGATGACACACAGTACATAACATCAGGGTAGACGAGGTCATCAGAATCACGAACTCAGGAACACGAACTGAACTTCAGGAACACGGAAACAGGAACACGGACACAGGAACACGGACTGGACATCAGGAACACGGACACCAGAACACGGACTGGACATCAGGAAACAGAACACTGGCATCGGACTCCGGACATCTGGCAACGATCGACAGGTTCCGGACATCGGCCTGCGGACATCAGTCTCCGGACATGAGGCCGCAGTATCAGACTAGGGACATCTGGCAACGATCGGCAGGCTCCGTACATCAGGCAGGAAAGGATCGGATCCGGACATCTGGAAATGATCGCCTCTAGGAAAGGCACAGGAACGAGTTCAGGATCAGAGATACGAGCCTAGAATTACCGCCTCTAGGAAAGGCACAGGAAGGAGTTCAGCAACACCAAACAGGACAAGGAATCAGCTCTCCAGAGCTGATCAGACTCAGAGCAGAAGCTGAACACACACACACACACACACACAAGGCTAGGTTCAGAAGCTATGTGAGTAGCTAAGGCCCCGCCCATAGGGCAGGGAGCCTTTATATATGAGCTGCCCCTCAGCAATTGGCTGGGGACAACATTTCAGGTACACCCACTAACCCTGATAAAAGCAGGGCAGGTGTGGCCTGCGCACCCTATGAGAGCCAGACATAAGCACAGCAAGGGCACCTGGAAATGGCTGCAGCCCAAACACACGTAGCAAGTCATGCACCAGTGCAGAGGACCTTGCAACCTACGGGTAGCTTTCACAGCAGTAGCCAGGGACCGCACATGCGGGTGGTCATGCAACGCAGCGGAAACACCCACGCATGCACGGTTACGCAGCGGAGCTGGGAACTGAGCATCATCCATACAGGTAACGGATATCAGTATCCCAGCTATATTAGGGGGAAAAGGAGCAAAGGGTTAAAGCACAAACATGCATGTCACAACGTGACAAATACAGCCCTGATGTCAACTTCCGAAGCATCAACCTCGACAATAAATGGCTGACAAGCATCTGATTGGATGAGTACTGACGCAGTGGAAAAACATCTTTTCAAACAAGAAAATGCCTGCCGAGCACAGTCAGACCACTTCGAGAAGTTTGTACCTTTCCCAGTCATGTCAGAGGGGTTTGACAATAGACAAGAAGTTTCAGATAAATTTCTGATAATAGTTTGCAAACCCCAAATAGTGTGGTTGGAAGGACGTGGCAGGCCCCCTCAGTCGTGCCCTCTCCTCCGTCCGTGTGACCTCTATACATCTTATGTAAAAAGTCTATGTATTGCCATGTGTTTTATGCTGCTTTGTAATACTGTGTACCACTTATGTCTTAATGTTATCCCCTTGTGTTTTACACTGTTAAATGTGCTGTGTCTGCCATAAATGACTATTGTGCTGTGCTTGTAATGCACATACTAGAGGCAGGGACAGAACTAGTTAATATTATGTGCTGAGCCAGCAGCAGAGATGGAAGAGAAACTGCTGCCTCCTAGGCAGTAGCCTGGGTACTTTAGCCCTGAACAGATGTATATTACAGACGGGGCATTGCCACACTCCCGGAGGGAAGAGATCTGTTGCCCCGGACTCAAGGACTTAAAGAATGACTTAAGGACCACAACACGGGCCCCAGGACTTCAGAAGGGCCCCCCCGCTGAAGGGACTTTAAGAACCCAGATCCCAGAGAGTGGACTACTGCGAACTTCAGCTACTGCGGCCGTTGTGGGAACGGCCATAGAAAGTGTCAGGAAGAGAGCAGGAAGCCAGTGTTAAATTTGTCTTTTTTGCCTATTTCATCACCGTTCATTAAAAAGTTATTACCTATTGGAAAACAGCTGTATTCTTGAACTCTCATTGCCTGGACTACGGTGAACAGAGGAAGAGAAAGTAACCCGTGGGGAAAAAGCTGTGTCAGTCCTGTATTGCATGTACAAGGGGCCGGGGTGTCTTCAGACTGTGTTTTTGTGGGTGAGCTTGGTCAGGACTACCAACCCGGTCGCCCTTGTTACAGTGTAATGCTTTCAGATTTTTTCGGAGGTTCCATTCCAAGACTGCTCGGGCTTTATTAAGATACATGTGGAAACCTGCAGCTGACTCTAGGAAACCTTAGAACTTAACCTCCTGTACGGCAAATACACACTTATCCAACTTGCCATGGAGTTTATTATTATGTAGAACCTATAACACCTGCCTGACATGTACCTAATAAGACTTGAGATTGTCGAGTAGATTAAACTATCGTCAAGATACACTACTACAAATCTATCCACGAGGTGACGGAAGATGTCATTAACGAAATGTTGGAAAACGGCAGTAGCATTAGTCAAACCAAAAGGCATGACAAGATTTCCATAATGCTCTTCTGGGGTGTTAAACATCATCTTCCACGCATCCTCCTCCTTAATCCCAATCATTTTATAAGCTTTCCTAAGATCCAACTAGAAGAAACATTTTGCATAAATAATCTGCTTGATAAAATCAGGTATGAGTGGGAGGGGATATGGGTCCTGGATAGTAATCTTATTTAACTCATGAAAGTGTAAACAGGAACACAGGCCCCCATCTTTCTTTTTAACTAAGAAGAACCCCGCTGCTACAGGCGAAGATGAGGATCTAATATGTCCCTTAGCAAGACTATCAGAGTTTTTTATGCCCTGTCTCTCAGGACCTGACAGAGTGTATAATCTGCTCTTGGGCAGTGTAGCACCCGGAAGCAAGTTCACAGGACAATCATACACACCATGGGAAGGAAATTCTTGACACCCCTTTTAAGAGAACAACTCCTCAAAATCAGACAAAAAAGATGGAATGTTTTTAGTGGAGACACTAGAGATAATAGTACATAGGCAATTACAAAACTACACAATTTTTAAATGCTTATTTTCAGTTTTATAGATCACAGAAAATGTACCCAGACCATGTAATACTGTGTAGCTGAGAAATGTAATCCTACAAAATTTGTACACTTTTTTATCAGTTTTATACTGTAGATCACAAAACTATACCCAGAACACATAATACTGTATGGCTAAAAAATGTAACCCTACAAATTTTGTAAACTTTTTTTTCAGTTTTAGAGATCACAGAAATGTACCCATACCATGTAACAGTGTCTGGCAGAGAATTGTAACCCTACACAATTTTTAATAGCTTTTTCTCAGTTTTATAGATCACAGAAATTTACTCCACACTATGGAATAGTGAAATGGGTGAGAAATTTAGACCAAGAAAATGTTTCAATGATTTTTGTGAGGATTAAATAACATAAAAAGCACATAATACTTGATGGATCAAAATATATTAACATTTTTTCAGTTCCGAACCAAAAATGCTGCAGCTATATATTTGCCAATGGACTGCACAGCCCTAATCCTTGTCAAAAGACTGTTTTCTGTCACTCTCCCTGCTCCTGTGACTCTCTCTCCCTTCCTAGGTTAAATGCAGATTGCATGTGACACAAACAGCATAGTAAACAATTAGCCCTTAAAAGGGCTGTTAGTATGATGGCTCAGCTTCAGCACCAGTATCAACACTACAGGCTTCTGATTTGTTATACTGTGCACACATAGGCCTAGACATGCTCCCTCCAACACAAAGTGTCACAGAGCTGTTTAATGGAGTCAGTGTGCCGAGCAGCACGTGTTCTTTTATAAGCCTTGATGATGTCACACAGCCAGCCACTCACATTAATGCCGCAATCAAAATGGCTACGGCACTAGCGTGACGTGCAGGCAATCACCACGTGCTTATTGGCTGTGTAACAGGCGCAAAAAATGCAGGATGGGGATTCAACTTATAGAGCTTCATCCATTACTCGCTGAGTAACAAGTACATCCAAGCATCAGGATATTCAAATTATAACCGAGTGTCACCGAGCACATTTACTCATCCCTACTGGAAAGCCGAAGTCATGCCCCACCAAAGCGTCACTGAGCATGTCACCCAGATGCAGGAGAGGATTGCAACGATGATGCCTATTGTAAAAGGACATCTCCTCCAGGCACAGGAGGCTCAAACTAGGTTCTACAACCGGTCAGCCAGAGGGTTGCAGTTCAGGACTGAGTCCTCATAGTAATTCCCACAGTGAAGAGTAAGTTCTTGACTAAATGGCAAGGCCCCTATGAGGTGTTGGAGAAGCTTAGTGAAATTAGTGTTGGAGAAGCTTGGTGAAATCAACTAGAAGAGTGTTCAACCAGAAAGATGAAAACCATACCAACTGTACCACGTCAATCTTATAAAGCTGTGGGAAAACAGGGTGCCTGTTGAAACTCCATGTTTGCTGGTCAAGCCAGAAGCAGATGTTGAAGGGATGGCAATAGCGGAGATGCTGTTGAAGGCCCAAAACAGCAGTGTCAGGAGTTGCTGCAGCAGAACAGGGAGCTGTTCTCAGATTTGCCAGGGTGTACAAAGTTCATAGAACACAATGTTCTGACGGAATCCTATGTGTGGGTGAACTTGAAGCCCTATCAAATTCCTGAGGCCCGGCCAGAGCTGATCTCTAAGTAATAAAGCGTATGCTGAATCTCAGAGTCATTGAGGAATCCAAGAGAGGGTGGTCTAGCCCAATTGTCCTGATTCCAAAACCTGATGGCAAAAGGAGGTTCTGTAATGATTACAGGAAGCTGAAAGAAGTCTCTAAGTTCAATGCATATCTCATGCATGCCGTGTGTCAGTGAGCTGATGGAGAGACTTGTGATGGCAATTTACATAACCATTTTGGTTTTAACAAAGGGATATGGCAAATCCCCATGTTACAAGAAGCAATGGAGAAGACTGCTTTATCTATGCCCGATGGTCATGTACCGGATCCTCGCACCCCATAAGAATTATGCTGCAGCATATCTGTGCGATATTGTAATCTTTAGCTTGGATTGGGAAAGTAATCAGCAAAAGGTCCAGCTGGTGATTGATGCTCTCAAGAAGGCGATTTTTTATATAAATAAAAAAAATGTGCCATGGGGAAAGAAGAGGCCAAGTACCTAGGATATGTAGTTGGTAGAGGCGGGCTCAAACCCCAGATCAGTAAAGTAGACCCAGTTCCAAACTGGCAGAGACAACTCTTAAAGTAGCAAGTTAGAGCCTTTCTTGGAATTGTGGGGTACTACAGGAGTTTCCTCTGAAACTTTGCCATGATGGCCGTACCCCTGACAAACCCCCATAAGGGGACAAAGTCAGTGATATCCAAATCGACTGTGGAGAAAGCTTTTCAAGATCTGAAAGTAGCACTGTGTAAGCAGCCGGTTCTGGTGGCTCCCGATTGAGTAGGAAGCTGTCAACATGTGAGAAGAATTATTCCATCAGAAAAGAAATGCTTGCCCACAAAGTGGGCAGTGGATAAATTACGATAGTATCTGTTAGGGTGAAAATGTACATCAATATCAGACCATGCTCTGTTCAGGTGGATGAGGGAGAAAAAACGAAAAAAATGCTCACGTTGCCCACTGGTTTTCAGCCCTGCAGGATTTCAGCTTCAATGTGAAATATAGAGCAACATGGTAATGCCGATTCACTCTCGAGAATCCTATGTCTAGTGTGTTAGGGGTCGAGTTCCCGCTTCTGCACAAGGGGAATTGTTATGTTAGGTAGCTGAGGAGGACAGGAACAACAGCCGGGCAGCCGAACACCTGAGATGTTGGTAACTATTGGGTTGCAGATTCCTAAACTAACCACACAACTAGAGGTAGCCGTGAAGCGTTCCTATGTTGATCCTAGACGCCTCGTCACAGCCTGAGAGATAACTACACCTAAAGGCAGAAAGATGAAAGCTATCTGCCCCGGAGCAGATCCCCAAAGAAAATAGGAAGCCCCCAAACATGTAATGGCGGTTAGACAAGAAGAAAGCACGGACACAGACAGAAAATAGAATGAGCAAACGCTGGGGCCACAAGCTGACTAAATAGGATAGGACAGGAGAGATTACTTTCTGCAACCCAGATAACCCTACAAAAATCCAACAATTCTGATTACAAAAATACTGAGATCACACGATCTCGCCACCCACTAAATCAGATCTCAGTGTGAACAAAACCAAGCCGCAGCCGCTGAAAAAACAGGAATAAAGCAAATGAAAAAACAACAGTGGCTACAGACAAACTGTGAGGAGCACAGGCCCCAGGAGGGGACCCGGCTGTCCTCCACAAATGTGCAGAAAACTATGCAAATAGCAAGCACAAAAAGAAAAGCAGAAAATATCTTATCTGAAAGCAGCAGACGTAGGCAAGACACCAACAAACTTCCAAATGAACCAGGAACCACAATTGAGACCAGAACAATTGATCACCGGCGACCATCATGGGAGGGAACCTCACTTATATCAGTCCAGTCAGTGATCCCAGATTGCCATTCCTCGCTGGAAGGTTCAGTACTGTCTGTAACCACCAGAGGGAGCCCCTGCTCATTCACAACAGTACCCCCCCTTGAGGAGGGGTCACCGAACCCTCATTTGTGCATCCAGGCCGATCAGGATGAGCTTGGTGATAGGCATGGATCAGTCTCCTAGCATTTATGTCCAAAGCAAACACCCAAGAATTGTCCTCCTGACCATAACCTCTCCACTTAACCAAATACTGGAGTTTCCGTCTAGAAAAACGAGAATCCAATATTTTCTCAACCACATACTCCAGATTGCCCTCAACCAAAACAGGGTCAGGAGGCGCAGCCATAGGAATCACTGGCTCGACAAACCTCTTCACTTGTGGAACACGTTATGGATCTTAAATGTCCCTGGAAGAAGCAAACGGAAGGAAACCGGATTAAGAATCTCCATGATCTTATAAGGTCCAATGAACCTAGACCTAAACTTTGGAGATGCAACCCTCATAGGGATATTTCTTGAGGACAACCAAACCAAGTCCCCCATTTTAAACCGAGGACCATCAGTCCTATGCCGGTTGGCAAACCGCTGGGCCTCCTCTTGAGAGAGAGACAACCTCTTCACTACCTGGTCCCAAATTTGCTGCATTCGCTCCACAACAGAGTCAACACCTGGACAGGCAGAAGCCTCCGCCTGTCCCGAAGAAAATCTAGGGTGAAACCCAGAATTGCAGAAAAATGGAGACATCAAGGTGGCAGAGCTAGCCCTATTATTAAGAGCAAACTCAGCCAAAGGCAAAAAAGGGACCCAGTCATCTTGATCAGCAGACACAAAACATCTCAAATAAGTCTCCAAGGTCTGGTTTGTTCTCTCGGTTTGTCCATTGATCTGAGGATGAAATGCAGAGGAGAAAGATAATTGAACACCAAGTTTAGAACAAAATGTCCTCCAAAATCTGGAAACAAACTGGACTCCTCTGTCAGACACAATGTTCTCCGGAACGCCGTGCAACCGAACCACGTGCTGAAGGAACAAAGGCACCAACTCGGAGGAGGAAGGCAACTTAGGTAATGGCACAAGATGTATCATCTTGGAAAACCTACCACAGATTACCCAGATAACGGTCATTCTCTGAGAGACAGGGAGGTCAGAAATAAAATCCATAGAGATATGGGTCCATGGCCTCTTGGGCACAGGTAATGGCATCAACAAACCACTAGAGCTAGAGCAAGGCTTGGAACGAGAGCAAGTCCCACAGGACTGCACAAAGTCCCTGACGCCACGAGACAAAGTAGGCCACCAAAAGGACCGACTCACCATGTTTCTGGTACCAAAAATCCTGGGATGACCAGCCAATGCGGAACAATGAATCTCAGACATCACACTCTTCTTCCACTGGTCTGGGACAAACAATTTCCCAACAGGGCAGCGCTCAGGTTTATCCTCCTGACACCCCTCCAGAGCCAGTCTCAAATTGGGCGAGATGGCGGAAAGTACTACACCCTCCTTCAAAATAACAGCAGGATCAGATAACTCAGGAGAATCTGCAAAGAAACTCCTTGAGAGGGCATCCCCCTTAACATTCTTAGTGCCAGGAAGAAAAGAAACCACAAAATTAAAACGTGTGAAAAACAAGGTCCACCTGGCCTGTCTAGGATTAAGTTGCTTGGCTGATTCAAGATAAACCAGGTTCTTATGGTCCGTGAGGACCACCACCTGATGTTTGGCTCCTTCCAGCCAATGTCTCCATTCTTCAAAGGCCCACTTCATGGCCAATAACTCCCGATTACCCACGTCATAATTACGTTCAGTTGGAAAAAACTTTCGAGAGAAAAAGGCACAAGGGTTACTCTTAGAGGTCTCTGGATCCCTTTGGGACAAAATGGCACCTGCCCAAATTTCAGAAGCATCAACCTCCACCTGAAACGGTAGAGAAACATCAGGCTGCCGTAGAACAGGAGCAGAAGTGAATCTCTGCTTAAGTTCCTGAAACGCAGAAACTGCCTCAGGAGGCCAATTCACCACATCAGAACCCTTTTTGGTCAAATCAGTCAATGGTTTAACAATACCGGAGAAATTACCAATAAATTTACGATAAAGATTAAGACCAGGAGAGAACTCAAGAAAAGGATAGGAGAACATCATAGGGACACTATTAATAAGAGAGACACCCCTGTCGCCAACCATGTCAACCATATACACGGAGGTGATACAAGAGTTCTGTTCTTTATGGGCATTGAAAAAGTCAGTAAAAATCAAAGAGGAGGAGATTGGGACAAAAGAATCCTACAAAAAGAGACCTTTTGGATCTTCCATCTCCAGACTACTTACCCGAAAGGTTTAAATGAACTTCTTACTTTCTCTTCCTTCTTGTAGTGTAGGGTCCAATAGGGCATCTACAATAGGGTGAGCCGCCGTTGAGTGGGGGCGCCACTGCGCAGGTTTTAGGGTGCCAACCTCCGCGTTAGGTAGGGACCATATAGACAGGGTGCAACAGGGTGTTCTTTAGAGTGCACCCTTTCTATCTTTCCAAAGAAGGTCTGTTGTGTCCTAATATACATCCAACGAAAAAGATTAAACATTCTTCATTAGGGACAAATGGTGTTGTTGTCCTATATGCATACAATATTTAAACCTTCTTTCATCAATTTGAAAAAATCATTTGTTTTGGATATATAATATCGCAATCATTGCCAACCTGATAGAGGTATACCGAATTTCTGGGTAATCCACCAACCTGTCTAAAAAGCATAATATGTTATGCACATTGAATATGTATACCAAAGGGACCTCTGAATCACTGCACATATGCACAAACAAGGCTTTTTTCTCTATTGATAATTTACACCAATAGGGGTCATTATAGGTACGCACAGCCCTTCAAAAATCCTCATATATGTTTGAAGAACGAAAGTGCGCACTTTTAGTATGTTGTAGACACCGGATACATAAATAATGACTACATAAATTGCAGACAATGAATCCTGCTCTCAGTCTCAGAGCATTTCACTCTAGAAACCGGAAATGACGTTCCGGGAGATCTCAAGGTGTCGCAGCTACTGCGCATGCGCCTCATGGATGAGACGATGCGCTCTAAATACCGGATATGACGCATTCGGCGTCCGGAAGTCAATTACAGCAGCACATACCCGGTAATTATAAAAGTGAGATCGCTGTACATCGCTACACCTGTCCTATGAATATAGAGCACGTTACCTCCCCTGATGATTCTTCACTGATGAAACGCGTTGGGAGAGCCTTAGGGGTAGAGACCGCTTGACCTGTAACAAATGGCCAACGTGGGTCTCCCCCAGGCTGAATCAGTATATATGCCCGCTACACTATGATGCAGATGAGTATCATTTATAATACCCACAGTGAGACCGTTATATGATAAGAGTATGCAGGACTCTGGGGCTCCTAAGTCGGGTTTTTGATTGTCTGTACTATGGGCATACTTTGATGACAGGTTACAAATTGTCTATGGCTCCAGTACATTCAAGGAGCAATTTGCTAAACCACTAAAAATATAACACATTCATGCACGTATTTGTGCGCATATATGAATCTAACATAGATAATTATATATGCTTTTGTAAAATTGTCTGTTCCTCTTGGTATATAAAACCCTGTTTATGCAGCGTAAAATAGACTAATGCATGTTTATATATGAGGTTTCAGAACAATATATATTATAAATACTCTGCTCATATATTAACTGCATTAAGTATATCTCCCTAAAAAGAGAATATTTTCCATCTATAAAGCGGTAAATACCTCCCTTAATAGATTAAGGAATAAAAGGGTTACATCTGATATATATGGACAGATTATGAGGATTTGGAACTATTTCTGCTGAGTAGTTCAATATACATCCCATTCTATAGTGGTTTATTTCTTTTTTATTCTCTCTTTTATTCACACACACTTATCTTGGGTTTTTTTTGTTTGGCACATGCACTTTTTTGGTATTTGTGGTTTTTAACCAGTAGATTAAAAGTTAAGTTTTATCAATCAGCTACACAATACATTTATTTTGATTGGATATATCAGCCTTTGCTCATTCAGTATATACAGTGATATGGCAGGATTTCTGTCCACTGGTATAGATACAAATCAATGGATCAATGAAGCGAAAGACATATTTTCAGACGGGGTTTTTACTCAGAAAAAATATATACGTTCATTTAACGCAGCATTTAAAGAACTTACTAAAGTCTATAAGGAACAAGTCACTTCATGGTGGGAAGAGCAAAGTCTTGAAAATTATATAAAGGCGGGCATCGTACCAAGACACCTCAGAATATCATTGTCTTTTGGATATAGGTATAAGAGTACGGCTCTTCTAGCTAAATTAGAAAAAGAAGCCACAGATAGCTCACTGAAGCTTATGAAAATTCTTCTGGAAGAAGAAAAAACTATACTCAGCACCTTGAATGAGAAACTTAGGGAACAAATAGAAACCACTAAAAAATTCTCGACCGAACCAGAGTTTCCCCTTAAGGAAACTAATCTCCAAAACACTATAGAAAAATTCCAATACCATCTCAAAGAAAGAAAACATAAGAATTATATAAGAGATCTGCAGGAATTTTGTGACAATAAAGCCTACTCTATTACCAATAACAAAATACATCGTCCACCCGACACTGATATCTCATCCTCAGAGGCCGAATTTTCAGACTCAGAGACAAGATATAAAAACACCAGGGGTAGAGGCAGAGGAAGAGGAGGTGCAAGAGGAGGTAGAGGGTCTAATCGTAGTCCCCCACAGAGAGAACATTTTTTAGATTCAGGGTACCACCTCAGAAACAGATTCAATACAAGGAACCCTGTATAGACAAAACCATTGTCAATATATCTACCAGACCACTCACAAACGAGGAAATGATGGTATTAAGTAAAGGTATGTCATTTGTCCCAACCTCAGATTTTGAAAGCTTTGAAGCCACGAAAGACTTGCATCTTTTCACCAGAAGACTTAAGTGGAAAAAGCACTTTATTAACTTAGACAAAAGAAACTGCGCCGAATTAGGCATTGATGAAGCCATGCTAGCTGATGTAAGATTCCTATACCATTTAGGGACCCTCCCAATGAGCAAGGAGAAGGCCCCTTTACTGACCTAAAAAATAAGAGCAAACGGATGCCCCCGATCACCGATGTTAGCGCCATAGATGTCTTTGCGAATCTAGTTTCTAAAGATTTTCTGGAACTAGAAAAACAGAACAAAAAAAAGTTCCATAATCTTACACAAAAAGAAATGAAAGCACTAAATGCTCTTGAGAATGACAAGAGCATTGTGATAAAACCCTCGGATAAGGGGGGCAACATTGTAGTAATGGATGAATCACAATATAAGACTCTTTGTTGCTCCCTTTTAAGAGAGGAAATGGGTTACGAGAGACTGAGCGATAACCCCACAAATCAATATCTTGGGGAATTGAAAGACATAGTAAACAATGCACTTCACAAAAAACTCATCACCAAAGATGAAAAAGATTTTTTGATCCCAACCCATCCTATGGTTGCTACCTTTTATTGTTTACCTAAAGTACACAAAGGCCTCCATCCCCTGAAGGGGAGGCCGATAGTATCGGGCATTGATAGCCTTACTCAAAACTTAGGTCTGTATGTAGATCAAATACTGAGGCCATTTGTTTCTTCCCTCAGCTCATATATCAGAGACATAACCGACCTTCTTCTCAAAATCGAGAATATAGAGCTAGGCGACAATATGATCCTAGGATCAATCGATGTCGAGGCTCTGTATTCATCGATCCCACATGAGAAGGGCATAATGGCTGCAGAGTACTATCTGAAAACTAGAGGGCGCCAATACAATGAGCACAATAAATTTGTCCTCGAGGCCCTTGAATTTTGTTTGACGAGAAATTATTTTCTTTTTGGCAACAAATATTTCCACCAGCTCAGAGGCACTGCCATGGGGAGTCCATGCGCGCCATCATACGCAAACTTGCTTCTGGGCTGGTGGGAAGAAAATGTTGTTTTTGGTGATTCAATAGATGTAGCGGAGGACAGAATTGTACTCTGGCTTCGATACATCGACGATGTGTTTGTCATTTGGAGGGGTGATGTAGAAAGCTTTGGTGACTATGTAAAAAGTCTCAATAAGAACAACATTGGCCTCCACTTCACTTCTGAGGCAAATGTTCAAAGCATTGCTTTTCTAGACATTCTGATTGAGAGAGGAGAAGGTGGACAACTAGCCACCAAAACATACAGAAAACCTACTTCCTCCAACTCTTTACTTAGATGGGAATCCAACCACCCCATCCCCCTTAAAAAAGGTATCCCGAAGGGGCAATATTTCAGAATCAAGAGGAACTGTTCTAATATGACCATTTTTAAAGAACAGGCAGAAGAATTAAGACACAGATTTCAAGAACGCGGATACCCAGATCATGTGCTGAAAAATGCATACAAGACAGCATTAACTCGAGAAAGAAGGGACCTTCTTACCCCCACACAAAAACAGAGGGAGAGAACATCGTCAGATTTATCACCAAATACTCGAATGGGTCTAAAGAACTAAGGGAAATCATCATGAAACACTGGCCAATTTTGAGCATGGATAAGGATTTAACCAGTGTAATATCTACAACCCCACAAATCACTTTCAAAAAAGGACGTTCCCTCAAAGACAGATTGGTACGCAGCCATTTTGCCTCCTCAGAGTCCAGTAACCCCACCTGGTTGGGCAGCCAAACAAAGGGCTGCTACAGATGTGGGAGCTGCAAATATTGTGGAGCTTTAAAACAAGGAAAAGAATTCATAAGCACTACCACCCAGAAAACCTACCCTATCAAACAATTCATCAATTGCAAATCAATTGGGGTCATATACAACATCACCTGTAGATGCGGCGTACAATATGTAGGCAAGACCAGGAGAGAACTCAAGAAAAGGATAGGAGAACATCATAGGGACACTATTAATAAGAGAGACACCCCTGTCGCCAACCATGTCAACCATATACACGGAGGTGATACAAGAGTTCTGTCCTTTATGGGCATTGAAAAAGTCAGTAAAAATCAAAGAGGAGGAGATTGGGACAAAAGAATCCTACAAAAAGAGACCTTTTGGATCTTCCATCTCCAGACTACTTACCCGAAAGGTTTAAATGAACTTCTTACTTTCTCTTCCTTCTTGTAGTGTAGGGTCCAATAGGGCATCTACAATAGGGTGAGCCGCCGTTGAGTGGGGGCGCCACTGCGCAGGTTTTAGGGTGCCAACCTCCGCGTTAGGTAGGGACCATATAGACAGGGTGCAACAGGGTGTTCTTTAGAGTGCACCCTTTCTATCTTTCCAAAGAAGGTCTGTTGTGTCCTAATATACATCCAACGAAAAAGATTAAACATTCTTCATTAGGGACAAATGGTGTTGTTGTCCTATATGCATACAATATTTAAACCTTCTTTCATCAATTTGAAAAAATCATTTGTTTTGGATATATAATATCGCAATCATTGCCAACCTGATAGAGGTATACCGAATTTCTGGGTAATCCACCAACCTGTCTAAAAAGCATAATATGTTATGCACATTGAATATGTATACCAAAGGGACCTCTGAATCACTGCACATATGCACAAACAAGGCTTTTTTCTCTATTGATAATTTACACCAATAGGGGTCATTATAGGTACGCACAGCCCCTTCAAAAATCCTCATATATGTTTGAAGAACGAAAGTGCGCACTTTCAGTATGTTGTAGACACCGGATACATAAATAATGACTACATAAATTGCAGACAATGAATCCTGCTCTCAGTCTCAGAGCATTTCACTCTAGAAACCGGAAATGACGTTCCGGGAGATCTCAAGGTGTCGCAGCTACTGCGCATGCGCCTCATGGATGAGACGATGCGCTCTAAATACCGGATATGACGCATTCGGCGTCCGGAAGTCAATTACAGCAGCACATACCCGGTAATTATAAAAGTGAGATCGCTGTACATCGCTACGCCTGTCCTATGAATATAGAGCACGTTACCTCCCCTGATGATTCTTCACTGATGAAACGCGTTGGGAGAGCCTTAGGGGTAGAGACCGCTTGACCTGTAACAAATGGCCAACGTGGGTCTCCCCCAGGCTGAATCAGTATATATGCCCGCTACACTATGATGCAGATGAGTATCATTTATAATACCCACAGTGAGACCGTTATATGATAAGAGTATGCAGGACTCTGGGGCTCCTAAGTCGGGTTTTTGATTGTCTGTACTATGGGCATACTTTGATGACAGGTTACAAATTGTCTATGGCTCCAGTACATTCAAGGAGCAATTTGCTAAACCACTGAAAATATAACACATTCATGCACGTATTTGTGCGCATATATGAATCTAACATAGATAATTATATATGCTTTTGTAAAATTGTCTGTTCCTCTTGGTATATAAAACCCTGTTTATGCAGCGTAAAATAGACTAATGCATGTTTATATATGAGGTTTCAGAACAATATATATTATAAATACTCTGCTCCATATATTAACTGCATTAAGTATATCTCCCTAAAAAGAGAATATTTTCCATCTATAAAGCGGTAAATACCTCCCTTAATAGATTAAGGAATAAAAGGGTTACATCTGATATATATGGACAGATTATGAGGATTTGGAACTATTTCTGCTGAGTAGTTCAATATACATCCCATTCTATAGTGGTTTATTCCTTTTTTATCTCTCTTTTATTCACACACACTTATCTTGGGTTTTTTTTGTTTGGCACATGCACTTTTTTGGTATTTGTGGTTTTTAACCAGTAGATTAAAAGTTAAGTTTTATCAATCAGCTACACAAGGCATCAACAAACCACTAGAGCTAGAGCAAGGCTTGGAACGAGAGCAAGTCCCACAGGACTGCACAAAGTCCCTGACGTCACGAGACAAAGTAGGCCACCAAAAGGACCGACTCACCATGTTTCTGGTACCAAAAATCCTGGGATGACCAGCCAATGCGGAACAATGAATCTCAGACATCACACTCTTCTTCCACTGGTCTGGGACAAACAATTTCCCAACAGGGCAGCGCTCAGGTTTATCCTCCTGACACCCCTCCAGAGCCAGTCTCAAATTGGGCGAGATGGCGGAAAGTACTACACCCTCCTTCAAAATAACAGCAGGATCAGATAACTCAGGAGAATCTGCAAAGAAACTCCTTGAGAGGGCATCCCCCTTAACATTCTTAGTGCCAGGAAGAAAAGAAACCACAAAATTAAAACGTGTGAAAAACAAGGTCCACCTGGCCTGTCTAGGATTAAGTCGCTTGGCTGATTCAAGATAAACCAGGTTCTTATGGTCCGTGAGGACCACCACCTGATGTTTTGGCTCCTTCCAGCCAATGTCTCCACTCTTCAAAGGCCCACTTCATGGCCAATAACTCCCGATTACCCACGTCATAATTACGTTCAGTTGGAAAAAACTTTCGAGAGAAAAAGGCACAAGGGTTACTCTTAGAGGTCTCTGGATCCCTTTGGGACAAAATGGCACCTGCCCAAATTTCAGAAGCATCAACCTCCACCTGAAACGGTAGAGAAACATCAGGCTGCTGTAGAACAGGAGCAGAAGTGAATCTCTGCTTAAGTTCCTGAAACGCAGAAACTGCCTCAGGAGGCCAATTCACCACATCAGAACCCTTTTTGGTCAAATCAGTCAATGGTTTAACAATACCGGAGAAATTACCAATAAATTTACGATAAATATTGGCAAAACCAAATAATCTCTGAAGAGTCTTTAATGAAGTAGGTTGAACCCAATCACAGATGACCTGAACCTTGACCAGGTCCATTTCAATAACAGACGGAGACAAAATGAATCCCAGAAATGAGATCTTCTGTACGCCAAAAAGACACTTTGATCCCTTCACATACAGTGCATTCTCTCTCAAAATCTGGAACACAGTCCGAACATGTTTCACATGAGAGTCCCAGTCATTGGAAAAAATCAAGATATCATCCAAATAAACAATCAGAAATTTATACACAAAATCCCTGAAAATATCATTCATGAAGGATTGGAAGACGGAAGGAGCATTAGTGAGCCCAAAAGGCATCACTAGGTACTCAAAATGCCCCGCTGGGGTATTAAACGCCATCTTCCATTCATCCCCGTGCTTAATGCGAATAAGGTTATACGCCCCCCTGAGGTCAAGCTTGGTAAACCAATTAGCACTTTTCACTCTGGAAAACAGGTCAGAAATCAAGGGTATCGGATATTGATATTTCACAGTGATCTTATTCAGGAGGCGATAATCAATACACGGCCTCAATGAATCATCCTTTTTGGCCACAAAGAAAAAAACGGCGCCCAAGGGTGAAGAGGATGGTCTGATATGACCCTTCTCCAATGACTCCTTGATATAAGATCACATAGCATCGTGTTCAGGTACAGATAAGTTAAAAAGGCGACCCTTAGGAAATTTACCACCAGGCACTAACTCAATAGCGCAATCGTAGCTTCTGTGAGGAGGTAAGGACGCAGACTTACTTTCACTAAACACATCAGTCAAAAAGTCAGGGATATCCTGAGACTGGGGAGAGGCAGAAAAAACAGGAGTGTCAGTATTAACACCTTGGCAACCCCAACTGGTCCCAGACACAGATTTCCAATCCAAAAGAGGATTATGAGTCTGTAACCAAGGGAAACCCAGTACAATAATGTCATGCAGATTATGCAACACCATAAATTTGCAACTGATGATCTGGTTCAACCCTCATTATCACCTGAGTAGAAAATTGGGGTTTATTCTCTGCCAAAGGGGTAGAATCAATGCCCAGTAAAGGAATAGTCTTCCGCAGGGGTATCATGGGAAAGCTACAACATTTGGCAAAGTCAAAATACATCAGGTTAATAGCTGCTCCTGAATCAACAAAAGCCTGAGTCGAAAATGTGGACATGGAGCAAATGAGGGTAACAGTCAACAGAAATTTAGTCTACTACCCAAGACAACTGAGCACGCAAAATGTCTTCCCCGCTTAGGACAGACGGAAATAGCGTGAGAGGCGTCACCACAGTAGAAACATAACCCATTGTGCTTTCGAAACTCATGACGCTGCGCCCCAGAAGTCACTCCATCACACTGCATGGGCCCAGGAGCTGGCTCACAAGGCAACACCATCTCACGCATACCTCTGCGCTCAAGCAAATGTCTGTCAATTTGAATAGCCAATGACATAGAATCATTGAGACCAGAGGGAACAGGGAATCCCACCATAACATCCTTTACGTTCTCTGACAGCCCCTTCCGAAAAAGGGCTGCCAAAGCATAATCATTCCATTTGGTCAGGACTGCCCACTTTCGGAATTTCTGACAGTACAACTCAGCGTCTTCAAGACCCTGATTTAATGCTAACAAGGTCTTTTCAGCTTGATCAGTGACATTAGGTTCATCGTACAGTAACCCCAGACCCTGAAAAAATACATCAATATCATTCAAAACAGGATCCCCAGGTGTCAGGGAAAAAGCCCAATCCTGAGGGTCGCCGCGCAGGAGAGAGATGAAAATTTGAACCTGCTGTGCTGCGTTCCCTGAGGACTTAGGCTTTAAGGCAAAAAACAACTTACAGTTATTTTTGAAATTCAGAAATTTAGCCCGATCCCCCAAAAACAAATCTGGCATGGGAATCCTAGGTTCCACAACCGGCAACCTAGCAAGATAGGTAGCAATACTCCGAACCTCAGTGGCAAGCTGATCCACACGGCCAGACAACTGTGCACACTCCATTGAGAAAAAAAAATCCTCCTCAGCACCCAGAGAAAAAGAGGGAAAAAAAATGCAACCAACAGAAAAAAAAAAATCTCTGACAACTCTGACAACTTTTTTCCACACTATTTTTCCCTTCTGTGAGTACCATATAATTTTCAGTATGGCCGTGATACTGTTATGTTAGGTAGCTGAGGAGTACAGGAACAACAGCCGGGCAGCCGAACACCTGAGATGTTGGTAACTAATGGGTTGCAGATTCCTAAACTAACCACACAACTAGAGGTAGCCGTGGAGCGTTCCTACGTTGATCCTAGACGTCTCGTCACAGCCTGAGAGATAACTACACCTAAAGGCAGAAAGATGGTTCAGTACTGTCTGTAACCACCAGAGGGAGCCTCTGCTCATTCACAACAGGGAATCTTGAACCATCCCTGCTGCGGTCTTCCATCTGTCTCCAGCCGCAGTGGACTCTGCTCAGCAGAGACGTCGGTCCCAGCATCTCACCCAGTCTAACACTGTGCAGAGGATTACTGCTGCCTCTCCAGGTACTGCTATTGTAGCCAGTACTGGTCAGCGGCGAGCAGACGTCTTTGGGACTAAGTCCTGCGTTTCTCCATCTGAGCATGCCCAGGGCAAGATCTCCCATTGGAGATCAGGGGTCACATGCTCGGTTACAGCAGCGACTCCAATTGGTCTGCCAGGAAGGTCCTGAAACTGCTTGTGTTCTGGAACAGTTTCTCATTGGTCCTTCTCTGGAAGGTCCTGTAGCTGCTACGATAAAAGGTGCGCATGACCGCTCGGCCATGCGCTAGTATCAATTGTGTTATGTGCTTTGCGCCAGTGTGATCATGCACGCATGTGGTTAGGGCTCGGCTGAAATAAGCCCCTAGAATACCGGCACCTGCGGTGAGGAGATTTGTATGCACGTGTTCAGGGCTTGGCTGAAATAGCCTCTAGAATCAGGGCAGCCATCAGGGCATTACAGCCCTTACTAATGTATGGGGCCTGGTGCTTTAGGGGGGCCCGCCCGCCACCCCAGCACGCTGGCAGCATGGTCCGGCAGCAGGCGCAGCACTTCGCTGCTTTATATTCCCCCCTGTCCCCAGTCCTGACCTCCTGGCTGGCAAATTAAATGGGCAGGTACTGTAGCTTTAAGCTACGGCCTGCCCTGATGCATCATGGTCCAGCCGTGACGTCACATGCTGCTCTGCTCCACTTCCTCAATCTGAAGCAGAGTGAGCAGCGTGTCACGTCGGTGTGCTGTGCCAGACACACACTGCCATCTGGCTGGGAGCGGCGGACCGGACCGGGTGCAGGCGGCAGGCAAGCTCAGCAGGTGAGTAGTCTGTCGCAGGGGGGGCCCAGCCAGGACAGCATCCACCACGCACCACCAACAGGGCCCAGGGCAGGAAGGGGGGGCCCAGCATCCACCAAAAAGGCCCCCAGGGCAGGCGGGGGTCCCAGCATCCACCAAAAGGGCCCCCAGGGCAGGCAGGGGGGCCCAGCATCCACCAAAAGGGCCCCCAGGGCAGGCGGGGGGACCCAGCATCTACCAAAAGGGCCCCCAGGGCAGGTGAGGGGGGCCCGCAGGCGCAGCATCCAGCAACAGGGGCCCTGGGGACCCTGTTGGTGGATGCTGTGGGCCCCTCCTGCCTGCCCTGGGCTGGGGCCCTGTTGGATTGCTGCATGTGGCCACCCCCCCCTGCTTGCTCATCATATGGGGCATAAAATCTATGGAGCATCATATGGGGGCATATACATCTATGGGGCATCATATGGCGGCATAAAATCTATGGAGCATCATATTGCAGCATAATCTACGGGGCATCATATGGCGGCATAATCTTTGGAGCATCATATGGCGGCATAATCTGTGGGGCATCATATGGCGGCATAATCTTTGGAGCATCATATGGGGCATAAAATCTATGGAGCATCATATGGGGCATAAAATCTATGGAGCATCATATGGGGCATAATCTATGGAGCATCATATGGGGGCATAATCTATGGAACATCATATGGTGGCATAATCTTTGGAGCATCATATGGCGGCATAATCTTTGGAGCATCATATGGCGGCATAATCTTTGGAGCATCATATGGCGGCATAATCTGTGGAGCATCAAATGGGGGTTTAAATGCGGCGTTGTGTACCGCCGGACCGGAAGTGCGTCATCCGGACCGGAAGTGACACGGCGCAACATGATCTGATGTAATCGCGCATGCGCGATAGCGGTAGCGGCCGCCATGTTTTCGGTGGGAAAAGGCAAATATAAGCAGGACTATGAGAGACACTAATCTGTATAGGAGACAAAATCTAGGGGGAGGAGACTAGAGGCCTGCATGTGGCGCCGTGTCACTTCCGGTCCAGATGACGCACTTCCGGTCCGGCGGTACACGGCGCCGCATTTAAACCCCCATTTGCTCCCTTCCCATACACCTGGTCACCCAGCAGACAAGGCAGAACGCAGGAGCGCCGCCTGTAAACCTGTACATTCGCTTCTTAAGGTATGTCTTTGATTCAAAGCGGTTCCCCCCATCTGCCATCACTCTGGGCTGCAACTTATGCCACATTTACCCCATGTAGGCTCTGTGGACGCCATCCAGGACATGTTTTAACCCCGTCCAGGGCACATTTAACCCCTACTTTCTGTACACGGCAGGGCGCAGGTGCGCCGCCTATATTTTCATTTCATCCACCTCCAAAGGTATGTTTTCATTTAAATAGTCCACTCCATCTGCCACTATAATGGGCTATAATTTGTGTTACATTTGCCCTGTATAGGCTATCAGGACGCCACTCAGGACAGACTTTACCCTATTCTGGATACATTTAACTCCTGCTCTTTGTACACAGCAGGTAATCTCTGACATTTCAATGATGGTGACGCCTATTTCCCTATATTTATTTAATTAATCATTTTGATATTATCTGCAGCATCTGGCTCTGCTATAAGGGAATTTACAAGGAATTTATTGCCTCTACTATGTGCCATATCTCTGTTGTACTAATTTTACAAGGTAGAAATGCGCTACTTCTTTGTTTCTTATATCATTGTGCTTTTGTTCTACTATGATTATATAAATCGTTACTCTATATAGCTCCATGTTGAGATTGTATAGTGATGCTCCTTATGTTCTTTAACGATATATTCTACTTTCTGGATTATTATCTACATGACATTTTTCGCAATCAATTATATATGATCCAGCCCATATCTGTATATATGTTATATATGTATATGTAATCACTGTATATAATTGCCTCACACTATGTTTCTTCTATTTTTCTCTAGTACCCCATGATTAAGATCCGGGAGGGTCGAAACGTTGGGTATCTGTATATTGTACATATTATTATTACGGCACTGGCACTTTCTTCTTTTGGATTGGATAATTTTTCAAATAAAAATATTTTTCTGCATAGTAATCAATTGTAGTGTGCGGTGAATTTTGCTCTTCCTATATTTGTTGGTGCCGCTTAGGACCAATTCACCAGCATCTCCTGTACACTAGACTTGAGTGCACACCATTTCACCCATATTACCTTGTCGTGGTGGCAGGCTTAAAAAAATCTTTTGGTCAAAACAAAAGCTGATGTCTATGCATGTGATTTGATGTTAATGTGTCATTGGTGAGGCGTGGTGCAGAAGTGGAGTTTTTCCAAGAAAAGGCGGAGGGATTTTGGATGGTTCGCTTGGTGGAGGAGGAGCTAGGGTGGAGGTGGAACTGGGGGTGGAGCCTGGGTGGAATCTCAAGGGGGGGCCCCATAAATTTTGCCAGTATGGGGCCCCGAAATTCCTAGTGGCAGCCCTGTCTAGAATACTGGCTTCTCCGGTGAGGAGTTGCTTGTTTGCATTGCTGACTGCATGACCACGGACTGCTATCCACACAGCAGTTATCTGTGTACCCCTGTGTTGTTAACAGGAGACAATTTCTATCTCTGCGTCTCTACCTCAGCGACTCTGTGGTGTAACAGAGTTCGCTTATACCGCCATATAGTGCCACAGCATCTATGTTTGCGACTCTGTGAAGTAACAGAGTTAGCTTATACCGCCATCTTACTAGCAGCAGGCTCAGCCTGCACGGTGGACCCCGGGCTGCGAACGCACCTATTACTTATATTTATTTGGTGCGTTCCGCCAGCCCTAACATAATACTAGCGCCAGGGTCTGGCTAGTAAAATGGCGGACGACCAGTGTCTACAGCGGAACATCCAGCAGCTGGAGGGTAGGTTGGCGGCCCTTGAGTGCACAACCTCAGCTGTGGATGTTACCGCAGTCGCTGTTCAGGCTGCTAACGTGGCTGCAGCCAGTGTGTCCACTGCCTCCTCTGCCCCTACATTATCCCACCTCCCGCTTCCAGACAAGTTTGCTGGTGACAGCAAGCAATGTCGGGGATTCGTGAGTCAGTGCTCTATACAGCTCATGCTTCTGGCTGCACGTTTCTCCACGGATCGGGCACAAGTGGGTTTTGTAATATCTCTCCTGTTGGGCAGAGCGTTGGAGTGGGCCACGCCACTGTGGGAGCGTGACGACCGTGTGGTGCGGAGTGCTCCTCATTTTCTGGAGGCTCTAAAAAAGGTCTTTCTAGGACCTCAGGTCACCCACGGTGCGGAGCTCCAACTGCTGGCAAGTTCACAGGGTTTGTCCTTGGTCAGCTATTTTGCTGTCCAATTTCAGACTCTGGTCTCGGATTTAGACTGCCCAGATAAAGTCCTCATTCCCGTGTTTTGGAGAGGACTGGCGGGCCTTGTGAAAGACGCCTTGGCTACCAGGGAGATTCCTGCCACACTGGAGAAGCTTATCGCCATATCTAACCGCATCGACCTCCGTTTTCACGAGCGGAGGTTGGAGCGGTCCCAGTGTAGGCAGAGGTTCCGGCTGGCCCCCACCTTCGCCAGACCTCTAGAATCTTTCAGTCAGACGTCCGACTCCCATGAGGGCATGGAGGTTTCTCGAGCAGGACCTAAGTCCCGGGCCGCTCGAGTACCCGTGGTTTGTAACATATGTCAGCAGTTAGGGCATTATGCCAACAAATGTCCACAGTGGTCGGGAAAACGGTCGTGTTTAGTGACCCTGGGAGGAGGTTCACTAGACACCGCGGCATTTTCCACCAAGTTGTCCTTCAAAGGGACAATTACTGTAGGTCCATCCACTCTCACTGTCGAGCTTTGTGTGGATTCTTGAGCCGAGGAGAATTTCATGTCCTTTGCCTTTGCTCTCCGTCACAATATACCTCAGGTGATGCTCGCCAAACCAGTGACTGTGCGAGTAGTGAATTAATTGACTCTGCCCTCACAAATCACCCACCAGACTATCCCTCTCACTTTATCTATGTCCCCTTCCCATCAGGAGAGTATTTCCTTTCTTGTCCTGCCCGAGGGAATAGACGAGGTTTTGCTGGGAATACCTTGGCTCCGTCACCACTCTCCCCATATTGAGTGGTCCTCTGGGAGGATACTGGGTTGGGGTGATTCATGTAGAGGCAGGTGTGTCAGGGAGTGCGTTTAGGTCACCACCACAGAGATACCCGTAGACCTTACTCCTCTTCCCCAGTGTTATTGGTCATACGTGGACGTTTTCTCCAAGAAGGCGGCGGAGACTCTTCCGCCTCATTGCCCCTACGACTGTCCTATTGATCTCTTGCCTGGAGCAGAACCTCCTCGGGGAAGAGTTTATCCTCTCTCGCTTCCTGAAACGGAGGCCATGTCCCAGTATATTCAGGAGAATCTGGCAAGAGGGTTCATTAGGAAGTCGGTGTCACCAGCATTATGTTTGCGACTCTGTGAAGTAACAGAGTTAGCTTATACCGCCATCTTACTAGCAGCAGGCTCTGCCTGCACGGTGGACCCCGGGCTGCGAACACACCTATTACTTATATTTATTTGGTGCGTTCCGCCAGCCCTAACATAATACTAGCGCCAGGGTCTGGCTAGTAAAATGGCGGACGACCAGTGTCTACAGCGGAACATCCAGCAGCTGGAGGGTAGGTTGGCGGCCCTTGAGTGCACAACCTCAGCTGTGGATGTTACCGCAGTCGCTGTTCAGGCTGCTAACGTGGCTGCAGCCAGTGTGTCCACTGCCTCCTCTGCCCCTACATTATCCCACCTCCCGCTTCCAGACAAGTTTGCTGGTGACAGCAAGCAATGTCGGGGATTCGTGAGTCAGTGCTCTATACAACTCGAGCTTCTGGCTGCACGTTTCTCCACGGATCGGGCACAAGTGGTTTTGTAATATCTCTCCTGTTGGGCAGAGCTTTGGAGTGGGCCACGCCACTGTGGGAGCGTGACGACCGTGTGGTGCGGAGTGCTCCTCATTTTCTGGAGGCTCTAAAAAAGGTCTTTCTAGGACCTCAGGTCACCCACGGTGCGGAGCTCCAACTGCTGGCAAGTTCACAGGGTTCGTCCTTGGTCAGCTATTTTGCTGTCCAATTTCAGACTCTGGTCTCGGATTTAGACTGCCCAGATAAAGTCCTCATTCCCGTGTTTTGGAGAGGACTGGCGGGCCTTGTGAAAGACGCCTTGGCTACCAGGGAGATTCCTGCCACACTGGACAAGCTTATCGCCATATCTAACCGCATCGACCTCCGTTTTCACGAGCGGAGGTTGGAGCGGTCCCAGTGTAGGCAGAGGTTCCGGCTGGCCCCCACCTTCGCCAGACCTCTAGAATCTTTCAGTCAGGCGTCCGACTCCCATGAGGGCATGGAGGTTTCTCGAGCAGGACCTAAGTCCCGGGCCGCTCGAGTACCCGTGGTTTGTAACATATGTCAGCAGTTAGGACATTATGCCAACAAATGTCCACAGTGGTCGGGAAAACGGTCGCGTTTAGTGACCCTGGGAGGAGGTTCACTAGACACCGCGGCATTTTCCACCAAGTTGTCCTTCAAAGGGACAATTACTGTAGGTCCATCCACTCTCACCGTCGAGCTTTGTGTGGATTCTTGAGCCGAGGAGAATTTCATGTCCTCTGCCTTTGCTCTCCGTCACAATATACCTCAGGTGATGCTCGCCAAACCAGTGACTGTGCGAGTAGTGAATTAATTGACTCTGCCCTCACAAATCACCCACCAGACTATCCCTCTCACTTTATCTATGTCCCCTTCCCATCAGGAGAGTATTTCCTTTCTTGTCCTGCCCGAGGGAATAGACGAGGTTTTGCTGGGAATACCTTGGCTCCGTCACCACTCTCCCCATATTGAGTGGTCCTCTGGGAGGATACTGGGTTGGGTGATTCATGTAGAGGCAGGTGTGTCAGGGAGTGCGTTTAGGTCACCACCACAGAGATACCCGTAGACCTTACTCCTCTTCCCCAGTGTTATTGGTCATACGCGGACGTTTTCTCCAAGAAGGCGGCGGAGACTCTTCCGCCTCATTGCCCCTACGACTGTCCTATTGATCTCTTGCCTGGAGCAGAACCTCCTCGGGGAAGAGTTTATCCTCTCTCGCTTCCTGAAACGGAGGCCATGTCCCAGTATATTCAGGAGAATCTGGCAAGAGGGTTCATTAGGAAGTCGGTGTCACCAGCATCTATGTTTGCGACTCTGTGAAGTAACAGAGTTCGCTTATACCGCCATCTTACTAGCAGCAGACTCTGCCTGCACGGTGGATCCCGGGCTGCAAATGCACCTATTATTTATATTTATTTGGTGCGTTCCGCCAGCCCTAACATAGTGGTAGAAGGTGCCAAGCCCCAGAGCTTTAGGCAGAGGGGAAGGTATATAAGTAGGCTACTGGACACATAGTTGATGGGAGGTATGTATCTCATAGGTGGTTGTCCTCTGTGATGTAAGCCTGCAGTAATGCTTACATGCACACAGTACTAAGAGGCTTGTTTTGTGCATCTGGGTAAGGTTTATGGGCAGCCTGAGAGATGGGCAGGTCTGGTTGCCCACATACCCCACCTCTGGGTGTGGTTCACATGAAAAAATGGAGTCAGTTTGACACGTGGCCTGTATGTGGAGGTAAAACCTCCTATTTGATGTCTCCAGACTGAGCCAGTGTGCTGGATGCTATGCAGCCTTTGTATCCTGTATTGTCTCTAAAGTGACTTCATTGGAACTGTTTACTTTGCTTTGCCTGCACTGAAAGGCCAATTATTTTCCTTTGCTTGTAGCATGGTTTATGAAGTAACAATAAACAAGCCTGAACATTTAAGTGGAAACGGTTCCTCTGTTACTTCATCACGCACCCAAGTAAGTAGCATTCCCACAGTGTGCTCATACCCTTAATTCTAAGAAATAAGTGTGCACCTTAGAGGGACTTAAATAGGCCTAGGAAGATTATGTCATTGAGGCATGCCAGGCATCTTGCTAAACTGGAGCACAACAGATGACAGTGGACCCAGTTGAAAGAAGCGAAGCCCGGGACATCCGGGAAAAAATATTTATCTTCTGTTCTTTGGTTGACAGAATTCAATGTAAGCAAACATGTAAAAGTGGATCGCCCGCCAGGGCAGTGAGATACTCGGTACCAGGCCGGTGTATTGAAGGGATGTGTCACAGCAGCAGTGACCTGGTCCGTGGCCCTGGGCGTCCAAAAAAGGGGAATATTTACAGGGGATGATAGAGTTTGTAGTAAGGTATTCGTGACGCCACCTGTGGTATCCGGTCAAAGGTGACCAGCGCTGCAGTGCAGATCCTCTGGGACAGATGGTGAGATGCAGCAGAGTTGGTACAGCCTCCCACAGGTGAGGCTAGGTTATCCCAGGGCAGGTAGATGTAGTAAATGGTAATGGTGCTGGGAGATGTAGCAGAGTGGAGTGTGCACCGCAGGAAGAACTTGAGAGAACACAAAAGCAGTTTCCAAGGCTTTAATCACAGTTCAGTTGCTAGCAGTACAGATGCCCGCTTGGTACATTGTCCTCCAGGTGAGGAGCTCAGCAAACTCCCAGGTAGATTGGGATACACCTTTCCAGGACTCCTTTCTATATGTGTTCCTTTTACTGGCCCTCTCACTGTGCTGATTTTCCCGCCTTCTATCCTTCCAGCACCTTCACAAACAGTGTCCGAGATCAGCGGCTGCGAATCCTGTAGGATAACGTCTTATCTCTGCGTTTCCTTGATTCTATATAGATGCCTCTCCGGCGAAGATAATTGTGGTGATTGACTGTGATCCCTAAAGTTACCACAGCAGTCGGCTTGCTAGCTGAGTCCTAAAGTTCTCCACTAAGCTAAGGGGCCGAGTCCCCTCTGCGACCTGGTCCCTCTGCAAACAGATCGGGACCCACGGATGGTTCTTGCTCTCTCTGTGTCCCTAGGACCCCTTCCTCTCCCTCCAGAAGCTTCTCTCTCCTTTTCTGCTTCTTTTTCTCTCTCCACTTCTTGGACCGAGCTCTTCCCAGCTTAAGGTCCCTTCTGAGTCTGTCTCTAGACTCCTTCCCTCTGCAGCTCCTCCTGACAGGGAGCTGCTTCACTACACGTCTGTCTCCTTCCACTTCCTCCTCACGACTCTCTAAACTCTGTTCCTTGCTTCCTCAAGCTTTAACTCCTCCTCTTGCTACTTACTAACTCCACCCACCCATACACTCTTTACTAACCCAGCCTGGGATGAGACCATCCTCCCGCAAGGTACGTCCAGGGTGCCCAGCTGCTATAGTCTGTGTTGGGTGCAAGTGTTAGAGTCCTGGGTGGTGCTCCCTTCTTACCTGAGAATGGGGTATCACACCTCTGGATGGGGTGCAATACCTCTGTGGCGACTGAACCCTCAGGGGTGCCACAAAAGTATTTGTGGAAGTATATGAAAACATGTGGAAGTATATGAAATTCTGAGAGTCTTACAACGAAGTAATTAATCAGCCAACCAGCTAATTTACAAAAAAAACAGTTTAAGACTGTATCAGAACTTTAGGCCTGGTTCATCAAGGTGTATATAGCAGTGTTCTGGTGTAAAACACCTTGAAATGTAAAATTTTTGCACAACTCACACAACTCAGAATTACACAAAAATTTTGCAACTTTTGGCCATGTTCGCCACAGTCGCAGACTTGTGGTTGAACAGTTTGTGTTGAAGCCCACCTGGAAAATGAACAATTATTTACTTTAGTGGTATAAATAATGCCAAAAATGTATTGAAGTCCCTGACTGGTGTAACATTTCTGATGGCAGTGTACTGTTTTCTCGAATGTCAGTTAGATATACATGTGTCCAACAGATCAGATCCAGTGTTATCAGATACATATATCAGAAATTCCAAACCTTACCTTAGAACTATTTCCTTTCCTACAACTTTTCTATATCTACCATTAAGTTGACAGCTCTAGTACCCCTAATCAAGTTATAGGTATCTCCAAGATTCCATGGCACCCTTTTAGGAAATGCTACTATAGAGAGAATGAAGATGCCGCTACTGACAAAGTCATTATATCTGCAGCTGATATGCTGCAATAACTAGGAAATAAAGTGGAAAAGAATCCATTGTGCTTTGTATGTCACAAAGCAAAACAAGTTCCATTATATATTTTAAAACAATAAAAAGAAAAATCCAAGCTATGTCTCAAGTATCGCATTTTGTGGTTTATAAGACGCATCAGAACATAAGACGCACCCAAAATTTTGGGATGGAAAATAGTAAAAAAAATTGTGATGCATCTTATATTCCCTTTTAACAGTAGCTTACCTGGGGGGCGGCTGCAGTGGAGTGGGGTCACAGGAGGCAATGTCTCTGCTTTAGAAGGCAGTCTCCCAAGATCTCAATCTGCAAATGCGCTGCCTCGGGCAACCATTTTCCTGACGCCTACTGCAGGGATATCATAGAGAAAACAGACTCCACTCACAGGCGTCAACACCTTATGAGGTTCCAGTCGCCACTCCTGCCGCTTCCGCTGTCCTCCTGAGCAGCGACCCTGCCTCCTTTAATCTCGCTCCACTGCAGCGGTCCCCCTGTAAGTTCACTTTGGATTATAAGACGCACTCCCATTTTCCTCCCAAATTTGGATAATAAAAAGTATGTCTTTTAATACAAAAATATGGTAACTTTTTGGCAGATTAGTGATCCTTTGTCGTGCCCCTGACTTTGAAGCGGGATTGCACACCGAGGCTGCATCTTTACCAGCACATGATGGCCAAATTAATCAGTCAATATGTGCTTTTAACATCTGGGGTGATGCCGAGCTCCACCTGTGGCTGTTAATCTGTTATCTCTGACACTGGCTTTTTCCACACGCAGGGTCTCATAAAATGAAAGCATTACGGGTCTCGTAAAATGGCGACACAGGCAAGAATTTTTTTCTACAAATTTCTGATTTTTTTTTTGATATTTGCTCAATTGTACTGACGTGGAGAATCATATTGCCTGGCTAGTTGTACCATATAGTGAACTTGGTAAATAAAAAAAAAAAAAAACAATTGTGAAATTGCACTTTTTTTTGCTATTTCAATGCACTTGGAACTTTTTTCCTGCTTAAAAAATACAACTTGTCCTGCAAAACCAAGCCCTCATATGGTTATGTGGACAGGAAACTAAAAAAGTTATAGTTCTTGGAAGAAGAGAGGAAAAAACAGAGAATGACAGTAGTATTAAGAGGTTAATAATTTTATATTTTGTACAGATGCACTCATTTACACCAATCAGCTATAACATTAAAACCACTGTGGTGACACGATTTACATTGATTATTGTTAAAATGGCACCTGTTAATAGACATATTAGGCAGTAAATGAAAAATCAATTCTAGAAAGGAATATGGCAGAAGCAAGGAAAATCGACAAGCGTATGGATGTGAGTGACTTTGATGAAGGCCGAACTGTCATAACTAGATGACATCTTCAAATTGTCAGGTTATGTATTGTATTCAGTCATAAAAGATGAACTTGCAAAAGAGTTATAGGCACCAAAGGATTATTGATAAGCGTAGAGAGAGAATCAATTTGTTCTTTACTCACATAAGAGCCACTGTAGCACACATTTAATGTTAGATGAACACTTTTAGGGCTCATACTCACTGGCGCCGAAAACGGATGATATTCAGACGAAAAAAAATCGGATTCAAATCTGACCAATGTTATTCAATAGGTGAGTTCTCATTTGCGATTTTTTTTCTCCTCAGAAATTGGTGTGAGAAAAAAAATCGCAGCATGCTGCGATTTGATGCGATTTTGGCATGATAATCGCCAATGCAAGTCAATGGGTGCGAGAAATCATCGCACAGCACTCGCACCATGCAAGTGCTGTCCGATTTATACGCACCAGTCTCCTTTGAAAAGCCGGCAATTCATCCCCGGCTACTGTAAAATCACACTGACAGCTCACAAAACACTAGATACATACACATAGAATACATATATTCAACAGCATTAGCTCCCTGCTAGCTGTAACCTGTTAACCCTTTCTGATGGATTACAGCGTGGGACCTGACTGTGCATCGGATAGGTAAGAATCATTTTGCTTTTTTATTTTATTTTATTACAGGAAATGGTTTTAGCAGGAAAATAAAATATGGTCAAAAACTGTTTGATTATTTCATTAAACTTCTTTTTTATTAAAGTGTGTGTGTTTGATTTTTCTTTCATACAATAGGATTAATAATTGATAGTTGTCAAATTGACAGCTCTCAATTATTAACCTGGCTTAAAGTCACCTTTCAATTGCAAGGTGGCTTTAACCCCTTATTAACCCATTCGCCACCGCTACAGGGCAATGGGAATAGACGGGCAAAGTGCCAGAAAGGGCTAATCTAATTATAGATTTGCCTTTTCTGGGGTGTCTGGGGGCAGATGTTAGTAGCCGGGGGGCACAAAAAAAATGTACCCTCCCTAGGCTATTATTATCTGCCCCCACTCGCTTGCTTTGTCTGTCTGGTGGAGAAAATACAGCGGAGCCCACGCATTTTTTTTCAACGAATTTACACCTTTAATTAACCCCTACATGTCTGAAATTTTGCACACATACACTTATGTAATTGTAAGTTAAAACCATATATCAAAATACATGACATGACATGGTTAACTGTGTGTAAACAATGTATCATTTCATGTTGGCTTCTGTGATTTCACAAAAGCCGGCAATTGAATTAGCGGCTATTACAGTATGTAGAAGTGTATGAACTATAAATATATGTATATATATATATATATATATATATATATGTCACAATTACATATATATTGTAAGCTTTTCAGGGGATATAGCTCCGGGATCGCCGTCTCGGGTAGACGGAGTGGCATAAAGAGTCCAGACAGCAGTACTGGTGCAACTGGCCGCAACCAGTTTTATTAAAGTCCACAGCAAACAAAACATAAACCAAATCATAAACAAAAGTCCTAAGCCTGGCAGGCTGCTAACTTCAACACAGTTAGTTCCTCACTACTGTGAACTAGGCTGTAGCAGCCTGGCCACAACAACACATATATTGTAATTACCAGAGATGGACTTGCAGGAGACTCCAACAGCGTCTGAAGTCA
This sequence comes from Oophaga sylvatica, assembly GCA_033576555.1. Taxonomy (NCBI): domain Eukaryota; kingdom Metazoa; phylum Chordata; class Amphibia; order Anura; family Dendrobatidae; genus Oophaga; species Oophaga sylvatica. The sequence continues at coordinate 229,761,050 of JARQOD010000001.1, read as the reverse complement.
GATCCAGACTGAGAGCCCTGTCTGTGTAACTCTACCACCTATTTCTGGCTGCTTAATTAAGCAGCTGTGTGCACTCAGGGTTGAGCTGCAAACCTGTACTGGATGGGGAGTGGAGTGAACGTCGTACTGCCATCCTACCTTCACTCCTATTTTCCTTATGCGACCCAGCTAAGAAACCTGGGCGAGATATACACCCCGTCCAGTACGCACCCCTTCACTGTCTCACATATCCCCCCCTCTTCTCCAGACCAGAGGGCTGGTCAACAACTCCAAAGAGACAGTGAACTCTGGACAAGGCATCGGCATTACCCTGTAACTTCCCAGGTCTATGCTCTACCGAGAAATTGAATTCTTGAAGCGAAAGGAACCACCTTGTCACCCTGGCATTCCTTTCCTTGTTCTGCTTCATCCATGCCAGAGGAGCATGGTCTGACTGCAATTTAAATTTCCTGCCCAAGAAGTAATAACGTAGCGAGTCCAGCGCCCATTTGATTGCAAGGCACTCTCGCTCCAGAATGGCATAATTTTGTTCAGCCGGTGTCAGTTTTCGACTTAGATACATGACCGGGTGCTCTTCACCCTTCACGACCTGCGACAACACCGCCCCTGAAATTAGGGGTGACCAGAACTGTTCTTTGACATAAAGCCATTTTCAAAGACTGAAATGCTTTTTCTGCCTCTGGATTCCATTCTATCATTTTTGACTTCCCACCTTTTGTCAGGTCGGTCAATGGGGCAGCAATGGAGGCATAATTTTGTACAAATCTGCGATAGTACCCAGTGATGCCCAGAAACGCTTTGACCTGTCGTTTTGTGAGGGGTATAGGCCAGTTCTGAATCGCCTCTACCTTATCGATTTGTGGCTTAATCAGCCCCCTGCCAATGACGTAGCCCAGGTACTTGGCCTCTTCTAGGCCAATTGCACATTTCTCTGGGTTTATGTTCAGCCCAGCTCCGCCTATCGAGTCTAAGACGGCTTGTACCTTAGCGAGGTGGCTCTCCCAATCGGAACTGAAAATTACCACATCATCCAGGTAGGCAGCTGCATAGGCTTGATGCGGGCGCAGGATCAGGTCCATAAGCCTCTGAAAGGTAGCTGGGGCTCCATGCAACCCGAATGGCATCACAAGATACTGAAACAAGCCTTCAGGGGTTGCAAAGGCCATTTTTTCTTTTGCCTCATCAGACAGGGGTATCTGCCAGTACCCTTTTGTCAGATCGAGGGTTGTAATATAACGGGCACACCCTAACCTCTCGATTAGCTCGTCTACCCGTGGCATCGGGTATGCGTCAAACTTTGACACGTCGTTCAACTTTCTAAAATCGTTACAGAACCTCCAGGTTCCGTTAGGTTTTGGGATCAGGACAATCGGGCTACACCACTCGCTTTGGGCCTCCTCAATGACCCCGAGGTCTAGCATCCGTTTGATCTCAGTAGAGACTATTTTTCTGCGGGCTTCCGGAATCCTGTACGGCTTCAGCTTGACCTTAGTACCGGCTCGGTCTCGATATGGTGTTTCACGAGAGAAGTCCGGCCGGGCAAGTCTGAAAACCTCTGCTGATTTTTCTGCAGAAACTCCCGTACTTCCTGTTTTTGATGTACAGACAATGTCTCACCAATTGTCACAGGAGGTAGAGGTGGTTTTAACCCTTTCTCTACTTCACCCGAGGCCAACAATGACTCTCTGTCCCTCCAGGGCTTGATCAGGTTGATATGATAGACCTGGTAGAGCTTCCGTCTCCCAGGTTGGTGTACTTTGTAGGTGACCTCGCTCACTTTCTGTACTATCTCGTATGGACCATGCCACTTGGCCAAAAACTTACTTTCCACCGTGGGAATTAGGATTAGGACTCGATCCCCGGGGTTGAAAGTCCTAATTTTTGCTGACCAATTATATATCCTGCTTTGAGCTTCTTGGGCTCTCTGCAGATGACTCTTAGCCAATGGCATAATCTTAGCAATTCTATCTTGCATCTGGGCAATATGCTCTATAACACTCTTGTATGGGGTTGCCTCGGTCTCCCATACTTCCTTGGCTATGTCTAGCAAGCCTCGCAGGTGCCGACCATATACCAACTCAAAGGGAGAAAACCCCGTAGAGGCTTGGGGCACCTCTCTGATCGAAAACATTAGGTAGGGTAACAGGTAGTTCCAGTCCCGACCATCTTTCTCCACTGCTTTCTTTAACATATGTTTTAACGTTTTATTAAAACGTTCAACCAGCCCATCCGTCTGTGGGTGATACACGGATGTTCGAATGTGCGAGATTTTAAGCAACTTACACAGTTCCTTCATCACCTTGGACATAAAAGGTGTGCCTTGGTCCGTGAGGATCTCTTTAGGGATTCCTGTCCTGGAAAACATATGAAAGAGTTCCCGTGCAATATTTTTGAACGCCATATTTCTTAAAGGGACAGCCTCGGGGTACCGGGTTGCATAATCAAGTACCACTAGTATGTATTGGTGCCCCCTGGCTGATTTCACAATAGGACCTACCAAGTCCATCGCTACCCTTTCAAATGGTATCTCTATAACCGGCAGCGGGACTAATGGACTGCGGAAGTGAGAAACCGGAGCATTTATCTGACACGTGGGGCAGGTTTTGCAATAATCCTCCACATCTCGATAAACCCCTGGCCAGTAAAACCTCTGGAGGATTCTTTCCTTGGTCTTGTCCATCCCCAGGTGCCCACCAAGCACGTGGTTATGTGACAAACCTAGCACCATACTTCTATATGGCTTAGGTACTAGGAGCTGACTCACGGCCTCTCCCTTTACCTTAGTGACCCTATATAGCAGGTCATTGTTCATGGCAAAATGGGGAAATCTTTCATCAGAGCAGGGCTCTTGTGGGGTCTCATTCAGAACAGTTATATTTTCCCTGGCATGTTTAAGAGTGGGGTCTCGCAATTGCTCACTCCCAAAACTGCCACGGGACACAGGTAGGTCAGGGACATTCTGTTCCAGAGAACCATCATCCCCCTCCCCCAACATCACTTGAAATGGAAATTCATCATTATCACGGTCATCATCATTATTATTATCATGATCATCATCATTATCACGATCATCATCATTATCACAATCATCATCATTATCACGATCATCATCATTATAATCACATAAGTTTAACGGCCCACTAGCATTGTCTTCCGCCCCTATGGACCGCGCAACCTCAGTAGGAGCTTCATTACACTGTCCGGTAGAACCGTTTTTTCCCCAAAGATCCCAAAACAGGGGAAAGTCACGACCCAATATGGCGGGGTGCATCAGGTTCTTCACTACCCCCACTTCATACGAGATCTCCCCGAGTTTTGTGACGAAGTCCACGGAAGTTACCGGGTAAACTTTGGTGTCTCCATGGATGCACACCACGCTCAGGTGTTTATCGGGGATGAAGTCCCTATCAGCCAGGCTGGCATGTATCAGAGTCACTCGACTCCCTGAGTCTAGGAGGGCTTGTACTGGGCAGCCATTTATAACCACCTGGGACACCTGTGGGCCAGTCTCCTCGCTGGGGTGGCCACGCACACGGGTTCCGCGAGGAAAGAGAGGGACCTTCCAGCATCACAATCCATAGGTTCTCCCACTAGTGGACAGTTGGCTGAAATATGACCCCTCTCACGACATCTCCAACACTGTCTCAGGTCGGGTGGTTCAGACGTGGAGGCCTTTCTAGGCCTGGGAACTCCCGACAGGGAAGCATCGGCCCTTGCCTCACACATGTCCCCTAGGGGCTGACCCCGTCTATCAGCAGTCCCCCTGGCCCCACCAGCTGGAACCCTCTTACCGGGAGATGTTAGAGGCCGGGAAATCCGAAGTGACGACCGCTCGGACGGCTGGTCACGGAGGTAGTCTTTGGTGGCGGAGTACCTCTCAATCAGGCTGACCAGTTGATTGGCGTCTTTGGGGTCTCCCTGTCCGACCCAGAGCTGCACCTCAGGAGGAAGGGCCCAGATGTACCGGTCCACCACTACCTTCTCGACCATTTGGGCAGGGGTGCTGACGTCAGGCTCCAGCCACTTCTTTACTAGAGAAATCAGGTCATACATTTGTGAGCGAGCAGGCTTGTCCCAACTGTATCTCCAGTTACGGACTCTACTGGCACGGACTGCAACCGTAACCCCCAGCCGGGCAAGTATCTCTGCTTTCAGCTTGGCATAGTCTCTGCTGTCCTGCTCGCTAAGGTCAAAATAGGCCTTTTGGGGTTCCCCAGTCAGATAGGGTGTGACCACCATAGCCCATTCAGATGGTGGCAGATTCTCTTTCTCTGCCAGCCTTTCAAATATAGCGAGATAAGCCTCCACATCATCATGAGGCGTCATCTTTTGCAGAGTCTGTTTTACCGCCTTCTTTACCGCGGACAACGCAGGTGACCTTGCGTCATCACTCTGGGACGAGGTGCTGAGAGGCTGGCGTAGTGCTGCAACGTGCTCCATTAATAGTCGGTTAGTCTCCTGCTGTTGCACACTAGCTCCCGCCATATGTTTGAGCAGCTCCTCCATACTGTCAGACTTGTCTGTCCCGGCAACGGCGGCCTTTACCCAGGACATGCACACTCCACAGTCTTTTCCACAGCCAGTTCAGCTTTGCTGTGCAGACACTTTTTTTTTTTTTTTTCTCTGTGCAAACTCTATTAGGGCTACTGTCTCTTTAAGACTGCTTTAATAGACTTTTTCCTTTGCTGCTTGCTTTAGCCACTGTGCTGCCCCAGCATTCGAGCACCAATTGTAAGCTTTTCAGGGGATATAGCTCCGGGATCGCCGTCTCAGGTAGACGGAGTGGCATAAAGAGTCCAGACAGCAGTACTGGTGCCACTGGCCGCAACCAGTTTTATTAAAGTCCACAGCAAACAAAACATAAACCAAATCATAAACAAAAGTCCTAAGCCTGGCAGGCTGCTAACTTCAACACAGTTAGTTCCTCACTACTGTGAACTAGGCTCTAGCAGCCTGGCCACAACAACACATATATTGTAATTACCAGAGATGGACTTGCAGGAGACTCCAACAGTGTCTGAAGTCAGATCCAGACTGAGAGCCCTGTCTGTGTAACTCTACCACCTATTTCTGGCTGCTTAATTAAGCAGCTGTGTGCACTCAGGGTTGAGCTGCAAACCTGTACTGGATGGGGAGTGGAGTGAACGTCGTACTGCCATCCTACCTTCACTCCTATTTTCCTTATGCGACCCAGCTAAGAAACCTGGGCGAGATATACACCCCGTCCAGTACGCACCCCTTCACTGTCTCACAATATATATATATATATATATATATATATGTATTCTATGTGTGTATATGTATTGTTTCTATTCTTTATTAAAGCTGTCAGTGTGATTTTACAGTATAGCCGGGGATGAATTAGCGGCTATTATACTATGTAGAAGTGTATGACCTATATATATATATTATATATATACTGTGGTAAGACGACTCGCTCGGCTCTCCTGAAGGTAGACTCAGGACACACGTTCTCTGGGTTTTCTTTCTGCTGGTTTATTATCAGCCATAAACTCATGCAGGTTTCGCAGGAAAAGTAAACATGACCCTTCTGGGTTAAACGGGAAAAGCATAAAAAAAACAAACAATAACTCAGTCCATAGATGAGTGGTTTCCGCCCGCTCTCGGTAGCATAAACAGCACTGCTAAAGTCCTTGTGGAAAGCTCTGCAGCTTCCACTATCCTGTCTGGAGACTTGCCTCTCCAGACCACACCAGAGAAAAAAAAACAGGACTGAGCTTTTATACATTGCTCAGCCACACCCTTTTAACATATAACATGCTGGCAGATAAATGAAGTAGGTCTTAGTTCACACAGGAGAGCATCCTGTGTGACACATACCTCCCCTCACATATAAAACCAGTGACACTGTCACATATTCCCCCCCTCTGCCCAAAGCCGGGGGTTTGGGCAACTTCTGACACCAGACAGGGAATCCTAGAGAGGGCATCTGCATTCCCATGTAACTTCCCTGGCCTATGCTCCAAGTGAAAGATAAACTCTTGAAGCTATAGGAACCATCTAGTTACCCTAGCATTTTTTCCCCTCTTTTCCCTCAACCATCTCAACGGGGCATGGTCTGATACTAATTTAAACTTCCGGCCTAGTAGGTAATATTTCAGTGTATCCACGGCCCATTTTATGGCTAAACACTCTTTCTCTACTATGGCGTAGTTCTTCTCGCAGGAGGACAGCTTTCGGCTTAGATAGAGAATGGGATGTTCTTCCCCATTTATTTCTTGGGAGAGTATGGCCCCTAGACCAACCTCTGATGCATCAGTCTGGACCACAAATTCTTTCTTAAAGTCTGGCGCGACCAGGACAGGCTGCTTGCACAGTGTTAGCTTCAGCTTTTGAAACGCGGTCTCCGTTTCTTCCGTCCATTTCACCATGGTTGATTTGGTGCCTTTTAGAAGATCTGTTAGTGGGGCGGCAATCGTGGCGAAATTCGGGATAAACCGCCTGTAGTATCCCACCATTCCCAGGAATGCTTTCACCTGCTTCTTTGAGAGCGGTTGCGGCCAGGTTTGAATTGCCTCCACTTTCTTGATCTGCGGCTTTATTTCGCCTCTCCCAACAACATAGCCCAGGTACTTGGCCTCCTCTTTCCGATGGCACACTTTTTCGGATTTATGGTAAATCCTGCTTTCCTTAGCGTGTCCAAAACGGCCTGTAGTTTAGGTAGGTGACTAGCCCAGTCTGAGCTAAAGACCACAATGTCGTCGAGGTAGGCTGCGGCATACTTCTTATGTGGGGCTAGGATCCGATCCATAGCCCTCTGGAAAGTGGCTGGGGCCCCCTGTAGTCCGAACGGCATCCGCTTGTATTGAAAACAGCCATCAGGTGTTGAGAAAGCCGTCTTCTCTTTAGCCATCTGGGACATGGGGATCAGCCAGTAGCCCTTCGTCAGGTCAAGAGTGGTGATGTACCTCGCCGGTCCCAGCCTCTCGATGAGTTCGTCGACGCGGGGCATCGGGTACGCGTCACACTTGGATACCTCATTCAGCCGACGGTAGTCATTACAAAACCTCCACTCTCCATTGGGTTTCGGCACGAGGACGATTGGGCTCGACCACCCACTCTTTGACTCCTCTATTACCCCGAGGTCTAACATCCTCTTCACCTCAGCCGAGATCACCTCCCGGCGTGCTTCCGGAATCCGATACGGCTTCAAATTCACTCGTACATGCGGTTCTGTCAGCACGTCATGCTCTATCACTTGTGTATGCCCCGCCAACTCTGAGAACAGGTCCCGATTCCGCTGTAGTAATTCTCGACACTGTTGCTTCTGGGCCGGTGATAGAGTCTCTGCAATAGTGACCTCCTCCATCTTGCCTTCTGGTGCGGCCCCCAGGCAAGGAGTTTCCACAGGTTCACGGTCCCGCCACGGCTTGAGCAAGTTTATATGATATATTTGATGTGCCTTCCTTCGGCCAGGCTGGTGGACCTTATAATTAACCTCGCTGACTTTCTCCACCACCTCGTATGGACCTTGCCATTTGGCGAGGAACTTGCTCTCGACGGTAGGGATCAGCACCAAAACACGGTCTCCGGGCTGGAACTGTCTTAGTCTCGCCGACCGGTTATAGACTCTCGCCTGGGCTTTCTGCGCCTGGAGGAGATGTTCCTTTACGATGGGCATCACCTTTGACATTCTTTCCTGTAACTGGGCGACATGTTCGATGATACTCCGGTGTGGCGTGACTTCAGCCTCCCAAGTTTCCTTGGCGATGTCTAGGAGACCTCTTGGATGCCGCCCATATAGGAGCTCAAATGGAGAGAAGCCCGTGGAGGCTTGAGGAACTTCTCTGACCGAGAAAAGCAGAAATGGGAGCAGGTAGTCCCAGTCTCTCCCATCCTTTTCAACGACCTTCTTGAGCATCGCCTTTAAGGTCTTGTTGAAGCGTTCCACTAGGCCGTCCGTTTGTGGATGATAAACCGAGGTCCGCAGCTGAGTTATCTGAAGGACTCTGCAAGGCTCCTTCATCACCTTGCTCATGAAGGGGGTTCCTTGGTCTGTTAGGATCTCTTTGGTAGACCTGTCCGAGCAAAAATATGGACCAACTCTCGGGCTATACTTTTACTGGACATGTTCCTTAGGGGAACCGCTTCTGGATACCGAGTCGCATAGTCCATGACGACCAGGATATATTGGTGACCCCGAGCTGATTTGACTATGGGGCCCACGAGGTCCATGGCAATCCTCTCAAAGGGAACCTCTATCACAGGTAGTGGAACTAAGGGGCTACGGAAGTGGGAGGAGGGAGCGATTATTTGGCAGGTGGGGCAGGACCTACAAAAGTTTTGAATTTCTCGATAACATCCTGACCAATAAAACCTCCTCAGTATCCTCTCCTGAGTTTTCTCGACCCCTAGGTGTCCCCCCAGAACATGTGAATGGGCCATGTCTAGCAACCGCCGTCTGTATGGCCCCAGCACTAACAGCTGTTCCACTATCTCATCGCCCCTCAGTTTGGCCACCCGATATAGCAACTCCCCCTGTACTGCAAAGTGGGGGAATCTGGTGTCGGCCCCCGGCTCTTGGGCAACCCCATTACATACAGTAACCTGGTCGAACGCCCCTTTTAAGGTCAGGTCTCGAACTTGAGCAGTCCCAAAGTTCTCTCTGGACATATCTAACGCAGGTAGGTCGGCCTCCTCGGTCACCGTCTCACCCTCATCATCGACAAGGACGCACAGTGGGAACTCCTCTCTCCGAGACTCTGTCGGGGGTTCTTCTTCAAGGATCTCGCTTTTCGCCATGCTACTTAGTCCAGTCCCCTTCCCCCACAAGTCCCAGAATAAGGAAAAATCACGGCCCAATATGACGGGATGTATCAAGTCCTTTACCACCCCAACTTCATGGGACTGGGCACCACAGTCTGTCCCTACTGTTACTGTGGCCACGGGATAGTCCTTGGCGTCACCATGGATGCACCGAACACCCAGGGTTTTGGAAGGGATCAACTGGTGGGGAAGGGATGCTCTGATCAAGGTCACCAGACTCCCGGAGTCCAACAGCCCAAGCACTTTTATTCCATTAATGGATACTGCACACGCCTGCAGTCCCTTGCCGGGTCAACAGTCCACGCTACAGGCTGAATAGGCATAATAGGAGATCCGTCTGCCAAGGCTGCAGTCCATGGGCTCAGGGGATATTTGACACTTGGCGGCTACATGTCCAGGGTTGTGACATCGCCAGCAAACTATATCTTTCCCACTTGTTCTAAAGGCCGCTTCGATAGGAGTGGGACGCCCCCCCAGTGGTGGCTCTAGACCCCTTCCGTGGTGAACCCACCCCCTTTTGGGTATCCCAGTATGGAGAAATGACTGCATCCGGTTTCCCAAGAGATCTCTCAACTACCTGGTACCTCTCTACCAGGCCGATAAAGTCATCTGCGTTCTGGGGATCACCCTGGGCAACCCAGGTCTGTACTGACTTGGGAAGGGAATGCATGAATCTATCAATCACCACCCGCTCAACCATCTGGGCCGGAGTGGAGGACTCCGGTTGTAGCCACTTCTGAACAAGATGCAATAAGTCAAACATCTGCGAACGAGGGGGTTTGTTGCTAGCATACGCCCAGTGATGAACTCGCTGGGCTCTTACTGCCATATTTACTCCCAGACGTGCTAAGATCTCTGTCTTTAGTTTGGGATACTCCTTAGCATCTTGCAGTGCCAAGTCAAAATACGCTTTTTGGGGTTCACCCGATAAATATGGCGCCAGAACCTCTGCCCACTGTGCTGGTGGAAGTCTCTCCCGATCAGCCACCCTCTCAAAAACAGTCAGAAATGCTTCTACATCATCCCCAGGGGTCATCTTCTGCATGGCCCGCCTTACCGCCTTCCTGACGTGAGAATCATCAGTCGGCCCTGGGGTTGGGGTGGCCGCCCGGCTCTGGATGGCGTCCGCCAAAAGCTGGATCTGCTGTTGCGCCTCCTGCTGGTGCTGCTGCTGCGACTTTTGCTGCAACTGGATCTGCTGAAGCAACAGTTTGGTCGTCTCCTGGTGCTGCTGCTGCATGCTCTGCTGGGCCTGCTGTATGCTCTGCTGGCTCTGTAGGTGTTGCTGCTGTATGCTCTGCTGGGCCTGGACCAGGTGCTTAACGAGCTCCTCCATGCTGCCGGACTTCTCTAGCTGTCTGGCAGCCTTCACCCAGGACATCCACCGGTCTTTGTGGCAGGTACACGTGTTCCTGGAATCCTGCACGCACTCTCACACCAACTGTGGTAAGACGACTCGCTCGGCTCTCCTGAAGGTAGATTCAGGACACACGTTCTCTGGGTTTTCTTTCTGCTGGTTTATTATCAGCCATAAACTCATGCAGGTTTCACAGGAAAAGTAAACATGACCCTTCTGGGTTAAACGGGAAAAGCATAAAAAACCCAAACAATAACTCAGTCCATAGATGAGTGGGTTCCGCCCGCTCTCGGTAGCATAAACAGCACTGCTAAAGTCCTTGTGGAAAGCTCTGCAGCTTCCACTATCCTGTCTGGAGACTTGCCTCTCCAGACCACACCAGAGAAAAAAAAACAGGACTGAGCTTTTATACATTGCTCAGCCACACCCTTTTAACATATAACATGCTGGCAGATAAATGAAGTAGGTCTTAGTTCACACAGGAGAGCATCCTGTGTGACACATACCTCCCCTCACATATAAAACCAGTGACACTGTCACAATATATATAATTATTTGCTTTTTGTGTAAATTTTTTTCTTACAATGTGATTTTTACATGACTTTTTACATAGAGATAACTGCTCTATGTAAAACTTCATGTTAAAATCGCATTGCATACAGATGGAAAACTGATGGAAAACTGATGGAAAACGCATGGTGCGATTTAAAATCGCATGCAAATCGCATGACATTTTACTAGAATCGTACCGTTTTTTCCCATCCAGAAAACGGATCGATTTTTTTTCCCACTAGTGGGTATGAGCCCTTAGAGGACTTATGGAGTCCATGCTTAGATGAGACCATAACTATTTTGGTAGCACAGACGCATAAGGAGGACCTATTTAATATTAGACAAAGTTTTTAAGTTGTGTCTGATCGGTGTATATCGCATGAACTTTTAACCCTAAGATTAATAAATGAGATATATCTTTTTATTACAAAACTATGGGGCTGTAAACTATTTGATAATATACTTCCTCTTAACAAAGGTCTCTTATTTGTGATAATTTTTATATTTTTATGAAGCACTAAAAGTGACATACATAATGTTCAAACATGTATAAGTGAGTCGCCCGCCAGGGCCGTGGGGTACTTGGTACCGAGCTTGTTGACTTCTATGGTTGATGTCACGGTAGCCATGACTCGGTCCGTGGCCCTGGGCACTCACCCAAAAAAGGGGATTTATTTACAGGGGATAATGTTAGTGATACGTGACGCCACCTGTGGTGTCTGGTGAGGATCACCAGCGCTGCAGCAGTCCACTGAGGCCGGTGTTGTGGCAGCTTAGATGGTATCGCTCCTCACAGGTGGAGCAGGCTCTCAGGGCAGCATAGAAGTAGAATGCAGGATGGAGGGAACCCAGCCGGGTAAGAACAAGAATGGGAGCACACACACAAGTCACTTCTGTACCTTTACTGGAATTAGTGCAGGAACATCCCGGAGCACTGTAGGGTGAAGGGTGCACGTCGGGATTCTCCCCAGTGAGCAGGTGTAGGGCCTCCTGTTTCTTGCCTCTCTGTAGTAAGTTTCTGACCTGCCTGTAGCTAGGCCTAACTTTGTCTCTGTCCTGCACCGGCTGACTTTGTGGTAGGGCCTTCTCCTGGAGTACACACTCCCTGCTTGTAGGACCTCCGTGTCCCTTGGCTCTGTTACGTATCAGCTCTTGGGTGCTCCTGGGACCTGTAGTTCTCCAGGAATTCCGGTTGTGTCTTACTGGGTCGTAAAGATCCCTGTAAGCTCAGACCCGGTGTCCGGTATATGTTTTCTGGGGTGAGCTAGTAAAGCTCCTCTGCCCCCAATGCTACTCTCTCCTCTAGCCCTCGGCCTACTCGGGCCCTCACTAGGCTATACACACTGGCAGTTAGGTGGCTGCCTCTTCTGCCGCTCTCTAGAGCGTCTGCATGCTCCTAGCTCGCTGGCTTGAGCTAATTCAGTCTAACTTGCAGGGGACTAGTCTTCCCCTGCTTAGCTATTAGCTGTCCTCTCTCCACTCCTCTGCTAGACTTCACTCTTTTGCTAGACTCCTCACTTCCTGCCTTCACCCTCCTTTACATATCCCTATAAGGGCTCCCTCTGGTGGTCTGAGGTAGGGTGGAGGTGTGTGTATGAGGGCCTCTTGTGGAGAAATCTTTTAATGCACCCTTCTAGGATCTGTGGCACTAAGCGCAGCTGGGCGTCACATTCCCCCCCTAGCAAAGCTCAGCACTCCTGGGCTGAAGTACATTTTTCAAACAATAACAATAAACAATCTTCCCTTTGTGGGAGGTTAGAACACTTGAACGTTACATAAAACATGAATAAGTACATATGTATATACATTGCAAAAGCAGTAGTCAGTGAGCAACCAGAAAGTCCAAGTCTCTTTCGGAAAGGTTACTCAAAGGGAGCACTCGAGGAGTGCAACTATATACAATTAAAGTATTTGGGCTGCACATAGTCCTCAGCCTCTGAGTTCTTAAATACCCAAAGGGTAGTAGGAAGCAAATAAGCAAAGTGTCCATATCACTTGAATTGTTCATTAGGGCAAAATATAAGTTAATAAGCATATAAATCAATGAACACATGGCAATATACCAGATAATACCGTACAGTAATATACAATACCCCAGGGGCAACTATCTACATCTGTTAGAGTTTTGACTATTCACTATACCTAGCAGGGGGATGACCTCTCGTGCTACATATTGATCTGCGTGGTGCGTTGGTCTGTGAGGTATCAGTTACCCTGTCTGCTCTATGTGTGAATGAGTTGTAAAATTGCCTTAACCTCTGTACGGGACTGGCAAGTGTACCATGGGCTGGGCCATCTGGCTCTGTTTCTGCCAGGGATCCTTCTTCTGGGGATTCTTCTTGAACAGGCTCTTCTGCTGCACTAGGCTCTTCTGCAGCACTTACAGGTTCAACTTGCTGTGGAGGATCTTCTGGCTGTTGAAAGAATTGGAGTACTGGGATTATGACTGCTTCTCCGATTCGAGGCCAATCTGCCGGAAAGTCTCCCAAATCAGTATGTATTACTGCTTCTTCAGGTTCCTCCGGGGTGATGAAAGGCACTTCTTCTTGGGGATTTAGCAGATCTGGACACAACTTCAGGTGGTCCCTAGATACCGTTGCAGTCATTCTTCCCCATCTTTGCTGATCAAACACGTCTTCCTGTTATCAAACTTTGAATTCAACACAGTGTAGGGCTCTCTCTCCCACTGTTCATCAAGTTTGTGGTTTTTCCTCTTTCTTTTCAGCATGACTTCACCAGGTGTGAAGGGTTCTGCGGGCGCACATTTGTTGTAGTGGGCCTCCTGCTTGTCCCTCATCCGAGTGAGACTATCTTCGATGCAGGCCTGTATTCTTCTGTACTGCTCCTGTCTGGTCGTGTCCCAATCCTCGATGGTCGCATCTGCTTCTGGTTTTATAACACCAAGCTCCAGATCCATGGGCAGCTTCTCTGGTCTTGCCCGCATGAGATAAGCTGGGTTGCAATTGGTGGAACTCACAGGTATGTGATTGTACAGATCTACCAGGTCAGGTAGTCGATCGGGCCACTGGTTTCTCTCCTCCAGTGGTAAGGTCTTCAGCAGGTCGATGACGATGTCATTCATATTTTCACAGAGACCATTGGTTTGTGGGTGGTACGGTGTAGTTCTTATCTTTTTACACCCGTACAGATGGCAGAACTCTTTGAACAACTCGGCCTCGAAGGCTGGGCCTTGGTCAGTTAGCACCTGCTCAGGGTATCTATGGGGTCTGCAGAAATACGCTTGGAACATCTATGCTGCTGTCTCTGCCGTCAGGTCTTTGACAGGGGCGACCACCAGGAACCTGGAGTAGTGATCCACCATGGTCAGGGCATAGGAGTATCCGGACCGGCTGGGTGACAACTTGACATGGTCCAGGGAAACGATCTCCAGGGGTCGAGTTGTCTTGATGGGCAGGGGTGCCTTCTGTCTGCTGTAGTCATTTCTTCTGAGGCTAGAGGGTCCACAGTCTCAGCACCACCTCTCGATTGAGTTGCGCATTCCCACCCAGTAGAATCGACACTTCAACAGGGTCTCTAGCTTTTTCCAGCCAAAGTGCCCCGCTTGATCGTGGTAGGCCTCCAACACCATCTGGATGTCCATCTTGGGGACTACTATCTGCCATACCATCTCATGGGTTTTTGGATTGACGGTAGATAAACAGCCGCCTTCTCTCATTCCACAGCTGCTTTGCTTGTAGAGACGCATCCTTCTCCAGGGAGGAACCTTCTTGAGTGATCAGCTCCTTGATCCGGCTGACAACCGGGTCACTGTCCTGGGTCTCCTTCCAGCTGTGCTGAGGTAAAGGATTTAACGTCTTACCACACTGCCTTCTGAAGGCTCGTTGCTCGTGGATCATTCCATTCCTGTGTAAGGCAGGTAGTTAGATCTCTTCCAGGTCATCCACTTCTTCTTCTGTGTCTGACTGGTGAGGCATCCTGGACAGGGCATCAGCGTTGGTGTTCTTGCGGCCCGCACAGTACTTTATTGTGAATTGGTAGTTCGACAGCCGAGCCATCCATCGTTGTTCCATGGCTCCCAGCTTGGCTGTTTCAAGATGCGTCAAGGGGTTATTGTCAGTGTAGGCAGTGAACTTGCTGGAGGCTAGGTAGTGCTTAAACCTTTCAGTAATGGCCCAGACCAGCACCAGGAACTCCAACTTGAAGCTGCTATAGTTCTCTGGGTTCCTCTCGGTCGGGCAGAGCTTCCAGCTTGCATATGCGATGACTTTCTCTAGGCCATTTTGCTTCTGACTTAGGACAGCTCCAGTCCTTTATTGCTGGCATCCGTATACAGCAGGAATGGTTGGCTGTAGTCAAGGTAGGCTAGGATCTCATCACCTGTCAGGATCTCCTTCATTTCTTGAAATGATTCAGCCTGTTCTTTACTCCAGTGGAACGGGGGATCTCTGCCCTTGGGGGACCGTCCCACCAGGAGATCTTGCAGAGGTGTTGCTTTCTTAGTGTAGTCTTTTACAAACCTCCGGTAGTATCCTGTCAGTCCCAGGAACTGACGCACCTCTTTCAGGTTCTTCGGCTCCGGCCATTTCTGGATGGCAGTGACCTTCTCCGGGTCTGGTGCTACGCCCTCTGAACTGACAATGTGCCCCAGGTACTGTACCTTTTTCTTGAGCAGGTGGCACTTTGAGGGCTTCAGCTTCATTCCATACTGGGACAGTGACTCAAATACTTCCGCCTGGTGCTTCAAGTGGTCTTCATACGTTTTTTAGTATACAATCACGTCATCCAGGTATAGTAACACAGTCTCGAAGTTAAGGTGTCCCAGGCAGCACTCCGTCACTCTCTGGAACGTTCCGGGAGCACTGCAGAGTCCAAACGGCATTCTGTCGAACTCACAGAGTCCCATCGGGGTGGTGAAGGCCGTCTTCTTCGATCCTCCTCAGTCACAGCTACTTGCCAATACCCACTAGTGAGGTCAAGGGTGGAAAAGTAATTGGCAGACTTTAAGGCAGCCAGAGATTCTTCAATACGTGGTAAAGGGTATGCATCTTTATGTGTAATGCGATTTACTTGCCTGTAATCCACATACATTCTCATGCTTCCATCCTTTTGCCTGACTAAAACTAGGGGAGCTGCCCAGGGACTACAACTATCCCTTACCACCCCTGCCTTCTTCGTGTCATGCAACTTCTCCTTGACTTCTGGTAGTGTGCTGGAGGTATGGGCCTGTACCGTTCCTTAATGGGGGATGGTTGCCTGTGGGGATGTGATGTTGCACCCCCTTAATCTTCCCAAAGTCAAGTGGGTGTTTGCTGAATACCTGTGCGTATTCCTGGACCACCCGGTTTACCCCCTGTTTCTGGTGAGCTGGAGTGGTGTCTGTCCCAACATGGATCTGCTGACACCAATCCTCCACCTGGGTTGCCGGGTCATTATCCTCCTCTGGGTCTGGGGAGGTTAAGGACTCCGTCGTGTGAATGGAGTTATTATTTACAGGATGTAACTTGGCAACAGTGGCATAACGTGGTAATCTGACCTCGTCTTCCCCACAGTTGAGAAGACGGACGGGCACCCTCCCATTGCTTTACAGCCACTACCCCTCTGGCAGTTAAGAGTGTAGGTCTGTGCTCTGAGCAAAGGGTTCTACTACTGCCTGGTAACTCTGTCCTTTCAGACCTGTTGCTGCTCTACACCAGATAAGCATTTCACTCATTGGGGGTATCACAATGGGTATCGGGTCTGTTACCCGCACACTACCAATCTCACCACCGGTCAGCTCCTCTTGCTGCTGGTACATCAGGGTCCGGATCTCCTTCTGGATCGCTCTCTTCTGCCCTGGTCTGGCAACATCAGCGAGCTGTTGGAGTAAAAACACAGTCTCCTCCAAACAGTTACCAATAATGTTAGTGCCTAGTACCACATTCAGTCCATTTTCCTCATTGACAGTCTTCACTACAATAAGTCCCTGGTCCTTTAACTCCACCCCCCAACTTTTACTGCTACATTCTTGACCCCAAGTAGGTCAAGAGGGAGGCCGTTAGAGGCGTATACTGTAAAGTCAGAGTTTGGGGGTTGGAGACTGTCCATGGACCAGTATTTGCTATAGAGGATATCAGGTATGATTGTTACCTGGGATCCGGTGTCCAGCAGGGCAGGTATTGTGATGCCGTCCAGTATGATGGATAGGATAGGTCTTCCTCCCACAAACCTGCGGTGCCAGTCTGAGGGGCCTGGGTGTTGGCCCTTGGACCCAGGGCTTGCTCGTTTAAAGGACTCTGGCGCACGGTGTGACCTTCCTTCTGGCAGTGGTGGCTGACGAACTCTCAGTGATGTTGGCGCTGGTTGTTGGTCCTTCCTGGGGGTAGCATTGTCCTTCTCCGGGGTGGCGATGTCCTTTGTTTGTCCGACATAGAATACACGTCCAGTATGCTACATATTTTGCGCTTGAATCCCGACAGGGTGTCTGACTTGCCGTTGTACTGGGGAAGCCACTTTGCTCCAGGCATGTACGGTAAAGTCAATGGAACTATAGGGGCTATCGGCCCAGGTGATGGGGCGGCTACTCCGGCCTGCGCGACAGCAGTCGAGGGTAGATTATCGGGGCTGTCGGCCTGGGCCGTGCCGTCGGGCGGGTGCTGCAACATCTTGGCGCCCCTCTAGTGAACCGTGGCCTACCTTCCTTCTGTAGGAAGGTCACGGTCTTCTGCTAGGACCTTGCGTCGCCAATGTTCCACGTCAGAGCGTTCGCTGGGGCTTCCTGCCAGGACCTGACGCTGCGTCAGTGCGTGGGGCGTATCTAAGACTTTGCGCGGTTTCACAGGTATGCCTCCTAGTTTTCCCGCGGTGACATAATAATGGCGGACAATGGCGGGAAATCTTCACCACAATACAATATACAGTCTTTGAGTAAAGGCGCACAGTACCTGGTGGCAACGGACACAACTTTTTCCGTTGCCGCGGGCACGCAATCCTGTTTGTGACGCCAGGAAGATGAGTCGCCCGCCAGGGCCGTGGGGTACTCGGTACCGAGCCTGTTGACTTCTATGGGGGATGGCACGGTAGCCACGACTCGGTCCGTGGCCCTTGGCACTCACCCAAAAATGGGGATTTATTTACAGGGGATAATGTTAGTGATACGTGATGCCACCTGTGGCGTCTGGTGAGGATCACCAGCGCTGCAGCAGTCCACTGAGGCCGGTGTTGTGGCAGCTTAGATGGTATCGCTCCCCACAGGTGGAGCAGGCTCTCAGGGCAGCTTAGAAGTAGGATGCAGGATGGAGGGAACCCAGCCGGGTAAGAACAAGAATGGGAGCACACACACAAGTCACTTCTGTACTTCTGGAATTAGTGCAGGAACATCCCGGAGCACTGTAGGGTGAAGGGTGCACATCCGGATTGTCCCCAGTGAGCAGGTGTAGGGCCTCCTGTTTCTTGCCTCTCTGTAGTAAGTTTCTGACCTGTCTGTAGCTAGGCCTAACTTTGTCTCTGTCCTGCACCGGCTGACTTTGTGGTAGGGCCTTCTCTTGGAGTACACACTCCCTGCTTGTAGGGCCTCCGTGTCCCCTGGCTCTGTTACGTATCAGCTCTTGGGTGCTCCTGGGACCTGTAGTTCTCCAGGAATTCCGGTTGTGTCTTACTGGATCGTAGAGATCCCTGTAAGCTCGGACCCGGTGTCCGGTATATGTTTTCTGGGGTGAGCTAGTAAAGCTCCTCTGCCCCCAATGCTACTCTCTCCTCTAGCCCTCGGCCTACTCGGGCCCTCACTAGGCTATACACACTGGCAGTTAGGTGGCTGCCTCTTCTGCCGCTCTCTAGAGCGTCGGCACACTCCTAGCTCGCTGGCTTGAGCTAATTCAGTCTAACTTGCAGGGGACTAGTCTTCCCCTGCTTAGCTATTAGCTGTCCTCTCTCCACTCCTCTGCTAGACTTCATTCTTTTGCTAGACTCCTCACTTCCTGCCTTCACCCTCCTTTATATATCCCTATCAGGGCTCGCTCTGGTGGTCTGAGGTAGGGTGGAGGTGTGTGTATGCTCTGAGGGCCTCTTGTGGAGAAATCCTTTAATCCACCCTTCTAGGATCTGTGGCACTAAGCGCAGCTGGGCGCCACATAAGCATTGTTGTATTGATAAAAAAGACTGAATTCTAATGTAGAGGAAAAATAAATTTCCTATCCAGTCCTTCTGTTCAATCAGTAATAAGCTGGCCATTGACATTAGATAGTCATTGGTTGAACCATTGTTTTTCCTACAGATATCTCACTCAACTCCCCTATATACTTATAGGGAATTTAGATTGTGAGCCCCATCAGGGACAGTGCCAATAATGTCTGTAAAGCGCTGTGTAAGTAATTGTGCTATATAAATGAGTAAAATAAATAAATAAATATTCTGTATTGTTGTGGTATTCGCAGGTACGCGGGATGCAGGCAGTGACAATGCAGTGACGAGACGGAGCATGCTTAAACTGAACCTTTATATACTGGTTAGAGGGATAACGGGGTGGCTAACAGAGATTCTCCTCACAGGGACGCTATATAACAATACACATTAACGTAAGCGAACGGCTATTAGGCAAGTGGCAAAAACTGTAGGGACACGATAGGGCCGACTAAATATCCTAGAACTATATTTAACAATAAACAGAGTGTCACTTATCCGGCTTTGACATACTGCAGAGTCGTGGTCCGATGGATGTCCGTTTGGTGTCTCAGCCGCTGGGCCCAGCCGACGAGGGGTTGCTGCAGACTTCAGGCGTTCTTACACCCGGGTGTAGATGGGGCGCAACAGGCCCTGGAGAAGCACACTGGCGTTGAGTCCGCCCCTCCCGGGGATGAGATGGCGGCAGCTGAGCGTTCTGCTGTGCAGACCGCGGCCGCATGCTGTAGTGGGGCAGTGGTGAACGCGGATGATGCGGGATAGGCCACAATAGTGGGCTGGAGTGGGACAATGGCGGTCTTGGATGGAGGCAGACAGGCCGCAGCCGCGGGATGGAGTGAGGCAGCGGAGGTCGCGGCAGGAGCCGGACAGGCCGCAGCTGCGGGCTAGAGTGAGGCAGCGGTGGTCACGACTGGAGCCGGACAGGCCGCAGTCACGGGCTGGAGTGAGACAACGGCGACCGTGGATGGTGCGGGACAGGCTGCAACCGCGGGCTAAAGTGGGACAGCGGCGGTCGTGGATGGAGGCAGACAGGCTGCAGCTGCAGGCTGGAGTGAGGCAGCGACAGTTGCGGCTGGAGTCGGACAGGCCGCAGCCACGGGCTGGAGTGAGGCAGCGGCGACCGCGGCTAGAGGTGGGCAGGCCGCAACCGGGTGGGGCAAGGCTGAGGATGCCGCAGCTGGCAGAGTATAGGCTGCAGCTGCAGACTGGAGTAGGGCAGTGTCAGGTGAAGGCCTCACAGTTCTCCTCTTTCTGCGCTCCGCTCGGGTTCGTCCCCTTCCCGAGTCACGTGAGTCTCTGAGTCTGCTCACGTGTGTCAGCTGGCTTGGGCATCCTCTCCACTCCCCAGCAGGTCTTCCCTTCCTTCCTCCTGTCTGTCTCTGCATTAACTCCCCCATGCTGGTCTCCTGTGCTCCTTTTATATCATCCCCACCCCCGCACCTTCCAGACAGTCTCTGGTTTGCCTGGCAGTTTCTTCCCCTGGGCACCTTCTCCCTAGGAACTTATGTGACAGCCCCCTTGGTTCCGGCCTGGGCACACAGCGGGGGCCCACTCCCCTACATTGTCTCCCCACCAAACAAAAGTATTGAGTGATTGATTTCCAACTGCCCAATCCTTCTCTCAGGAAAAAGTTTGGAGGTCTCAATTCACATTAGATCAGTGATATCTAACCTTTTTTAGCGTGAAAGTATCACATCTGTGTCTGAACATACTCCTGCAACCACTGCTCTCGTAGCTAGGCGGTGCCCCACAAATATCACGGTAACTGATGGCTATCAGCAGCATTTGGGAGTTTAGCTTTTAGATTGCTGAAATTAGCTGTCCCTTTCTGTCCACCTGTATTTTGATACAGTTAGCTGGTAAATGTTAGCTCTCTGCTGGGAGCTAAGGGGAGTAGTGATAAGCCAATGTCATGGGTGCATCGCCACGAAGATTGTCGCGATTGCACATTCTGACTTCTCGCAGCTGAGTTGCTGTTTCTTTGTGTTTGGTAATGAGGGAGTTAATTTTACCTAGCTCTTTGCTAAGACTAGGTCCAGCCTCGCCCGGCTGCTTTTGATTATGTTCTAATTAGCTTCCTTTATATAGCTGCCAGTCTGCTGGTTAGATGCCGGTGAAAGCATTCATACAGACTGCAGATAGGATCGGTTCTGAGAAGACTTAAGCTAAGAGCTCCTTTGTTGTTTCTCCTCTCCTTGCTTATAGTTTATCTCCTAGACCTTTGCAGTTATGCAGTTGGGTGGGACATCATTTTGTAGGAGGGAATCGGCGGTGCGCCGCAAGACAAGAAGGTGTTTCTTCTGCGGGAGAGAGGGACATTTTGTTGGGGGGTGTCCCTCCCGTGCCTCATTGAGCAAAAAAGTCACCGAAAAACTGTTAATCCCAGGTTGTGTGGTGGACGACAACCTGGGAGTAGGTATTTCGTCCCCAGGTCCGTCTCAATTTCTCGTGCCTGCGGAGGTGGTGGTTGGTGCGAGAGTTGAGAGGATTTCTGTTCTTCTTGATAGTGGGTCTGGGGCTAATATGGTGGACACTCGGTTTGCCCAGGTGCAAGGTATGCAACTGAGTGTATTGGCCAAACCGATCCCTATACTTTCTATTGACGCCAGACCTCTCGGTCAAGGTAGCTTTGTACAAGCTGTTCATAACATAGACCTTCGAGTAGGGGCAATACATAAAGAACAGTTGTCTTGTTATGTGTTGGAGGGTCTTCCTACTCCTATTGTGTTGGGACTTCCCTGGTTGGCTAAACATAACCCAGTGATTGATTGGCAATCCAGAAAGATAAGCCAGTGGGGTGAATTTTGCAAGAATAACTGCATTAACACAGTCATCGGTGCGGTCGTGCCTAGGACTTTGCCTCCTTTTCTGGAGGGCTTTGGGGAGATGTTCTCAGAGGAGGGGTGTCAAAAGTTACCTCCTCATCGCACGTATGACTGCTCAATAAAATTGCTTCCTGATGCCTTATCTCGTAGTTTCCCCGGGGCCGGAAAGACGGATGACCCGGTTCCTATCCTTCAGGAAGGAGTGGTGGTGTCGGCTGTGTGCTCTGAGCTTGAGGAGGAGGTGTTGGAGGCTCAGGGGGACGCCCCTGTAGGACCTCCAGGGAAACTGTTTGTTCCTAATCAGTTAAGACAAAAAGTTATCGAGGCACATCATAGTTCTGCTTTAGCAAGACATCCAGGGAGTAAAGCAACTGTGGATCTCCTTTCTCGCCGGTTTTGGTGGCCTAACTTAAATAAAGAGGTAATAACTTTTGTCGCGTCCTGTGGAGTTTGTGCTCGCTCTAAGACCCCACATACCCGTCCATCTGGGGTTCCTGAGGAGGAACGATTCTCGTCGTCACTTGCTTCAGTTTGGAGAGGAGTGCTGAATGGTCTGAGTGCTATGGGGAACTGTTTCAAGCGGAGGTCTGATAGGAGGAGGGTGTCTGGTCCGGACCTAGGTGTGAACGATCTGGTGTGGTTGTCTACCAAGAATATAAAATGCAAAGTTCCCTCCTGGAAACTGGGTCCCAGGTTCATCGGTCCATACAGGATCAGTTCTATAATTAATCCTGTGGCATTTCGTCTGGACCTCCCTCCTACGTTTAAAATCCATAATGTATTCCACAAATCATTGCTTAAGAGGTACGTGGCGCCAGTTATACCGTCACTTCTACCTCCTCCTCCAGTGGTGGTCAATGGTAACTTAGAATTTCAAGTGTTGAAGATCATTGACTCACGTCTGGATCGCCGGTCCCTTCAGTATTTGGTTCATTGGAAGGGATATGGTCCTGAGGAGAGGACATGGGTCTCTGCGTCTGAGATTAACGCAGATCGATTGGTTCGGACCTTCCACACGACTTACCCGGACAGACCTGGCCCTGAGGGTCCGGAGGCCCCTCGTAGAAGGGGGGGTACTGTCATGGGTGCATCGCCACGAAGATTGTCGCGATTGCACATTCTGACTTCTCGCAGCTGAGTTGCTGTTTCTTTGTGTTTGGTAATGAGGGAGTTAATTTTACCTAGCTCTTTGCTAAGACTAGGTCCAGCCTTGCCCGGCTGCTTTTTATTATGTTCTAATTAGCTTCCTTTATATAGCTGCCAGTCTGCTGGTTAGATGCCGGTGAAAGCATTCATACAGACTGCAGATAGGATCGGTTCTGAGAAGACTTAAGCTAAGAGCTCCTTTGTTGTTTCTCCTCTCCTTGCTTATAGTTTATCTCCTAGACCTTTGGTGTTCCCTCTGTGTTTAAATGTTGTATGCAAGACAGTATTTACTTTATCCCCTGTCTGTCTCGTTTGTCTATACTGTTTGTTAACCTTTACCTGTCCATTCCCTTTGTTGGTAATCAGGGTCCTTCTAAGGACTAGATTACAGTGGTCAGGGATTTATAGGAGACAGGGTTTACGCTGGCGGCCTGGACCTCTGTACCATTAACAGTACCTCCAGGTAGAGGGACTAGTCAGGACCCCAGTTTAGGGTCAGCATAGACCCCGGTCCACCTCTAGCCAGAGACAGTGTGAAAAGGATTCAGTATTGACCCACAGGATATTATGTCAGGTAAAACTATGCTATATATACATGTTAATGTTACCTATTTATATGTTATATAGAATGTTGTCCCACTTGATAGATTACTGACATTATTCATATGTGTATCTGTGATACAGCGTGACATTTTCACCGGCCCTACTAAAGATTCTCCCCAGCTACCATGGATCCAGTAGCCCAGCTTGCCCTGCAGTTGCAGAGGTTGTCCATGGAGCTTACGGACATTAAGTCCAAGGTTTTGTCCCCCCCGGAGCAAACCAGATCTGAACCTAAGGTTGCTCTCCCGGACAGGTTCACTGGTGGGCGGGACAAATTTTTTACCTTCCGGGAGGCATGTAAATTATACTTTCGGCTACGGCCTCGGTCATCGGGGAGTGAGGAGCAGAGGGTGGGAATTGTCATCTCGCTCTTACAAGGGGACCCTCAATCCTGGGCGTTCTCTCTTCCTTCGGGCTCCCCGGCCCTCCAGTCAGTAGATCGATTTTTGCTGCCCTGGGGCTGGTGTATGATGACCCGGATCGGGTCTCCCTTGCTGAAACGAAGTTACGTAGGATACAGCAGGGAGATCGTCCGGCGGAGGAATTTTCTTCTGAGTTCCGTAGATGGGCCACAGATACTCACTGGAATGACCCAGCTCTTAGGAGCCAGTTTTGTCAAGGGTTATCTGACAAATTAAAAGATGTTTTGGCTCAGTATGATTCTCCTCCATCACTGGAGGCTGCTATGGCCCTTGCTATTCGTATTGATAGACGGCTTCGGGGGAGGTGCGAGGTAACTCCGCCCCCTGTTATTACTCCACCCACTACTAAAGTCCCTTATATGGAGGTTCCCCTGGTCTGTTCTGAGGAACCTATGCAGTTGGGTGGGACATCATTTTGTAGGAGGGAATCGGCGGTGCGCCGCAAGACAAGAAGGTGTTTCTTCTGCGGGAGAGAGGGACATTTTGTTGGGGGGTGTCCCTCCCGTGCCTCATTGAGCAAAAAAGTCACCGAAAAACTGTTAATCCCAGGTTGTGTGGTGGACGACAACCTGGGAGTAGGTATTTCGTCCCCAGCTCCGTCTCAATTTCTCGTGCCTGCGGAGGTGGTGGTTGGTGCGAGAGTTGAGAGGATTTCTGTTCTTCTTGATAGTGGGTCTGGGGCTAATATGGTGGACACTCGGTTTGCCCAGGTGCAAGGTATGCAACTGAGTGTATTGGCCAAACCGATCCCTATACTTTCTATTGACGCCAGACCTCTCGGTCAAGGTAGCTTTGTACAAGCTGTTCATAACATAGACCTTCGAGTAGGGGCAATACATAAAGAACAGTTGTCTTGTTATGTGTTGGAGGGTCTTCCTACTCCTATTGTGTTGGGACTTCCCTGGTTGGCTAAACATAACCCAGTGATTGATTGGCAATCCAGAAAGATAAGCCAGTGGGGTGAATTTTGCAAGAATAACTGCATTAACACAGTCATCGGTGCGGTCGTGCCTAGGACTTTGCCTCCTTTTCTGGAGGGCTTTGGGGAGATGTTCTCAGAGAGGGGTGTCAAAAGTTACCTCCTCATCGCACGTATGACTGCTCAATAAAATTGCTTCCTGATGCCTTATCTCGTAGTTTCCCCGGGGCCGGAAAGACGGATGACCCGGTTCCTATCCTTCAGGAAGGAGTGGTGGTGTCGGCTGTGTGCTCTGAGCTTGAGGAGGAGGTGTTGGAGGCTCAGGGGGACGCCCCTGTAGGACCTCCAGGGAAACTGTTTGTTCCTAATCAGTTAAGACAAAAAGTTATCGAGGCACATCATAGTTCTGCTTTAGCAAGACATCCAGGGAGTAAAGCAACTGTGGATCTCCTTTCTCACCGGTTTTGGTGGCCTAACTTAAATAAAGAGGTAATAACTTTTGTCGCGTCCTGTGGAGTTTGTGCTCGCTCTAAGACCCCACATACCCGTCCATCTGGGGTTCCTGAGGAGGAACGATTCTCGTCGTCACTTGCTTCAGTTTGGAGAGGAGTGCTGAATGGTCTGAGTGCTATGGGGAACTGTTTCAAGCGGAGGTCTGATAGGAGGAGGGTGTCTGGTCCGGACCTAGGTGTGAACGATCTGGTGTGGTTGTCTACCAAGAATATAAAATGCAAAGTTCCCTCCTGGAAACTGGGTCCCAGGTTCATCGGTCCATACAGGATCAGTTCTATAATTAATCCTGTGGCATTTCGTCTGGACCTCCCTCCTACGTTTAAAATCCATAATGTATTCCACAAATCATTGCTTAAGAGGTACGTGGCGCCAGTTATACCGTCACTTCTACCTCCTCCTCCAGTGGTGGTCAATGGTAACTTAGAATTTCAAGTGTTGAAGATCATTGACTCACATCTGAATCGCCGGTCCCTTCAGTATTTGGTTCATTGGAAGGGATATGGTCCTGAGGAGAGGACATGGGTCTCTGCGTCTGAGATTAACGCAGATCGATTGGTTCGGACCTTCCACACGACTTACCCGGACAGACCTGGCCCTGAGGGTCCGGAGGCCCCTCGTAGAAGGGGGGGTACTGTCATGGGTGCATCGCCACGAAGATTGTCGCGATTGCACATTCTGACTTCTCGCAGCTGAGTTGCTGTTTCTTTGTGTTTGGTAATGAGGGAGTTAATTTTACCTAGCTCTTTGCTAAGACTAGGTCCAGCCTTGCCCGGCTGCTTTTTATTATGTTCTAATTAGCTTCCTTTATATAGCTGCCAGTCTGCTGGTTAGATGCCGGTGAAAGCATTCATACAGACTGCAGATAGGATCGGTTCTGAGAAGACTTAAGCTAAGAGCTCCTTTGTTGTTTCTCCTCTCCTTGCTTATAGTTTATCTCCTAGACCTTTGGTGTTCCCTCTGTGTTTAAATGTTGTATGCAAGACAGTATTTACTTTATCCCCTGTCTGTCTCGTTTGTCTATACTGTTTGTTAACCTTTACCTGTCCATTCCCTTTGTTGGTAATCAGGGTCCTTCTAAGGACTAGATTACAGTGGTCAGGGATTTATAGGAGACAGGGTTTACGCTGGCGGCCTGGACCTCTGTACCATTAACAGTACCTCCAGGTAGAGGGACTAGTCAGGACCCCAGTTTAGGGTCAGCATAGACCCCGGTCCACCTCTAGCCAGAGACAGTGTGAAAAGGATTCAGTATTGACCCACAGGATATTATGTCAGGTAAAACTATGCTATATATACATGTTAATGTTACCTATTTATATGTTATATAGAATGTTGTCCCACTTGATAGATTACTGACATTATTCATATGTGTATCTGTGATACAGCGTGACAGCCAAGTTCCGGCAGACTTTTTAACAAGTCCGGTTAGGGACCAAAACTTGACCACGGACTCCAAACTCCATTCAAGTCAATGGGGACCCAAACTTCATTGCTGTAAAATGATCAGAGTAAGGGCTAGGGGGCTGCAAAAGTAAGCAAAATGGGGGTAATACCAGGACAATTGCCCTGGAATCATGGTAAAAAAGGAAGTAAATGAATAACATAAACATTTTAATAGTGCCCCCACAGAGATTGAGGTTTGCTACCGCCAGTCCAGTTAAAAATTTCACCCACAAAGCATGGGGCAGAGTAACCCTACAGAAGAAGCTTACAAATTTCACCCACAGAACCAAACTTTTATCTTCAGTAGCATACAGTAGAGCAGCAGCAGATAAAAAAGCTTGTAGTTTAGTTCTGGATACAGCTGGTGGTTTGCCATGAGGCTTGCTACCGCTGGTCGCAGTCCTTTTGCCTTGGGACGCCTCCACAATGCTATTGTCACCAGGAGAGAGATGACAATTTGAACCTGCTGCGCTGCGTTCCCTGAGGACTTAGATTTTAAGGCAAAAAACAATTTACAATTATTTTTGAAATTCTGAAACTTAGCTCGATCCCCCAAAAACAAATCTGGCATGGAATCCTAGGTTCCACAACAGGCAACCTAGCAAGATATGCAGCAATACTCTGAACCTCAGTGGCAAGCTGATCCACACGGCCAGACAACTGTGCAAACTCCATTGAGAGAAAAAATCTCCCCAGCACCCAGAGATACAGAGGAAAAAAAAAAAAATGCAACAAACAGAAAAATATCTCTGACAACTCTGACAACCGTTTTTTCTTTCACAATATTTTTCCCTTCTGTGAGTACCATACAACTTTAAATTTTAGGCCGGTGATACTGTTATGTTTCGGTAACTGAGGAGTGCAGGTAAAAAAGGCAATACACCAGAGCAGTTGGAATCTATGAGATTGCAGTACCCTGACTAACCACCACAACTAGAGGCAGCCGTGGAGCGTTCCTACGTTGGTCCTAGACGCCTCGTCACAGCCTGAGAAACTAACTACACCTAAAGATAGAAATA
>JARQOD010000001.1:229668186-229733249 GCA_033576555.1 Oophaga sylvatica | reverse complement strand
GACCTGGCCTGAGGGTCCGGAGGCCCTCGTAGAAGGGGGGGTACTGTCATGGGTGCATCGCCACGAAGATTGTCGCGATTGCACATTCTGACTTCTCGCAGCTGAGTTGCTGTTTCTTTGTGTTTGGTAATGAGGGAGTTAATTTTACCTAGCTCTTTGCTAAGACTAGGTCCAGCCTTGCCCGGCTGCTTTTTATTATGTTCTAATTAGCTTCCTTTATATAGCTGCCAGTCTGCTGGTTAGATGCCGGTGAAAGCATTCATACAGACTGCAGATAGGATCGGTTCTGAGAAGACTTAAGCTAAGAGCTCCTTTGTTGTTTCTCCTCTCCTTGCTTATAGTTTATCTCCTAGACCTTTGGTGTTCCCTCTGTGTTTAAATGTTGTATGCAAGACAGTATTTACTTTATCCCCTGTCTGTCTCGTTTGTCTATACTGTTTGTTAACCTTTACCTGTCCATTCCCTTTGTTGGTAATCAGGGTCCTTCTAAGGACTAGATTACAGTGGTCAGGGATTTATAGGAGACAGGGTTTACGCTGGCGGCCTGGACCTCTGTACCATTAACAGTACCTCCAGGTAGAGGGACTAGTCAGGACCCCAGTTTAGGGTCAGCATAGACCCCGGTCCACCTCTAGCCAGAGACAGTGTGAAAAGGATTCAGTATTGACCCACAGGATATTATGTCAGGTAAAACTATGCTATATATACATGTTAATGTTACCTATTTATATGTTATATAGAATGTTGTCCCACTTGATAGATTACTGACATTATTCATATGTGTATCTGTGATACAGCGTGACATTTTCACCGGCCCTACTAAAGATTCTCCCAGCTACCATGGATCCAGTAGCCCAGCTTGCCCTGCAGTTGCAGAGGTTGTCCATGGAGCTTACGGACATTAAGTCCAAGGTTTTGTCCCCCCCGGAGCAAACCAGATCTGAACCTAAGGTTGCTCTCCCGGACAGGTTCACTGGTGGGCGGGACAAATTTTTTACCTTCCGGGAGGCATGTAAATTATACTTTCGGCTACGGCCTCGGTCATCGGGGAGTGAGGAGCAGAGGGTGGGAATTGTCATCTCGCTCTTACAAGGGGACCCTCAATCCTGGGCGTTCTCTCTTCCTTCGGGCTCCCCGGCCCTCCAGTCAGTAGATCGATTTTTTGCTGCCCTGGGGCTGGTGTATGATGACCCGGATCGGGTCTCCCTTGCTGAAACGAAGTTACGTAGGATACAGCAGGGAGATCGTCCGGCGGAGGAATTTTCTTCTGAGTTCCGTAGATGGGCCACAGATACTCACTGGAATGACCCAGCTCTTAGGAGCCAGTTTTGTCAAGGGTTATCTGACAAATTAAAAGATGTTTTGGCTCAGTATGATTCTCCTCCATCACTGGAGGCTGCTATGGCCCTTGCTATTCGTATTGATAGACGGCTTCGGGGGAGGTGCGAGGTAACTCCGCCCCCTGTTATTACTCCACCCACTACTAAAGTCCCTTATATGGAGGTTCCCCTGGTCTGTTCTGAGGAACCTATGCAGTTGGGTGGGACATCATTTTGTAGGAGGGAATCGGCGGTGCGCCGCAAGACAAGAAGGTGTTTCTTCTGCGGGAGAGAGGGACATTTTGTTGGGGGGTGTCCCTCCCGTGCCTATTGAGCAAAAAAGTCACCGAAAAAACTGTTAATCCCAGGTTGTGTGGTGGACGACAACCTGGGAGTAGGTATTTCGTCCCCAGCTCCGTCTCAATTTCTCGTGCCTGCGGAGGTGGTGGTTGGTGCGAGAGTTGAGAGGATTTCTGTTCTTCTTGATAGTGGGTCTGGGGCTAATATGGTGGACACTCGGTTTGCCCAGGTGCAAGGTATGCAACTGAGTGTATTGGCCAAACCGATCCCTATACTTTCTATTGACGCCAGACCTCTCGGTCAAGGTAGCTTTGTACAAGCTGTTCATAACATAGACCTTCGAGTAGGGGCAATACATAAAGAACAGTTGTCTTGTTATGTGTTGGAGGGTCTTCCTACTCCTATTGTGTTGGGACTTCCCTGGTTGGCTAAACATAACCCAGTGATTGATTGGCAATCCAGAAAGATAAGCCAGTGGGGTGAATTTTGCAAGAATAACTGCATTAACACAGTCATCGGTGCGGTCGTGCCTAGGACTTTGCCTCCTTTTCTGGAGGGCTTTGGGGAGATGTTCTCAGAGGAGGGGTGTCAAAAGTTACCTCCTCATCGCACGTATGACTGCTCAATAAAATTGCTTCCTGATGCCTTATCTCGTAGTTTCCCCGGGGCCGGAAAGACGGATGACCCGGTTCCTATCCTTCAGGAAGGAGTGGTGGTGTCGGCTGTGTGCTCTGAGCTTGAGGAGGAGGTGTTGGAGGCTCAGGGGGACGCCCCTGTAGGACCTCCAGGGAAACTGTTTGTTCCTAATCAGTTAAGACAAAAAGTTATCGAGGCACATCATAGTTCTGCTTTAGCAAGACATCCAGGGAGTAAAGCAACTGTGGATCTCCTTTCTCACCGGTTTTGGTGGCCTAACTTAAATAAAGAGGTAATAACTTTTGTCGCGTCCTGTGGAGTTTGTGCTCGCTCTAAGACCCCACATACCCGTCCATCTGGGGTTCCTGAGGAGGAACGATTCTCGTCGTCACTTGCTTCAGTTTGGAGAGGAGTGCTGAATGGTCTGAGTGCTATGGGGAACTGTTTCAAGCGGGGGTCTGATAGGAGGAGGGTGTCTGGTCCGGACCTAGGTGTGAACGATCTGGTGTGGTTGTCTACCAAGAATATAAAATGCAAAGTTCCCTCCTGGAAACTGGGTCCCAGGTTCATCGGTCCATACAGGATCAGTTCTATAATTAATCCTGTGGCATTTCGTCTGGACCTCCCTCCTACGTTTAAAATCCATAATGTATTCCACAAATCATTGCTTAAGAGGTACGTGGCGCCAGTTATACCGTCACTTCTACCTCCTCCTCCAGTGGTGGTCAATGGTAACTTAGAATTTCAAGTGTTGAAGATCATTGACTCACATCTGAATCGCCGGTCCCTTCAGTATTTGGTTCATTGGAAGGGATATGGTCCTGAGGAGAGGACATGGGTCTCTGCGTCTGAGATTAACGCAGATCGATTGGTTCGGACCTTCCACACGACTTACCCGGACAGACCTGGCCCTGAGGGTCCGGAGGCCCCTCGTAGAAGGGGGGGTACTGTCATGGGTGCATCGCCACGAAGATTGTCGCGATTGCACATTCTGACTTCTCGCAGCTGAGTTGCTGTTTCTTTGTGTTTGGTAATGAGGGAGTTAATTTTACCTAGCTCTTTGCTAAGACTAGGTCCAGCCTTGCCCGGCTGCTTTTTATTATGTTCTAATTAGCTTCCTTTATATAGCTGCCAGTCTGCTGGTTAGATGCCGGTGAAAGCATTCATACAGACTGCAGATAGGATCGGTTCTGAGAAGACTTAAGCTAAGAGCTCCTTTGTTGTTTCTCCTCTCCTTGCTTATAGTTTATCTCCTAGACCTTTGGTGTTCCCTCTGTGTTTAAATGTTGTATGCAAGACAGTATTTACTTTATCCCCTGTCTGTCTCGTTTGTCTATACTGTTTGTTAACCTTTACCTGTCCATTCCCTTTGTTGGTAATCAGGGTCCTTCTAAGGACTAGATTACAGTGGTCAGGGATTTATAGGAGACAGGGTTTACGCTGGCGGCCTGGACCTCTGTACCATTAACAGTACCTCCAGGTAGAGGGACTAGTCAGGACCCCAGTTTAGGGTCAGCATAGACCCCGGTCCACCTCTAGCCAGAGACAGTGTGAAAAGGATTCAGTATTGACCCACAGGATATTATGTCAGGTAAAACTATGCTATATATACATGTTAATGTTACCTATTTATATGTTATATAGAATGTTGTCCCACTTGATAGATTACTGACATTATTCATATGTGTATCTGTGATACAGCGTGACAGCCAAGTTCCGGCAGACTTTTTAACAAGTCCGGTTAGGGACCAAAACTTGACCACGGACTCCAAACTCCATTCAAGTCAATGGGGACCCAAACTTCATTGCTGTAAAAATGATCAGAGTAAGGGCTAGGGGGCTGCAAAAGTAAGCAAAATGGGGGTAATACCAGGACAATTGCCCTGGAATCATGGTAAAAAAGGAAGTAAATGAATAACATAAACATTTTAATAGTGCCCCCACAGAGATTGAGGTTTGCTACCGCCAGTCCAGTTAAAAATTTCACCCACAAAGCATGGGGCAGAGTAACCCTACAGAAGAAGCTTACAAATTTCACCCACAGAACCAAACTTTTATCTTCAGTAGCATACAGTAGAGCAGCAGCAGATAAAAAAGCTTGTAGTTTAGTTCTGGATACAGCTGGTGGTTTGCCATGAGGCTTGCTACCGCTGGTCGCAGTCCTTTTGCCTTGGGACGCCTCCACAATGCTATTGTCACCAGGAGAGAGATGACAATTTGAACCTGCTGCGCTGCGTTCCCTGAGGACTTAGATTTTAAGGCAAAAAACAATTTACAATTATTTTTGAAATTCTGAAACTTAGCTCGATCCCCCAAAAACAAATCTGGCATGGGAATCCTAGGTTCCACAACAGGCAACCTAGCAAGATATGCAGCAATACTCTGAACCTCAGTGGCAAGCTGATCCACACGGCCAGACAACTGTGCAAACTCCATTGAGAGAAAAAATCCTCCCCAGCACCCAGAGATACAGAGGAAAAAAAAAAAAATGCAACAAACAGAAAAATATCTCTGACAACTCTGACAACCGTTTTTTCTTTCACAATATTTTTCCCTTCTGTGAGTACCATACAACTTTAAATTTTAGGCCGGTGATACTGTTATGTTTCGGTAACTGAGGAGTGCAGGTAAAAAAGGCAATACACCAGAGCAGTTGGAATCTATGAGATTGCAGTACCCTGACTAACCACCACAACTAGAGGCAGCCGTGGAGCGTTCCTACGTTGGTCCTAGACGCCTCGTCACAGCCTGAGAAACTAACTACACCTAAAGATAGAAATAGGAAAGCTATCTGCCCCGGAGCAGATCCCCAAAGAACATAGAAAGCCCCCAAACATGTAATGGCTGTTAGACAAGAAGAAATACTGACACAGACAGAAAATAGTATGAGCAAACGTTGGGGCCCAAACTAACTAAATAGAAAAGGATAGGAAGGGTACTTACTGCAATCCCAAAAAACCCTGCAAAGCACCAAATCTACTAATTTCAAAAACACCTGAGATCACACGACCTCTACCACCTAAATTAGTTCTCTGGTGTAACAAAATCAAAACAGCAGCCACTGAAGAAACTGGAAAAAGCAAAAGTACAAACATCAGTGGCTGAACTAAACTGAGAGGGCAAAAGCCCCCGGAGGGGACCCTGAAGGCCCCCACAGAAGTGCAGGACAAAATGCAAAAATAAAGCACAAAAACAAAAAGAAGAAAATGTCTTATCTGTTAGCAGGAGATGCAGACACGACACAGCAGGCTACAAGGGAAACAGGAATCATGGAGTGAGACCAGAACAATTGATCACCGGCAACCCTGATGGGAAGGCGACTCCCTTATATAAGACCAGTCAGTAACACCTGATTCCCACTCCTCACAATCTTCACTGGACAGTCCAGTACCGCTTGTAACCACCAGAGGGAGCCTCTGCTCAGAACTCATTTCAAGTCCATTCACAACAGTTTTCCTCCACATATAGGGTATGAGTGTACACAAGAGAAATTGCACAATTTTAGTGTTTCATTTTCTCCTGTTGCCCTTGTGAAAATAAAAAAACTGGGGCTAAAACATGATTTTTGGGGAAAAAATGTGTTTTATTAATTTTCACAACTCAGCATTATAATTTTCTGTGAGGCATTTACCACATATCTAAATAAATTCCTTAGGAGGTCTAGTTTCCAAAATGGGGTCACTTGTGTCGAGATTTCCACTGTTTAGGCACATTAGGGGCTCTGTAAATGCGACATGACGCCTGCACACCATTCCTTCAAAGTCTGCAATCCAAAACATCACTACTTCCCTTCCGAGCTTTGCTGTGCACCCAAACAGTGGTTTTCCCACACATATAGGGATACTCAGGAGAAATTGACCAAAAGCTTTTTCATTTTCTCCTGTTACACTTGTGAAAATAAAAAAAGAGTTGCTAAAAATCATTTTAGGGGAAAAAATTTGATTTTTTATTTTCATGGCTCTACGTTATAAACTTCTGTAAAGTACCCTGGGGGTTCAAAGTGCTCACCACATAGCTAGATAAGTTACTTGAAGGGTCTAGTTTACAAAATGGGGTCACTTGTGGGGGTTTTCCACTGTTTAAGCACATCAGGGGCTGTTCAAATGTGACATGGCATCGGCTGTCAATTCTAGACTATTTTGCGTTCAAAAAGTTAAAAGATGCTCCTTCCTTTCTTTGCCCTGCCGTGCGCCCAAACAGTGGTTTTCCCCACATTTGGAGTATCGGCGCACTTAGGAGAAATTGCGCAACATCCTTTGTGATCCATTTTCTCCTTTTAACCTTGCTAAAATAAAAAAATTGAGACTGAAAGATCATTTTTGTGACTAAATAGTTAAATGTTCATTTCTTCAATCCACATTGCTTCAGCTCCTGTGAAGCACCTGAAGGGTTAATAAACTTCTTGAATGTGGTTTTGAGCACCTTGAGGGGTGCAGTTTTTAGAATGGTGTCACTTTTGAGTATTTTCTTTCATAGAGACCCCTCAAAGTAACTTCAAATGTGATGTGGTCCCCAAAAAAATTGGTTTGTAAATTTTGTTGAAAAAATGAAAAATTGCTGGTCAACTTTTAACCTTTATAACTTCCTTTGTTTTCAATGTTTTATTTATTGAGAATCACTAGGTGAAAAGCATCAGCATAAATATATTATCCAACCAAACATGAGAGACAGAAGAAGCAAATAGTACAATATTCATAGTCATACATGCCTCGTAGATACACATGACCTTCAATAATTTCCATGTTTACGAAAATGAAGATGCAAAAGTCTCTATCAAAATATCATTAATAAAGAAATGAGTGATTCTTGGTTACTATTAATCGACAAATGAACATAATGATTTAACTGAAGCTCTGGAGTATCATGTGTGAGTTAATTAACTAAACAAATGCAGAACCAGAGCACAAAAAAGGGGAGGAAACATAAAGGAGACATCAAGGGGATGGAGGGAGGGAGAGGGGGGATAAAGGTAAAAGGGACATGGTCCATTGGCACATTGGTCATGTTCAATATCAATGCGCAGAATCAGACACACACAGGGATATGAATTTATCTGAATTCCTATACGTCACCCAAGGACTCCAGACCTGCGAAAAGGGCGAAAGGCTATGTGTGGCTAATGCTGCTAATTCTTCGGTGTGATACAGTTGGTCAATCTTAAGTAATAGCTGATTTATGCTTGGAATATTAGACAAGTGCCAAAACGTAGGTATAAGAAGCTTACCGGCTGTTAAGATGAAAGAGACCAGTTTAGATAAATGTTTATTATTTGGAACTACTGGTAGATTAAGGAAAACATGTTCTGGAGTTAGTTTTATATGTTTACGCACCACTTCGTCTAAGGTTTGAGATACAATGTGCCAAAAATTTTTTATGATGTGGCAGTGCCACCAAATATGAAGATTTGAGCCTTTGTCCCTTTCGCACCTCCAACATGTATCTGGCGTAGTGGGGAACCACTTATGTAACAGGAGAGGTGTTGTATACCAATGAGTTATTATTTTGTAGCTGTTTTCTTGGGCTCTCACACATTGTGAAGGGCCATATGAAGATTTATAAATTAGATTAATTTGGGAATCAGAGAAAGAGTGGCCTAATTCTTTTTCCCATCTCAGCAGAAAGGCTCTTTTCGAAGGTAATTGTTTTAAAAGCAGCATATTATAGAGAGCAGAAAGCACTTTTTTCGGGGGTTTTGTTTGGGAACATAATATTTCAAAAGCGGTTAACGGGCGCATTAGGTCGCCATTGATCATAGATTGGCGGAGTGTTTTCTTAAGAAACTCATAATGTATAAAGGTGTAATGAGACATTGTGGGCAGTTCCTTCATGTCTTGTAAGGATATAACAGTCCCTTCACTATATAACTGGTCCAACAGGGGTGATTTATCTGTTGAAATATGTTTTGCCAGATCCAGGGTCATGACATCTGATACCCTAGTTAGTGGTGAGGGAGACGGGACAGATAAGGGGCCACAGACTTCCAACATTTGACCGCCGTCCTTGTAAGGAGGTTTGGAAAGATACATTTAAGTGACTCTACAGGGGAAAGGTTAATAGAGCGTAGTTGAATCGGGGACATCTGTTCTTCCAAAGTAAGCCAGGGTTTCTCTCCAGTCTTCCTGACCCACTCCACCGCCCTACATAGGACAGCAGCTAAATAATAAGTGTGGATGTTGGGGGCTCCCATGCCACCTTTCCTCCTTGGCAATGAAAGTGTGTGGGAGTTAAATCTTGATCTGTACTTATTCCATATATATTTAAAGAAAGAACAATTAACCTGGGTCAAGAACATCCTGGGTAGTTCTATGGGTAGCATTTGAAATAGGTAAATTAATTTAGGTAGAAGAATGCTTTTGATTAAATTTTTTCTTCCCATTCAAGAGAGATAGGGGGCCTTCCACTTTTTAGTTTGATCTGTTACTAAAGTGAGTAGTGGTTTATAATTTAGGTTAAATAGATCCTTATAGGATGGGCTAATTTTGATACCAAGGTATTTTATATAATTACCCGGCCAGTGAAAGGGAAATTGTAGCTTAAAGCCATTTATAGTACTAGCAGGTATATTTATTCCCAGTGCTTCGGACTTAGATGGGTTTATCTTGAAATTAGACAAGGAGCCATATCTCTCCAGGATCCGCATGAGAGCCGGTATACCATTGTGAGGACAAGTCATAGTGATTAATAAATCGTCAGCGAAGGCCATGGTTTTATGAGTTATTCCCTGTACTCTCACACCCTCTATATCTTTGCACATACTGATAGCCTTGATTAGGGGTTCCATCGCCACTATAAATAACAGTGGCGACAGAGGGCACCCCTGTCTTGTACCGTTATGAATCGTAAAAGACTTGGTGAGGGTATTGTTAAATTTAATTTTAGCCGATGGGTGAGAGTACATTTGTAATATGGCCATATTAGTAGGGAAGGAAAATTAAAACTATTGAGGGTTTCCCGTAGGAAGATCCAATCTCTGTCAAACGCCTTCTTTGCATCAGTGCCAAGAAGCACAAGAGGCGTCTTATGAAGGCTAGAATATTGCATTAAATGAAGGACTCTCCAAGCATTTTCCTTACCCTCCCTATCCCTAATGAAGCCGGTTTGATCTGGAGAAATCAAATTTGGCAAGTAATTTGCTATGCGTTTTGCCAGTATACTGGCATAAATTTTCAGATCCACATTCAAAAGGGAGATAGGTTTGTAATTGCTACATAGTTCTGGATCCTTGCCCTCTTTGTGGATTAGAGTTATATGAGCCTCCAGCGATTGAGGGGGAAAGGGGGAGCCCCACCTTTATAACTTCCTAACAATTGCAAAAAATGACCTGGTCTGGAAGGTGAAAACAGGCTTTGGGGTGAAAGGCTTAATAACATATAATTGCAGCAGAATGGGCAGAGATCACTGACAAGGTGTTCTTAGGTCTTCACTTTAGGTATGCCTTCTGTGACATCTCGCCATCATCTATTGCTGATTAACACAGAGTTATTTTCAGCTACACTGTCCTGTGAGAGGCGGGAGAAGGGTGAGGAGGTGGAGGAGGAAGGGGAGCTGATACAAGTATGATTCAAGTAGTGAAGTGAGTCTCACATCAGCTTGGGCTCAGGAGCAGTGAACAGAGGAGCAGAAAAGCTCATTGCCCTCAAAACATAATGGGCAGCGATGTAGAGGACATGGGCATGTACGAGAAGGGGGATTCTAAGAAGCATTGCATCAGCGGTAAGCATGCAGCTCTTATTGTAGCGGCAGTGGTGGTGGTTGGATTGGCTGTGGGTTTGGGAGTGGGACTTACTTATCCAGAGCCATGTAAAAGCACCAATGGAGAGGTCACCAAACCACCTACACTCAGCTCCAAGACCACCACACTTTTGCCAAACCCGACTGCTATTTCTACTGTTCCACCGCAACCAGACTCCGAAGGCTGCCCAGCTGAAAATAATGATAATGGGACTGGAGTCAGTTTAGACTCCCAAATGACATTTATCCCTTGCACTATGACCTGGATATTCAATCTGAGATGGATAAAGATACGTACAACGGTACTGTGATCATCTGGCTAAAGGTGACTCGGTCAGGAAGCAAGCATCTGTGGTTGCACATCAGGGAGACCAAGATTATAGGGCAACCCAGGCTGAGAGATCGAGATAACCAAGAGATCCCCATCAAACATTGTTTTGAATATCAGCTGCATGAGTACGTTGTTTTCGAAGCCAATCAAGTTCTACAACCTAATGCCAACAATGATGTACTGGATGATACCTATCGTCTGACACTGCAATTTGCAGGACAGTTGAATGGATCACTAGTGGGCTTCTACAGGACTACCTACCAAGAAAATGGAGTGACCAAGTAATGTATTTATGACTTTTTTTTAAATATATACGTATATATAAATATAAGTTCTGTTCTCTACAGTAGGTGCATATAATCTTTATTTATATAGCGCTAACGTATATATCGCATCGCTAGGATTCATAGGGTAGATGTACAAAGAAACTCTTAACAGCTAAACAACAATCAGCTCTTATTGCTTGTTGCAGCATCAGATAAATTGTTATTTTGCATGCTACATTGCACACTGTGCAATCATAATGATCCTGATATCATCCAACAAATATATTTTCAGGAGGAGTTATATATGCTTATTGATTAAATGGAACTTGTCAGCTTCCAAGCCACCCTTATATACCACCACCATAACTTTATATAAGCCAATTCTTAGATCTTGTGATGGTCCTTTATGTGCCATAAACTTATATCTATGTTTGAAAAATCAAGTTCTAAGTAATAAACATACTGTAGCTAGTAATGTAAATTAGGCATGACTAGAACAGAGGGGCATTGATGCCTTTAGACTAGTGATGTCTCAGATCTTGTAATCATGTCCCGGGGACGTGATAGACAACCACCGTACAGGTGACATTACCATGAGGGCTCTGCAACACTCGAGCATGAGCATGACATTCTACTTTCCTGGCCTTGTGTTATGAAGTAGGGGATGCTCACCGGCTTGATCAGCGCACTGCGCATGCCCAGAGAGGTGTTTGTGATGCTGATCCCGCTTTGCAGTCAGCCTTCCAGGCTTCATTACACATGCCCGAGAAGGCAGAACGTCACGCTCATGCTTAAAAGTTGCATAGCCCTGATGGTGATGTTGCATGTGTGGTGCATGTCAACAGGGCCGGCTCCAGGTTTTTATGGGCCCCGGGCGAAAGAGTCTCAGTGGGTCCCCTTAACACAGACCACGATTCATGATGCACAGATACTGCAGAGAAATATAGGTATAGCACAACGCCAAACACTTCACTTCTTCCATTACATGACTGATATCTATTGTAAATTGTACAATAGCTCAAAAACCGCCAAATCTTCACAGCGCACAGTACAGACTGGACAGTACAGTTCTCCATACAATATTATAGGCACCACATAGTCTCCCCCTCATCACTCATATAATACCCCATGCAGGATGTCACCCCGACATCCCCCATATAATGCTCCATACAAAATATGGAGCTCTCCTCTGCGCTGTGCTGCACTGTTACGGCTCAGGAAAGGGTGCCGTGGAAAGACTCCCATCATCATCATTGCCTGCCCATCATCATCAATGCCTGCCCATCATCATGATTGCCTCCCCATCATCATCATCACCTCCCCATAATCATCATTGCCTCCCCATCATCATCATTGCCTCCCCATCATCATCATCGCCTCCCCATCATCATCACTGCCTGCCCATCATCATCAATGCCTGCCCATAATCATCATTGCCTCCCCATCAATATCATTGCCTGCCCATCATCATCACTGCCTGCCCATCATCATCAATGCCTGCCCATAATCATCATTGCCTCCCATCAATATCATTGCCTGCCCATCATCATCAATGCCTGCCCATCATCATCAATCATCATTGCCACCCCATCATCATCATCACTGCCCTCCCCCCACCACCATCACACATACAGCAGACACACACACACACAAAGAACCGCACTACACACACACTGATACACACAGAGACACATACACAGACACACACACACGCGCCTCACCTGTCTGGCGTCCGCGCGCTCACTGCCACAGCCGGCCGCTGAATGATGATGTCATTCAGCGGCGCTGCTGTGAGAGGAAGCGCCGGCGTCCTGCAGGCGTCCCCTGGAGCAGGAGCTGCGGCAGCGGAGGCACGGGAGAGTTGATTATTGCGCCGGCTGCTGCCGGGGCCCTGAGCAAGCGGGGGGGGCCCAGTGGCGGCGCTGACACCGCTAACGGCGCCGGGGTGCCAGACGGCGAGTGGGCCCCCCGCCTGCTCAGGGCCCCGGCACTTGCCCGGGTGTGCCGGGTGCTGACGCCGGCCCGCATGTCAATCACAACCCCCCAGGGTATAATTTCAAGATGAGGGAGGACTAGTCTTGGATAATCAATGCCCTGCGGGACTAGTCCTGACTAATTTGCTTACCGCAAGCAATATTTAAAACCTGATTTTTCAAATATAGAAATAGGTGTATGGCACAAAAGGGATCTTCTTATAACCATGGAATAGGCTTATGTAAAAGGTATGGTGATAGTTTAGGAAGGGATGGGAAGCTGACAGATTCTCTTTATATTATAGAGGGTAGATAAGGTGCTGTTGCATCTGGGGCTACGAGGCCCCGCAGGTCCTCATTTGGATATTGTATTTCTACCAATGGTTTGTGAAAGCTGAGGTCACTCAATGTTGATCTTTCTGCAGGTTATCATCGTGAATATGGTATAGTATGTAAATAGTTTTGACAAAAAGATTTTCTACCAAATTAAAATTATTTTGCTCTAATATTTGTTCAAATCATGCTGAATTATTTCAGTATACCTTTCTATATCTATATGTATTGACAGGAACTGCAGTAAAGACAACACCATGATTATTTAAGATATGGCACATTGCAAAGGCTGTTTAAGGCTTCGTGCCCACCATCAGGAATAACAGCGTTTTGGACCCAGCACATTAGCACTGCATCCAAAATGCTGAGTTCTACATTACAAGGACAGTGGATGGGATTTATAGAAATCCCATGCCCACTGTGCTTCTATTTAACACTGCGTACACTCACCCGCGGTGCGGATTTAGAAGCAGCCGCATATCAATTATCTGCAGCGGAGACGCTAGCCTCCGCTGCGTAGTTTCCCCTATAGCCATTCATTAGATGCGTCAAATCCGCATAGTTCACTAAGAGCACGCGGATTTAACTATGGGATTAGAATGCAACGTTTTGGAGGCAGTGAAAATACTCTGTGTCCAAAACGCTGCTATTCCTAATCATGGGCACATAGCCTAAAACAGATAACAGATAAGTATTACATTTTATATAATTTTATATAAAATCTATATCAGTGAGAATAATGGTAGGATAAATAAATACTAGAATGCTGTTAAACATGTGAATACTTTAAAAACAGCTAAATGGGCTAAATCGTTTTTGGGGTGCTATTCTGGACCGATGCTCATTGAACTGGAGAAGGAGCTAAGAATTTTTCACACCTTCTCTGCTAAATCATGGTCATATTTTTGTCAAGTGTCCAGGGTAATTTACACTTACAGCTGGCACACATATCTAGCATGCTGTCACTAACTAATGTTACTTAAGAAGTAAATCATGTCCAAGGAGCCTTAGCTGGCTTTAATTGTAGAGAAGTTGTCAATAAAAACTCTTTGCAAACAATAGAATTAGTTTTACAGTGCCAAATAACTTTACCCGTGCCAGGTCATCCATTTAAATTTTGATTTTGAAAGTTCAAGTGACTTATAGCTGTAACATTTCCCATTAGTTTTTTTTTGTTTTAAAGTACTCAATATTAATTGCATGTGTTCAGTTATAAGCTAAAGTTTAGCATTGTAAAGCCCATTATTTATACAGGTTAATGGACGGCGTAATAGAAAAGAAAAAAATGTTGTCAAGAGCGTAGTGTATTTTATAGCCCAAACGGCCATTGTTGAGCCCACCTTTTAGCATAGTCTGGGTCACTAGTGCTTTAATTTAATGCAGGTCACCCCATTCTGGTCTAGTCTGAAATATAGCTACCTTTCTCTGTTTTGTATGTTTGTATCAAAACTTGGGAATGAAAATGGATGTAAAACTGTGCTGCCAAGAATTCAATATACAATAGGAGACCAGATGCGGTTTGGATGCAGTTTAATTTGTCAACGTTTCGAGGCGATCATACCTCTGCATCAGGACAAATCACAATGGATCACCTTGAAACGCATTGACAAATAAAACCGCATCCGTATTGGATTCTCAGCAGCGCAGTTTAACATCCACTTTCATCTCCAAGTTTGCTTACTATCTGTTTAATGGATCTGCAGCAGCCATCTTTGCCTACAAGCTAACAAAGGGGTTGTGACTTTCACAATACCCCCAGGTGAGCAAATCCTGTTTTACACTTTTTTTCGTAATCTGGATAAGACTATATTGCACTTATTACCATTCCAGTTTTTATCAACAGACTTGTATGTTTGTATAAAATACCCCCAGATATTTTCATCCACCTATGAAGACTGGGCATCAGGAAATCTCCAGCTAGAAAAGAGTCCTAGGTCTAGATGAAATGTACAGCTCTTGAAGGTTTTTGCTATTTAATCTGAAAGCAGCATGATGAGGGGCAGAAAGGCTCATTCCAGACATGTGTCACTCGCTTAGGAACTTGCTGTAGTTTCAATACAATCAGTGTTTTATATGTAGGAGATTATCACTGCAGGACTAAGGGCCCCGTCACATATAGCTACTCACCAGCGATCCCGACAACGATATGAACTTGTCAGGATCGCTGGTGTGTCGCTACATGATTGCTGGTGAGCTGCCAAACAGGCAGATCTCAGCAGCGATCAGGACAGCGACTATGCGGGTAACAAGCGATGCATGTCGCTTAGTTACCCGCAGTGTACGTTAGATACCAGCGTGCTGGTGCAGGGAGTTGGTAACCAAGGTAAGCAGCGGGTTTCTAAGCGCCAGGCGGCGCTTAGAAACCCTCTGTTTACCTTGGTTACCAGCTCCAGCTTGCTGATTGCTGGTCTCCCGCCTGTCACACTCAGCGATGCCCGCTGGCCAGCAGGAGACCAACGATGGAAAAATGGTCCAGGACATTCAGCG
Source organism: Oophaga sylvatica (assembly GCA_033576555.1). Taxonomy (NCBI): domain Eukaryota; kingdom Metazoa; phylum Chordata; class Amphibia; order Anura; family Dendrobatidae; genus Oophaga; species Oophaga sylvatica. Next base: position 229,717,873 of record JARQOD010000001.1, on the reverse strand, counting down.
ATGATCAGCGATACCCAGTAGGGGGGCTGATCGTGGCTGCGTGTCACACATAGCGAGATCGCTGGCCAGGTCGCTGCTGCGTCACAAAATCGGTGACGTTTCAGCGATCTCGCTAGCGATCTCGCTTAGTGTGACGGGGCCCTAAGTTTCACATATCAGAAAGTCCAGCTAATCTGTGTAACTCTACCCCATCACTGATTGACAAAAAAAAATAATTGCTGTGTTTATATGCAACCAATGCCAAGATATAATCATCCCAGAGGAAGCCCAAGTGAAACGCAAGTTGGGGCTATGGGTTTGGTATCACACAGGAGTAATCATGTGTAAGAGTGGTTGATATGGTTATATCTTTGGCATTGGTTGTATATAAACAAAGCGCTTATTTTTTGGTACAATGCAGGATCTACCTTATACTAACTGACAGTCTTCTGTTCAGTACTGCACCAATGATTTGCATCAGGAAGCACTTCAATTGCAAAGGGCCAATTTGGCACATGCAGTACCTTTTAATGACCTACTCCTCCTGCCTCTATATGTATGTGTCGAACCCTCACCCCTAGTACCTGAGTCTTTATATTAATTATCTTGTCTGTTATATGTTGTATATGTGATTGCCTACATTGTTGTTACAATTTAAAGGGAACCTGTCAGCAGTTTTAGCAGATATAAGATGTGGCCATCACCTTTCAGGGCTAATACACAGCATTCTATAATGCTGTATATACAGTGGGTATGGAAAGTATTCAGACCCCTTTAACATTTTTCACTCTTTGTTTCATTGCAGCCATTTGGTAAATTCAAAAAAGTTCATTTTTTTCTCATTAATGTACACTCTGCACCCCATCTTGACTGCAAATTTATTAAAAAAGAAAAACTGAAATATCACATGGTCATAAGAATTCAGACCCTTTGCTCAGACACTCATATTTAAGTCACATGCTGTCCATTTCCTTGTGATCCTCCTTGAGATGGTTCTACTTCTTCATTGGAGTCCAGCTGTGTTTAATTAAACTGATAGGACTTGATTTGTAAAGGCACACACCTGTGTATATAAGACCTCACAGATCACAGTGCATGCCAGACCAAATGAGAATCATGATGTCAAAGGAACTGGCCAAGGAGCTCAGAACCTGTGTGGCAAGGCAAAGATATGGCCAAGGTTACCAAAGAATTTCTGCAGTACTCAAGGTTCCTAAGAGCACAGTGGCCTCCATAATCCTTAAATGGAAGAAGTTTTGGACCACTATAAGTCTTCCTAGACCTGACAGTCCAGCCAAACTGAGCAATCGTGGGAGAAGAGCCTAGGTGAGAGAGGTAAAGAAGAACCCCAAGATCACTGTGGCTGAGCTTCACAGATAAGGAGATGGGAGAAAGTTTCACAAAGTCAACTATCACTGTAGCTCTCCACCAGTCGGGCCTTTATGGCAGAGTGGCCCAACGGAAGCCTCTCCTCAGTGCCAGACATATGAAAACTCGCATAGAGATTGCTAAAAACACATGAAGGACTCCCAGACTATGAGAAATAAGATTCTTTGGTCTGATGAGACGAAGATAGAACTTTTGGGTGATAATTCTAAGCGGTATATGTGGAGAAAACCAGGCACTGCTCATCACCTGCCCAATATAATCCCAACAGTGAAATTGTCACGGACACTGCATCAGACTCACCACTTGCCTGTGCGTGTTGTGAATGGACTTGAGATGAGTTCTGAGCAGAGGCTCCCTCTGGTGGTTACAAGCGGTACTGGACTGTCCAGTGAAGATTGTGAGGATTGGGAATCAGGTGTTACTGACTGGTCTTATATTAAGGGAGTCACCTTCCCATCAGGGTTGCCGGTGATCAATTGTTCTGGTCTCAATCCTTGATTCCTGTTTCCTTTGTAGCCTGCTGTGTCGTGTCTGCATCTCCTGCTAACAGATAAGACATTTTCTTCTTTTTGCTTTTGTGCTTTATTTTTGCATTTTGTGCTGTACTTCTGTGGGGCCTTCAGGGTCCCCTCGGGGGCTTTTGCCCTCTCAGTTTTGTTCAGCCACTGATGTTTGTACATTTGCTTTTTCCAGTTTTTTCAGTGGCTGCTGTTTTGATTTTGTTACACCAGAGAACTAATTTAGGTGGTAGAGGTCGTGTGATCTCAGGTGTTTTTGAAATTAGTAAAGTTGGTGCTTTTCAGGGTTTTTTGGGATTGCAGTAAGTGCCCTTCCTATCCTTTTCTATTTAGATAGTTTGGGCCCCAATGTTTGCTCATACTATTTTCTGTCTGTGTCAGTATTTCTTCTTGTCTAACCGCCATTACATGTTTGGGGGCTTTCTATGTTCTTTGGGGATCTGCTCTGGGGCAGATAGCTTTCATCTTTCTATCTTTAGGTATAGTTAGTTTCTCAGGCTGTGACGAGGCGTCTAGGACCAACGTAGGAACGCTCCACGGCTGCCTCTAGTTGTGGTGGTTAGTCAGGGTACTGCAATCTCATAGATTCCAACTGCTCTGGTGTATTGCCTTTTTTACCTGCACTCCTCAGCTACCAAATCATAACAGTATCACCGGCCAAAACTGAAATTTATATGGTACTCACAGAAGGGAAAAAATATTTTGAAAGAAAAAAAAAAAAAAAAAGGTTGTCAGAGTTGTCAGAGATATTTTTCTGTTTGTTGCATTTTTTTTTTCCCTCTGTATCTCTGGGTGCTGGGGAGGATTTTTTCTCTCAATAGAGTTTGCACAGTTGTCTGGCCGTGTGGATCAGCTTGCCACTGAGGTTCAGAGTATTGCTACCTATCTTGCTAGGTTGCCTGTTGTGGAACCTAGGATTCCCATGCCAGATTTGTTTTTAGGGGATCAATCCAAGTTTCTGAATTTCAAAAATAATTGTAAATTGTTTTTTGCCTTAAAATCTAAGTCCTCAGGGAACGCAGCGCAGCAGGTTCAAATTGTCATCTCTCTCCTGCGCGGCGATCCTCAGGATTGGGCTTTTTCCCTGACACCTGGGGATCCTGTGTTGAGTGATGTTGATACATTTTTTCAGGCCTTGGGGTTATTGTACGATGAGCCTAATGTCACTGATCAAGCTGAAAAAGCCTTGTTGGCATTAAATCAGGGGCTTGATGACGCTGAGTTATACTGTCAGAGATTCCGTAGGTGGGCAGTCCTGACCAAATGGAATGACGATGCTTTGGAAGCCCTTTTTCGGAAGGGTCTGTCAGATAATGTAAAGGATGTTATGGTGGGATTCTCTGTCCCCTCTGGTCTCAATGATTCTATGTCATTAGCGATTCAAATTGACAGACGTTTGCGTGAGCGGAGAAGTATGCGTGGAATAGTGTTGCCTTGTGAACCTGCTTCTGAACCCATGCAGTGTGATAGAGTGGTTTCTGGGGCACAGCGTCATGAGTTTCGAAAGCGCAATGGGTTATGTTTCTACTGTGGTGATGCTTCTCATGCTATCTCAGTCTGCCCTAAGCGGGGAAGACGTTTTGCACGCTCAGTTGTCTTGGGTAGTGTTCAGACTAAGTTTTTATTAACTGTTACTCTGATATGCTCTCTGTCCTCATTTTCTGCTCAGGCTTTCGTTGATTCAGGAGCAGCTATTAACCTGATGGATTTTGATTTCGCTAAACGTTGTGGGTTTCCCTTGATACCCCTACAGAAGTCTATTCCCCTACTGGGGATCGATTCTACCCCTTTGGCTGAGAATAAACCTCAGTTCTCTACTCAGGTGATAATGAGGGTTGAACCTGATCATCAGGAGAGCTGCAAATTTTTGGTTCTGTATAATCTGCATGACATTATCGTGCTGGGTTTCCCTTGGTTACAGTCTCATAATCCTGTTTTGGATCGGAAATCTGTGTCTGTAACCAGTTGGGGCTGCCAATGTGTTAATACCAACACTCCTGTTTTTTCTGCCTCCCCCCAGGCTCAGGATGTTCCTGACTTTTTGATTGATTTTTCTGATGTATTTAGCGAAAGTAAATATGCATCCTTGCCTCCCCATAGGAGCTATGACTGCGCTATTGAATTAGTGCCTGGTAGTAAATTCCTAAAGGTCGCCTTTTTAACTTGTCTGTACCTGAACATGACGCTATGCGGTCTTATATCAAGGAGTCTTTGGAGAAAGGTCATATCAGACCATCCTCTTCACCCTTAGGTGCCGGTTTTTTCTTTGTGGCCAAAAAGGATGGTTCATTAAGGCCGTGTATTGATTATCGTCTTTTGAACAATATTACTGTGAAATATCAATACCCGTTACCCTTGATTTCTGACCTGTTTTCCAGGGTGAAAAACGCTACTTGGTTTACCAAGCTTGACCTCAGGGGGGCATATAACCTTATTCGCATTAAGCACGGGGATGAATGGAAGACGGCATTTAACACCCCTGAGGGGCATTTTGAGTACCTTGTGATGCCCTTTGGGCTCACTAATGCTCCTTCTGTCTTCCAGTCCTTCATGAATGACATTTTCAGGAAATTTGTGGATAAATTTCTGATTGTTTATTTGGATGATATCTTGATTTTTTCCAATGACTGGGACTCTCATGTGAAACATGTTCGAACTGTATTCCAGATTTTGAGAGAGAATGCTCTGTATGTGAAGGGATCAAAGTGTCTTTTTGGCGTACAGAAGATCTCATTTTTGGGATTTATTTTGTCCCCATCTGTTATTGAAATGGACCCGGTCAAGGTTCAGGCCATCTGTGATTGGGTCCAACCTACTTCATTAAAGGCTCTTCAAAGATTTTGGGTTTTGCCAATTTTTATCGTAAATTTATTGGTAATTTCTCGGTTATTGTTAAACCATTAACTGATTTGACCAAAAAGGGTTCTGATGTGGTGAATTGGCCTCCTGAGGCAGTCTCTGCATTTCAGGAACTTAAGCAGAGATTCACTTCTGCTCCTGTTCTACGGCAGCCTGATGTTTCTCTGCCATTTCAGGTGGAGGTTGATGCCTCTGAAATTGGGGCAGGTGCCGTTTTGTCCCAAAAAGATCCAGAGACCTCTAAAAGTAACCCTTGTGCCTTTTTCTCTCGAAAATTTTCTCCTACTGAACGTAATTATGAGTGGGTAATCGGGAGTTATTGGCCATGAAGTGGGCTTTTGAAGAGTGGAGACATTGGCTGGAGGGAGCCAAACATCAGGTGGTGGTCCTTACTGACCATAAGAATCTGTTTATCTGGAATCTGCCAAGCGACTTAATCCTAGACAGGCCAGGTGGGCCTTGTTTTTCACACGTTTTAATTTTGTGGTTTCCTTTCTTCCTGGCACTAAGAATTTTAAGGCGGATGCCCTCTCGAGGAGTTTCCTTGTGGACTCTCCTGAGGTATCTGATCCTTCTGTTATTTTGAAAGAAGGTGTAGTTCTTTCCGCCATCTCGCCCAATTTGAGACTGGCTCTGGAGCGGTGTCAGGAGGATAGGCCCGAGCGCTGCCCTGTTGGGAAATTGTTTGTCCCGGACCAGTGGAAAAAGAGTGTGATGTCTGAGATTCATTGTTCCGCGTTGGCCGGTCATCCCGGAATTTTTGGTACCAGAGACTTGGTTAGTCGGTCCTTTGGTGGCCTACTTTGTCTCGTGATGTCAGGGAATTTGTGCAGTCCTGCGGGACTTGCTCTCGCTCCAAGCCTTGCTCCCGCTCTAGTGGTTTGTTGATGCCATTGCCTGTGCCCAAGAGACCATGGACCCATATCTCTATGGATTTCATTTCCGACCTCCCTGTTTCTCAGAGAATGACCGTCATCTGGGTGATTTGTGATAGGTTTTCCAAGATGATACATCTTGTGCCATTACCTAAGTTGCCTTCCTCCTCTGAATTAGTACCTTTGTTCCTTCAGCACGTGGTTCGTTTACACGGCATTCCTGAGAACATTGTGTCTGACAGAGGAGTCCAGTTTGTTTCCAGATTTTGGAGGACCTTTTGTTCCAAACTTGGTGTTCAATTGTCTTTCTCCTCGGCGTTTCATCCTCAGACCAATGGTCAAACTGAGAGAACAAATCAGACATTGGAGACTTATCTAAGATGCTTTGTGTCTGCTGATCAGGATGACTGGGTCTCTTTTTTGCCTTTGGCTGAGTTTGCTCTTAATAATAGGGCTAGCTCTGCCACTTTGATGTCTCCATTTTTCTGTAATTCTGGGTTTCACCCTCGATTTTCTTCAGGACAGACGGAGGCTTCTGTCTGTCCAGGTGTTGACTCTGTTGTGGAGCGTATGCAACAGATTTGGGACCAGGTAGTGCAGAGGTTGTCCCTCTCTCAGGAGAGGGCCCAGCGGTTTGATAACCGGCATAGGACTGATGGTCCTCGGTTTAAAGTGGGGGACTTGGTCTGGTTGTCCTCAAAAAATATTCCTATGAGAGTGGCATCTCCTAAATTTAAGCCTAGGTTCATTGGACCTTATAAGATCATGGAGATTCTTAATCCTGTTTCTTTTCGTTTGCTTCTTCCAGGGACATTTAAGATCCATAATGTGTTCCACAAGTCCTTGTTGAAGAGGTTTGTTGAGCCAGTGGTTCCTACTGCTTTGCCTCCTGACCCTGTTCTGGTTGAGGGCAATATGGAGTTTGAGGTTGAGAAAATTTTGAATTCTCGTTTTTCTAGACGGAAACTCCAGTATTTGGTTAAGTGGAGAGGTTATGGTCAGGAAGACAATTCTTGGGTGTTTGCTTCGGACATCCATGCTAGGAGACTCATCCGTGCGTATCATAGAACTCATCCTGACCGACCTGGTTGCTCAAGTGAGGGTTCGGTGACCCCTCCTCAAGGGGGGGGTACTGTTGTGAATGGACTTGAGATGAGTTCTGAGCAGAGGCTCCCTCTGGTGGTTACAAGCGGTACTGGACTGTCCAGTGAAGATTGTGAGGATTGGGAATCAGGTGTTACTGACTGGTCTTATATAAGGGAGTCACCTTCCCATCAGGGTTGCCGGTGATCAATTGTTCTGGTCTCAATCCTTGATTCCTGTTTCCTTTGTAGCCTGCTGTGTCGTGTCTGCATCTCCTGCTAACAGATAAGACATTTTCTTCTTTTTGCTTTTGTGCTTTATTTTTGCATTTTGTGCTGCACTTCTGTGGGGGCCTTCAGGGTCCCCTCGGGGGCTTTTGCCCTCTCAGTTTTGTTCAGCCACTGATGTTTGTACACTTGCTTTTTCCAGTTTTTCAGTGGCTGCTGTTTTGATTTTGTTACACCAGAGAACTAATTTAGGTGGTAGAGGTCGTGTGATCTCAGGTGTTTTTGAAATTAGTAAAGTTGGTGCTTTTCAGGGTTTTTTGGGATTGCAGTAAGTGCCCTTCCTATCCTTTTCTATTTAGATAGTTTGGGCCCCAACGTTTGCTCATACTATTTTCTGTCTGTGTCAGTATTTCTTCTTGTCTAACCGCCATTACATGTTTGGGGGCTTTCTATGTTCTTTGGGGATCTGCTCCGGGGCAGATAGCTTTCATCTTTCTATCTTTAGGTATAGTTAGTTTCTCAGGCTGTGACGAGGCGTCTAGGACTAACGTAGGAACGCTCCATGGCTGCCTCTAGTTGTGGTGGTTAGTCAGGGTACTGCAATCTCATAGATTCCAACTGCTCTGGTGTATTGCCTTTTTTACCTGCACTCCTCAGCTACCAAATCATAACATGTGCGCGTGTCTGGGGACATGCTGGGGGTGCCGGGGACTCCCTTTGTGCTGTGTGGCCCTGGCTGTGAACGCAACACAGGTGAGCAGGACCTGCAGCATGTGACCACAGGGAAAGTGCTGAAGGCGAAGCCACGCCCCGAACCCCCTGGGGCTGCTAGCACGGGCCGGCGGAGATGAGAGAAGTGTCAGGCAAGCTGAGGTCAGACCAGAGGACAGCGCGGTTACCAGAGGAAAAGACAAAAAACGTAGTAAGTAGCAAGCCTGTTGTGAACGCTCTGGATCTTACTTCTGAGTTTGGGCTCCCTCTGGTGGCTGCTGATAGTAATGAAGCTGATTTGGCTGACAGAGGTCTTTCAGCTGGGGACGATTGGCAATCAGGTGTTGCTGACTGGGGAGATATAAGTGAGCAACCTTCCCATGATCCTTGCCGGTGATTTGTTGCTTTCTGGTCTCTTTTGGAAGTCAACTTGCTTCCTGCTTTGTCCTGCAAATTTCAGATAAGTTATTTGCTGTTTATTTCTGTGAGATTTGTTTTTGTCTTTCTCAGTTTTCTGCCCTTTTGGATTTCTACAGCCTGCGCTGGACTCTGTTTCTCATTTGCCACTGTTTAGGTATTTTCAGTTCCCTGTTATTTCAAAATCTGCTGATTTGCTACCAGTGCACATCAGAATCTGATCTAGTGGGGGAGATATCGTGTGCTCTCAGTATTTTTGCATTTCAGACAGGTTGGAGTTTTTCTTAGAGTTTTTGCTGGATTGCAGACAGAATTCTTTCCTGTCCTTTTCTTTCTAGACAGTTTGGGCCCGAGCATTTGCCTGCTCTATTTTCTGCCTGTGTTCATATTTCATCTTGTCTCACCGCTAATATATGTTTAGGTGCTACTTATTCCTTTGGGGGTCTTCTCCTGGGCAGTTAGCTTCTCCCCTTTCTCTCTTTAGGGTTAGTTAACTCTCCGGCTGTGTTGAGGCATCTAGGGCACCGTAGGCACGTCCCATGGCTACTTCTATTTATGCTGTCAGTTTAGGGGTCTGCAATCCGCTAGTTACTAACCTCTCTGGGTGTCTGGTTGTTAAGCCTATTTTTGCTTTTGTCCTCCTCGGCTACCAAATCATAACACAAGTCGGGGTCAAAAGCCAGAGAGAGCAACGAGGTATCAGGAGAGCAACCTAGCGGGAAGTCAGGAGACGAAGCCGAGATCAAACCAGGAGTGACACAGAAGGTACAGGAAGTATCACTGACAATGATCTCAGCACAGAGGCAGGTACATATAGACCACCCTAAACCAAAGGGAGGCCACACAGAATTAACCCTAAGAGGACGGTCAACGGAACCCCGTCCATGACCATGACAGAAACATGGTGGTGGCAGCATCATGCTATGGGGGTGTTTTACAGCTACAGGGACAGGACGACTGTTTGCAATTGTAGGAAACATAAATGTGGCCAAGTATAGAGATTTCCTGGATGAAAACCTCTTCTAGAGAGCTGTGGACTTCAGACTTGGCCGAAGGTTCACCTTCCAGCAAGACAATGACCCTAAGCACACAGCTAAAATAACAAAGGAGTAGCTTCAGAACAACTCGGTGACCATTCTTGACTGGCCCAGCCAGAGCCCTGACCTAAACCCAATTCAGCATCTCTGGAGAGACCTGAAAATGTCTATCCACCAATGTTCGCCATCCAACCTGACGGAACTGGAGAGGATCTGCAAGGAAGAATGGCAGAGGATCCCCAAATCCAGGTATGAAAAACTTGTTACATCATTCCAAGAAGACTCATGGCTGTACTAGCGCAAAAAGGTGCCTCTACTCAATACTGAGCAAAGGGTCTGAATTCTTATGACCATGTGATATTTCAGTTTTTCTTTTTTAATAAATTTGCAAAAATTTCTACATTTCTGTTTTTATTCAGTCAAGATGTGGTGCAGAGTGTACATTAACCCCTTTCTGACATAAGACGTAATATTCCGTCCATGTGCCCTAGTCCAATTTGACCATGGACGGAATATTACGTCATAGCATGAGCGTGGCTGATCGCAGCCGGGTGTCCGCTGATTCTGACAGCGGACACCCGGCACTAGGTGCAGAGAGCGGTCACAGACCTCTCACGGCACTTTATGCCCCGAAATACTGCGGTTTAACAAGATCGCAGCATTCCGAGAGCCGGCATAGGGGCTGACAGCCCCTCTGCCTTTGGATTAGAGACCCGGTGGTGTGACGCAGGGTCCCAGTCGTTGCCATGGTGAGACAGATGTCGTCATGACGACATCCAGCTCACCAGAGCTAAGTAAACTCGGTGATCATGCGCAGTGCATGATCAGCAAGTCTCACTGTCAGTGCAGCGCTGACAGCTTCTATGGAATGCAGATGCTGCTTCATCTGCATGCTATGGAAGCGATCAGCCTGCAAAAAATGATTGTCCCATAGTGGGACAAAGTGAAAAATGTATTAGAATGAACCAAAAAAACAATAAAAGTAGACATATTTGGTATCGCCGCGTCCGTAACGACTCGACCTATACAACTGTCCCACTAGTTAACCCCTTTAGTGAGCACCACAAAAAAACAAGGCAAAAAACAATGCTTTACCATCATACCGCCGAACTAAAAGTGGAATTACACGCAATAAAAAAGACAGCTATATACCATCCCCTGAAGAAGCTGAACCCTCAATGGGACATGGTCTAACTCTATTACCCACTCACTTGAATGGCATCTGTGTGCTTGTACCTTTTTTTTTGCTTGTCATATGGAGCTGGGGATTCGTGCTCCACTTGTTGTATTGACTGATTATTATTTTGATCTTTCCCCAATATAGAAGGTTTACTTCTATTACTGAACCTTTGACTGTTTTTTCTTGTTGTACTTTTTTTCCTTTTTTCTTATTCTCCTTCCCTACACAAGCCTAAGGATGTACCATTCTGCCCTCTCATGGTCATAGAATGCGTTTACCGTTTTGTTTGCAGGATTTTTCTCCACTATAATTTATTGTTCTTAACGACCCCACTATTAGTTATACTATGCATACTCTGGTTAACTGAATTCTTCCTTATATATATAAGATATGAGTATTAAAATAATGTCTCTTAATGTGAAGGGATTGAATTCCCCGGGTAAGCGATCCCACCTGTGGAAAGAGATCAACAAAATGGCAGCAGATGTGATCTGTATCCAAGAAACTCATCTACTGGAACCAGACATACGTAGATTAAACAATGATAGATTTCCACACAGATTTTTTGCTTGCCACAATAACAAGCGAGCTGGTGTGGGTATACTGGTTAAAAACTCTGTCCGTTTTCCCTTCATGACAAAATAGAAGACCCAGAGGGTAGATTTATTATAATCCATTGCTCCCTAAATGGTGTTCAATTTACAATAGCCTCTGTTTATGCACCTGATTCTTCCCAGATTGGGTTCCTTAGATCCTTTCTACAAAAATTTAAAGACTTTGCTAAAGGTCTACAACTAATAGGGGGGATTGTAATCTTCCGATGAATAGATCACTAGACTGTTCCCAGTCAGCGTGAAATAGGAAGGAAATGGGTTCCATTATTAAAGAATTTTGCCTTCATGATGTATGGAGATACACACATGGTTTAGAGAGGGATTATACTTTCTTTTACACCAGGCACAACTCTACAGTCATATTGATCATTTTTTTTCTTGATGATAACCTCCTTCTCAGGTGTAAATCTGCTGATATTGGTATTGCGTGCTGGTCTGATCATTCCCCAATCTCTATACACATTGCGGATGCCTTAATATTCCCAAGATCTTTTAAATGGAGACTCAACGAATATTTACTCTCTGAAAAAGAAACAGTAGATTTGGTTACAACACAACTCCAGGAATTTTTCTCCACCAATGACAATGGGGCGACCTCTGACGAGATAGTTTGGGAGGCTCATAAAGCCTTTGTTAGGGGGATCTTCATAAAAGTGGCGGCAGTGGAAAAGAGAAATAGAGAAAAGAAATTACGCAATCTATTAAACATCTTACGTAATCTAGAAACATTAAATAAAAAACACCCTCAAGTAAAAAGGCTCAATAAATAATTCAAACTAGGCAACAATTAGGGGATTACTACTATTTACTTATGAGAAAAATCTAAAGAAATCCAAATCACAATACTATGCCATGGGGGACAGGGCTGGGAAACTACTTGCCAGAAGAGTTAAAAAAAAGATGTGCAGAAGTAGGATAAACTTTTTGGATCACAAGGACATGTCTAGAACATTCCACCCAATTGAGATTGCTAATGAATTTAGGCAATATTATAGTAAACTTTATAACTTAAGGGAGGATGCGGATGTCCCTCAACCTTCAATGGAGGGAATTCGTAGTTATCTTCAAAAATTACACCACCTGTAGTCTCACAATCCCAACTTGACCTTCTTAATGCACCCTTTGCCCTACAGGAGATCAAGCAAGCAATCTCGACATCTAAAAAGAACACAGCTCCCGGTCCTGATAGTTTGTCCAATCTATACTTTGACCAATTCCTCATCTATTCTATCCCCATTTTTACTTAAAACATTTATTTACTGGCAAAGTAATGGATCCATAAGCCTCCTCAACCTTGAAGCTAGTATTACATCCCTTCCTAAACCAGGAAAGAGCCCAACTCTCTTAGCAACTTCCGCCCTATATCCCTTTTAAATTGTGATTTAAAACTATATGCCAAAATTATTACTAAAAGACTGATGCTGGTTCTGCCTGACTTGGTCGACTCAGATCAGGTTGGATTTGTTACTGGACAGCAGGCCAAAGATGGAGTCCAACGCATCATTAATAATCTGGAAACACTGGAAAAGAGAGGCTGCCCTGGTGTTCTCCTGTCTCTTGATGTCGAAAAGGCGTTTGACAGGATTCATTGGGGCTACCTGGAGAAGGTTTTAAAGGAGTTTGGTTTGATAGGTCCAATTAAAGATGCAATTCTTTCCCTGTACTCAAACCCAGTTGCATCAGTTAATGCAGCAGGTTTCCATTCTGGGAGGTTCTCCATATCGAACGGGATGCCCACTTTCACCAGTAATACTTGCGCTGGTGATGGAGCCCCTGGCGGCGTCCATAAGATCCAACCCAAATATTCATGGAATTCAGATAGTGACTGTGTCCCATAAGGTTGGTCTTTATGCTGATGACGATGTTATCACATGTGAAAATGTTAGGACCTCTCTAGAGGTCATTATAGAGACCCTCTTGGATTTCTCAAAGGTGTCATATTATAAATTGAATGCCACAAAATCCATGGTATACAGAGTGGGGATAGAAATGGACCTTCAATCTGAACTTCAATGTACATTTCCATTTATTTGGAATGAAGTTAATATGGTGTACTTGGGGATTAAACTAACCAAAACTAAAAAACTTGTACAACAGAATGTTAAGTCATTGTTGCAGGAAATTAAAGCTGATTTGGATAGGCAGATCCTTCTTCCTTTATCTTGGTGGGCCAGAATTCAAGCTGTGAAAATGCTGATTTTCCCCAAAATCTTGCATGTTTTTAGGTACATTCCCTTATTCTTCCCTTCCGAAGAAATTCTCAAATTACAATAATTGTTGGGTAAGTTTATTTGGGCTAAAAAGAAACCCAGAATAGCATGTAATGTAATGTACCACCATTATAATTTGGGAGGCATGGGGGTCCCTAATTTAGCCAACTACTACAAAGCATCCATACTAGACGCAATTGGGAGCTGGTGGCGAGAAGACCGAACGCAGAAATGGATGCAGATCGAACTGCAAAATGCTCCTAGGGGTTCCGCACATTGGTTATTGGAATCACATTTGCTTGGGAAACTAGATTATAATTTACCATTAAATTCGGTGTCTGCCCTAGTAAAACTATGGAGGAAATATTAACCCTAACTACCTAAATTTTCTTTTATCTGATATCTCTATCCAAGCTATTGAAGCCCATATCGTGGACTTGTGCCTGGGGGAATGGGAAGAGTTGGGGATTTCTAAACTGAATCTCTTGTTTGAATCCTCCTGTCTCAGAGCCTTCAGTTCCCTGCATGAACAATTTGGTCTCAGGAAAGGGTATGCCACACTAAACGAGATCGCAAACGAGATCGCAAACGAGATCACTAAAACGTCACTATTTTGCAATCTCGTTAGCGACCTCGTTGTGTGTGGCATGTAGCAACGATGTGGCCCCTGCTGTGATGTCGCTGATCGCTCACTAGCGTTCTGGACCGTTTTTTGATCGTTGGTGTCCCGCTGGTGAGCCTATATCGCTGTGTTTGGCACCTTTTGCGAACGACGAGCGACCTCGTTTGTGACGCATATGGTGTTTAGCGTCACGGAATGGATCGCAATATCTGTAAGTTCTCTTTTGCGTCACAGAGAGGATCGCAGAAGTTGCAAAGCAGGCTAGCAGAACGCAGAGAGCAGGAGCGATGCTGGAAATTCCTATGAATCAGAAGCGCTCAGTACATGCTAATGACAGATCCTAACGACCGCCAAAGTCGTTAAAGAGATCGCTGACCGCTGATGAGTTGTTAATGAGATCTCCTGTTTGGCAGCTACTAGCGACCTAAAAGAGATCACACCAACGATCTCATTAGCTTGCGTCGTTATTGAGATCGCTAACCAGATCGCTAAGTGTGGCAGTACCTTTAGACTTGCTTTTATCAATACTTTCAGATTAGATACTTATTTACTTCTCAGTCTTTCATGGTGGATGACCTCCCTAGGAATTCTTCAGGCTAGGGCAGACTTTTTAGCGCCTCAAACGCCCCAATCAAAGGTCTTTCTTACATACACAAACTATTATCACATGATACAGATATTCAATCAAAGCATCGCTATATGCTAAAGTGGGAAAAGATTTTTTCATTTAATGCTTCACTGGAACAGTGGTGGGAGTCGACTAGATGGATTTTGAAGTCCTCTTAACCATGTGGAGCAAATTAAAAAGATTCAGTTAGATTGGTACTGTATATGTGCTCTTTGAGGATTGCATCTTATTCTCCCCAATTTTCCTCCACATATTGGAAGGGGTGTCAACTATTGGGGGATATTGGGCATATGTGGTGGTTCTGCCCTAAGGTCCAGGTATTTTGGAGGGCGGTGGAGGATCTCATTAACTCTCTTACGGGTATTCGAATAAATCTCTCGGGCCAATTAGCAGTCCTTAACATTGGTATAGACGACCTTCCTTTTCCTGTAAGAACCTGTGTTTCTCATATATTTATTGCTGCCAGACAATGCTTAGCACTTTGTTGGAAGACTCCCAGGGTACCTACCTTATCTGATTTGATAGACAAAATGAATATACATTACCAATAAGAATCAATCCTCACTTTAAACCTGTCACATAGAACCAATATAGAGAAAAGGTGGGCCTTGTGGAGTGCTTCAAAGTGGGCCTATATACCTAATATTCCCTGAATTCAGTTTTTGCAACTCTAGATCTTTCAAATGAAGCATGCATTCTTAGATCTCTATTTTCCCTTATGGCGCCCTGTTTATTGGTTATATTGTTATTCCCATGTTTATTCTTCCGATTCCGAATTTCCCATTTCCCATCCTATACCAACTACCCCCCCCTTCTCTCCCCTCCTTTTTCCCCCCCTTATATATAATTTTAAGGTAATTGTGTCATATACAAATGTATCAAACCTAAGTGCCTTTTTACTTCTTAATGTTTTTAGAGAAGTTCAATAAAAAACTATTGGTTTAAAGAAAAAAAGACGGATAAAAATAAACATGATACCACTGAAAACATCATCTTGTCCCGCAAAATAACGAGCTGCCATATAGCTCCATCAGCACAAAAATAAAAAAGTAATAGCTGTCAGGATAAAGTGAAGCAAAAATAATAATTTTTTCTATAAAATCGTTTTTATTATCTAAAAGCGCCAAACATAAAAAAATAAATGAGGTATCACTGTAATCGTAAAGACCCGAAGAATAAAACTGCCTTATCAATTTTACCACACACGGAATGGTATAAAACTCCCCCAAAAGGAAATTCATGAATTGCAGGTTTTTACTCATTCTGTCTCCCAAAAATCAGAATAGAAAGCGATAAAAAAATATCATGTGCCCGAAAATGGTACCAATAAAAACGTCAGTTCGTCCCGCAAAAAACAAGACTTCACATAACTCTTTGGGCTAAAATATGGAAAAATTGTAGCTTTCAAAATGTAGTGATGCAAAAACTATTTTTTGCAATAAAAAGCGTCTTTTAGCATGTGACAGCTGCCAAACATAAAAACATTAGTTTACAACCTGGAAGGTGCCACGATGCAACCATCGACGCTGAGAACCACTGGTGAATGAGCTGCTGGGAACCTCTAGTCACTGGGCTCCGTTCCCAGCCGGGCTGAGCTGCGGTGAGATCCAGTGAGATCCCCGATAGCATCGTGAGCGATCAAGGTGCTAGCGGGGATCTCACCGAAGTCGCTGCAGTTACATCCGGTCACTAGGCTATGTTCCCAGCCGGGCTGAGCTGCAGTGAGATCCGGGGTCACTTATAAAATTCACATACCAGGAAACAGTAGATTAGTTCCAAAAAGGGGGCACTTGTTGGGCATTGCCACTGTTAAGGCACTTCTAGATAAGTTCCTTGGGGGTCTAGTTTCCAAAATGGGGTCACTTCTGGGGCTTTTCCATTGTTTAAGCACATCAGGGGTTCTCCAAACGTGGCATGACGCTCGCAGAACATTCAATCAAAGTCTACATTCCAAAACGTCACTACTTCCCATCCGAGCCCCGACTTGTGCCCAAACAGTAGTTTTCTCCCACATAAGGGGTATCAGCATACTCAGGACAAATTGGACAACAATTTATCCTGTTACCCTTGGGAAAATTAAAAAAAAATTTTGTGGGAAAAAAAGGATTTTTTATTTTCATGGCCAGGCGTTATAAACTTTAGTGAAACACCTGGGGGTTCAAAGTTCTCACCACATATCTAGATAAGTTCCTTGGGGGGTCTAGTTTCCAAAATGTGGTCACTTGTGGGGGGTTTCATCTGTTTAGGCACATCAGGGGCTCTCCAAAGGTGACATGGCTTCTGATCTCAATTCCAGCCAATTTTGCGTTGAAAAAGTCAAACGGCGCTCGTTCCCTTCCGAGCTCTGTCATGCGCCCAAACAGTGGTTTACCCCCACATATGGGGTATCAGCATACTCAGGACCAATTGCACAATAACTTTTGGGGTCCAATTTCTCCTGTTACTCTTGGGAAAATAAAAAAAATTGGATCTAAAATCAATTTTTTGTGGAAAAAAGTTAAATGTTCATTTTTTTTAAACATTCCAAAAATTCCTTTGAAGCATCAGAAGGATTAATAAATTTCTTGAATGTGGTTTTGAGCACCTTGAGGGGTGCAGTTTTTAGAATGGTGTCACTTTTGGGTATTTTCTATCATATAGACCCCTCAAAGTGATCAAATGTGATGTGGTCCCTAAAAAAAAATGGTGTTGTAAAAATGAGAAATCACTGTTTAACTTTTAACCCTTATAACTTCCTAACAAAAAAAATTGGTTTCAAAATTATGCTTATGTAAAGTAGACATGTGGGAAGTGTTACTTATTAAGTATTTTGTGTAACATATCTCTGTGATTTAAGGCCATGAAAATTCAAAGTTGGAAAATTGCGAAATTTTCAAAATTTTTGCAAAATTTCCATTTTTTTCACAGATAAACACAAGTCATATCAAATAAATTTTACCACTATCATGAAGTACAATATGTCACAAGAAAACAAAGCCAGAGGCACCGGGATCCATGGAAGCGTTCCAGAGTTATTACCTCATAAAAGGACAGTAGTCAGAATTGTAAAAATTGGCCCGGTCATTAACATGCAAAGCACCCTTGGGGGGTTAAGGGGTTAATGAGAAAAAATAAACTTTTTTAAATTTACCAAATGGCTGCAATGAAACAAAAAGTGCAAAATTTAAAGGGGTTTGAATACTTTCCGCACCTACTGTAAGCCCTCAAACCGACCTGGAAGAACTGAAAAATAACTTATTATACTCACCTTGGGGGCAGTCTGGTCCAATAGGTGTCGCTGGTCTTGGTCTGGCACCTCCCATCCTCTTATGATCACCGCCCTCCTGCTTGCTTCATGTGGATGACACGACCCTGCATCATCCACATAAGCTCCCCGGCATCTTGCTCCTGCGCAGGCATACTTTGTTCTGCCCTGTTGACTGCATTGACGGTAGGCTGAGACCGCGTTGCCATGGCAGCCAGTGGCATGCTCTGATTGGAGGATCCGGCTGGGGTTCAGAGAGGCGTGTCATGTACAGCGTGCTACATAAGCACGCCTCTGAACCCCAGCCAGATCTGAGTTTGAAGACAAGACAGGCAGCGGCCGCCATTGCTCCCACAGGCCACAGTCCACTCAGAACTGAGTGCTCACACCAGGGGTTCCGTGTGTCCTCCAGGCAGGCTCCTCCAGCAAGTATGGGAAAACGTTTTAACCACATCAATAATGTGGATGTTACCCTTTGTATGGGGATGTCTGTGACCCTCTAAAATATGGATGTATCATGTGGCCCTCTAAAATGTGGATGTGGGTGTTATCACGCACATCCACATTTTAGAGGGTCACATCCACATTTTAAAGGGTCACGTCCACATTTTAGAGGGTCAAGTCCACATTTTAGAGGGCCACAACCACATTACAGAGTCTGTAATGTGGATGTGGCCCTCTAAAATGTGGACGTGGCCCTCTAAAATGTGGATGTGAACCTCTAAAATGTGGATGATGACACCCACATTTTAGAGGGCCACATGATACATCCAAATTTTAGAGGGTCACATGCACATTTTAGAGGTTCACATCCAGATTTTAAAGGGTCACATCCACATTTTAGAGGGCCACAACCACATTACAGAGTCTGTAATGTGGACATGGCCCTCTAAAATGTGGATGTGACCCTCTAAAATGTGGATGTGGGTGACATCCACATTTTAGAGGGTCACATCCACATTGTAGAGTCACATCCACATTTTAGAGAGTCACATCATGTGACCCTCTAAAATGTGGATGTGACTCTACAATGTGGATATGACCCTCTATAATGTGGATGTGAACCTCTATAATGTGGATGTGACCCTCTAAAATGTGGATGATTTCACCCACATCCACATTATAGAGGGTCACATGCACATTGTAGAGAGTCACATCCACATTTTAGAGAGTCACATCATGTGACCCTCTACAATATGGATGTGACTCTCTACAATGTGGATGTGACCCTCTAAAATGTGGATGTGACCCTCTACCGGCTGGTATCACGGACAAATACATGCTATCTGTGTGTGACTCCGGAAATATATACGGAGATTTACAATTTCCCCTACACTGTATACAGCTTTTTGCTCCTGATACATTACCCTTTTTCTGCTTTTTGTATTCTGGTCTAATCCATACTGAGTGAGCGTCTGTGTGTGACTCCGGAAATATATACAGAGATTTAAAATTACTCCAACACTGTATACAGCTGAACGCTACTGATACAGTACCATATATCTGCTGCTATTTTGAGTACATTTTCCCAAACATGAGGAAGTATGGTGGAAGAGGGGGCAGCTGTTATTCCCCACTGACTTGCATTGGGGTCTTGTTTCGTTTTTTTGACGTCCTCCGACTTTTGCCGCGAGCTAGTCGACCGATCTCGTTCGACTCGACTTTTGCGAAAGTCGGGTGGTCCGAAACCAGACTCGACCCAAAAAAAGGCAAAGTCGCTCATCTCTACTTGCCACAGCTGTCGGCTTGCTAGCTGAGTCCTGTTGTACACTCCACTAGGTTAGGGGCCAAGACACTTTTGCGACCTGGATTCTCCCAGCTGACGTCCGTCAGCCTGGAACGAGCCCCACGGGTAGCCTTCTGCTCAGCTGTGCCTCTGAGAAATTTCCCCTACAGGGAGCTTCTTTCTGTCTTTCTGTCTGTCAGCAGCTCCTCCAGACTAGGAGCCTGCTAAACAGTTCTATCTCTTCCCGCCTTCCCCTATGGAAAGGTTGCCTATACACATCTTTCCCTTTCTTCCCCTATGGGAAGACTCTTCCTTTCTTCCCTCTACTCTCCTGCTCTAACCCTCCAGCTCCACCCACAATCTCACACCTTTTCCTAGCCAGCAGACATGCTACAGAAACTGCTGCTAGTGTGTGTGTGGATGCAGTGTTGTGTCAGAGCCAGATTCAGTTTCTCCTTCTTACCTGAAAGGTGGTATACCATACCTCTGGTCGAGGTGCAGTACCTCTGTGGCGACTGGACCCTCAGGGGCGCCACACTTACAGCCCGCAATGACCCTGCTACCTCTTCACCTCTACCGGAGATATTGCCTCAACCAACAGCGGGACTGCTGCAACCCACCAACCTGCTGTCTCCTTCCCCACCATCCTGTAGAATGTGAAAGGGCAGGGTCCTCCCCCCCTGTATCAGTCTGCTCAACACAAAATAGTTGAACTACATTGCCTGACTGCTCCAAATACTCAACACTACACAGTGCATACATGGTTTAATGAAGGAAGATAAAGAGCTGGCATGGGCATCTGGCTAATCAAAGATTTGAACATGTGCCTTAGACAGAGGGAGCTCACAGATATGAGATGGCCCCTGTGCATGCTTATTAGTTGTCACTGAAACCACTGGAGGATTGTTCCAATGGCAATGAAGGGTAAATAGAATGGGCAGACATCATTGGGGGCGTAATATGGCACAATAGTGTGAGAGTCGGTGAATATTATCATGAGGTGACAATCATTTTGGGAATAACCCTTTAAGAGGAATGATTTAAAAAGTGATCTTCTTTTCGACAAATTGCAAGTTATATACACATCTACCTTAAAAAAGTTCTAAAAGTTCCCATTCACAATGAAGCAATGATGACTAAACCTGACACTTTAGGCCGAACAGGAGGTTTGCGGAATCTTCCCCAACTGCACGTTGTAGTAGTAAAGAATCAAGAATGTTGAATTTTAACATTCCCAATCTGGTTATCACTTGAGGTGAGCCACTACCAGCAGCTAATTCCCCTCTTTCTATCAAAAACACATGCCTATTTGGGTACTGCCAGGTAAGACCGGGACACATTTGAGATGGACGGCCATGAACTGGAAGTTGTAAAGTACTTCAATCTACTCGGATCAATGATTACTCAAGATGCAGCAGTGACACCAGAAGTCAATAGGAGAATAGCTATGGGAAAATCAACAATAAAGTAATTGTCAGTATTCCGGGTTTTCTAGGTAACTTTGTCAATGATTTTGCCCTTTGTTAAAATGGAGTTTGCTGTTTTCTGTGCCCTACTTCCTGTTCGTTTGTTTAAAACCCGGCTCAGGTGCTGGCTTCACTGCTGGAATATTCTGCTTCCGTTTCCCTGCAACCCAGCTGCTTTGTTCCTCACAGATCTTTTGTGTATTTACCAGGAAAGTGCATAACCTTATCTTCAGGTGTTTCGCAGCCACAGCAGTTTCTACCCATGGCTCTGGACATTCTCTGCATACGTAAGTTGCACATACTGTGTTATCACTAAACTGTTGACTTGGGAATTTAACCCTTGGTTCACTCCATCTGATAAGAACTGTGTTTCTGAACTGTTGCTGTTTAACCCTTCGTGCATTACCTCTGGTGAGAGCTGTTGGAACTGTTACTGGAACCTTACTGACATATGAACTTGTTGTTGGACTTCACTGAATTAAGCCACAACTGAGATTAACTTGTTCCTGGACCTCCCTGTGTTTTCTGCATACCTGGATCTGACTCTTCACACACCAGCAGTGTGTAAATCCAGCCACGTTACCTGTGCATCAGACTTACCTTGTGGTCACATTTGTGTGAGGACTCCGTCGTAAGAACTTTACCACCCTCGCTATAGAGGTTCAAGGACTTATATATCCGGATTCATATAACTGGACTTGTGTATATATATATGGACTCATTGCATGTCACTACGGGTTGTTTGAATATTGTTTTTGGGTGTTTTGCTGTTTCACAAATACATTATTTGCATTCAAAGAAACCCGTCTCTGATTGTTCATTGCCCCACGCTATCAGAATCCTCGAGTTCCTACAATAGTATTACAGGATATTCCAGCCTAAAAAAGAGGATTCTGCTGGGGCAATGACGGAGACACGGGCAGACAAATTGTTCACCATAGTTAACTCCTTGCAGCAGGAGGTGGCGGCTGCACACAATCAGATTAGAGACTTGGAGTCTCGGGTTAACCACAATGCACAGGGGTTTGGTCAGGCTCTCCAAGATCTACGTTCTAGGTTAGGAGTCCTGGAGGCCTTACCTACTGAGCCTACCTCATCCATCAGTATGCCCAAATTGCCTCCATTCCGTTTTAATGGTGACCGAAGTCAATTCCGTGGGTTTGTTAATCAATGTATATTATTTTTTGATGTACATGCCTCCTACTACCGGTCTGATAGATCTAAGGTTCTATGTATTATTATGTTGTTAACATCACGTGCACTGGCTTGGGCAAATCCTATGGTTGAAAGTCATGATACCCGTCTAAATAATTTGGACAATTTTCTGGCAGCCATGGCGCAAATGTTCGACGATCCCAACCGCCATGCTACCGCTGAATCTGCCTTGCTTTCCTTACGCCAGGGGAAACGGTCAGTCATAGAATATGTTACTGAATTTAAAAGGTTAGTGGTGGACACCCAGTGGGAAAACAATGCTTTATTACCAATCTTTAGAAAAGGTTTGTCAAATGCAATCAAGGATGAGCTAGCTCGTTCAGAGTCTCCACAGGAGTTTGAATTGTTTATACAGCACTGTGTACGTATTGATATCCGTTTAACTGAACGCAGACAAGAAAAATGGGCCGCTGTAAATCGCATTACTAATTACTCTCTTCCGTCCAGGGAAACCACAGGCAAAAACCCGCGAGAGGCTGAGGAGGTGCCTATGCAGGTGGACTCACTGCAGAGACGTGAGAATAATGAACGCCGCGAACACCGTCTCCGTGAGCGCTTATGTTTCTATTGTGGTCAATCGGACCATTTCCTCATCAATTGTCCTAAATGTCCTAGGCGACCCAACAAGGTGTTGGCGGTAGTAGGGGATTATGATAACACAGACGCTGAGTCTGAAGTTTCGGAAACCAGTCTACATCTAGATGCGGTTTTTCCCCCAATACTGATGCCGACTTCCCCTAAAGATCAAGGGGAGAAATATTCACATTGTTCTCTTCCTATACAGATTCAGTGGGAGGAACAGTGGATATCAAGTTCTGCCATGATAGACTCTGGAGCAGGTGGGAATTTCATGGATTCTTCTTTTGCAGAGGAACATGGTATAAAGACACAACTAAGAGCTTCACCAATCACTATGGAAACGGTGGATGGTTCCCCATTAGTTTCTGGACCAGTAGATCGGGAGACAGTGCCTCTGGAGTGTAAGATGGAACCAGACCATCAAGAAACACTTTCATTCATGTTAATATCTTCTCCTCATTTTCCTGTAATTTTAGGAATTCCCTGGTTACGGTCACAAAATCCAATCATCAATTGGGAAACCAAGGAGATAACCTTTCTCCCGAAGTGCAGTTCTACCATCAGTCCAACTGTGGCGGCTCCAGTTACCCAGAACTTGGAAGAGGTGATACAGGTACCTACTCTCCCTCTGATTTATCAGGAATTCTCAGACATTTGTGATAAAAGGAAGGCAGATCAACTTCCCCCACATAGACCGTATGACTGCCCCATAGAATTGCTTCCTGGAGCAGCGATTCCTTTCGGCCATGTTTACCCGTTGGCGGCTCCGGAATTAAAATCTTTACGAGAGTATATAGATGAGAATTTAGCCAAGGGGTTTATCCGACCATCTTCTTCACCAGCGGGAGCTCCAATATTCTTTGTAAAGAAGAAGGATGGTACTCTAAGACCCTGCATTGACTACCGGGAGTTAAATAAGGTAACCATTCGTAACAGGTACCCGTTGCCCCTAATTCCAGAATTGTTGGAAAGAGTTCGCCAGGCCAAAGTATTTACCAAATTAGATCTTCGTGGGGCATATAATTTACTCCGTATACGGCCCGGAGACGAATGGAAGACAGCTTTTAGATGCCGGTATGGACATTTTGAATATTTGGTGATGCCATTCGGACTTTGTAACGCTCCTGCTGCTTTTCAACATTTAGCCAACGACATTTTCAGGGATTTATTGGACCAATATGTGGTAATTTACCTTGATGACATCTTAATCTTTTCTGACTCCTTACAGGAACATCAGGAACATGTCAAGACCGTACTTAGACGTTTGAGAGATAATCATTTGTACATCAAACTCGAAAAGTGTGAGTTCCATTGTTCTGAAATTCAATTTTTGGGCTATGTTATCTCGCCTCAGGGATTGAATATGGAGTCCAGCAAGATCCAGGCAATCTTGGACTGGCCGGTACCAGGAAACATTAAGGAGGTACAACGATTCATTGGCTTTGCTAACTTTTATAGACGGTTTATCCGAAATTTTTCAGAAATTGTCCGTCCCATCACTCTCCTCACCAAGAAGGGGAAGAAGTTTGAATGGTCTTCGCAAGCTCAGGAAGCCTTTGATCGCCTGAAGGGTTGTTTTACCACGGCTCCAATATTGATGCATCCGGATCCTGCACAGCCTTTTATCGTGGAGGTGGACGCGTCTGACTGTGCATTGGGAGCTATCCTCTCACAACGTACCAGAGACAAAGGTTTGCTGCACCCGTGTGCCTTCTTCTCTCGTAGGTTATCTTCTGCAGAACTGAACTATGATGTGGCAGATAAGGAACTTTTGGCAATTATTTCTGCCTTTAAGGAATGGAGACACCATTTGCAGGGGGCAACTCAGCAGGTAGTAGTACTCACGGATCATCGCAATTTGGAATTCCTTAAGTCTGCCAGGTGTCTTTCTCCTCGACAAGCTAGGTGGAGTTTGTTCTTGAACCAGTTTAATTTTATTATTTCGTACCGCCCAGGTTCACGTAATGGGAAAGCTGACGCATTATCCCGAATCCATACCGTGGATTCCGTGCCTGGGACCCGTCGAAGACCATCTTGTCGGAGGCCAATTTCGTTGGAGTGCTCCGGAACCGGGACTTGTGGCAGGAGATCAAGCTGGCCTATGACGGTGACGTATTTCTTGCAGCTCCACCTGACAATGTGAATCTTGTCCTTCGGAATGGTGTGTGGCTTAGAGATCGATGTATTTATGTCCCAGAGGCTGTAAGACTTCGAGTTCTCAAATTGGTCCACGACTCTAAATTGGCTGGTCATAGGGGGGTACAGAAGACGCAGGAATTGTTAACTCGTTTTTTTTGGTGGCCTACCTGCTTGAAGGATGTGAATGACTATGTCCGCTCTTGTGAAGTTTGTGCCCGGTACAAGGTTCCTCGCGTTTCACCTACTGGTCTTCTTAAACCGCTACCTGTACCGTCTCGCCCTTGGGGGTCTATTTCGATGGACTTTATTGTGGAGTTACCCACCTCTGGTGGTAAAAATACTATTTTGGTGGTAGTAGATCGTTTAACGAAAGCTGCTCATTTCATTCCGTGTGCTGGTCTTCCCTCAGCTACAGAGACAGTAGATCTAGTTATCCAGAACATTTTCCGGCTGCATGGGGTACCAGATGACATCATTTCTGACCGGGGAATACAATTTACCTCTAGATTTTGGAAAGGATTTTGTTCTGCGCTCCACATTAATGTTTGCTTGTCTTCTGCATACCATCCTCAGACCAACGGGCAGACCGAACGGACAAATCAAACCTTGGAGCAATATCTACGCTGTTACGTCAGTCATTTGCAGGACGATTGGCTGAAGCTACTTCCTCTAGCGGAATTTTCGTACAACAACTCCCAAAGCAGTTCCACGAAGGTAACGCCTTTTTTTTGCCAACCTGGGTTATCATCCAAGTATTTTGCCTAGGTCTCCGGTTACGATTTCGGTACCAGCGGTTGAAGACAGAGTGACGGCGTTGCAACGTAATCTTGAAGTTTTGAAGGACTCCCTGACCACAGCACAGGAGCGTTACAAAAAGTCGGCCGATAGATTCCGGAAACCAGCACCTATGTATAAGGTAGGAGACTCAGTTTGGTTGTCCACCAAGAATCTAAAATTGGGTGTTCCTTCGCAGAAACTGGGACAGAAATTCATCGGTCCATTCAAGATCACTGGGATTGTGAGCTCTGTTGCCTGTCGGTTGAAGCTACCACGGACTTTAAAGGTACACCCAGTATTTCATGTTTCCTTATTAAGACCAGTCTCTCCTAACACGTTTCAGGGACGTATCGTACCTCCCCCTCCACCAGTGTTGGTTGATGGCGAAGAACAATTCGTGGTACAGGATATTGTTAATTCGAGACTTCATAGAAACCGGCTTCAGTATCTAGTTAGATGGCAAGGTTACTCTCCTGAAAATGATTCTTGGGAACCAGTAAGTAACATCAATGCGCCTCTGAAGATTGCTCAGTTTCATCGGAGATACCCGGACAGGCCTGGTCCAGGACCGTCCGGAGGCCGTCTTTAGGGGGGGAGTAATGTCAGTATTCCGGGTTTTCTAGGTAACTTTGTCAATGATTTTGCCCTTTGTTAAAATGGAGTTTGCTGTTTTCTGTGCTCTACTTCCTGTTCGTTTGTTTAAAACCCGGCTCAGGTGCTGGCTTCACTGCTGGAATATTCTGCTTCCGTTTCCCTGCAACCCAGCTGCTTTGTTCCTCACAGATCTTTTGTGTATTTACCAGGAAAGTGCATAACCTTATCTTCAGGTGTTTCGCAGCCACAGCAGTTTCTACCCATGGCTCTGGACATTCTCTGCATACGTAAGTTGCACATACTGTGTTATCACTAAACTGTTGACTTGGGGAATTTAACCCTTGGTTCACTCCATCTGATAAGAACTGTGTTTCTGAACTGTTGCTGTTTAACCCTTCGTGCATTACCTCTGGTGAGAGCTGTTGGAACTGTTACTGGAACCTTACTGACATATGAACTTGTTGTTGGACTTCACTGAATTAAGCCACAACTGAGATTAACTTGTTCCTGGACCTCCCTGTGTTTTCTGCATACCTGGATCTGACTCTTTACACACCAGCAGTGTGTAAATCCAGCCACGTTACCTGTGCATCAGACTTACCTTGTGGTCACATTTGTGTGAGGACTCCGTCGTAAGAACTTTACCACCCTCGCTATAGAGGTTCAAGGACTTATATATCCGGATTCATATAACTGGACTTGTGTATATATATATGGACTCATTGCATGTCACTACGGGTTGTTTGAATATTGTTTTTGGGTGTTTTGCTGTTTCACAAATACATTATTTGCATTCAAAGAAACCCGTCTCTGATTGTTCATTGCCCCACGCTATCAGAATCCTCGAGTTCCTACAATAGTATTACAGTAATTGAAAAAGGTCTTCAAATTGAGGAACATTTCAATGGCAATGAAGACACAACTTGTACATAGTCTGGTCTTTTCTGTAGTAACTAATGGATACAAAACCTGGACAATAAAGAAACAAGACAGAAGATGAATTAACGCCTTTTAAATGTGGTGCTCAATAAGGATGCTATCCTTACCAGGGTCATTCCATGGTAACTTACGTTACAGTCACAAACCAAAAACTGGCTACAAACTGTTCTTTGAAGGCAGCCACAAAAATGAGTGAATGTATATTGTACATTAAACTATTCTCAATAGATTTCAACACAGTTTGATTTTTCAACAATAAAATTAAATACAAAATACAGTGTTATTACTTGGCAACTTACGTTACAAAAAATGAAAGGCAATTGTCCATCATGAGACTGCCAAATTATCTGTTCTGGTAAACAGGGGAGAAGCACTATTTTTATTGTATTAAAACAACATAGTCCAAGCAACTTTAACAAATTTATTTTAACCTCTCAAGTTAAATGCAACAGTTTTTATAACAAGAAATGTAGGTAACTTACGTTACAACATAATATAGTAACTTACGTTACAAAGCTGATGGTAAGGCTAGGTTTACATTGCGTTTAACCAGCCCGTTCATAGGAAAAACACTGTAACGTAAGTTACCATAATTGTAATGTAAGTTACCATATTATGTTGTAATGTAAGTTACCATGGAATGACCCACCAAGAAAGGAGAACAAACAAATCATTTTGGAACAAATCAACCCAGACATATCACTCGAAGCACGGATCACCAAGCTATGACTTTTCTACTTTGAACACATCATACAAATAGAGCAATCAATGGAGAAGGACATCATGGTTGGAAGAATAGAAGGAACAAGGCAAGAGGAAGACGAGCAACCTGATGGCCTGATAAAATCAAGATAATGGCAGAGAAGACCCTGGTGGACCTATCTAGGCTTGCACTAGATCGATCTTCCTACAGAGCGTTCATCCATCAAGTTGCCATGGCTCAAGATAGAGCTGAAAGCCGTTAATAATAATGTTTTGAGAGGTGGAAGTTGAAGAATAGCAAGTGTTCCGCCATCAGATAATAATGATGTATTTAATTGCTGTATACAACGTGTTTTGTTTTTGATCTGTAATATTTCCATACTGTTCTCAAATTATATGTATTGTAGCAAGAGAAGCAAAGTGTTTTTCTGCTGTCTCTTAAGGTACTGCCACACCAGCGATCTCGTTAGCGATCACGATAACGACGCAAGCTAACGAGATCGTTGGTGTGATCGCTTTTAGGTCGCTAGTAGCTGCCAAACAGGAGATCTCATAAACGACACATCAGCGGTCAGCGATCTCTTTAACGACGGTCGTTAGGATCTGTCATTAGCATGTACTGAGAGCTTCTGATTCATAGGAATTTCCAGCATCGCTCCTGCTCTCTGCGTCCTGCTAGCCTGCTTTGCAACTTCTGTAATCCTCTCTGTGACGCAAAAGAGAACTTACAGATATTGCGATCCACTCCGTGATGCTAAAAAACCCTAGTCCCGCCTGCGCCGCTGTCATATGCGTCACAAACGAGGTCGCTCGTCGTTCGCAAAAGGTGCCAGACACAGCGATATAGGCTCACCAGCGGGACGCCAACGATCAAAATACGGTCCAGAACGCTAGTGAACGATCAGCGACATCACAGCAGGGGCCACATCGTTGCTACATGCCACACACAACGAGGTCGCTAACGAGATTGCTAAATAGTGACGTTTTAGCGATCTCGTTAGCGATCTCTTTAGCGATCTCGTTTAGTGTGGCATACCCTTTACATTCATTTAAACTGGAAACATATGCTGTGAAAATACATATTTCACAAGGTTCCACAGAATTAAATCAACATCCTGATTCATCTGACCACTGTATATCACCAAAGTCCATTATCTCTACTCTAATGATTTACTGACTGGATCTGTGCATATCTGACCAGTTTACCTTTGATCTTGTATTGCTAGGAAAACTTTACCAACTTCATTTGCTATCTCTAAATTATTGTCCCTAATCTTATCTCTGTCACTCAGTTGTAAAGCTAGATTACCAGTACCAAAAGTGTGAACACATACTTCTATGCCCCATGTGCTGTAAAAGCTAAAGTCACCAGAACTCATGAGAGCTCTAACATGCTGACCTTTACACAGCTCTCTTCTGTACAAAAACTCCGTATTTTGAGAAAAGGTCAGTGAGGTCAAAGAGTTTCTCTAGTACACACAGATGTTAACAGTGGAAATGTTATATATCTCATCCCATATGTTTCTTTTAAGTCACATGTTATTGTAAAAATAATAAGCCATGTTTCTATTTTCTGGAGATATAATAATGGCATTCTGATATATATGCTGAAGCGGTTTAGCATTGCAGATTTTGGAAATAAAAACCTTTCTGATTTCCTGTAGAATAAACCTGCTGAGATTGTTTATGGAGGCTGAAGAAAGTGGAACTTGTAGTGTAAATGGACTATCATACTAATATATAAAGGCCCCGTCTCACATAGCGAGATCGCTGCTAAACAGCGATCTCAGCAGCGATCTCGCTATGTCTGACAAGTACCAGCGATCAGGCCCCTGCTGTGAATCGCTGGTCATGTTAGAAATGTCAGGACTTTTTTTTGATCGTTGATCTCCTGCTGGCAGGCACGCATCGCTGCGTGTGACAGGCAGGAGACCAGCGATCTACTGGTAACCAAGGTAAACATCGGGTTTCCAGGCATGGGCTGTGCCTGGAAACCCGACGTGTACCTTGGATACCAGCGCGCTGCTGCAGGGGAGCTGGTAACCAAGGTACACATCGGGTTTCCAGGCACCGCGCAGCGCCTGGAAACCCGAAGTGTACCTTGGTTACCAGCTCCATGCATCAGGGGGCTGGTATCCTACGTACACTGCGGGTAACTAAGCGATGTTACCCGCAGTGTCGCTGTCCTGATTGCTGCCTGAGCTGCCTGTTTGGCAGCTCAGCAGCGATCATGTAGCGACACACAGCGATCCTAATCGTTGTCGGGATCGCTGGGGTGTCGCTATGTGAGACGGGGCCTTAACATTGGTGCCTATAGATTTCATAATTATTATTATTAATCATTAATAATAGGTGCCATCTGTAGTCTTAAAATGATTGATTCTTAACAACAGAATTGTATCCCATCAATGATAACAAATAACCAATGTATCTTGGTAGTTCCCAATTCAAGAGTTATAATAACATTCAATTATCTATTCACAATAACATACATGCATTGGAAAGGCTAATAAAAGAAAAAAGCAGAACTAGCAGTTATAAACCAAACCTAGTGCCCATGGGGACCCAAGGGACCTTTGGCCCTAGTGAAGATTTTTATGATTGGTAAATGGCAAATGGGAAGCCCTATTATAATGTTTGAATTAGAGCCAAGTAGCCATGTTATCCTTTTTCATAGTGGTTACCTGTATAGCAGTAATAACACGGGGTGCCTTTACTTTTATGTAATCATAATGTTGAGGCAGGGGCCAGCTGGCAAATTTTAGCCTGGGGGCAAGTACAATGCAGTGGCCCACTGTGACGCGGGTCGCGGACCATCTTAAGGCTTGGGTCACCTGTAGTAGCACTTGAGTATAGCCCATGTGCGACAGAGGTACACCTTCTAACAACCCATTTCATAAAAATGGTTGAGGAACAATAAATACGTATCAATAGAAAAAAGGCTCTGTTAGTGTATCACCACCGAAAACACAAGTAAGTGCTCAATTAATAAATTTATTTCTCTCATTTGCTTCATATCAGCGTGTCAGCCAGGTGTCCACAGCATACCATAACATTGATATCAGCACAAATCCTGTCTTGCTGCAGGTCCAGCTCTCTGAACCCTCGGCACGCTATACCACCACCGTCAGTACATGGTAATACTACCGTAATTTTGCTAAATTATCGATAGTGGTTGTAGTAGTGCCTATACAACTAGCTGATATTTCAGCCCCATATTTTCAGCGCGGTGATATATATTATATATATTATATATATATATATATATATATATATATTTATATACAGGGTGGTCCAAAAGTAGGTGGACAGTATGTGTAATAGGGTTAAGAAAGGGGAGATTTTTCAAACATGGTGTAAAGTGAAACTGACTCAGTTGCCCTTAGCAACCAATCAGATTCTACTTTTCATTCTTATTATAGTCAAAAACCAAAAAGTGTCAGTGATTTAAAAAATTACATAAGAGATGCATTTCAAGAAATTAATACCCAAAGAGACATGTGCAAAAATGTTTGTCGAAGCGTAAGAGGCAGACTTTAAAGCTGTGCAAATCGTGATGGAAAACCTGCGTTGATAAAATTTAAGGGCTTTTGTATTATTGTTCAGAATAAAATTTAATTGTCAATGTTGTGCTTGTGTTAGTAAATATAATTTTATATATCAATCAAAATAAATGTTATTATTTTCTGTCCACTTGCTTTTGGACCACCCTGTATATATCAAAAATTAAGAGACCACCACATCAAATCCCTGTCATGGCCAGCCCAATCTCCAGACCTGAACCCCATTGAAAACCTCTGGAATGTAATCAAGAGGAAGATGGATGTTCATAAGCCATCAAACTAAGAAGAACTGCTTACATTTTTGTACCAGGAGTGGCATAAGGTCACCCAAAAGCAGTGTGAAAGACTGGTGGAAAGCATGCCAAGACGCATGAAAGCTGTGATTAAAAATCATGGTTATTCCACAAAATATTGATTTCTGAACTCTTCCTGAGTTAAAACATTAGTATTGTTGTTTCCAAATGATTATGAACTTGTTTACTTAGCATTATTTGAGGTCTGCAAGCACTGAATTTTTTTTCTAATTTTGACCATTTCTCATTTTCAGAAAAAAAAATACAAAATTTATTGCTAAGAAATTCGGAGACATGTTGTCAGTAGTTTATAGAATAAAAGAACAATTTACATTTTACTCAAAAATATAAAGAGAAAAATCAGACAAACTGAAAATTTTAAAGTGGTCTCTTAATTTTTGCCAGAGCTGTATTGTGAGCTATTCGCTACAGTATTGAAGCACCCTCAGGGATAGCACCCATTTATCAAATAGGGATAATATTGGACGTGGACATCACTTACCGCAGGGTGCAGGCACTGGGCAGCAGGGACTGGAGTAGGAGTGGGACTCAGACTGGCCTGTGGGTCTGTGGCACACTGTAATCTAGAGGGTCACATCCACATTACAGAGGGTCACATCCACATTACAGAGGGTCACATCCACATTACAAAACAGACCTAGGCAAAGTGCGGCCCGTGGGCCACATCCGGAACGAGACAGACATGGGGCTGAAAATCAGAGGTCCACAAGCCACATGATGCCCGCCTGGCCACTTGCTGTTTCCATGTGCGCTGCGGCGCTGCTGACTCCTTTGGTGGAGGAGGGGCCTCCGGCCACTTCCTCCACCAGTGTGTGAAACAGCTGACACGATGAAATGACGTCATCGCGTCAGCTGTTTACCACGGAGAGTCCATGCTCTGGAGGCAGGGAGAGAAGCATAGTGCCAGGAAACAGGACGAGGTGACTATTTGGTGTTTTTTTTCCTTATGTGTATGTACCATTTGGGTGGGCATGGGGAGGCTATGGGGGTGACGACATGGTGCTGCACACCTGGGGTGGGTGACGACATGGTGCTGCACACCTGAGGTGGGTGACATGAGGGGGTAATATGGTGCTGCTGCACATTATTATTATTTATTATTATAGCGCCATTTATTCCATGGCGCTTTACATATGAGATGGTATGTAATCACTAGAATTTGCCACACTAAAATAGGTGTAAATCTCTTCCCCTTTACTAGGGTCATATACCACTAATCAATTATTTCACACTTTTATGGAAACCATTCAGTAAAGAAGATAGTACCACACAATGGTATATTAAAAAATAAAAATATGAGATGGTGTTGAATATGGGGGCGACATGCTGCACATGGGGAGGCTATGGGGGCAACATGCAGTGTATATAGGGAGGCTGTGTGGGGTTCATGCAGTGTATATAGGGAGGCTGTGTGGGGCTCATGCTGTAAATGGGGAGGCTGTGTGAGGCTCATGCCGTATATAGGGAGGCTGTGTGAGTCTCATGCCACATATGGGGTAGGCTGTGTGGGGCTCATGCTGCATATGGGGTAGGCTGTGTGGGGTTCATGTAGTGTATATAGGGAGGCTGCGTGGGGCTCATGCAGTGTATATAGGTAGGCTGTGTGGGGCTTATGCTGTATATGGGGTAGGCTGTGTGAGGCTCATGCCATATATAGGAAGGCTGTGTGGGGCTCATGCCGCATATGAGGTAGGCTGTGTGAGGCTCATGCCGTATATAGGTAGGCTGTGTGGGGCTCATGCCGCATATGGGGTAGGCTGTGTGGGGCTCATGCAGTGTATATAGGGAGGCTGTGTGGGGCTCATGCAGTGTATATAGGAAGGCTGTGTGGGGCTCGTGCCGCATATGGGGTAGGCTGTGTGGGGCTCATGCAGTGTATATAGGGAGGCTGTGTGAGGCTCATGCAGTGTATATAGGGAGGCTGTGTGGGGCTCATGCAGTGTATATAGGGAGGCTGTGTGGGGCTCATACAGTGTATATAGGGAGGCTGTGTGGGGCTCATGCCGCATATAAGGGGCTGTTGGGGGGCTCATATAATATACAGAAGGGGCTGTGCTCGGGTTCAAATGATATATAGGGGTGTCAGCATTCTTAATTCTGCTCAATATATACAATTCTGATACAATTATTAATAAAATTATCAATAATATAATAATTATAAAATATCAATATTAATATTGAGAAGAATTAAAGGGAATATGTCACCCCATTTTCGTATATAAACTGCAGCCACCGCCATCAGGGGCTTCTCTACAGCATTCTGTAATGCTGTAGATAAGCCCCCGATGTAACCTGAAAGATAAGAAAAACAAGTTATATTATACTCACCCGGGAGGCGGTCCGATGCGGTCGGGGTCCGATGGGCGTCACAGGTCCGGGTCCGGCGCCTCCCATCTTCTAGTGATGACGTCCTCCTCTTTGCTTCTGTTGCACTCCTGCACAGGCATACTTTATCTGCCCTGTTGAGGGCAGAGCAAAGTACTGCAGTGCGCAGGTGCCGGGAAAGGTCAGAGAGACCCGGACCTGCAACGCCCATCGGACCGGACCGCACCAGACCACCCCCCACTTGAGTATAATAAAACTCGTTTATCTTATCTTTCAGGTTACATCGGGGGCTTATCTACAGCATTACAGAATGCTGTAGATAAGCCTCTGATGGCGTTGGCTG
Source organism: Oophaga sylvatica (assembly GCA_033576555.1). Taxonomy (NCBI): domain Eukaryota; kingdom Metazoa; phylum Chordata; class Amphibia; order Anura; family Dendrobatidae; genus Oophaga; species Oophaga sylvatica. The sequence continues at coordinate 229,683,598 of JARQOD010000001.1, read as the reverse complement.
CAGCTTATATACGAAAAATGGGGTGACAGACTCCATTTAATTTTGGCCTATTGGTTTGGCCCTCCATGACAGTCATGGTCTCTCATGTGGCCCCTCAGGAAAATTAATTGCCCACCCCTGTTATAGAGGGTCACATCCACATTTTAGAGGGTCACATCCACATTGTAGAGAGTCACATCCATATTGTAGAGGGTCACATGATGTGACTCTCTAAAACAGACCTGGGCAAAGTGCGGCCCGCGGGCCAATCCGGCCCTCTGGCTGTCTCAGTCCGGCCCGCGGACCGAGATAGCCGTAGGGCTGAAAACCTGAGGTCCGCCGGCCGTACCGTGCCCGCCCGCTCGCTTTCTCCCGCAGTCAGCATTGGTGGAGGAGGGGCCTCCAGCCACTTCCTCCACCAATCAGCGTGTGAAACAGCTGACGAGATGATGTCATGCCATCACGTCAGCTGTGAACCGCCAGAGACTCAGCGCATCGGAGACAACAGCAGAAGCAGGGCGCCTGGGAACGGGACCAAGGTGAGTATGTGGTGTTTTTTTTTTTCATGTGTATGAATATGGGGGTGAACATGGGGATTCTATGGGGTGAACATCAGGATTATATGGGGGTGGACATGGGGATTCTATGGGGGTGAACATGAGGATTCTATGGGGGTGACATGCTGCTCATGGGGAGGCTATGGAAAGACTGTATACTGTCATTCAATATATGGGGAGGCTGTGTGGGGCTCAATCAGTATATGGGAGGCTGTGTGGGGCCTCATTCAGTATGTGGAAAGACTGTGGGGCTCTTGCTGTATATATGAAGGCTGTGTGGGGCTCATGCTGTATATATAAAGAAGGCTGTGTGGGGCTCATGCAGTTTATGGGGAGGCTGTGTGGGGCCTCACAGTATATGAGGAAACTGGGGCTCATACAGTACATGAGGAGGCTGTGCGGGGCTCATGCCGTACATGGGGAGGCTGTGTGGGGCTCATGCCGTACATGGGGAGGCTGTGTGGGGCCCATGCTGTACATGGGGAGGCTGTGTGGGGCACATGCCATACATGGGAAGGCTGTGTGGGGCTCATGCTGTACATGGGGAGGCTGTGTGGTGCTCATGCTGTACATGGGGAGGCTGTCTGGGGCTCATGCAGTACATGGGGAGGCTGTGTGGGGATCATGCCGTACATGGGGAGGCTGGGTGGGGCTGATGCCGTATATAGGTAGACTGTGTGGGGCTCATGCCGCATATGGGGAGTCTTTGTGGGCTCATGCTGTATATGGGGAGGCTATGTGGTGCTCATGCCACATATAGGGAGGCTGTGTGGGGCTCATGCCTCATATGTAGTAGGATGTGTGAGGCTCATGCTACATTTGTAGTAGACTGTGTGAGGCTCATGCTGTATTTAAGGGGCTGTGGGGGGGGTTCAAAGATATATAGGGGATGTCAGCATACTTAATTATGCTCAATATTAAGTGATACAATTAATATTAATAAATTAATATTGAGTAGAATTAATTTTGAGCTATTAGTTCTGCCCTCCACAACAGTCATGGTCTCTCATGTGGCCCTCGGGAAAATTAATTGCCCACCCCTGCGGTACACGGTAGTGTGTGAGGAGTGTACAGCTCTATACGGTGTGGGAAAAAATTATTGCTCGGTAACTGTGCAGAAAAAAAGAATAAAAGTATCAGTGCTGTGTAAAAAGCAGTCTGCACAGCAGTGTACACACAGCAATACAGCTATCAGGCAGCCTAATAACCAGCGCTGCTGCACACAAGAAAATCCTCCCCTGTCACTGCACACTAACTGTACAGCACAATTGCTATCAGCACAAGCACAGAAGAACTTCTCTTTCCAGCCCTAACTCTCTCCCTACTGATAAACAACATCAGCAACCTCTCCCTACTGTTAAGATCAGCAGAAGTAAAATGGCGGTCGGCGGTCAGGGCTTTTATAGACACTATGACACCCCCCAAAGCAAGCCGATCACTGCAATGCCCTTCTCTAAGATGGTGGTGGCCGCTGCCCATGTCATCTCATTGCCCACAGTGTACGTCCTTGCTCATTGGCTGAAAAAAGGCACCTGAAAGCATTCTGGGAAACTTGACTTTGGTGCTCGTTTCGATGACCGCATGGCCGACTTCACGTTATGGTCGGGTTTCGGCCAACGAAAGCCGATTTTGGCGAAAGTTGGCGACTTTTGAATCTGACCGACCTGTTTCGCTCAAATCTAGTGGCAACTTTAGGTGTCACAGCCAACAACCACAATCATCTTCTCCGGGAAGGCAGCTATATAGAATCAAGGAAATGCCTGGGTCACGTTGTCCGACAGGATTTGCAGCTGCTGGACTGGGACACTGTTTGTGAGGTGCTGGAAAGGAAGAGGAGTAGGAATCAGCACAGTGAGACGGCCAGGAAAGGCATATACTGACAGGGAAATCTGGACTGGTGTTCTCCATCTACCTGGGAGTTGGCTGGATTCCTTACCTGGAGGACGTGGCACCAAGCTACTGCAGACAGAACTGTGAGTAAAGCTTTGGAAACTGCATCTGGCTGAGTCCTCTCAAGTTCTTCCCGTGACAGTCACCCAGCACTTCTACATTACATCTTCACCCTTATCCTCTACAACATATATCTGCCATGGGACAGCAAGCTCTGCCTGTGGAGAGCTATTCCAACTCTGCTGCATCACACCACCAGTTCCAGAGGATCTGCACTGCAGCGCTGGTCACCTCTGACCAGAAACAACAGGTGGATTCATGAATACTTTACTACAAACTATCATCCCCTGTAAATATTCACCTTTTATTGGACGCCCAGGGCCATGGACAGGGTCACTGCTGCCGTGACACATCCCTTTAAGACATCGGCCCGGTACCGAGTACCGAGTACACCACTGCCCTGGCGGGCGATCCATAAGCTTTCCTGAAGAGGTGGGTTTTCAGGTTCCATCTGAAGGATCCGAATGTGGTTGATAGTCGGACACGTTGGGACAGAGAATTCCAGAGGATGAGGGATATTCGGGAGACGTCTTGGAGGTGGTTGAGTGAGGAGTGAATAAGTGTGGAGGAGAGAAGGAGGTCTTGGGAGGATCGGAGATTACATGAGGGAAGATATCGGGAGATTAGTTCAGAGACATATGGGGGAGACAGGTTATAGATGGCCTTGTAGGTCAGTATTAGTAATTTGCTATTTACCCATTGAAGCTGTTAGAAGCACTTTATCAGTCATTTAATACTCTTTTTAATTAAACCTATATTGGCCTTAAAATGTAAGTGTTTGAAACCAAGTTTTATTGTCCCTGTTCTCCCTGCCTGCGGTCACAGTACAAGTGAAGAGAGGAGTAAATTGTGCAGGGATGAGAAGAAGAGGGGTGGTTTTTCCCCTCTGCTCTCCCCCACAAGCCAGAATGTCAGTTACACTAGTGTGGGCATGCTCCCACTGCACAGTGGCATTAATTGACAATGGTCTGAGGCTTATCTTGTGACCACAGGCAGGGAAAGCAGGGACAATTAAAGTTAGTTTTAAAATACTTTTATATTGCACGGTGGCTCAGTGGATAGCACTACAGCCTTGCAGCGCTGGAGTCCTGGGTTCGAATCCCACCTAGGACAACATCTGCAAGGAGTTTGTATGTTCTCCCCGTGTTTGCGTGGGTTTCCTCTGGGTACACCGGTTTCCTCCCACATTCCAAAAACATACAGATAGGGAATCTAGATTGTGAGCCCCATCGGGGACAGCGACGATATTGTGTGCAAACTGTAAAGCGCTGTGGAATATGTTAGTGCTATATAAAGATTATTATTATTATTTAGCTTTTCTGAGTAATACAGGCATCATAAAACAGGGTATTAGAGGGTGGATAAAGCTCTCCTAATGCCTTCTAGGGGTAAATCCTGATGACCTGCTCCCTTTAAAGAGGACTTGTCCTTACTTCTGACCTGTCACTACTTTCTGTTAACAATTATGCAGCATCTGCGTTCCCATAGACTGTAATGCGTTGTTTTGACACATTCCGTGCGCAAGCGTACGCATGCCTTTTTTTTTACTCCTTTGGGCGGACAAAAAAATGCAACAACTTACGTCCCGCGCATCTATACGCACACCTGGAAAAAAAGCATGGGCACGAAAACGCAGATGAACGCATGCAAACGCAAGACCATGTTACAACATGTTAAACATAGGTACGCATGACACATGCGCATGGATGCGCCCATGCGCTGCTCACAAAAACGCTAATGTGAAACCAGCCTAACAACTATCGCATGCGTATAGCCATCTTAACAATACTAGCATGGACTAGACAGTGTCATTGTGTAGGATCAATGGATAAGGGATTACGCATGGAATAATGAATTTTTCAAAATGTGGATGTGGTCATTTCTACATTTCTAAGAGGAGTATTACAGGAATGTTTCCAATTGAAGAGGCTGTACCTTTTGCTGAGGGCCAAACCAATATGCTGAAATTAATTCTGTTCAATATTAATATTACCATATTTGTATTATGTTATATTAGTAAACCTATTATTACTTATTTGTCAGCAGATCACAAAGCTATAATTCATACTGTTCCTGTTATTCAGTCCTTGTACCATGATCAACAAATGCAGTAAATAAAGCTCCCCATACTGTCACCACAGCCCCCTCACACATTACGACACCTTCACAGTCTCTAGCACAGTATAATGGTACCACAGCTCCTCAGACAATATGCTAGACCACACAGTCACCACACACCGTAAGTTGCCATCACACTCAATATGATGCCCCAAAGCCTCCCTAAACAGTATGATGGCCAGCACAGCCCCCAAAATAGCCCCCACAGCTCATTATAAACAATATGTTGGTCCTCATGGTCTCCCACAAAGTATAATCCCTCACAGCGCCAAACATAGAATGACCCTCACAATATTATACCCCACACAGTATGATCACTCCCACAACTCTCAAAACAGAATGAAGGCCCCCACAACACAGTATAATCCCCCACACCTCAACACAATATGATCCCCTACAGATCTCCAACATATTATAATCCCTCCCACATCCCCGCAAACAGTATGAAAGCCCCACACAACTTCCCCAACACAGTATGCTCTCCCACAGTTCCCCAGTACAGTATGGTGGACCCACATATATTCTCCAACAGTGAATGACAATAATAAAAAAACACTACTCACATCACTTTCCTTTTCTCGGCACACTGCTCCTGTCTTTGCTTTCTGCAGATTGAGGCTCCACAGCAGGCCCAATTTAGTGATGTCATCGGATCTGCTCCACTGAGATATTCAGTCGTACAGACTGAATGACGAGAGGTTGCTGTCCTTTACCATTATATTCACTGGTATAGGATGCCGATACCAGTTCAATCAGAACTTCAGATGGGGAGGGGAAAGTGGCCTCGGTGCTTTTGCTATACTTGTCCACAGCCCAGATGGGACAGCCTTAGGCCCAGATATGGTCCATGGGCCGTTGTTCTGCCCATTTATGCTCAGTAAGAGAAGGTATTGGTAGTTTGACACTTGTTACAACCCATAAGAGGTGCTTGTTTTGCTTTTATGATATTTAAATATGTTTAGCACAATCTGGCAGCATTCTTACAAATGCAGGTGTCTTCCCCTTTAAGTTCAGTGTGCTTGTGGGACCGCCCCCTGCTCCTCTGAGAAGAAGGAGACATGTTTTCAGATAAGACTCTAGGGCCTAGAGTCTAGGCAGACAAGACACATGTCTCTTGCTCTGCTCACTTCTTACTACTATCCCCATCCTTCAGCTAATTCGGTGAGAATTGTAGTCTTGACTTTATGCTTATGTTAGAGCCTGTTTATGTAAGTCATGTTGCAGTCACTGTTACAGAAGTATTGTGTTAGTAGAGGTATTGTGCTCTGTAATCCCCAATCGTAATTAGTATTTCTTGCACTGAACACTGTTAGGTTGCTTGTTTTAGATATATACCTCTATGTAGTATTGTGCTTTCGGTACACTTCTGTATTATATTATCATTGCTGCTAGTTTCTCTGATGTGCCCAGTATTGACTGATACTATTTGTATTCTTATAGTTTTACAACACATATTCATCTTCATATCATCGCACCAATAACCATAGACTACTGAACCTTACAGTCTGTTTATTTTGGATGTGAAGGAGGTTTAGCTGTATGCTGGAATCCATATAGCCCCAGACATTGAAAAAGGCAGAACAGCCATAGTGTGCCCAGGTCTGATCTAGCCAAACTACACTGCTCAAAATAATGAAGGGAACGCTTAAACAACACAATGTAACTCCAAGTCAATCACACTTCTGTGAATCAACCTGTCCAGTTATGAAGCAACACTGATTGTGAATCAATTTCTCCTACTGTTGTGCAAATGGAACAGACAACAGGTAGAAATGATAGGCAATTAGCAAAACAGCTCTGGGAAGAGATCCCTCAGGAGAACAAGTGTTGCCTCATCAGGAGCATGCCCAGGCGTGGTAAGGAGATCATACAGGCACCTGGAGGCCACACACACTAATGAGCATAATTTCCTTATCTTGAGGCATTTCCGATGAAGTTGGATCAGCATTAGGGATGAGCGAGTATATTCGTTAGGATTCGGTACTCAGCGATTAATGCGGTACTCGCGGTACTCGAATCCTAGTGAGTATTTCACTACTCGCCTCGCAATATTCGTATCTCCTGCCCAGCATTAGCCAATCACAGTAATGCCGCAGCCTTCTTGGTTGTAGGCGGCAATACTGTGATTGGCTGGCTGCGCAGCATGGTAGATGAGTCATCATAGTAGGCTATGACTCATAGGCTCTATACAAGCCCTGCCGGCGCCATTTTCTGCACATTGCATCCGGAACACAGCTAATGTTAGTATAGGGAGAGTGTGAGCAGCTGCTAGGAAGAGTTGTGCTTTTAGAAATTGTCCAGAAATCATCTAAAAAAAACACAAAAGTTCTTGTGAGAGCTATTCTAGTAGTAGGTGACTGTAGTAGTACAGGGAGACAGGCAGGAGAGTTACAGTACATACATAGTACCTCAATATCTCAGCTCTTGCTGAAAGTACTGTATAAGGTTAGGGAGTAGTGACAGTTTTCCTGCTATTTTTGGGGTCACATTTACCCCTGCAGGGCAATTTTTTTGTTCTTGTGGTGTTGTTTGCACACAGAATAGCACGCACGGGACTGCATAACTGAGGCACAGCCAGCACCGCTGTCTTCTGTGATGACTGGCGAGCAAAATATTCAGCATTAAACTCAGGCCAATTTTTTTGCTCTTAAGGTGCTGTTTGCACACTAAATAGCACGCACGGTACTGCACAACTAAGACGCAGCCAGCACCGTTGTCTTCTGTGGTGACTGGTGAGCAAAATTTTCGGCAGTGCAGTGGCAGCGGAAAAACAAGGACAGTAGTCCAACCTTTAAAATTGTGAACCCCTTGTGATGATGATGGGTGGCTTCTTCCTTCGTTAACCAACACACAGCTTTTTACCGCCTGCTTTTAAACAATCATGCACCCATTTCAGACTTTTTCTCAGGCCCCCAGACCGCTTTGTAGGGTCCAGCATAAATTTACTAGCATTTCCCATTGACTTGCATTGGACTTGCTACTCATTACGAATACCCGAGTATTAAGACCTACTCGTTACGAGTACAGCGAGTCTGAATATTTCGCTACTCGCTCTTCCCTAATCAGCATGTAATTTGATTTTCCACTTTGATTTTGAGTATCATTCCAAATCCAGACCTACTGTACATGGGATATTAATTTTGATTCACATTGATCATTTTTATGTTTTATTGTTCTCAATGCATTCCACTATGTAATGAATAAAGATTTGCAACTGGAATATTTTATGCAGTGATATCTGGGATGTGGGATTTTAGTGTTCCCTTTATTTTTTTGAGCAGTGTACAGTATTTATATCTTGATGATTGGATCTTGATTCTTGATTAGATGAAATTTACTGAATAGACTGATACAGGAAAGATGTATATCTTAGTACTGTGTTAGCCAGTAGATAGAAAAATATTTAGAATTGAGAGTCCTCAGTGGTTGATACCTTTCAATGGCTAACTGAAAAGATGGTAACAAATTGCAAGCTTTCGAGGCTACTCAGGTCTCTTCATCAGGCAAGGACTAAAACAAAATCTGAAGAATCACATATTTATACACAACAGGACACAGGAATAGTGCAATGGATAAGACAAGTGACGTAAAGCAGAACTATCAGTGTGGGAGAGGGATGAACAGTTGTGGCAATAAATATTGGATCAGTTCATAGATAAGGAGTGTGAAAGTTTTATTGCCCTCTGATTGGGTCTGGTAATGTTTTGTGATGCTCCCACAGGGTCTTAGGAGCAAATGGATCCACCTGTGGCAAAACATTTTTGTATGCCTGATCACAGCACCACACACATGAAATTACTTGTATTGAAAGGTAATTTCACATTTTAGAGACACAGGAGAGTTTGTGAATACAAACTGATGATGACCTTTAACACTCTCAATGCTGGAATGAACATATCGCATGGATTTATGGCTTTTTACATCAATTAAGGAATTTGCTCCTAAGACCCTGTGGGAGCATCACAAAACATTACCAGACCCCAATCAGAGGGCAATAAAACTTTCACACTCCTTATCTATGAACTGATCCAATATTTATTGCCACAACTGTTCATCCCTCTCCCATATTGATAGTTCTGCTTTACATGACTTGTCTTATCCATTGCACTATTCCTGTGTACTGTTGTGTATAAATATGTGATTCTTCAGATGTTGTATTAGTCTTTGCCTGATGAAGAGACCTGAGTAGTCTCGAAAGCTTGCAATTTGTTACCATCTTTTCAGTTAGCCATTAAAAGGTATCAACCACTGAGGACTCTCAATTCTACATATTTTTCTGAATAGGCTGATGATTCTTATACATAATGGATTCAAGTACTCTGAGGCTGAGCCCACTAATTTCAGTGATGATCATTGTCTACAGTTCTAGCAGTGGTCAGCTTGGCCAAGAACATAAATAACTCACAAGAATGACACTTGAGTTATTCTGAAATAAAAGAGTTCTCCATGACTATACCTCAATATTCTTGTAGGATTATGTCTATGTTGGTGCTATATAAATACAACTTACAATGAATATATATGTCAATGAAACTTACTAATAATAAATAGTAATTAAGTGCAACTCTCAGTATACTCTCAGTATAATGTTTTACTATTACAGAATCAGGATTATGACAAATATTTGGTAGATATATTTAATACACGTCATAATATTGTGACTACAAAAATTGCCTGAAAAATCTTCAAGACAAGAATAGTAGTAATTTGCTGTTTTCCATATCTTATGGAAGATACCAGCGTGATTTATTGTGTTTTCAACAATAACATTTGAAGAGGGGAGAGCAGGTCTTTTCATTGTCAGCACAAATAAACTCAACATAGTTGAGATTCCTTAATAATTAATTCTGTGAGGGGGTGAGTAAAGATACATGTGAATTATCAGCGCACAATGGGCAAGCCACACAATTTTGCTCTTTATGTGCTGTTTGTTTCTCTGTTTTATTAGGCTGTAACATCTTGATATTATTACATAATGTGTAAGATCTACAAATATCACCTTATACAACCCTATACTACTTAAAAACATCCAAGATGAAATGTAATCAACTCATATGATTAAATAAAAACCCATTGAATATTATCCTTTCCTTCTCAAGGAGCATCGCAGCTACAGATCATGAACCCACAGATGCACGCAAGTCATTCCCATGTTTTGATGAACCCAATAAAAAAGCAACTTACAGCATTTCCATTTTTCACACAAGCGACTATAATGCTCTCTCCAATATGCCTGTGGAGGTAAATATGTCATTTGTTTGTCTGCTGCCTGTTGTCTATCATATTAATTTTTTTGCCATGCTATTATAATTTTGAGCAGAAAAATCATTCTCCAGCAAATTTTGTCCAGTCAGTTTATCAGACAAGTCTTTGGGAATGCGTTAACTGCTTGAATGATGAGTGTCCTTGAACATCTGCTCTGTGTGTTGCGGTAAAATATTCCTGCTAAAGAAGGAGAAGAGTGAGTAAATGATATTTGCTATGATGTAAAGCTACCGAGTAAATCATTTTCGTTGTGTGAAACATTTTTGCATGCCTCCTAACTGGTGAGCTTCCTAATGGAACAACAGATGATTGGATTACTTGTCGAATAATGATACCAGAATGTACCGCATCTTTATGGAACTAAAACCACTTCTGAAGAAACGTGCACAAATGGACAGCGATATTTTTTTCTTATCACCACTGAGGACTCTCAACTCTAAATATTTTTTTGTCGAATAATGGAGAGATGTCCAAAATTGGCTCCAAGTTAAGGGGGTGTCTCACCACAGCTTTTAACACCCCAACAGCCGAACAGACAGCCAGGCACATCAACCATAATAGTCAATGCAGAGAAATGTGGTTACTACATATTGATCACTGAGAAAAATGGTTGTTGATAGAATCCATAGACCACTCAAATTTGTCAGAGCAGGAGCTGATCTTCCAGAGCTGCTTTACATTGTGGCTTAGATAGGAGGCTTCAGAGTGCCATCCCCCCTCAATGATATCAAGATAGAAAACCCGCTGAGTCATCCATAATGTACACAGGGTTAAGGGCTAATGTACACACCTCAGTGATTTTCTTGTATGAGAAAACTGGTCTGATTTTCATCTGTATTTTTGATCAGAGTTTATCAGAGTTTGGTCTGAGTTTCCGCATTTTTTCTTTAAAATAAATGGTTCTCCACCTTCTCCCACAAGTCCAAGAAAAATGGGCAACATTTGGATGGCCTATGATTTATTCACCTGCCCGTGAACTTTCATTGCCAAGTTTGATCTGACACTCGGCTCAACATCAGACATGTCTCTGTGATTTTACACGACCACACAGTCAGCAAAAAAACACAGATATGTGAACAGTCTCATAGAATATCACACAGAGAAATGAGGTATATAGGACAAGGAAAGTCAGCTCAAGTCACCACATTCAGATGCACTCTGGTTAGACAGGGATCATGACACAAAGCCGTGCTAGTGTGAGAAGTAATAGCAGCATATAAAAGTGGTGGTTCTCCAGTGAAGACAAATCCAATTAAAGCGGGAAAAAACCTTCTTTATTAATGTGGCAAAAAATGAAAAAAAGCACTGGTCACCACGAAAGTCTACAATACATAACCGAAGAGAGAGCAAGAGGCTAGCACACGACTTCGGGGTTGGTGGTGCTGGTGAACGAGATCAATGATCCCTCAAAACATAATGTCAGAATAACACCGCACTCATTGGAAATATGCTTCAAGTAAAAAATGTATTATTTCATCTCATATGGAAAAAAAACAACAAGTAATTTAACGTTTCGGCCACTGCCTGGCCTTGATCACAATGTCGCTGTGAAAAACAGAACAGAAAGTGTATATTATATACAGTGAAAATAAACAGATAAAGAAATATATACAAATATACATAAATATATACAAAATCCACGTCATAGAGTTTTAGTAATCCAGTGAATACTATGCAGACACATGTATGGCTTTTTTTAAGACATCAAACGAGACTCAGATCAGGAAGAAAAAAAAACTCCACGTATATTAATCACATATTGAGAAGGAAGACATACCCATATAGAAACGTATCACTAGTTGTGATCTTTGGAATCCCTTAGGAGGATAAATGTAGAGCACGAGTGATAGTCCTGTACAGAGATGATAAGTGTCAGGTAATGTACAATATAATGATAGGATGTTGATCCAATGTCAGGTAATTTACCATATAATGAAAGGACGTCACATAAAAGAAAACTATGGTAGGGTGTTGCATAACAGAACAGTGAGAGACAAGATCATGTTTGAAAATCCCATTATAGTAGAGGGTACAGTGGAAGTCGCGTGATCTAAATTTTTCTGCCATTTCATGTATTCTTGACTCCCTAAGGCCGGGGTCAGATACAATTCTAGTGACTCTTTTAAATTATGATCTTGGCAGACTATTTTCACTGTATATACTGAAATATACACTTTCTGTTCTGTTTTTCACAGCGACATTGTGATCAAGGCCAGGCAGTGGCCGAAACGTTAAATTACTTGTTGTTTTTTTCCATATGAGATGAAATAATAAATTTTTCACTTGAAGCATATTTTCAATGAGTGCGGTGTTATTCTGACATTATACAATACATAACCGACGTGTTTCAGCTAGAAGCCTTAATCATGATTATGGTCGGTTATGTATTGTGGACTTTCATGATGACCAGTGTTTTTTTTCGTTTTTTGCCACATTAATAAAGAAGGCTTTTTTTCACTTTTAATTGCATAAACCTTTTTTTGCATATAGAATATTATAGGTACAAGTGCTATATGCGGAAAATGCAAACAGCATTCATATGCGAAAAAAACTGAACTATGAATGAGCCTTAAAAAGCATCAGTTTTTAACAAAAATATGTAGTGATATATTATAGTATACAGCAGAAAGACTTTATTCAAGTACTTAAATATATGAACTGAAAAAATCAGCTTGATTAAGATATGCATGTGTGTGCAACACAGAAAATACATTGATTTCAAGTTTTAACAGCATCTCTATTTCTATTTCTTTTCAGAACATTAAAGACCTGAGAAATGGGTGGAAACAAACAAGTTTCATTAAATCAGTACCTATGAGTACATACTTGGTTGCCTTTGCAGTCCACCAATTTGACTATGTAGAAAAAATATCAAATCGAGGGATTCCTGTGAGTTTTAATCTTTGAAAAATTAAAAACAATTTTTTTTCTTCTTGAAACAACAGGCTAATGTGGCACCCTGCAAGGACAGGCTTCACCAATATCTGTGACCTCTGATGGTGTGAGAAGCCAGCTCTTCAGCCATCTTTACACAAACACACATGTAATTAGTGTAAAGGTACTGCCACACTAAACAATCCCGCTAGCGATCACGATAACGACGCATACTAATGCGATCGCTAGCGGGATTGTTTCTATATCGCTAAATGCGGCCACATTTAGCGATATAGTTAACGACGCTATCGCCGTTAGCGATCTTCTTAACGACTTTAGCGGTACAAAAGTACCGCTAAATCGCTAAGAAAAGGTGCACACTAGCGATATATACTTACCCAGCGGGAGCGCCGACGAGAAAATAGGGTCCGGAGCGATTCCAGCGACGAGCGAGATCACAGCAGGAAGCTCGTCGCTGGAAGCTGCCGCACTGAACAACATCGCTAACAGGATCGCTAAATAGTGACGTTTTTTAGCGATCCCGTTAGCGATATTGTTTAGTGTGGCATACCCTTAAGGGCTTTTATGAAGTCTGGTGGGTGGCAGCCAATACAGGAGAATAACTAAGCCCAGGAGAAGCAACCCTGCACTCCTGGGATTGAGTGGTGCTGGAGATTAAGGAGGCCAGCCAGTGCCTTTGCTGTAGTCGTTGTAGGGAAATCTGAGTAAAATATTAGACTAGACTAGAGGGTCTGCTCCTTATTCAGCTATTGTCCTAGGATCTATATACAGATCAAATCCACTAATGGCAGCTGAAATTCCCTTAATTCTTTTTGTAACTGCATGCATACAGCGTGAAGAGTCTTACAACCAGGCTCGGACTGGTCCATAGGGGAACATGGGACACCCCCGGTGGGCCCCTGTGCAGATCTGGGCCACCAACCTCATTTTATGGGCAGTACTTGGCATAATTCACTTGATTCACTCTGTACAGAAAAAATCAGCATATCATCATTCAGTAACCAAACTACATAGTATATTATCATATAGAGATATAGGTTTGTGAATGAGAGTAATGTAATATTTGTATGCAGGTGAAAAGTGGGCCCCCCAAAGTCAATGAAACTGGTGGGCCCTTGGCACCCCAGTCCGACACTGCTTACAACTGTACACAGCACTAATTTAATATAACAAAAAAATCAAAATTAATGAAATTGTGATAAATTTTGTAATGCGTATGATAAATTATACTCTCTCACAAGCATCATTCTTATAGAATTAATTTTTGATTTTTTTTTTATCCAGCTCAGGATATATGTGCAGCCGCTACAGAAGGAAACAGCAGAGTATGCTTCCAACACTACAAAAATCGTGTTTGATTTTTTTGAAGAATACTTTAATATGAGCTATTCTCTTCCAAAGCTTGGTATGTATGTTCCTTTAGTATAGTTAGGGTATGCATATTATTATTCCTTCCCAAAGTGCCATAAATAGGAGCCAGGTTTTGTACATCTGGCCGGACATGTGACATATTGATCAGGATGGATCCTTAAAGGGGTTATCTAGTCTTCTGATGAAAGTCTGTAGTCACTCTGTGTAACTTCACACTTCTGAATCTTTACAGAGTGCGCACTGCACATCTCTGGTATTGCCAGCAACAGCAGGCGGTCACATGACCGCAAGAATGCAATTTTCATACTTGTCAGCCACATTCTGACATGATGTTCTTGACCTCGCTCAATTCACTTGTGATGAGCAAGGCCAAGCAGTTGGTACGTGACCACATGTATATAAACCGCATACTTCATGTAACCACCCGCTCTTACCTGCAAAACCAGAAAATCCTGACAGCGTGCATTGTGCACACTGTAAGAATTCAGAAGTCTGTAGTTGTAAGGTGGTCTACCGGGACCGTGTAATACTCCACTTCCTTCCCTGGGTTTGATACTGTTATTGTGACAATGCTACTATGTGTATAATTAATGTGTAAATATTATATATATTTTAATATAGCAAAGGTGTGTTCTAGAAAAACCAAAACGAAGTACCTTGTTTGCCCTAATGGGGGGTTTCTAGTATACTTAGTAGGTAGCGTTCCACACTATACATGTTAAAAAATTTGAAGGGGGGCACGCAGCTAGTAGGGAGGCTTCCCCCAAAAGTCCAGTCAGGCCATGGGGCCATGGTGCCCAAACCCCCTCATGGGGTTAAGTTCCGGAAAATTACAGCAGTGACCCCTTAAAGTTTCAAGCGAGCCCAGCCCTCCACAGCAAAAGGGTGGTTTCCCCTTTGGGTCAATATGTAGGGGAGGTTAGTTAGGTATGGGTTGAACTAGTGGACTTAAAGTTTCCTTCAACCTTAATAACTATGTTTGAAAAGCAAGGGGACAGCAGGTGCGGAACAGGATGAAGGAAAGGCCCCGAAAAGGACAGGGGCAGGGGTTCCAAAATTGGCAAATCAAGCAAGGGCTGAGCCCCGATCCGGGGTGAAATGGCGGGGGGATTTCCGGCAAGGAGTTTTTGGGCAGGGAGGACCTGCCTTTTCCGCCAACGGGGGTTTGGCCCCGTAATGTATGAAGGCCGTTGGAAAAAAAAAAAAGAACTGCAGGAGAACCATGACATGCAAAGGGCAAGGTCGCTCACCCTGTGCAGCTGCTTCGGGGGCTGAAG
>JARQOD010000001.1:229576670-229668086 GCA_033576555.1 Oophaga sylvatica | reverse complement strand
GGGCAGGGATTGCGATCCCGTCCAGGATGATGGACAGGTGGGGTCTTCCTCCCACAAACCTGCAGTTCCAGTCTGAGGGGCCTGAAGAGTCTATTCCTGGGTGTTGGCCCTCGGACCCAGGATCTGCTCGTTTAAAGGACACTGTCTGGCTAGATGACCTTCTCTGTTGCAACGGTAGCAGATGATCTCTCGGCGAGGATGGTGCTGATCAGGGGTCGCTCCTGGGGGTGGCGTTGTCCTCCTCCGATGGGGCGACGTCCTCCTTCTCCTCCAGTTCATCCAAGGGACATCCTCTGGGCAGTCAGCTAGCAGGATCTTTCCTTCTTCCTCCTTCCGCAGTTGCAGGGCACTCATTACAGCGGCCAGGTTTTTAGTCAGCTGGCGCACCTCTGAGCGCAGACAGTCCAACTCAGTAGGGGGCGCCACCTGCGTTTTGGCTTCCGCCACCAGAGGGGAAAAGGTGGATGCTGCTGGCTTTAGAGTGGCTTCACCCGGGTGACACTGGTTGCCACCTCGGGCTTCTCCAGGGGTCGCAGTCCTTTTTATAGCCATATCCTTCAGGGCATCAAAGGTAGCGTCAGATGATCCAAGGACCACCAGTGCACATTTCTGCTTTCAGCTTGGGACCTCAGTCCCCGTACAAATTGTTCCTTCAACATTTTGCTTTCATTAATGGCACTTATAGGGTTGACCTGTTTGAGAGCTCGCAGGGCCCCCTGTAGTCGGCAGGCGTAGTCCCTAATACTGCCATCTGGTCTCTGGAGCATTGGTAAAACCTCATCCGGAGATCTGTTTCAGTGCTGTCCTCAAAAATAGTCTGTAGCTTTAAGAAAATTGAAAGCACGGATTCCCTCTCTGCAGCACCAGTCAGTTGTTCTAATACCACTGCAGCTCTTTGTTTCTCTGTCATAGGGTACATGTCCATTACGCTGCATATTTTACGCTTAAACCCTGACAGGGTGTCTGGCTTACCGCTATAATGAGGGAGCCACTTTGCTCCAGGCAGGTATGGCAGCGTCAGCGGTACTATCGGGGCCACAGGACCAGGTGAGGGGCCAACGTTTCCATCCTGCGCGGCAGGGCCGGCGGGTAAGTCATTGGAGCGGTCGCCCTCGGCCGCGCTGTCAGCTTGTGGCTGTGACATGTCTGTGCCCCCCTAGTTAAGCTTGGCCTACCTTCTCCTGAAGGCTGCAGCTCTGCAGGGTACAGCGATGTAGAAGGACCTGTGTCGCCGGCGCTCTGACGTCAGAGCGATTACTGAAGCTCTCCACAGGACCTGCCGCTGCGTCAGCGTTGGGGGCGTGTCCAGGACTCCGAGCGTTTTCTGCAGGTACGCCCCTTCTCTTTGCGCTGTAGCGCTGTACTTTGGCGGGCAATGGCGACAATTGGCACCAAAAATCACAACAACAGTAACACAGTCTCTTGCACAAAAAAAGTCCACTTCAGGCACACAGGACTCACATATAGCGAGCTTCGGATCCTGTTCGTGACGCCAAAGATGAGTCGCACGTAGCCAGGGCCTGTGGGGTACTCTGCACCGAGCCTGTTCACTTCACTGGGAATGTCACGGGTAGCACAGCTCGGTCCGTTGCCCTGGGCGCTCACTAAAAGGGGGATATTTACAGGGGATTATAGGTTTGTAGAAATGTTCGTGACGCCACCAGTGGTTCCTGGTCAGGGTGACCAGCGCTGCAGGGTAGATCATCTGAGGGGTTGTTTACTGGGCAGCAAGGTGTTTAAGTCTCCCACAGGCAAGACTGATCCCTCAGGGTATATGGCGGTGTAATATAGGGGTGCAGGGTCAATAAGGCAGACACACACAAGAAAGTCTCTTTCTGTACCTTTACTGATGGTGAAGTTGTAGGCACGACCCGGGAAGCTGTCAGGGTGGAGGATGCACATCCAGTAATCCCACTGAGTAGGTGTAGGGCCTCCTTACTCCTTTAAGTGTGTGAGTTTCTGACTTGCATAAAACAAAGCCTAACTCCATCTTCTCAGCTACACCCGGCTGACCTTGTAGCGAGGCCTTCTTGTGGACAGAACTAAGTCTCTATATGGCTGATCAGGCCAGACTCCTGTTCTTCCTGACCCCGGTTACATATCAGCACTGTTGGGCCCCTGCGACCTGTAGTCCAGCAGGGTCTCCGGTGTCTCCTACCAGTCGTGCAGATGCTGGCAAGGGCGGATCCGGTGTCCGGTGGTGCAGAGTGGAGGTAAGCTGTAAATGCTGGTTAACCTCTGTCACTCTCTCTCTCTTCTTTCTTCCACCTGCCTTTCGTCCTACTCTCACCACTATCATAAGCACAAGCTAGCAGCAGATGTCAGCTTTCTTTATCTTCACCGCTCTCCAAGCGTCGGCACGCTTACTCACTAAAACGCTCACTGAAGGTCTCTCAGTAAACTCAATTTTGACCAGGCTAAGTGGTAATCTTTCCCACTACTACTGGACTCCACTCCTAAACTGAGTGTTTGCTGAAGTCTTCAGGCTTTCTCTTTCTGGCTAGTCTTTCCCTCTCAGCTCGTCTGAGGTAACTGCTGTTCTGACTGGAATCTCTCACAGTCTGCTCTAATCTCCTCTGCTGAGGTAAAACTGACACTCTGAGGTAAAACCAACGACTAGCTAACTCTCAGCTAGACTGCCTTCATCTCCCTGCTGTTGTCTCCAAGGGCTCCCTCTGGTGGCACCAGGAAAATGTGGAGTGTTGTGTGCTTATGGGTTGTTGTGGGTTTACCTTTCGTGCATCTTCCAGGGTAACGTGGCTCCAGTCACAGCTGGACTACACAGAGGCAACTAATATTAACTGCATGTTGGTTATAAAGTAAAAGTCACCAATGCTTTTGAATACAGCCCCCATCTCGCCCAACCATGCCCATGGCTACAATATCTATGAATATCACTTATGCAGGCGTAATATGAATTAATTAACAGCGCAAACAAATCCTCTTACAAACAGCACAGATTATGCGCTGGATTATTATAACATAAACGTAGATGGACGCTTTAATTGACTATCCGATATAAAAAACACAATTTTACCTATAAGTAAATGATAATACACAAATATTTATGAAGTTAAAAAAAAACGTACTCATGGAACATAGTTCAAGGTGACAATGGAGCACGAAAGTAAGTGCTGATGTATACGCACCTAGGGTATATACTCTACATACTCGGGGTAGAATGTATGAATCATAAATATGTGGGTGAAAATTTCACCAAAATGCTGCTAGTAGTATAGTATGCGCTATCATGGTGAGTGTCACCGTCGTATTAGTATAAAGCGAGCTGTTAACATTCAAGTGCTAGGCATTGTTTTATAAAGTAGGCACAATAGTACATGTCAGACTTAAGGTATTAGATATTTTACAGAAACAAATTAAATATACATTATAGCAATTTTTTGCATTGTGCTGCTAAATATTTAGCCGCTATGATGTTGATCCTGTCAAAAAACACTATTGAGTTTTGTACTGCCCCCTGAATATCATCATTTCAAACAGCAACCCTCCACCCCAGAGAACATTGCAGCATCCCTATACATTAATTCCTTCATAAGGAGAAATATAGCAACATTTCTATCCACTAAGATGTTACTATAGGAGTATTATTTCACCATTAGGGGTATCCAAAATTTTACTGAAATCCAAATCCATTAATAACAACGGTGTCTAGTTGTTAAATATACATCTCAAGTGAGATGACAATGTTACAATTAGCATGCATACACCCCTACAATAAAAAAAACATGACAATATGTACAAAACCCTATAGATCTCAAAAAAGACTTTTTGCTCTTAAGTTCCAAATATAAAGTCCAAGAGTGAACTTCTTGCTGAAAATGGTCCCCAAGTCTTACTGCCATTCATAGATTGCTTCTTGGTGTAGATTCAAGAATCCCAAATTCAATGCCTATGTCCAATCTTGATCAGAACAACAGACCTATAAAAAAAAAAAAAAAGAAGAAAATTAATAAAATATGGGTATGCATACTAAACTCCGGCACACAGGTTCACCAATAAGGAAATAAATAAATTGAAATTTAGACCACTTTGTAGAAACCGGTGTACAGAAGTTCCTCATTAAGACCCATCGGAGCCAAGCTCTTAAGATCATAGATCCACCGGGATTCACGTCTCAAAAGTTCCTCTGTGATCCTCCCCCCTCTAATATTGGCTTTAACTCCTTCAAGTCCCATCACACGAAGACCCTTTGGGTTGCTATTGTGGACATCCAGAAAATGGGATGCTACTGATGTACTGTAATTTGCTTACCCTTACTTATATAAATTTTTGCCATAGCTATATTAGAGAGGTGCTGTTGGACCCTTCTACGTAGCTCCTGCGTGGTTTGCCCTACATATAGTTTATTGCATCCACAAATCAGTGCATAAACCAAATTACGCGAACGACAATTAAAAAATGCTCTGGATTGTATTTGAGTGGGCAAGTGAGGTACAGAGAGACCTGTGCTGGACAGCATCAAGAGACACACAGAACAATTTCCACATGGGAACAAGCCCTTATTGTTATTACCGCATCTCAGTCTTGAAACTGGACTCCTAAAATGACTGTTTGTGAGAGAGTCCTTGAAATTCATAGCTCTTCTAGCTATCAGTCTGGGCCTATCCAGAATACAAGATCTCAATTTGGGTTCACTCCGGAGGATATCCCAATTGTTATTTAGAATATTATAAATATCCCCCAATGATTATTATTTTTCGTGACCAAATTCAAAGTATTGGTTGTTGTTCTCACCCGAGGTTTCAAAGCATCTCCCGTGTGCAGACTCTCGAAAATTCAAAGGCCTTAGATACAATCTTCCGCGGATAACCACGCTCCAAGAAGCGGTCTATGAGTAGTCGTGATTCTTTCTCAAAGTCTTGCAGATCAGTACAATCTCTCCTTAATCTCAGGAATTGCCCCTTCGGGATACCATTCCTTAGGTGGCGGGGTGAAAACTTGTATAATGCAAAAAGTTGTTTGTAGCCGTATCTTTTCGATGCAACGTGGTAGTTATCCTCTTTTCATGCACCATAATTTTGAGATCAAGAAAGTTGACAAAGCTAGTGGAGATACAAGAGGTCAGACGGATATTCAAACTATTTGTATTTAACTCATCCACAAATGATTCCAGTTCTACCTTAGACCCTTTCCATATGATGAGGATGTCGTCAATAAAACGATACCATTTGTGCACATGCTTTTTGAAGGCTGCCTGTTTGCATACAAGAGTTCCTCCCAACTTCTCATATACTAATTCGCATATGAAGGTGCGCATCTTGCACCCATGGCAGTCCCAGATACTTGCTTGTAGAAAGTTCTATCAAACACAAAATAGCTTTTCTCCAATACCATTGAAAGTAAATCCAAAATGAAGGTGTCATGACCTCTATTACCTGTCGTGTAGGTATCCAGGAAGTAAGCCACAGCCGAGATGCCCCTATCATGCATGATGTTCATATAGAGGGCTTCTACGTCCAGAGTTGCCAGGGTGATTTCCCCTGTTAGTTGTAACAATTCCAAATTCTGTATCAGATGTGATGAATCTCGTATGTACGAATCCAAGTGTTGGACCAGGGGCTGTAAAAAGAAATCTACATATACACATGATTTTTCAAATAGACCTCCAATCCCCGACACAATCGGTCTCCCTGGGGGTGTTGTTGTAGATTTATGGACTTTAGGTACCATATAGAAAGTTGGTACTTTAGGATGTTTAGTTGTTAGAAACTCCATCTCTTTCATGTCAATAATGCCATATGAGCATATTCTAGATAGGAATTTATCCAATTGTGTTTTAAACATCGGGTAACTAAGGGCGGCGCCACATCTAGTTACCCGATATGTACCCTGGTTACCGGCTCTCAGCATCTGCTGTAGAGCGCTGAGAGCCGGTATCTAGGGTACATATCGGGTAACTAGGTGCCGCGCGGTGCTTAGTTACCCGATATGTACATTGGATACTGGCTCTCAGCGCTCTACAGAGGAAGCTGAGAGCCGGTATCCAGGGTACATATCGGGTAACTAGGTGCCGCGCGGCGCTTAGTTACCCGCTGTTTACACTGGATACCAGCGTGCTCACTGGTTCTGATCGCTGGTGAGTCTGCCTATGTGACAGCTCACCAGCGACCACAAAGCGACGCAGCAACGATCCCTACCAGGTCGTATCATTGTCGGGATCGCTGCTGCGTCACTGAGTGTGACGGTACCCATATAGTCCATTTGCTTCCAAGGTCTGCTATTTAAATGGCAGATTGAATGTCGATTACTGCTTTTGGACCTCTTAAACTGGTCATACACATTAGATGACTGTCAGGAAAATGATGCTTAGGCCAAACGTTTGGCCAACAGCCATCTCAGCCGACTATCACTTGCAGAGGGGCGATCGTTTGGCCAAGCGCTTTTATGTTTTCTACGAGATAGCCGTTGACTGACATGTCAGAAGGTGGCATATCTCTGGGAGAACAATGCGATCACAGTCTGAATTCAGATATGCGTCTTTACCTGACCATCAGTTGGCCGGAGCTCACATACACATTAGCCCTTTGGCTGAACCCTTCGATATCACTGGGTTCGGACGACATTAGCCTATTGTGTATGGAGGATATCTCATCTACAATTAAAGTGCACCCTGCAATGCATATTTGAAAAATGTGTAGCATAAGAAAGTACACTATATATTACTATGCTGTATATTACTGGAGGATTCCATGGATTTATGATTATAGAATGTGTTTTAGTCACTTCTAAGTGAAATATTGAAAGGCTATGATAAAGATAGTGTCTCATAATCATCATGTAAGAAAAATGTAGCAAGTACATGGTAGATTGGCGATCAGAACGAAGTATTCTATAATCCGTGCACAGCTTGATAGTTGTAAGGAGGTGGACTTACTGTCCTACTCCCCCTTGATGACATCAGTTCTGTGTATAATGTGATGTGTAATTTGAATAATGTCCTGCTTCCTGTGTACGTATTGTGTCAAATAAAGTATAAGAGGTTTGCCTATGTAATGTATGTAGTAGCGTAAGCAATGTACAGTACATGATGTGATTATAGTATAAGATAAGCATTATAAGTGTAATAGGCTTAGTTTATATAGATGTTTGACATTGTTAACCCTAGAATGCCTAATCCGGGCCTTACTTTTTTTCTATTTTCTGCAAAATTACTTTAGTGCATTTTTCATATCTTACTTTGCAATTTTGAAATAAACTTGTAAAAGTTATTTGAGTTCCTCCATATGATTTGCACAAGGGCCTAAAATTTGCAGGTTATGTGAAAGTGTATAGTTCAGACGTCATGCATTCTAGGGTTAATATGAAGTTGTAGTCTGCCCAGTGAGGGGTAGCTGGCAGAGACAGGAAGAGTTATGACACCATTAATGTTTGGGAATAGACCCCAATGGGAAGGGATACTGCCAGGAATGGCAGATTACTGAATAGAGGGAGTGAGGAGTTGGAGAGCAACAAGTGTGCAGTTCTTCCAAAGGGTGATCCACAGCTAGAAAGAGACATGAACTGTCAGAAAAGACAGAGTGGCCTTCCACGTTAAAGGGGTACTTGGATAGGAAGACCTGTCACGAGAAATCCTAAGCTTGATAAACACCAAAGGTAAAGACCTAAAGAGGACTAAGACTGTGGGACTAGTGAGGGTCCTGAGCAGTGGATCCAAGGTGCCCATAATGATAGGATGTGGAACCACTGACTGGGTGTAGAGAAACTCACTGTACTGTACTGTGGTGACAAGATAAGCTGTGACGAAGTAGGGCGAAACAGTGTGCTATACCGCCCTGGAGTAGACTACAGCAGAAGGAAACAGTGTCAGTGAAAAAGATTCTTGATGTGAATGAAATATGCTTAAGAGTGTGTACTCACTATTCCTTGCACAAAACCCTTATTAAGTTCAGTAAGGTTCCCATGTTTGCTCGGAAGTCTCCTTCATTGATCTGTGGAAGTCATGGTCCTGGACACCATCAGCTAAAGGTGGCCTGCACAGACACAAGGCCCTCAAAACACCAACATCAACACCCATCCAAGACCCACACAATTTTCCTGTAAAGTGCCAGTGTGTGACGAGACGGCAGCTTGGTCATAACTACCGATCTGCTGCACTTTACATTACATTACACTGTATCTAGAACACATTATAATGTATTTTATGTTTTTTTTTCCAGTGCTGAAAAACTGGATTACAATATTTCTCTTGATTTAACAAAATATCTTGATAAAGAGAAAGACTATCTTCCCTGGGTGAGAGTGAGCTCTGCAATCTCCTATTTAATTAACATGTTGGAAGATGATGATACGATCTACCCACAGTTTCAGGTACCTTGATATACTTTATTGTGTGCAAGTAATACCGGTAATCAATCTTTGTAAGTTCTATAGCATTTATTGTAGCAGTACCATGAATTTGGACTGTTCCTCCATTTAAAAAGGAGACATGGGACCATTGTTCTTGTCATTGGTTGTGAAAAACCCTAGAAATAAGTCACATATAACATGACCCTTTTGGAGAAGATCACATGCCTGCACCGGGACTCTTAATTTCATAGTTTTAGGTCCATTAAGTTAAACATATAACTTAGCATATTCATCCATAGGAAGCAAAAATCCCATGTGGCATATGGTAACAGCTTCATATTAGAAGCAAAGCCTCAGAAAGAAGAATTAAAATTCCCCTCAAAATTTAAAAATCTATCAATGTTGTCCTTGTAAACTAGGGTGTCTGTCCTCATGGGGTGCACTTATATAAAGCTGGGCAACCCCCTTAATCTAATAGTACGGTCATCACTAGTAGGCTGTAAGCCAGACACTGTGCACTACATGTGTGTGACCAGCATCATATACAAGCCTTTTTTGTGTTCAATTTTAATATTAACCAATCACACCCTTCCATGAATTGGTAGGTTGTGAGTGGTTGTTTCATCAACATTTTGCACTTGTGTTATCTACATCTTTATTAAGTGGATTTGCTACATCCTGAAAGTGCATTAGTTTCTGATATCTGGGCAGGTAAATACTGTTGCCCTTTTTTGTTGTGTTAAACAAGAAAAATTCCTTCCAGACTCCACATACCGCAATCATACTAGTTCCCTGGATCAAAATCCCATCGCAGAATCTACTACCTGCAACCTGTAATATTATATTTTTCAAGAAAAGCATCCAGGTCCTCCTTGTACTTTTGTAGTGAATCAACCATTACAATCATGTGGCAGAGAGTTCCATAGTCTCACTGCCCTTACAGAAAAAAATGGCCATCTGTGATGATGATTAAACCTTCTTTACTCTAGATGTAGAGGATTTCCCCTTGTTCAGCTGTATTCTGTGAGGAAAGGTATTCCAATTCCCTCCATTACAACAAAAAGGAAATAAAAATGAAGTGTTACACAGTTCTCACTAAGATTAATCCTATTACCAATATGCCCCTGCCTACTTTGATCCATGTTGCAGATCAAATTCGATAATGCAAGTCAATGGTTCTATGTAAAAAAAAAAAAAAGGATAGCTCACAGATGTCATCTATGGGCTGTCCATATTTTACTGTTTAATGGGTAGGAGCAGCTGAGAATTTTTAATTCATATGAGAGAAATGGATGCAATAAGGATTGCAAAACCTGATGCATGGTCCAAAAATGGGTTCAGCACATTGGAAAAACAAGAACTGTTTTTCAAATATGAGTAAGAACAAACTGGTGCGTAGAGGCGGACACTAAGACATAGTAGACTCCCGAATCCCGTTTTGTGGGAGGTTCGTACATAAGCCTGATGAGACCAAAGAACGGTGCCTGAACTCAGTGTGAAAGCATCCTAAGATTATGAGCACATGACTAGAGTTAAGCGAATTTGTTCGGATTCGGTTCCGAATACGATCGGCAGCGAATATTGTTTTTGCAATTTTTGTCTAACACAGCCGAACATCATTAGAGTCAATGGGAGTAGAAATTACCGAATATGTTTGGAACCGATCAGCAAACACGCATTCGGCACGAATAGAGTACAAATATGGCACGAATATGGTAAATTCAAATTCGGCGACCGAATCCGAACAAATTCGCTCAACTCTACACACGACATCCTTTTCAGGTGGATTCCGCTTGAAATTCGTCAGGAAAAGTGCCACAAAAAATCAACATAATGCAAAGTATTATCAAAATGACATTGATGTACACATGTTCACTATTTTGTTACTTCTTTTAACTACTTTGCGATTTAAAAACCAGTTCATTCTTCCACTATCATGGAAAGTCCAGAGAAAAGACACAAAAACAATGGTGAAGCTGCTTCATTAAAAATATACAGAATTTTTCTTAAGTGGCTTTCCCTATAAAAACTCAGTGACTGTCGTGTGTACAAACCCTTAGGAGCATGTAAGATCATAAAAATGTCATATAAATGAGAGGTAAAGGAGTTACCCATAGCATGTAATCAGGTCTAGACTTTCATTTGATTAGAATCTAATTCATTGCTGTGGTCTACTTCTTTTCATTGCATTAATTTTGACAAATCTTTCATAATCTCTATAAAAGCTCCAGGATATGCAAATCCCTGTATTATTTCATGTTTTTAATAAAGAATTATAAAATAAGTGCCCTGCAAACTCCATTCACTTAAATTCATATGTATCAATGTAAAAGAAGACACGAAATGTTGCAAATATTTACTTCCTCATGACTAAGGCCTCTTTCACACTTCAGTCGTGCGACGTCAGTCAAAATCCACCAAAGTGTGAAAAAAACAGATCCGCCATTTTTTTTGGGCTGATCCGCTTTTTTCCCATTGACTTGCATTAGTGACGGATTTTGACGGATGGTCGTCCGTTAGGTCCGTTTTTTGACGGATCAGCCAAAACTTTTGGCATCCGCCTTTTTTGAAAAACGTCCAATGCAATGTTTTTTGTATCCGCCAAAATGGCGTACTATGGCGGATCCGCCGCTTACGCCATTTTGTGTAATGGTCGCTTTTGGGTGGCGGATCTGCTGGCATCCGTTTTTGACGGAATCAGCCAGCGGATCCGTTCCTCCCATAGAAAATCCATTCAAAATGCCCAGAACAGTGTCTCTCTCTTTCTCTCTCCTGCGTGCCAGACATGCGTACGTGCATTTTCCGGGTTGAAAAGTTCATAGTGGATCTGTCAAAAAGTGATCCGTTTGCATCCGTTTTTGCACTTTTCTGGCGGATCCGCTATTTCCCATTACGTCCCTCAGGACAGCACTATGGAGGACGTCCTCCCTTGACCTATAGCGGGACAGGATCACAGAGAGGTTAAAAGGCCCCTCCCACCTCCACCCTCCAGTGTTTTTCCTGTCCCTACAGGGGACGGTTGTATGAGAGGTTGCTCCAGGAGTGGAGCGAAGATAGAAGGTGGACGTTTTACAAGACCCAGGGGGATCGTGCTGCTGGTCCAATCCTTCCCCCTGTCAAGTAGCCCGGGGCTGAAACTCTCCTGGGGGGAGTCCCTCAGCCACAAAGACCAGTGAGTGGATGAAGCTCCTGGGTAGAGCCGCTTCCTCCTCAGTGGAGGCTCTCGGATCTGACACTGGCCGGCATTCCAGCGCAAGATACCGGAAGTCGTGCGGGGGAGCCATGGCGCTTCTGGTGACGTCAGGGCGCCGGAGCTAGAGGCCAGCGTGCGTTCCATGGTTGAACGCGGAGGTGCAGAACGAGACAGGCAACAGGCAGGTTTCCTGGATCTCGGGGGGCACAAGAGAGGAAATCACTGGCAGTAATGCAGCATTCCTGGCGGGACGCCGCTTCCCTCCATGCTGGGCTCTCGGCGTTACCAGCTCCCCCTGTCTTTCTAGCAGGTATGGAGCCAGCACAGGTGAGTGCATCATGGAATGTATTGATGGCCTAGGCCTCTGGACTGATGCTAGTCTCATGCCTTTGTGCCGAAGCTGAGCATAGAGCCTCATATGCTGAGGTGTGTTTCACATGTATGCAGTCAGGCCTTGGACCTCTAAGCTATGATAAGGCCATATGTCCAGGCTACATCTCATGATTTGACTTCAGTTAGTTGCAACTTAACTACTCCATCCATAGGAGGACGCATAGTGTTAATGCAGCACATAGTCTCCATGAAGACTGCCCTCCAGCTGGGGTGCATTAATTAGCTCCTTCGGGTGGGGTCAGTCTGACAATTGAGAACTACTATTCAGGCTTGAGATTTATCTGGAACTCTGAGAGATTGCTCTCTTGGCTCTAACTGGGACCTGGTCTCTTGTTTGGACACCTTCAAGCATGGTATAGCAGTTGTACTGCAGCATAGTGCCTCTATGCATCATATTGAGTGCCTCTGTGCATCATATTGAGTGCCTCTGTGCATCATATTGCATCAGAGTGCGACATCATAGCGCTTCATAGTGCCTTTGTGTCATGTTACATCATATATCATATTGCATCATTGTTCCTCAATGCATCTTATTGAGTGCCTCTGTGCATTGTACTGCATCATAGTGCCTCTATTCATCATTTTGAGTGCTACTGTGCATTGTACTGCTTCATAGTGCCTCTATTCATCATATTGAGTGCCCCTGTGCATTGTACTGCATCACGGTGCCTCTATTCATCATATTGAGTGCCCCTGTGCATTGTACTGCATCATGGTGTCTCTATTCATCATATTGATTGCCCCTGTGCATTGTACTGCATCATAGTGCTTCATAGTGCCTTTGTGTCATATTACATCATATATCATGTTGTCTCTATGCATCATATTGAGTGCCTCTGTGCGTGGTACTGCATCATAGTGCTTCTATGCATCATATTGATTGCCTCTGTGCACCATATTGCATCAGAATGCTTCATAGTGCCTTTATGTGTTATATTACATCATTTATCATATTCCATCATTGTTCCTCTATGCATCATATTGAGTGCCTCTGGGCATCGTATTGCATCATAGTGCCTCTAGGCTTCATATTGAGTGTCTCTGTACATCACATTGCATCATAGTGCCTCTATGCATCATATTGAGTGCCTCTGTACATCACATTGCATCATAGTGCCTCTATGCATCATATTGAGTGCCTCTGTACATCACTTTGTATCATAGTGCCTCTATGCATCATATTTATTGCCTCTGTGTATCATATTGCATCAGAGTGCTTCATAGTACCTCTATGCTTCATATAACATCATATTGCATCATAGTGCCTGTGTGCATCATAGTGCCTCTATGCGTCATATTACATCATAGTGCCTCTATGCGTCATATTACATCATGGTGCCTTTGGGCATCATAGTACTTCATAGTGCCTCTATGCATTATATTACATCATAGTTCTACATAGTACTTCTATGCATCATATTACATCATATTGCATCAGGGTGCATCTTGGTGTTTCATAGTGCCTTTGTGCAGCAGATTGCATCATGGTGCTTTATAGTGCCTCTATGCATCAGGTTGCATCAGGGTGCATCATACTGCATGGGTGTCTTTGTGCATTATGTTGCATCATACTACATGAGTGTCTTTCTGCATTGTATTGCATCATATTACATCATAGTGTCTATATGCCTCATAGTGTCTTTCTGCATTACATTGCATTATATTTCATCATAGTGTCTTTGTGCATCATATTGCATCATAGTGTCTTTCTACATTATATTGCATCATATTACATCATAGTGTCTTTCTGCATCATATTGCATCATAGTGTCTTTGTGAATTATACTGCATCATAGTGTCTTGGTGCATTTTATTGCATCATACTGCATCATAGTCTTTGTGCATTATATGCATCATATTGTAAGTCCGCAAGGACTGGGTTCTCTCCCTTCTGTATCACTCTGTCATTGGAAATTTGTTTACTGTAGACTATATCTATAACTTTGTGTGTAGCCCCTTCTCATGTACAGCACCATGGAATTAATGCCGCTATAATAATATTGCATCATAGTGCTTCTGTGCATATTGCATCATAATGCTTCAGTGCCTCGAGATGTGTCATTCGTGTGTCATAGTACCTCAGTGCTTCATAGTACATCGGATATTGTGGTTTTGCGCCTCTGGCTTAGACCTTCTGACTTGTGCCTTATTGCGTCGCCGTACATTGTATGGTCGGCCCACCACTTCACTTTTGTCTCGGGCCAACTCCGGTTATAGAATCCTCATATTTTAGGACCCAGGTCCAGCTTCGGTTGCTTCATTCCTTGCAACTGGGCTTAGCCAGACGAACAGCTATGCCTGAATTGGCCTAGTAACTTAGCATTTCTTCAGGATTGGAACAGAACTCTCAAGTGAGTTACTGCCTTGAGGACTAAAGGCAAGTCTCTTCCATAGTTGGCTTTAAAGGGAGACAGACGTCTTTGGGGCTCATCCTGTAAGTGGACATACTACTGTGCTGAAAGCAGGAAATCTCATGAGGTGAAAAAGAATCCTTCCCGACTCCACATATGGCAGTCGGACTAGTTTCCTTGATCAACACCCGGTAAACAGATTCTTGACCCCTAAATCCATTGTATTACGTTTACCAGGGACGGCATTATTGCCTTTGTACTTTATGGCAAATCGGCGGCACTGTCATGTGGCAGAAGATCCCATACCCACTGCTCGTACAGCAGTCAGGGCTCCTAATGTAAAAGAATCTGTATCCAGGACTCTTACAGTTGAGGCCTCATAGTCCTTCTGACTCACAGTAAAAAATCTCCCTCTCGAGGGGAAGGAAACTACTTCCCTCTAGTTTTAGAATATGGTTCCTCCCACCAGGGCAGTCGGGGTGTATAAACATCTCTAAGAAAATTGCCTTTTACGATATAATATATAAATAAGTTGGCACATACTGTATATATAATGTCGTAGCTAATAACTCATATAGAGACAGTCAAATATCCTGTGTCAAAGGATTTTTACCAACATCCTTCCCCCCCCCACCGCTTACTGTCATCGATTCCAGAGTCCAGACTTCCCGTGTCTAACATCAGTAAAGCAAGAGTGGTGATCCATATCTTCCTTTTAACACTTCTACCGAGAAGCCCAATGTTGGTACTAGCAGGAGATATTACCTGCCAGATGGAGTATTTCCTTAGTTCCAATAATATCCAACCCTTACTGGGGGTTGAGACCTCTAAGGTTTCGGAGTAGACATGATCTCCAGAATGAGTAGGGTACATACATCCCAATGCTCTGCCATTTTCCATGTACTAACTGTTATTTGGCTTGATCTTTCAGCAGTCCAGGGTCTCTGTCCTGCAGGTCTCCTCGTAGTATGGTAAGCCGGTCTCTAACCAAGGTTTAATCTGAGCCAAGAGGACCAATGAAGGAACAGTCCCGTGTTGTTAAGCACATCCAGCCGATTACTGGTCTGTACAGTCCTCATTGTGTGGTGACTGTAACTATCACAATATTTTTGCTGGGCAATAAGATTTTTAAGGCTATTCTGTGGCTGCGGTGTCTATATCTATCACAATAACTGTAATTCTCTGCGGTTCATTAGTGGTATTGGGGTACAACGGCTGTGTTTCACTCTCCGTCTCTGCGGCATATCTTGTTTACCACATTCATACTGGAATTGGCCATTATAAACATATATCGGACACTCACTACTGTGATTATCTTTACGAATTTCTTTAGATATCTATATTTCTTTTTGATCTTTCAGATCATTTCTATATCTAACCTGGTTCTTACCTGGGACTTTGGTCCTTGAGCTTCTGTTCCCACCCTGGGATATTTCTTTGGTATTCTCCATAGTGCTGTCCTGAGGGACGTAATGGGAAAAGGAAATTAGACCTACCGGTAATTCTATTTCCAGGTAGTCCCTCAGGACAGCACCCTTAATTCCCTCCCTTATGTTTCTCTTTAGGATTGCACGGGATCAATCTTCGGCGGATGGTCCGTCGAGTTGCCAAGGCTAGAGATAAAGAAGAAGTTGTTCAATGGTTTCTTACATACGCGTTTGTAAGGGCGCGTTTAGACCATTTCCTGCCATCCTTCGGTGGTACTTTGAAAAAACACTGGAGGGTGGAGGTGGGAGGGGCCTTTTAACCTCTCTGTGATCCTGTCCCGCTATAGGTCAAGGGAGGACGTCCTCCATAGTGCTGTCCTGAGGGACTACCTGGAAATAGAATTACTGGTAGGTCTAATTTCCTTTTTCACACTTTGACGGATTTTTACTGACGTCGCACGACTGAAGTGTGAAAGAGGCCTAAGAGGTAAAGATTAATATAGCGGTTGATATACTATTGGTGCCACCTGTGAAGTCATACAGGGAGCTCAAGAGGTAAATAGGTGGAATTGTGCATTATGATTAGTTATTCGACTGCAAATGGCCCATGTACAGTGGGGAAAAAAAGTATTTGATCCCTTGCTGATTTTGTAAGTTTGCCCACTGACAAACACATGAACAGTCTATAATTTTAAGGGTAGGTTAATTTTAACATCGAGAGATAGAATATCAAAAATAAAATCCAGAAAATCACATTGTATAAATTATCTAAATTTATTTGCATTTTGCAGTGAGAAATAAGTATTTGATCCCTCTGGCAAACAAGACTTAATACTTGGTGGCAAAACACTTGCTGGTAAGCACAGCAGTCAGACGTTTTTTGTAGTTGATGAGGAGGTTTGTGCACATGTCAGGAGGAATTTTGGTACAGTCCTCTTTGCAGATCATCTCTAAATTATTAGGAGGCTGTCACTTGGCAACTCGGAGCTTCAACTCCCTTCATAAGTTTTCTATTTGATTAACCCCTTCATGATGGAGCCCTTTTTCAGTTTTGCATTTCTGTTTTTTGCTCCCCTTCGTCCCAGAGCCATAACTTTTTTATTTTCCATCAATATGGCCAAGTGAGGGCTTGTTCTTTGCAGGACAAGTTGTACTTTTGAATGACGCCATTGGTTTTACCATATTGCGTACTCAAAAAAGGGGAAAAAAATCCAAAGTGCGGTGAAATTGCAAACAAAAGTGCAGTTCACAACTATTTTTTGGATTTTGTTTTTACCATGTTCACCAAATGCTAAAACTGACCTGCCATTATGATTCTCCAGGTCATTACAAGTTCATAGACACCAAACATGTCTACATTCTCTTTTATTTAAGTGGTGAAAAAAAATCCAAATTTGTTAAAAAAAAAGTTCCGTCATTTTCCGAGACCCCTAGCGTCTCCAATTTTCATGATCTTGGGTTGGGTGAGGACTTATTTTTTGCGTGCCAAGCTGACTGTTTTATTGATACCATTTTGGTGCAGATATGATCTTTTGATCACCCATTATTGCATTTTAATGCAATGTTGTAGCTACCAAAAAAAAACGTAATTCTAGCGTTTTGACTTTTTTCTCGTTATGCCACTTAGATATCTAGTTAATTCATTTTTTATATTGATTTATTCAATAGTCTCCATGGGAGACTAGAAGCTGCCATTACCCGATCAGCTCTGCTACTTACAGGCGATGATCAGATCGCCTGTATTTAGTAGAATTGCTGACTTGATATGAGCGCCGACCACCGAGCGGTACTCATAGCAATCCAGCAGTGACAACCATAGAGGTCTGCTGGAGACAACGAGTTGTCATGCCTACCCATCGGTGACCCGCAATTATGTGACGGGGTCACCGATGGGCAGGATTTCTGACTTGGCCACTTCATGACCTTAATGTGCTTCTTTTTTAGCCACTCCTTTGTTGCCTTGGTTGTATGTTTTGGGTCATTGTCTTGCTGGAAAACCCAACCATGACCCATTTTTACCGTCCTGGCGGAGGGAAGGAGGTTGTCATTCAGGATTTTACGGTACATAGCTTCATCCATTCTCTTATTGATGAGGTGAAGTAGTCCTATGTCCTTAGCAGAGAAACACCCCAAAACATAATGTTTCCACCTCCATGCTTAACAGTGGGGATGGTGCTTTTGGGTCATAGGCAGCATTTCTCTTCATGGAAACATGGCAAGTTCAGTTAATGCCAAAGACCTCAATTTTTGTCTCATCTGACCACAGCACCTTCTCCCAATCATTCACAGAATCATCCAGGTGTTCATTGGCAAGCTTCAGACAGGCCTGCACATGCGTCTTCATGAGCAGGGTGACCTTGCGGGCACTGCAGGAGTTTAAACCTTTACGGTGTAATGTGTTACCAATGGTTTTCTCGGTGACTGTGGTCCCACCTGCCTTTAGATCATTAACAAGTTCCCCTGTGTAGTTTTAGGCTGATATCTCACCTTCCTCATGATCAAGAATACCCCACAATATGAGATTTTACATGGTGCTCCAGACCAATGTCATTTTCTTACTATTGCACCAACAATTGTCTCTTTCTCACCCAGAGTCTTAGTTATGGTTTTGTAGCCCATTGCAGCTTTGTGCTGGTCTATGAACTTGTCCCTGACATTCTTAGAAAGCTCTTTGGTCTTGCCCATGTTGTAGAGGTTAGAGTTTGACTGATTAATTGAGTCTGTGGACAGGAGTCTTTTTATAAAGGTGACTATGTAAGACAGCTGTCTTTAATGCAGGTAACGAGTTGATTAGGAGCGTCTAACTGGTCTGTAAGAGCCAGAACTCTTAATGATTGGTAGGGGATCAAATACTTATTTCTCACTGCAAAATGCAAATAAATTTATATAATTTATACAATGTGATTTTCTGGATTTTATTTCAGACATTCTATCTCTCAATGTTAAAGTTAACCTACCCTTAAAATTATAGACTGTTCATGTTTGTCAGTGGGCAAACAAAAT
This sequence comes from Oophaga sylvatica, assembly GCA_033576555.1. Taxonomy (NCBI): domain Eukaryota; kingdom Metazoa; phylum Chordata; class Amphibia; order Anura; family Dendrobatidae; genus Oophaga; species Oophaga sylvatica. The sequence continues at coordinate 229,649,412 of JARQOD010000001.1, read as the reverse complement.
CAGCAAGGGATCAAATACTTATTTCCCCCACTGTATTATTCCGGCGCAGGGCCTTCTTCTGCAATGATATGGAGCTAAAATGAGTTGCATGTCTTACTCAAATATGAAAGGTGGTCATATATCTTAGATTGTTGTTACTCCACTGCTTGTTTAAACAAAAATGATCTGTCCCAAATCCACCATAGACATTCTTGCTTGACATGGCCAGGCAGGGCCGCCATCAGGGCATTACAGCTCTTACTGCTGTATGGGGCCCGGTTAGCAGAAGGAAAGAGGGGGGCCCAGGCCCCCTGTCTTTTGTTTCAGCTCATCAGGCCCCAGAGTATTTTGTGCCAGAGCTCCGCCACTAGCGGCCGTGCAGTTCCAGGGCTACCTTCACCTCCTCTGTGATGTGCTGGTAAGTCTGACGGCATGTACGTGATGTCGTCATCGTGTATGCACTGTAATGTAAGACCTCAAGGGTGCCAGTCCAGAAGTGGAGCTGCAGGGGATCGTTTGAGAGGTTAGTATAGAAAACTTTTTTTTGTAATAGAATTTTTAAATGGTCTAGGGGAAGACCAAATTATGAATTGGGAGTGGGGGGGCTGAGCAAATGATGAATTGGCAGTGGGGGGCAGAGCAAATGATAAGTTGGGAGTAGGAGGGCAGAGCAAATGATGAAATGGCAGTGGGGGGCAGAGCAAATGATGAATTGGTTAGTAGGAGGGCAGAGCAAATGACGAGTTGGGAGTAGGGGGCAGAGAAAATCATGAATTGTTAGTGGGGGAGCAGAGAAAATGAACTTGGAGTAGGGGCAGAGCAAATGATAAGGGGAGATCAAATGATGCATTGGAGTATGGCGGCAGAGCCATGGCCAGTGTTTGGGGAAGGCAAACCAGGCAAATGCCTGAGGCCCCCACCTACAAAGGGGGCCCCCTGCATCTACAGCCCCTTTATGAAGTGCCCAGAGGGTGTACAGCAGTGAATAACGCTGTGCATCCTCTGTAATCCTGGAGCATCTCTCACACACAAACCCTGCAGCCCCCTCTCACTCTCTTTCTCTCTGCAGTCAGGTTAGAAATTGAGAGTGAGGGGAGGGGCCGATTACAGCTCAGTGACAGCGATGCCTGCAGCCTGTCTGTCATCATGGCTGCTCCTAGCACTGTACTGAGAATGGATATGCATAAGTGAAGCCGCAGAACCTGGTAAGTATACATGTATATGTGTATCTGTGTGTGTACATGTGCAGTATACACAGGGCCGGCTCCAGGTTTTTAATGGCCCCGGGCGAAAGAGTCTCAGTGGGCCCCTTTAACACAGACCACAATTCATTATGCTCTGATACGGCAGAGAAATATAGGTATAGTACAATGCCAAACACTTCACTTCTTCCATTACATGAGTGATATCTATTGTAAATTCTACAATAGCTCAGAAACCGCCAAATCCTCACAGCGCACAGTACAGACCGGACAGTACAGTCCTCCATACAATATTATGGGCACCACATAGTCCTCCATACAGTATTATGGGCCAAATATAATGCTCCATAAAGAATATTGGACCCCAAATAATGCTCCATACAGGATACTGGTCCCCATATAATGCTCCATACAAAATTCTCCTCTGCACTGTGCTGCGTTCTGCGCTGTTACGGCTCAGGAAAGGGTGCTGTGGAAAGACTCCCCATTATCATCATCATCATTTCCTCCCCATTATCATCATTATTGCCTCCCCATCATTATAATCATTGCCTCCCCATCATCATCATCATTGCCTCCCCATCATCATCGCCTCCCCATCATCATTGTCTCCCCATCATCATCACCTCTCCATCATCATCGCCTCCCCATCATCATCATCATTGCCTCCCCATCATCATCGCCTCCCCATCATCAACGCCTCCCTGTTGTGAATAGGTTTGAGATGAGTTCTGAGCAGAGGCTCCCTCTGGTGGTTACAAGCGGTACTAGTGAGGATTGGGAATCAGGTGTTACTGATTGGTCTTATTTGGGGGAGTCATTTTCCCATCGGGGTTGCCGGTGATCAATTGTTCTGGTCTGAATCCTTCTTTCCAGTTTCCCTTGTAGCCTGCTGTGTCGTGTCTGCATCTCCTGCTATCAGATAAGACAATTTCTTATTTTGTGTTTTTGCTATATTTTTGCATTTTGTCCTGCACTTCTGTGGGGGCCTTTTGGGTCCCCTCCGGGGGCTTTTGCCCTCTCAGTTTAGTCCAGCCACTGTGTTTTGTACTTTTGCTTTTTGCAGTTTTTTCAGTGGCTGCTGTTTTTGTTACACCAGAGAACTAATTTAGGTGGTAGAGGTCGTGTGATCTCAGGTGATTTTGAAATTAGTAGAGTTGGTGTTTTTCAGGGTTTTCTGGGATTGCAGTAAGTGCCCTTCCTGTCCTTTTCTATTTAGATAGTTTGGGCCCCAGCGTTTGCTCATACTATTTTCTTTCTGTGTCAGTATTTCCTCTTGTCTAACCGCCATTACATGTTTGGGGGCTTTCTATTATCTTTGGGGTTCTGCTCCGGGGCAGATAGCTTTCCTATTTCTATCTTTAGGTGTAGTTAGTTTCTCAGGCTGTGACGAGGCGTCTAGGACCATCGTAGGAACGCTCCACGGCTGCCTCTAGTTGTGGTGGTTAGTCAGGGTACTGCAATCTCATAGATTCCAACTGCTCTGGTGTATTTCCTTTTTTACCTGCACTCCTCAGCTACCGTAACATAACAGTATCACCGGCCATAAAAATTGTATGGTACTCACAGAAGGGAAAAAATATTTTGAAGGAAGAAAAGTTGTCAGAGATATTTTTCTGTTTGTTGCATTTTTTTTTTTTTTTTTTCCCTCTGTATCTCTGGGTGCTGGGGAGGATCTTTTCTCCCAATGGAGTTTGCACAGTTGTCTGGCCGTGTGGATCAGCTTGCCACTGAGGTTCGGAGTATTGCTGCATATCTTGCTAGGTTGCCTGTTGTGGAACCTAGGATCCCCATGCCAGATTTGTTTTCAGGGGATCGAGCTAAGTTTCAGAATTTCAAAAATAATTGTAAATTGTTTCTTGCCTTAAAATCTAAGTCCTCAGGAAACGCAGCGCAGCAGGTTCAAATTGTCATCTCTCTCCTGCGCGGCGATCCTCAGGATTGGGCTTTTTCCCTCACACCTGGGGATCCTGTTTTGAGTGATGTTGATGCATTTTTTCAGGCTTTGGGGTTATTGTACGATGAGCCTAATGTCACTGATCAAGCTGAAAAAGCCTTGTTGGCATTAAATCAGGGGCTTGATGACGCTGAGTTATACTGTCATAGATTCCGTAGGTGGGCAGTCCTGACCAAATGGAATGACGACGCTTTGGCGGCCCTTTTCCGGAAGGGTCTGTCGGATAATGTAAAGGATGTTATGGTGGGATTCCCTGTCCCCTCTGGTCTCAATGATTCTATGTCATTAGCGATTCAAATTGACAGACGTTTGCGTGAGCGGAGAAGTATGCGTGGAGTGGTGTTGCCTTGTGAGCCAGCTGCTGAGCCCATGCAGTGTGATGGAGTGGTGTCTGGGGCACAGCGTCATGAGTTTCGAAAGCGCAATGGGTTATGTTTCTACTGTGGTGATGCCTCTCATGCTATTTCAGTCTGCCCTAAGCGGGGAAGACGTTTTGCACGCTCAGTTGTCTTGGGTAGTGTTCAGACTAAGTTTTTATTAACTGTCACTCTGATATGCTCTCTGTCCTCATTTTCTGCTCAGGCTTTCGTTGATTCTGGAGCAGCTATTAACCTGATGGATTATGATTTTGCTAAACATTGTGGATTTCCCTTGATACCCCTACAGAAGTCTATTCCCCTACTGGGGATCGATTCTACCCCTTTGGCTGAGAATAAACCCCAGTTTTCTACTCAGGTGATAATGAGGGTTGAACCTGATCACCAGGAGTGCTGCAAATTTTTGGTTCTATATAATCTGCATGACATTATCGTGCTGGGTTTCCCTTGGTTACAGTCTCATAATCCTGTTTTGGATTGGAAATCTGTGTCTGTAACCAGTTGGGGCTGCCAATGTGTTAATACCAACACTCCTGTTTTTTCTGCCTCCCCCCAGGCTGAGGATGTTCCTGACTTTTTGTTTGATTTTTCTGATGTGTTTAGCGAAAGTAAATCTGCATCCTTACCTCCCCATAGGAGCTATGACTGCGCTATTGAATTAGTGCCAGGTAGTAAATTCCCTAAGGGTCGCCTTTTTAACTTGTCTGTACCTGAACATGACGCTATGCGGTCTTATATCAAGGAATCATTGGAGAAGGGTCATATCAGACCATCCTCTTCACCCTTAGGTGCCGGTTTTTTCTTTGTGGCCAAAAAAGATGGTTCATTAAGGCCGTGTATTGATTATCGTCTCTTGAACAATATTACTGTGAAATATCAATACCCGTTACCCTTGATTTCTGACCTGTTTTCCAGGGTGAAAAACGCTACTTGGTTTACCAAGCTTGACCTCAGGGGGGCGTATAACCTTATTCGCATTAAGCACGGGGATGAATGGAAGACGGCATTTAACACCCCTGAAGGGCATTTTGAGTACCTTGTGATGCCCTTTGGGCTCACTAATGCTCCTTCCGTCTTCCAGTCCTTCATGAATGACATTTTCAGGGATTTTGTGGACAAGTTTCTGATTGTTTATTTGGATGATATCTTGATTTTTTCTAATGACTGGGACTCTCATGTGAAACATGTTCGAACTGTATTCCAGATTTTGAGAGAGAATGCTCTGTATGTGAAGGGATCAAAGTGTCTTTTTGGCGTACAGAAGATCTCATTTCTGGGATTCATTTTGTCCCCATCTGTTATTGAAATGGACCCGGTCAAGGTTCAGGCCATCTGTGATTGGGTCCAACCTACTTCATTAAAGGCTCTTCAGAGATTTTTGGGTTTTGCCAATTTTTATCGTAAATTTATTGGTAATTTCTCTGTTATTGTTAAACCATTAACTGATTTGACCAGAAAGGGTTCTGATGTGGTGAATTGGCCTCCTGAGGCAGTCTCTGCGTTTCAGGAACTTAAGCAGAGATTCACTTCTGCTCCTGTTCTACGGCAGCCTGATGTTTCTCTGCCATTTCAGGTGGAGGTTGATGCCTCTGAAATTGGGGCAGGTGCCGTTTTGTCCCAAAAAGATCCAGAGACCTCTAAAAGTAACCCTTGTGCCTTTTTCTCTCGAAAATTTTCTCCTACTGAACGTAATTATGACGTGGGTAATCGGGAGTTATTGGCCATGAAGTGGGCTTTTGAAGAGTGGAGACATTGGCTGGAGGGAGCCAAACATCAGGTGGTGGTCCTTACGGACCATAAGAATCTGGTCTATCTGGAATCTGCCAAGCGACTCAATCCTAGACAGGCCAGGTGGGCCTTGTTTTTCACACGTTTTAATTTTGTGGTTTCCTTTCTTCCTGGCACTAAGAATGTTAAGGCGGATGCCCTCTCGAGGAGTTTCCTTGCGGACTCTCCTGAGCTATCTGATCCCTCTGTTATTTTGAAGGAGGGTGTAGTTCTTTCCGCCATCTCGCCTAATTTGAGACTTGCTCTGGAGGGGTGTCAGGAGGATAGGCCCGAGCGCTGCCCTGTTGGAAAATTGTTTGTCCCGGACCAATGGAAAAAGAGTGTGATGTCTGAGATTCATTGTTCCGCATTGGCTGGGCATCCCGGAATTTTTGGTACCAGAGACTTGGTTAGTCGGTCCTTTTGGTGGCCTACCTTGTCTCGCGATGTCAGGGAATTTGTGCAGTCCTGCGGGACTTGCTCTCGCTCCAAGCCTTGCTCTCGCTCTAGTGGTTTGTTGATGCCATTGCCTGTGCCCAAGAGACCATGGACCCATATCTCTATGGATTTAATTTCCGATCTTCCTGTTTCTCAGAGAATGACCACCATCTGGGTAATTTGTGATAGGTTTTCCAAAATGATACATCTTGTGCCATTACCTAAGTTGCCTTCCTCCTCTGAATTGGTGCCGTTGTTCCTTCAGCACGTGGTTCGTTTACACGGCATTCCTGAGAACATTGTGTCTGACAGAGGAGTCCAGTTTGTTTCCAGATTTTGGAGGACTTTTTGTTCTAAACTGGGTGTTCAATTGTCTTTCTCCTCGGCATTTCATCCTCAGACCAATGGTCAAACTGAGAGAACAAACCAGACATTGGAGACTTATCTAAGATGCTTTGTGTCTGCTGATCAGGATGACTGGGTCTCTTTTTTGCCTTTGGCTGAGTTTGCTCTTAATAATAGGGCTAGCTCTGCCACTTTGATGTCTCCGTTTTTCTGTAATTCTGGGTTTCACCCTCGATTTTCTTCAGGACAGACGGAGGCTTCTGTCTGTCCAGGTGTTGACTCTGTTGTTGAGCGTATGCAGCAGATTTGGGACCAGGTAGTGGAGAGGTTGTCCCTCTCTCAGGAGAAGGCCCAGCGGTTTGCTAACCGGCATAGGACTGATGGTCCTCGGTTTAAAGTGGGGGACTTGGTCTGGTTGTCCTCAAAGAATATTCCTATGAGAGTAGCATCTCCTAAATTTAAGCCTAGGTTCATTGGACCTTATAAGATCATGGAGATTATTAATCCTGTTTCTTTTCGTTTGCTTCTTCCAGGGACATTTAAGATCCATAACGTGTTCCACAAGTCCTTGTTGAAGAGGTTTGTTGAGCCAGTGGTTCCTGCTGCTGTGCCTCCTGACCCTGTTTTGGTTGAGGGCAATCTGGAGTATGTGGTTGAGAAAATATTGGATTCTCGTTTTTCTAGACAAGACTCCAGTATTTGGTTAAATGGAGAGGTTATGGTCAGGAAGATAATTCTTGGGTGTTTGCTTCGGACATCCATGCTAGGAGACTTATCCGTGCTTATCATAGAACTCATCCTGACCGACCTGGTTGCTCAAATGAGGGTTCGGTGACCCCTCCTCAAGGGGGGGGTACTGTTGTGAATGGGTTTGAGATGAGTTCTGAGCAGAGGCTCCCTCTGGTGGTTACAAGCGGTACTAGTGAGGATTGGGAATCAGGTGTTACTGATTGGTCTTATTTGGGGGAGTCATTTTCCCATCGGGGTTGCCGGTGATCAATTGTTCTGGTCTGAATCCTTCTTTCCAGTTTCCCTTGTAGCCTGCTGTGTCGTGTCTGCATCTCCTGCTATCAGATAAGACAATTTCTTATTTTGTGTTTTTGCTATATTTTTGCATTTTGTCCTGCACTTCTGTGGGGGCCTTTTGGGTCCCCTCCGGGGGCTTTTGCCCTCTCAGTTTAGTCCAGCCACTGTGTTTTGTACTTTTGCTTTTTGCAGTTTTTTCAGTGGCTGCTGTTTTTGTTACACCAGAGAACTAATTTAGGTGGTAGAGGTCGTGTGATCTCAGGTGATTTTGAAATTAGTAGAGTTGGTGTTTTTCAGGGTTTTCTGGGATTGCAGTAAGTGCCCTTCCTGTCCTTTTCTATTTAGATAGTTTGGGCCCCAGCGTTTGCTCATACTATTTTCTTTCTGTGTCAGTATTTCCTCTTGTCTAACCGCCATTACATGTTTGGGGGCTTTCTATTATCTTTGGGGTTCTGCTCCGGGGCAGATAGCTTTCCTATTTCTATCTTTAGGTGTAGTTAGTTTCTCAGGCTGTGACGAGGCGTCTAGGACCAACGTAGGAACGCTCCACGGCTGCCTCTAGTTGTGGTGGTTAGTCAGGGTACTGCAATCTCATAGATTCCAACTGCTCTGGTGTATTTCCTTTTTTACCTGCACTCCTCAGCTACCGTAACATAACACCTCCCCATCATCATCGCCTCCCCATCATCATCGCCTCCCCATCATCATCACCTCCCCATCATCACCATCACTACCTCCCCCCACCACCATCACACATACAGCACCACACACAGACAGCACCACAGCACTCTCTCACATACACACACAAAGCACCGCACTACATACACACACACTGATACATACACACACACACACATCTCACCTGTCTGGCGTCCGCGCTCTCTCTGCCACAGCCGGCCGCTGAATGATGACATCATTCAGCGGTGCTGCTGTGAGAGGAAGCGCGGGCGCCCTGCAGGCACCCCCTGGAGCCCGGAGCTGCGGCAGCAGAGGCACGGGGAGAGGTAAGTATTGCTTCCAGTGGGTTCTGCCTGAATCCCATCTAGAGCCATTGATTGCAATGACAGGAATGGAGCTCACATGAATTCCACACGTGATGTTTTTCTTTTCTGAATGTGTCCGTGTGTCCCAACAGCCACAGAAAAGTGAAACTTTTAGATGGAAAAACAGAAACAGACTCTGAGGGTAGGTACTTATGATCAGTAATCGCTGCGGGTTGGGCGCTGTGTACTTGTGCAGCATCCAGATGTTACAGCATAGTGGATGTGATCTCAAGAAATCCTATGCCCACTATGCGTGCACCGATGCCCGTGGCTTACCAGATCTCAACATGTCTATTTATCTTGCGGAGACGCGATAAATGTCACCCATACAATGTATTGGTCGCAGTGAATCCGCACCGTTCAGTGATCACATGTGGAGTCACCTGCGTTCAGTAACCGACAGCGGACATGTGTGTGGCCCAGCTGCGCTTGGTACACATGTTTCCAGGAGAGTGCACAGGAAGGTAATTGTGAAAACCTGATATTCATTCACGCACACTTCCCAACATTGCCACTAGAGGGCATCTTAGACTATTTAAGTTAGTGTGACGTAGCAGATTAGATCAGTTTAGTTTCAGTTTCAGTCAGAGCTGAAGTGAGACATTCCAGTCAAGTGTCTTGTCTTGGAGGGAGAGGAGAAAAGACTGATATCTGACGGAGCTCTAGTAGCTCATCTTGTACTGAAGTGGAGGCTAGTACGAGTGGGAAGGAATCACTCTAGCCTAGTCAGAGCTACATCTGAATCTGAAGCTGTTACTCAGAACAAGCTGCCTGTGTTCCCTAAGAACGTGGAAAGTGACTCTCAGAGCGAGCATTGAAATCAGTTTGACAGAGTTCCTGATAGCCACTCTGGACAGAGTTTTAGAAAGGAAAGAAGGAAGGGGACTACAGCAGTTGTAACAACGAGTCAACTGAGAACAGGTCAGTGAGCACTGAAGGAAAGCTGACATCTACACCTACTGCTACCCGTGTTTATGTTAAGGGCAAGAGCAGGGCGACAGGCGAGTGGAGAAAGAAGGAAAAGTGACTTAGGTGACAGATCACCTTCACTCAGTTATCCGGACACCGGGTCCGAAGCATTGCTAGTACTTCACGGCTAGTGATAGAAAATCCGGAGGCCTTGCTGGACTTCAAGTCACAGAAGGTAGCCCTAAGTGTTGATACGTAACTGGAGTCAGGGAGAACAAGGACTTTGAGCAGGACGCTGCAATAGGAGGACTTCGTTCTTGCCAACATCTGATTATCAGAGACAGAGAAGGCTCTACCACAATGTCGACCGGGCGTAGCTGTTGCATCAGGAGTTAAACTTCGCTTTATGCAGGTTAGGACTCACATACATTTCGAGGAGAAAGGAGGCCTTAAACCTGCTCAGCAATTCCCTGAATGTGCATTCTCCAACCTGACCAGCTCCCTGGGATATACCTGCTAACAACAACAGTAAAGGTATGGAAAGAGATTGAATTGTGTGTGACTGACTTCTTTCCTGCACCCTGCACCACCATATACTTTGAGGGACCAGTCCCACCTGTGGGGGACTTAACATCTAGCTGCCTGCAACATCCCCTCAGAAGATTCAAATAGCAGCGCTGGTCTTAGTGATCAGAAACCACATGTGGCGTCACGAACTGTTACTAAAATCCCCTGTAAATATCCCCCATTGTATGACCGCCCAGGGCCACGGACCGAGCTCTGCTGCCAGTGACATTCCCCATAGACTTCAATGGGCTCGGTGCCGAGTACCCCATAGCCCTGGTACCATGTTGTGCGCGTCACATGTGCTGCGTCCAAAGCTCTGCCAATTCCTGATCGTGTGCACCCGGCCTAAGAAAATAAATCAGTCAATTTCAGAAACAAAGCAAATTCATTTGACCTCTGCTTGTGTCAGTGCAGTCTGTGGCCCCTTCGGGGATTTATGTGAATCCTTTTTTGGGGGGATTCAGGCAGAGCCGCCCGATGCACTGCAGAAGCGCAGTGTGAACAGGGCTTAGTATACTATTGTGTGGAATAGTGCAGCCTACTATACTATTCCAGTGCAGCAGCCAGACACGGACACTGGCCAGACACGGACACCGGCCAGACACAGACACCGGTCAGACACGGACACCAGCCAGAAGACTTTTTTTTATAATCTGTTGCTGTCGTCTTTCAGCATTTCTGCAGCGTTTTTTCCCTATTCAAATGAATGGGACACAAAATTGCGAGTTAAAAGTCTGCAAAAATGCAGAATATTTCCTGCCAACATCAATCCGCAGCAAAAATGGTGCGTGTGAACAGACACTACAGGGGTTTTCTGATAATGTAAAAATAATTAGCATGAAATGGTAAATTTCCCTCGGCTCCAGCACTGATGCTCCGGGGGGTTCCGCCAGTCTCAGCACTGGGCTGCAGCGGTCTTGTGGCTCTGGGGGTCTCTCTCTGCAAGTCTTAAGGTACTGCCACACTAAACATTCCCGCTAACGATCACGATAACGACGCTATCGTTGGTGTGATCGTTTTAAGGTCGCTAGTAGCTGCCAAACTTGACGATCTCATTAACGACGCATCAGCAGTTAGCGATTTCTTTAACGACTTTGGCGGTCGTTGAGACATGCCACACTGCATGTACTGTGAAAGATCACGACCTCGATAGGCGTGACTGAGCGCGACCTTTTGCACGCCCCTCATCACAGATTGGTGGTCACTATTTATCTCATAGATATTTATCACAGCTCTCCCGCTTTGTGATTGGATGACCGCGTCATAAAAGACGACGTATCAGCACTCCTCTCCATTGCTCTCGAGCAGAAGCGGTTCTTTCAAATCTCCAGCATCGTTCCAGTGTGTCCTGCTAGCCGTTGTAGCTACTGCGATCCAGTTTGCGCCACTATTGAGGTTGCTGCGTTCCTGTCTATGGCGTTGGGTTTTTGCGATCCAGTCTGTGGCGTTATATCCTCTGCGATCCAGTTTGTGACGCTATTTTGTTTCCCTATTTTTTTTTTTTTTTTTTCAAATCACAAAAGTTTTGTAAGGTAGGTATTTTTTTTTGTCACATTTAATTTTAATTTTTTCTTTAATTTTACAGATCCATTTTTAGATCTCTGCTGTTGTTAACCATTGTCGTCCATCAATTTTTTTTTGCCATTGTTTTGTTCTGGCATTTTGTGATCCCTGCTGTTTTTTGCGTAATTGTTCATCTATGATTTTTTTTTTTTTTTAGCCATTGTTTTGTTCTGGCACGCCTACCACCACCATTTTATGATCCCAGCTCTGCCATTGTTTACTCCAGCTGCGCCCACAACCACCATTTTATGATCCCTGCTGTTTTTACCATAGTGGTCCATCTATGACTTTTATTTAGCTCTGTCAATGTTTGCTCCTGCTGCGCCCACAACCACCATTTTGTGATCCCTGCTGTTTTTTGCGTAATTGTTCATCTATGATTTTTTATTTTTTTTTGCCATTGTTTTGTTCTGGCACGCCCACCACCACCATTTTATGTTCCCTGCTGTGTTCTATGTTGTAGGCTATGTAAGCATTTTATTTAACCATTCTGGCGTTCTCACATAATCATTTTTTTATCACAGATGGCTGATAAGCAGGAATTTTTGCGGGAGTTTATCGAGCTGTACCGCTCTATGCCGTGCCTCTGGAAAATAAAGTCGGCTGATTACTGTAACAGGTTGAAAAAGAAGGACGCATACCAAAAACTTGTGGAGCTCTGCAAGAACCGTTACCCTGATGAACCGGCGGATGAGTCATCGGTGAAAAAACGCATTCAGGCCCTCCGCACAGTGTACAAAAAAGAGCTAAATAAAGTAATAAATTCTACCAAATCTGGAGCGGGGGCCGAAGATGTTTATGTCCCCCAACTGTGGTACTTTGATCTGTTTGCTTTTACAAGGGACCAAGAAGTACCCAGACAAGGGACATCCATGTCGGATCTAGACCCAGTGATCCAGCCGGACACCCCTGTCATACATGTAAGTACCCTTGTATTAAAACACATTTTAATGTACATGCCAAAGTGGACTTAAATTTAAAAAAAATTATTGTGAAATGTAGATAAAATGGCTGAATTTATCCCTTCATGTACTGAGAATTTATGTAGCTCAACGGTTGAGGCCTGTCCATTTACTAGTGTCGTTTTCACATTTTTGCTGTATATGGGTGTTATAGTGTGAAGATTAATTTCTTTGTCTTTGTGATTTACTATTTGTTTTTTGTTCATGCAGGACACAGAAGAGGCGGTCTCCACACCTCCAACTGAACAAGACAGCATGGCGTTGATCCAAGATGAAGAAGAAACCACCATCCTCATCTGTTCGGCGCCGGCTTTCACTTTCAGGAAGGAAAAGGAAGGCTCCCACCTCAGCTACCACCTCGGCTCCCACCTCGGCTACTCCTGAATTGGTGGAAATTGCGAAAAAATTTCTTACGGCAGAAAAAGACCAAACTAAAATAACAGGGTTTGCATACTTCGCTAATGAGAAGCTACCTACACTGGATCCTGTTCAGCGGCTTCATGCAGAGAGACTCATGTTTGAGGTACTGACTCAAGCGTCTTTTGGAAACCTGGATAACAGATATGTTGTCATGCCAAGACCACAGTACCCGGACTACTCATGGCCGAATCCTGTGCCGAACCCAATTGGGCAAAATCCTGCAAACCCAAACGTTGTTGCTCCCCCTTATTTTTATACACCGCAGAGGCAGCGTGGTAATGGCAACGATCCATCTTACCAGCAGTTGTAGTTTTTAAAATGTTTTACAAAACTTTTTTTTGTTGTTTACATTTTTTTTACATTGATACCTTTTTTAATAAAAATCATACTTATCTAATGAATTGTGGTCTTTTCTTATGTGATGTCAACTATTAAAATGTTGTATTTTTATTACATCTACTTGTCACACATGGGGTCATGGGAGTACCAGCTATCATAGGTGTTCCATCATAGGGCAAAAATGAATTGAAAAAAATTTCAAAAATTAACATTTCTTTTAAAGGCCCCTGGTCACACTAGCGCTAAAACCTTATACTAAAAAATAATACACCACACCTGCGTAGATTAACGTAAAATAGAAAATATATATTTTTCTCATATATATATATATTTTTTAAATAAATCAAATTTAAATAAAAACCAAAAACAGTAACATAACAAAATAAAAAAATATATACAAAATATTAACAAAATAAAAGTAATAAACAAAAAAAAAAATTAATGAGGGCCCCGGACTCCAGGAAATACCCTCTCCAGCATCACCCCGTGTTGATGCACAGCTCCCAAGGCACTTTGCAGCGCTGCCACCGCTGTTTGCATGGCTCCCACCGCTGTATTTATGGCTCCCACAGCGCTGCTCATGGCCGCCGTCAGCCGGCGGTGTGACAGGAACAGGTCCTGGGCAGTTGGGATTTCTGTGGAGGTAAAGGTAACAGTTAACCAGGGAATTCTGTTGCAACATCAACATGTTATGTTTGTTAACACTTACGGTTTTCCTCAGAGGAACCGCTGACCGCCCACCCAGGACCTGTTGCTCCGCCGGCTAGGGGAAAAAAAAAAAATTATATCACAGCAGTCATTACACATAAGACCTTACAAAGTTCTCAAACTTGTCTGAAGATTATATAATGTGCGTTTATTATCTGATGGGGAGCCTGCATCCGTGTCACGGGATGATGCTGGAGAGAATGTATTTCCTGGGGTAGGGCTGGAACCCACAGAATCTGGAGGGGGGTTGCTGCCGGAGATGGGGTTGAAGGGTTGGAGAGGTGTGGTGAAGATGGTGGTGGAGGGGTAGCCGGGGAAGGAGATGGAGGTGGAGGGGTAGCTGGGGACGGTGGAGCCGCTGGTGCTGGTGAAGGTGGTGCTGTAAATAAAATATACAATTCAGTCAAATAATCCTTCTACTAACCCCGTTACTGCCAGTTCTTCCATCTATGCCTGTAAACCCCCTCACGACTGGTACTCCCTTCACTGCCTGCCCTATCACTGCTGGTACTCCCATCACTACTGGTCCTCCCGTTACTGCCAGTACTTCCATCTATGCCTGTAAACCCCCTCACAACTGGTACTCCCATCACTGCCTTGCCCCATCACTGCCGGTACTCCCATCACTGCGGGTGCATTGATATAGGTAGATAAGGCTACTTTCACACTTGCGTTTTTTTTGCGCAGCGCAACTTGCGCTATCGGATCCATGCGCAATGTTCCCCTATCTTTAACACGGCGGGCGCAGGGTCTAGCGCTTGCACGCGTTCATGTGCGTTTGTCGTGAGCTGCGCATTTTCCCGGTGTGCGCCCATACGCGCTAGACGCTACATGTTGCATTTTTTTTTCCGGTCAAAAAAGACAGAGATGATAGAGCCAGAGATGATGGAGATGATGGAGACAGAGATGATAGAGCCAGAGATGATGGAGACAGAGATGTTAGAAATGTGACACATAGACAACGCATGCGCCAAAAAAAACGCAAACGCTTGCAAAAACGCATGAAATCGCAGACAAACGCTGCGTTTTTTTGTCTAAATGCGCATGCTGATGCGACTAAATATCGCAGCTTTTACAAGCGTTTGCATGCGTTTTTTTAATGCGCTTCATGTGCGATCGAAACGCAGCGCAAAAAAACGCAAGTGTGAAAGTAGCCTAACCCACAAAACATAACCTCTCAAGATACCCTCATCAATACTCACTCAGAGGCCTGCGGAGCTGGGCCCGGATGCTGGCGACCCTCTCGCGTGAGCGGTATCGCAGGTCCGCCAGCTTCTTTCTGATCTGTGCTCCGGTCCGCCGAACATGAAAACGCCTCTCCAGGCCCCGCCGGATCCTCTGCAGGCATACCCTTTTGTGGTGCCTTGGATGCGCCACAGGTAGCCTGCAGCAGTGGTAATCCCACAGGTCCGTTTTTCTAACTAAAAAACGGACCTCCTCGTCCGTCCATCTTGGGCCGCGCTGTTTGTGTCTCACCGCCGCCATTGCCGCCATTACAAACAACAGCGCATTGGGCGACGCCAGCGCCATGAGGTCACAGCGTGCGCACGTTACGTGCGGCCACACTCGCGACGCAAAACGGTATTGCGATTGCAAAGTGACCGCAGCAGCCATGCGCACAGCAAACCACAGATATGAGATGCTGTTGCGATCGCAAAACAACGGTTACAAGCTAGGCGATCACAATGGCGTCTCATATCTGTATGCATATCTGTATAGCTGGAGCTAGTGACAAGTCACATTGCGATCACAATGGCGTCGCATATCTGTGCATATCTGTATAGCTGGAGCTAGTGAGAATAGTCACATTGCGATCACAATGGCGTCGCATATCTGTATGGCTGGGGGCTCGAGAATCTTTCACCTTGCAATCACAATAGCTTTGCATATCTGTATGCATATCTGTATAGCTGGGGCTCATGACAAGTCACATTGCGATCACAATGGCGTCGCATATCTGTATGCATACCTGTATAGCTGGAGCTCGAGAAGTCACATTGCGATCACAATGGCGTCGCATATCTGTGAATAGCTGTGATTCCCTGGTGAATGTTGACCTTTACCTCCCAAGAATTTTCAAGTATATTTAAAACAATTTTTTAATCTTTCTTTCATATATGACTAAAATATATATATTATATATTTAAACTTTATATATGCAGCTGTGATGTATTATCTGTTATATTTAATTATAATGTTTGAACGCTAGTGAGACCATAGGCCCTTAAAATAATTGTAAATATTTGAAGCTTTTTTCTTTGTTTTTTTAACAATTAACTCCTATGACTGATGGTACTCCCATGACCTCGTGTGTGACAAGTAGATACAATGTAAAACAAAAAATAGACAACAAAAAAGCCTTTGAAAAGATTTTAAAAACTGCAGCTGCTGGTAACATGTCTCTTTGCCATCCCCATTACTCCCTCCCCACATCTCACCCATCATTAGCCCTTCTCCCATATTGGTAAAATAATTGAAAAAAAAAAAGAATGCATTTTTGTAAAATAAAATTTTTTTATTATAAAAACATTGTTAAAAAAAGGGTAAAGTAAAACATTATCAAAATCAAACTAGACCTGATGCTGCCAACTCACTGCACCAGGCCCATTAAAGTATTGGCAGTACTTGTCTCGGCCGGCCTTCGCATTGTCCTTGCTCCTGACTTGATTGACAGGTTGAAGGCCTGCAATAGCGGGATCATTGTCACGCCATTCTCCGGGCACCACGTCACCATTGCTGTCCGAGTCCATGAAGCCTGGCGGACTGTAAGTTCCAGCATCGCGTTTGCGTAGAAAATTGTGCAGCACACAACAGGCCAACACCACAGAGTTTATCGATTCCAGCTTCATGTTGATTGGAGTGTGGAAAACCCTGAAGCGGTTGGCCATTATGCCGAAGGCATTCTCAACAACGCGCCGTGCCCTAGAGAGTCTGTAATTAAAAATCCGCCTTTCCCCTGTCAAAATCTTTTGTGGGTAAGGTTTCACAAGATGCTCATGAAGGGGGAAGGCTTCATCGCCCACAAAAACAAAGTTTAGGTTGGCGGTGGTGTCCATGTTGGTTGGCAAGTTAAGTTTATTATTAAACAACCGTTCACCAAAACTTGTGTGCTCCAAAACGCCACCATCAGAAACCCTTCCATTCATGCCAACATCAACGTCAATAAATTCATAATTGGCATTAACAAGGGCCATGAGGATCACGCTGAAGTAGCCCTTGTAATTATGAAAAAAGGATCCGCTTTTGGCTGGTTGCGTGATCCGCACATGTTTGCCATCCAAGGCACCACCACAGTTTGGGAACTGCCAAATCCTTTCAAAATCAGAGGCAATAATTTGCCATTCCGCCACTGATTTTGGAAATGGCATGTAGCTCCGTAAACTGCGGACGATGGCGTTGCATGTCTCCGGAATTAGTTCTCCAAGCAGCGACCGAGAAATTGCAGCAGAATATTGCAAATCCTTCATTGAACGTCCGGTTGCCAGAAATCGCAGCGTTACTGCCAAACGTTCCTCTGCTGAAACAGCTGCACGCATCCGGGTATCCTGCCGTTCAATGAGTGGCCTCACAGCTTCCAGTAGGAGCTTGAATGAATCCTCCGACATTCGTAGATAATTCCGGAAATCCTGCGGATTCTTCTCCTGCAACTCCCTCACTAGATGCATGTATGAGAATTTGGACCTCTGCTCCAGCCATTCCCTGGTCCACATGCGACGCTTTCGCTTGGAGCGCCTCTCTTCCACCTGAGCCTCTTCCTGTCGATCTGCCTCCATAGATAGTGCAACTGCCACAATCACACGCTCCGCGGTGGACAGGTTCATTATGTGCAACCTGTACGGTAAAGAAGAGAAAAGTTAATTACTAATTAATTACTATTAATAAAGTGTTTAAACAAAATAAAATAAAGAATAGAATAAAAAATATATAAAAAATAAAAAATTAAACTTTTCAGTTAACATTTAATATACAGTTTACAAATGTCTAAAATGGTGGGGGGTGTAAAATAAATAAAGCAGACGAAAAAAATAAAAAAATAAGGTCAGGGGTGTAAAATAAATAAAGCAGACGAAAAAAAAAAAAATAAGGTCAGGGGTGTAAAATAAATAAAGCAGACGAAAAAAAAAAAATAAGGTCAGGGTGTAAAATAAATAAAGCAGACGAAAAAAAAAATAAGGTCGGGGTGTAAAATAAATAAAGCAGACGAAAAAAAAAATAAATAAGGTCAGGGGTGTAAAATAAATAAAGCAGACGAAACAAAAAAAAAATTAAAAACCATTATCAAACAACATCACAAACAATATTTACCTTGAATCCAAATATCCCAAAGATCCAAATTCAAATGGGGATGGATGGTGCTCTAGCGACTCAGACAGGATCGCAAAACTCCGCCACACGATACTATCCTCGCAACAACGCACAAAGAGTCACCCATAAAGTGCTCTGGAAACAATGGATGGGGGCGAAGTTATTATAGCTGAGGTGATGTTGTGGTCACCAATCGGAGCTGTAGGGCGTTAACGAAAGAAAACAAAGTCCCGCCTGCGCCGCTGACTAATGCGTCGTTAACGAGGTCGCACATCGTTCACAAAAGGTGCCAAACACAGCGATATAGGCTCACCAGCGGGACGCCAACGATCAAAATACGGTCCAGAACTCTAGTGAACGATCAGCGAGATCACAGCAGGGGCCACGTCGTTGCTACATGCCACACACAACTACGTCGCTAACGAGATCGCTAAATAGTGACGTATTTTAGCGATCTCGTTAGCAACCTTGTTTAGTGTGGCATACCCTTTAGCACTGGGCTGCAGTTTTCTTGTGGCTCTGGGGGTCTCCGTCAGTCTTAGCACTGGACTGCAGTGGTCTTGTGGCTACGGGGATCTCTGCCAGTCTCAGCACTGGGCTGCAGTGGTCTTGTGGCTCTGGGGGTCTCCGTCAGTCTTAGCACTGGGCTGTAGGGTATTATGGCTTCACCTTATATTATAGCTGCAAAGTGAATAATAACCATCAGGGACCCCGAATCATCGGCAACGGAGCCAGATGGAATTTAGCAGAGTAGTTTGGGGGACATGTAGGACTTTTTTTTTAATCGCTTTTTATTCTGCTGTTTGTGGGGTAGGATGCAGAAAAAGACGGCAATTCTGCTAATGTTTTCTATTATGTGACTGTATAGCCCCGTTCACATGACCTATCATGCTTTTCACACATGCCACGTGTCCACTATTGAACCTACAGTGCTGCTCTCATGTCCGTGTTTTCCCAGCAGCACAGATGACAAGGGCCAATACAAGTCTATGGGTCCGTGTAAACGTGCCATCCTTGTGCTGTACATGTGCCGTCCGTGTGCTGTACATGTGCCGTCCGTGTGCCGTACGTGTGCTACGCCCGGCCGACATTGTGGTGAGGTCTTCTTGTGGACAGAACTAAGTCTATGTGGCTGATCAGGCCTGACTCCTGTTCTTCCTGACCCCGGTTAAGTATCAGCACTGAAGGGCTCCCTCTGTGACCTGAAGTCCAGCAGGGTCCCCGGTTTCTCCCACTAGCCGTGAAGGTACTAGCAAGCTCGGACCCGGTGTCCGGTTGTGCAGAGTGGAGGTCAGCTATCGTTGCTATATCACCTCAGTCACTCTTTCTTCTTCTTTACCACTCGCCTGTCGCCCTACTCACACCCTTAACATAAGCACAGGCAACAGTAGGTGTAGTCAGCTTCCTTCCGTCCACAGCTCACTGACCGTTCCTCAGTCGACTCGTTGTTATAATAACTGTAGCTCCCTTCCTTCTTCTCCTTCATAGGCTCTGTCCAGAGTAGCTATCAGGACCTTCCGTCAGACTGATTTCGTGCTCACTCCGAGAGTCACTTTCCTCGTTCATAGGGAACTAACAGTCAGCCTGTTCTGAGGTAACAGCTTGCCTTTCTTCCTCTGTCTCATCTGAAAAGAATCACAACTCATCTGAACACGCATTAGCTCAGACCAAGCTCTGACAGGAATTAACCACTGCTACGTCTCCCGCACCCTTATATATCCTAAGGCTCCCTCTAGTGGCACTACAGGGAAGTGTGAGTGTGAATGAATATCAGGTATTTGTGATTTACCTTACTGTGCATCCTCCAGGGAACATGTGTCACCAAGCGCAGCTGGGCCACACATCCCCCCTAGTTATATTCAGCACTCCCGGGCTGAAATAGAAAAGCATTTTTTTTTATAATAACATCAACAACATAACTCATCCCTTGCGGGAGGTAAGGACACTTTAACATTACATTGTGTACAAAGGACAATAGAAAAATATCAAAATACTTTCACAGTGCAAATAAATACAATATTCTTGTGGAGGACCCGCACCAAACCTCCCACGTGGGTCCTGGGTGGGCTGCAGGACTTCTCTGCTGCAAACCTCACTCAAGGCCACACCATACGGGTTTTTCTTCAGAGGTAGAATGGCTTTTACGTAAAACCAAGATGGGGCACCGAAGTGCTAACTATTTACAACTAAAGTTCTGTGCTGCAAGAGTCCTCAGCACGCAGTCCTTTGCATAAGAACATTTCACATTAATACTTCACATTACCCAACTGGGGTATACTACGCATCATACTATGCAAACATCATCACATATTATCAACATCCAATAAAGTGCAATTCTTCATAAACTTTTTACAGTTGCAGTAAACCCTGTCTGGGTCCTACTTTTCTTCTTTGCATATTGCGATTACACCTTCCATACCTGGGGCTGGAAGTATGCGGTGCGCTCTGGAACGCATTACCAGTAGATCATGTCCTGCTACCTGTGTCTGGGTAGCCACAGTCCTTTTTCCAATTTTGCGATCTGCTTGAGGCCTTACTGGTGCCTCTTCTAAGTACAGATTTGGCTCAGTTGAAGACGCACTAGCCTGCTGCGTTGCAGAATAGGACGCAGGATAGGATGCAGGCGCTCGCAGTGGCTCAGTTGGAGATGCGCCAGCAGGTTGCGACGCAGAGTACGATGCAGGTGCGCGGCCTGGCGCTGATGGGGCTGGGGCCTGGGACGCTGAGACACGGGGTACATTTCCAGCTTCAGGGACGGGGTCACTGACACGGGAGACATTCAGAGCATACCACCCCTTAAGACCCCAGTGTCGCGTGTAGGTGACAATATCCCCTATCATGAGATCCCTTCCCGGGTGTCCCTCTGGCAGGTGAGACTCCACATCCCTGCGGTTGACGAATACCTCCTGGTACAGGCCTGGTTCGTGAATGAACCCCCAGCCTCCCAGGAGTTTGAAGTCTCTGATGGCCCCCTGGCGCCGCGGTTCCCGGAGCGTACCTTTGTCTCGCCTTACGTTCTCTTTGTCGGCGAGATCCTTTTCCCGGTACCCCAGGCAAAGCTGCTGCGCCTCTCTCTGCTCCTGCTGCTGCCGCTGCTCCTGCTCACGGCGTCGCCACTCATTTTCCTTCTGGGCGGCGTATTCCACGTCGTCCAGGTACTCCATCTCTTCCCAGTCGATCTCCATCGCTGACAGCTGGGTCTCCTCCGTCGTCCCTACCGGGGGACTGCACTCTGCTGCGGCCTCTGGTTCCAGGCCTGGCTGGCACTCCGGTGCGGGCAGGGCCTCCTCAGCCTCCTTCCCTCCTGCCGCGTCCTCGGCGGACTCAGGATCAGCTCTTTCGGGGCCGGCCTCTGGGTCCAGTGGTGGCGCGGGTGGCAGCTGCGCATCTGGAGGGGAGAGCGTCGCGTCCCACAGCAGCCGCTGTTTCAGGGCACGCCAGCTTTTCTCCATCGCCTCCATTTCTGCGCGGTGTCGGGCCATGTCCCTCAGCACCGCATCCACCTCCTCCACCTTCTGCATTTTCTGGTCGTCCACCCGACCTGGGGACGGTTCAGGCACAGGCAGTAGCTCTTCAGGGGAACGTGGTCTGCTCACCGCCATTCCTCCACACAGCGTCTCCTGTCCTTCCGCCATCTCACTCCAGGCCAGACTGTGCTTCCCATCTGGAACAATCTGGTCCTTTCCGTGGAGGCGGGACTTTCGCTTTCTCTTCTTGGCATAGAGGATGAAGAGGAGGCGGATCTCCCTTGCAGTGGGGCAGGCTCGGACATTGTAATAGCACTTAGACAGCGCGCCCATCACTTTCGCGCCACAGGGGGGGGTATGCCCACGAAGGCACGCCCACCTTCTTCACCAGCGCCTCAGGGCGCGACTATGGCGGCAAAATGGCAGAAAATGGCACCAAAAATCACAAAAACTGCACACAGTCTTTTCTGCACAAAAACAGTCCACATAGGCACACAGGACTCACATGTAGTAAGCTTCGGATCCTGTTTGTGATGCCAAAGATGAGTCGCACACAGTACCAGGGCTTATGGGGTACTCGGCACCGAGCCCGTTCACTTCAATGGGGGAGAGGTCACGGGTAGCGCAGCTCGGTCCGTTGCCCTGGGCGCTCATTCAAAGGGGAATATTTACAGGGGATTGTAGGAATAGTTTGTGACGCCACCTGTGGTTTCTGATCAGGGTGATCAGCGCTGCGGGGTGAATCTTCTGAGGGGATGTTACTGGGCAGCAAGGTGTTAAGACTCCCACAGGTGAGACTGGTCGCTCGAAGTATATGGCGGTGCAGGGTGCAGGCAATAAGTCAGACACACACAAGTCAGTCTCTTTCCATACCTTTACTGGTGATGGTAGCAGGTATGTCCCGGGAAGCTGCTCAGGGTGGAGGATGCACATCCAGTAATCACTGAGTAGGTTTGAGGCCTCCTTACTTCTCAATGTGTGAGCTCCTAACTTGCATGAAGCGAAGTTTAACTCCGTGTAGAACAGCTACGCCCGGCCGACATTGTGGTGAGGTCTTCTTGTGGACAGAACTAAGTCTATGTGGCTGATCAGGCCTGACTCCTGTTCTTCCTGACCCCGGTTACGTATCAGCACTGAAGGGCTCCCTCTGTGACCTGAAGTCCAGCAGGGTCCCCGGTTTCTCCCACTAGCCGTGAAGGTACTAGCAAGCTCGGACCCGGTGTCCGGTTGTGCAGAGTGGAGGTCAGCTATCGTTGCTATATCACCTCAGTCACTCTTTCTTCTTCTTTACCACTCGCCTGTCGCCCTACTCACACCCTTAACATAAGCACAGGTAACAGTAGGTGTAGTCAGCTTCCTTCCGTCCACAGCTCACTGACCGTTCCTCAGTCGACTCGTTGTTATAATAACTGTAGCTCCCTTCCTTCTTCTCCTTCATAGGCTCTGTCCAGAGTAGCTATCAGGACCTTCCATTCAAACTGATTTCGTGCTCACTCCGAGAGTCACTTTCCTCGTTCATAGGGAACTAACAGTCAGCCTGTTCTGAGGTAACAGCTTGCCTTTCTTCCTCTGTCTCATCTGACAGGAATCACAACTCATCTGAACACGCAAATAAAAAGAAAATATACCAACAAACTACCTGCGCCTCCAAAAAAGAAGAGAGTCCCCGTATTAAACTAAAATTGTCCGTGGAAAAATGTTTAAGCAATATTAAGAGTCATAAATGCCAGTGCAGTCTGCTTACTTGCATGTTTCCAGGGAGGCTGATCAGAGAAGGAGGAAGTGCTTGCTTCGTGCGAGTAGTTTCTGGATCACACACATGAATGAAGCACACAGCAGTGCTGGAGCAGGGAGCGTCCTCCCTGTAGTTAGAATAAGCTTGCTGTGCGCGAGTGATCACGGTGGAAGTACTGAGCGGCGTGCTCCGGCCTCGAGACGCCGCTAGTCCGAAGCGAGCAAGACAGGGGCAGGGCAAAAAAGTTGGTGACGTCACCTGGGTATAGGAGGCTGGAGGGGTCAAAAACAACCGACGCGTTTCAAAGGTACACGGACCTTCTTCATCAGGGATTCTGACCTGTTGGTAGACCAGCCTTTTATACATGCATAAGCCCCACACCCCTCCCCCTTCTCTAGAAGGCTGAGAAAAAGATATTTCTAGTGAGAGATATGTGGATATTGATGAAATATTGGCCCCCCTAAAGGCTAGATATTATTTAAGGGTACAACTCGTACTACCTAATGGATAACTAAAACGTAAAACATTTATTCTTATTTGATTAAAATATACGGTTATATCCTACATAGATATAACTGTACCTGTTGAACAATAAATTATAACATGTGTTAAATAGATAAAATAGATAAAATAAGGTAACGCAAAATAAAACATTTTTGTTTAAAAGTCTGGGCCTTCCTAAAAACAAATTTGGGATGGGGTGCTAGAAGCCCACCAATTTTTTTGTCGCCCTGGAGAATAAACCAATATTTTGAAATTTTATTTGCAAACTTGGGGCACGGCCAGGAGAACCAGGAGATTGAACTGTACGCGTTTTCTTAAACACACCTTAATAAACCTTACAAAAATCTTTTTTAATCAGTGTTCACTATTGGTAGTAGTGTATTTTATAATAGTTCTTTCTCAACATATTTTTATAATACAACTCTACCATATAATAGTGTTTGGGTAGTAGACGTACATGTAGAAAATCATTTAGAAAATCATCTTAAATGTTGTATTAATAGGATTTTAAACAAAAATGTTTTATTTTGCGTTACCTTATTTTATCTATTTTATCTATTTAACACATGTTATAATTTATTGTTCAACAGGTACAGTTATATCTATGTAGGATATAACCGTATATTTTAATCAAATAAGAATAAATGTTTTACGTTTTAGTTATCCATTAGGTAGTACTAGTTGTACCCTTAAATAATATCTAGCCTTTAGGGGGGCCAATATTTCATCAATATCCACATATCCCTCACTAGAAATATCTTTTTCTCAGCCTTCTAGAGAAGGGGGAGGGGTGTGGGGCTTATGCATGTATAAAAGGCTGGTCTACCAACAGGTCAGAATCCCTGATGAAGAAGGTCCGTGTACCTTTGAAACGCGTCGGTTGTTTTTGACCCCTCCAGCCTCCTATACCCAGGTGACGTCACCAACTTTTTTGCCCTGCCCCCTGTCTTGCTCGCTTCGGACTAGCGGCGTCTCGAGGCCGGAGCACGCCGGTCAGTACTTCCACCATGATCACTCGCGCACAGCAAGCTTATTCTAACTACAGGGAGGACGCTCCCTGCTCCAGCACTGCTGTGTGCTTCATTCATGTGTGTGATCCAGAAACTACTCGCACGAAGCAAGCACTTCCTCCTTCTCTGATCAGCCTCCCTGGAAACATGCAAGTAAGCAGACTGCACTGGCATTTATGACTCTTAATATTGCTTAAACATTTTTCCACTGACAATTTTAGTTTAATACGGGGACTCTCTTCTTTTTTGGAGGCGCAGGTAGTTTGTTGATATATTTTCTTTTTATTTGCTCCAGTCTTTGGGCATCCTGGTTAGTCACCGCACAGCTACTGACCTATCTCCAGCAGCCTCTATCCATAGTGAACGCTCATATTGTCTTCACTCACCCAGCCCCCACCTTCTGAGGTAGCGCCAGTGTTATCTATCTTTTCTTTTCTCATCTGAACACGCATTAGCTCAGACCAAGCTCTGACAGGAACTAACCACTGCTACGTCTCCCACAGCCTTATATATCCTAAGACTCCCTCTAGTGACACTACAGGGAAGTGTGAGTGTGAATGAATATCAGGTATTTGTGATTTACCTTACTGTGCATCCTCCAGGGAACATGTGTCACCAAGCGCAGCTGGGCCACACAAGGGCATGCAAATATAATGAACCAGGGGAGCAGGAGGTGCAGAGTGGGGGCATTGAGGATGACGCAGTGTGACTGGTAAATAATTGGAGGAAAGTACAGGTGCTAATTAATTTATATATATGCAGGGAAAATTGACCTCCTGTTCGTCCATAGCGCTTAGACTGATGTCATAGACATAATGGAAGAGAGAAGAATTAACTGGGTAGAAAGGCAAAATGAGCAATTGTAAGTACACGGTGCTATATGATGTGATGATTGCAATATATTAAGATGATAAACATTTTGATGTGAGTGTGTGGCGCCCTGAGGGTCCAGTCGCCACAGAGATGTTGCATCGCACCCAGCGGTGTGACACCTGACTCTCAGGAAGGAGTGTAGGCGGACCCAATAGAATGGTCTAGCTCAGGCTGGTTAGAACAGGGTGTAGCTAGATGGATGTGAGGGGTTGAGGCAGCCTTGTGCTGCGTGTTAGTTTAGAGTTTCAGTTTGAGACAGGCAGGCAGTGAAGTGGGTACTGGCCTGACCTGCTACTCCTCTGGGTTCTTCTCAGGGAGCCGTGCTGAGAGAGCGAAGGGGTCCTGGGCAGAGACAGCAATTGAAGCTGTGCCCCCATCCTGAAGAAGGAAGGACCAGGCAAACATCGGGGAATGGTCCCTAGACTGGTGGGTCAGTTCAACGCCACTAGTAACACAGAGTATAGTGGGACTCTTCAAGGGCCACTAGCTACCATATTCCCATTCGGGAGGAAGCCTAGGGATCAAGGACGTCCAGGCATCCGAAGGTGTCTCGGTCTCCGTGAAGAGGAGAGCAGTGCACCGGGACATCGGGTCGTACCTGTAAACTGAAAGGATCCAATACTACCTCGTCCGAGGGCTCTGTGGTAGGGAGGTGCAGAGGGAGTAAGGAGTGTAGCACCAAGAAGCCGGAAAGGAACATAAAGGGAGTCTTTGGGAGTGTAACCAATCTACCTGAGGGTTACTGGACTACTCACTGGAAGGACACAGTGCCTGGCTGGACTCTGTAAAGCGCTTAACAGACTGTGAGTAAACCTTTGAAACTGCAACAGAACTGTTTCCCTGATTCTTCCAGCGACGCACACTCCACTCTGCTACATCACCCTGCACCATTGCTTTACCTTACATCTACCTGCCCTGGAAGGATACAGTCTTACCTGTAGAAGACTTATCATCTAGCTGCATAACACCATCCCTTCCAGAGGACCTGCACAGCAGCGCTGGTCACCCTGACCAGGTACTACAGGTGGCGTCACGACAAACTACACGAACATTTAATCCCCTGTAAATACATCCCCATTATAGTGAGCGCCCAGGGCCACGGACCGAGCTGCAGCTACCGTCACATCCCCCATAGAAGTCGACGGGCTTGGTGCCGAGTACCCCACGGCCCTGGCGGGCGGCTCAAGTGCTTCTTTAATATCTATAGGCACCCTTTAGAAGGGATTTATAAATGGAACTTGCTAGTTAATAAAGCCATGTGTTCACAGCAACATTTTCTCTAACATTGTAGTGTAAGAGAGAAGTAATTGACAGTCTGAGAGACAAAAGTACACTCGAGGTCTGTTATGTATTCAACATAGCGGATAATGATAAAAAATTTTAATTAGTAGAAGAACACAAGAAGGAAACTAATGTGGGAACTAATCCCATATTATTTTATAAGATTGTTGCCATTGATCAAATATATCAGTTATTACGCTGATTTGGTTTTAAAGCTGGATCAGAAAATGTAGTATGCGGCGTTTTTTGATCTGGCTATGAATGCCAGCCACAATTTTGAAATCAGTAGAGTCCAGCTTAGACTTAAGAGGAACCTACCAATTGTCTACAAAAATGTTAGGTGTTTAAGTCAGAATTCTTGTAAAAACACCTTAATGAATCGGGCTCAAAGACTTGTGACCACTTGTCAAGCTGTCAGTGCAAAGAACAATCTGGCACTCTTAGGTAGATAATGAAGAAAATCTTTATTCATGTCATCCAATACACAGTGTGACGTTTTGATCTCAATGACCTTCATGAATCATTCACTGTTGATGGAAAGGACAGTAAGGGCTCATTTCCACTTGCGATGAAATCGTCACTGAGGCTGGGAACGCAGCCTCAGTGACGTCACCACTAGTCACTGTGGCTCCACTCCCAGCAGCTAATTCACTAGTGGTTTTCAGCCTGGAAGGTCGCATCTTAGCAACTTCCAGGTGGAAAACTATTTCTCCCTCAGACATGGATTACGACACGGGACAGAACGACAGAGAGTTGAGGGTTATTGTTTTTTATTATTTTTGATTTATTACAGGAGATCGAGGGCTTCGGTGGAATTAGGCGAGGTTGTAAGTATGGTTTAATTAAGATTATTAAAGGAGTCTGTGTAATTTTTTCAATTAAAGGACTTTATTCTTGGTCTGTGTGTTTTTATACAATGTGACTATGGGGTTAGAAATGGGGGACGTCTTATTGATGCCTCTCCGTTATTAACCTCGGGGCTTGATGTCACCAGGCAATTCAAAGGTGACATCAACCCCCCCAACTATTACCCCACTTGCCACGGCTACAGGGCAGGTGGGAAGAGAGAGGCTAAGTGCCAGAATTGGTGCGTCTTAGAGATGCGCCTTTTATGGGGCGGCTGAGAGCTGATGTTTTAACCCCTTAGTGACAGAGCCATTTTGCAGCTTAATGACAGGGCCAATTTTTACAATTCTGACCACTGTCACTTTATGAGGTTATAACTCTGGAACGCTTTAACGAATCCCGCTGATTCTGAGATTGTTTTTTCGTGACATATTGTACTTCACGTCAGTGGTAAAATTTCTTTGATATGACTTGTGTTTATTTATGAAAAAAATGGAAATATGGCGAAAATTTTGAAAATTTAACAATTTTCAAACTTTAAAAATTTATGCCCTTAAATCAGAGAGATATGTCACACAAATTTCTTAATAAATAACATTTCCCACATGTCTACTTTACATCAGCACAATTTTGGGACCAAAATTTTTTTTTAGTTACGAAGTTATAAGGGTTAAAAGTTGACCAGCGATTTCTCATTTTTACAACACCATTTTTATTTTAGGGACCACATCACATTTGAAGTCACTTTGAGGGGTCTATACGATAGAAAATACCCAAAAGTGACACCATTCTAAAAACTGCACCCCTCAAGGTGCTCAAAACCACATTCAAGAAGTTTATTAACCCTTTACGTGCTTCACAGGAACTGAAGCAATGTGGAAGGAAAAAATTAACATTTAACTTTTTTTGCAAAAACTTTACTTCGGAACCTATTTTTTTATTTTCACAAGTGTTAAAAGAAAAATGAACCACAAATTTTTTTGTGCAATTTCTCCTGAATAAGCCGATACCCCATATGTGGGGGTAAACCACTTTTTGGGCGCACGGCAGAGGTCGCAAGGGAAGGAGTGACATTTGACTTTTTCAACGCAGAATTGGCTGGACGCCATGTGGCGTTTGTAGAGGCCCTGATGTGTCTAAACAGTGGAAACCCATCACAAGTGACCCCATTTTGGAAACTAGACCCCCTAAGGAACTTATCTAGATGTGTGGTGAGCACTTTGAACCTCCAAGTGCTTCACAGAAGTTTATAACATAGAACAGTGAAAATAAAAAATCATATTTTTTCCACAAAAACAATCTTTTCACCCCAATTTTTATTTTCCCAAGGGTAACAAGACCCCAAAAGTTTTTGTGCAATTTGTCCTGAGCATGCCGATACCCCATATGTTGGAGTAAACCACTGTTTGGGTGCATGGCAGAGCTTGGAAGGGAAGGAGCGCCGTTTGACTTTTTCAGCGCAGAATTGGCTGGACGTCATGTTGTGTTTGTAGAGGCCCTGATGTGTCTAAACAGTGGAAACCCCCCACAAGTGACCCCATTTTGGAAATTAAACCCCCTAAGGAACTTATCTAGATGTGTGGTGAGCACTTTGAACCTCCAAGTGCTTCACAGAAGTTTATAACATAGAGCCGTGAAAATAAAAAATCATATTTTTTCCACAAAAACGATCTGTTCACCCCAATTTTTATTTTCCCAAGGGTAACAAGACCCCAAAAGTTTTTGTGCAATTTGTCCTGAGCATGCTGATACCCCATATGTGGGGGTAAACCACTGTTTGGGTGCATGGCAGAGCTTGGAAGGGAAGGAGCGCCGTTTGACTTTTTCAACTCAGAATTGGCTGGACGCCATGTCGCGTTTGTAGAGGCCCTAATGTGTCTAAACAGTGGAAACCCCCCACAAGTGACACCATTTTGGAAACTAGAACCCCTAAGGAACTTATATAGATGTGTGGTGAGCACTTTGAACCCCCAAGTGCTTCACAGAAGTTTTTAATCCCGGGCATGAAAATAAAAAGTCATATTTTTTCCACAAACCTGATCGTTTAGTCCCCAATTTTTTATTTTCCCAAGGGTAACAGGAGAAATTAGACCACAAAAGTTGTTGTTCAATTTGTCCTGAGTACGCTGATACCCCATATGTGGGGTGGGACCACTGTTTGGGCGCACGGCAGGGCTTGGAAGGGAAGGAGCGCCGTTTGACTTTTTCAAACCAAAATTGGCTGGAATTGAAATTGGACGCCATGTCGCGTTTGGAGAGCCCCTGATACGCCTAAACAGTCGAAACCCCCAAAAATCACACCATTTTGGAAACTAGACCCCTTAAGGAACTTATCTAGATGTGTGGTGAGCACTTTGAACCCCCAAGTGCTTCACAGAAATTAATAAACGTAGAGTCGTGAAAATAAAAAATCATTTTTTTCCTCAAAAATGATTCTTTAGCCCGCTATTTTTTTTATTTTCCCAAGGGTAACAGGAGAAATTGGACCCAAAAAGTTGTTGTGCAATTTTTCCTGTGTATGCTGATACCCCATATGTGGGGTGAAACCACTGTTTGGGCGCATGGGAGTGCTTGGAAGGGAAGGAGCGCCATTTTGTAATGCAGACTTTGATGGAATGTTCTGCGGGCGTCATGTTGTGTTTGCAGAGCCCTTGATGTACCTAAACAGTAGAAACCCCCTGCAAGTGACACCATTTTGGAAACTAGACCCCCCAAGGAGCTTATCTAGATGTGTGGTGAGCACTTTGAACCCCCAAGTGCTTCACAGAAATTTATAAACGCAGAGCCGTTAAAATGAAAAATCATTTTTTTTCTCAAAAATGATTTTTTAGCCAGCTATTTTTTATTTTCCCAAGGGTAACCGGAGAAATTAGAACCCCAAAATTGGTGTGCAATTTGTCCTGAGTACGCTGATACCCCATATGTTGGGGTAAACCACTGTTTGGGCGCACGGCAGGGCTCGGAAGGGAGGGAGCGCCATTTGACTTTTTGAAAGCCACGTTGTGTTTGGAGACCCCCTGATGTGTCTAAACAGTGGAAACCCCCCACAAGTGACCCCATTTTGGAAACTAGACCCCTTAAGGAGCTTATCTAGATGTGTGGTGAGCACTTTGAACCCCAAGTGCTTCACAGAAATTTATAAACGCAGAGCCGTGAAAATGAAAAAATCATTTTTTTTCTCAAAAATGATTTTTTTAGCCAGCTATTTTTTATTTTCCCAAGGGTAACCGGAGAAATTAGAACCCCAAAATTGGTGTGCAATTTGTCCTGAGTATGCTGATACCCCATATGTTGGGGTAAACCACTGTTTGGGCGCACGGCAGGGCTCGGAAGGGAGGGAGCGCCATTTGACTTTTTGAAAGCCACGTCGTGTTTGGAGACCCCCTGATGTGTCTAAACAGTGGAAACCCCCCACAAGTGACCCCATTTGGGAAACTAGACCCCTTAAGGAGCTTATCTAGATGTGTGGTGAGCACTTTGAACCCCCTAGTGCTTCACAGAAATTTATAAACGCAGAGCCGTGAAAATAAAAAATCATTTTTTTTCTCAAAAATGATTTTTTTAGCCAGCTATTTTTTATTTTCCCAAGGGTAACCAGAGAAATTAGAACCCCAAAATTGGTGTGCAATTTGTCCTGAGTACGCTGATACCCCATATGTTGGGGTAAACCACTGTTTGGGCGCACGGCAGGGCTCAGAAGGGAGGGAGCGCCATTTGACTTTTTGAACGCCACGTCGTGTTTGGAGACCCCCTGATGTGCCTAAATAGTGGAAATCCCTCAATTCTAGCTCCAACCCTAATCCCAACACACCCCTAACCCTAATCCAACCCTAATCCTAACCTAATCCCAAACCCTAATTCCAACCCTAATTGTAACCCTAACCTTAATTGTAACCCTAACCCTAATTGTAACCCTAACCCTAATTGTAACCCTAATTATAACCCTAACCCTAAGGCTAGGTTCATTTTGCGTTTTACCAGCCTGTTCAACACATAGAGTTGACGGGCTGGTAACGGTATAGCATAACGCAATCACGTTATGCTATACCCGCTAGCGCAGAGGAATCAGCAGATGATTCATCTGCGCTAGCGGTGATGGAGCCCAGACGCTGCAGCCAGCGTCCGAGGCTCCGTCACTGAATGATGGCACGTCGCAAACGCATGGCGCAAAGCGGCATGTGTCGCGATGCGCCCTCAAATGGGGGTGAATGGAAGCGTTAACGGACTGCGTTACACTGCGTTATACCGCGGTGTAACGCAGTCCGTCTAACGGAGTGCCATAACGCAGTATGAACCCAGCCTAACTCTAACCCTAATTATAACCCTAACCCTAATGCTAACCCTAACCCAAATGCTAACCCTAACCCTAATGCTAAGCCTAACCCTAATTATAACCCTAACCCTAATTATAACCCTAACCCTAACAGAAAAATTAAAATAAATATAATTTCTATTTTTTATTATATGTCCCTAACTAAGGGGGTGATAAATGGGGGGGTTATGTACTGTTTTTTTTTTTATTTTGATCACTGTGATAGTTTATCACAGTGATCAAAATGTACTTTTATGAGAATGAATGAAAAAAAATTTGAATCTGCCGCCAAGCAGATCGGCGGGCGCACTGCGCATGCGCCCGCCATTTTTTTTTTGCAGGAAGAAGATGCCGGGATCCTGGGGCCTGCGGGAGGATGGAGGACACCGGTAAGTATATGGGGGGGCGATCGGGGGACCTGGGGACCCTCATTTTCTCCCCTCTGATGTGCGATCACATCAGAGGGGAGAGAAATCTTTTTTTTTTTTTTTTTTGCGATCGCTTCTATGCTTGCATAGCCGCGATCGCAACACCGGGATCGGTGAATACCGACCCGGATCATGTTCTCTGGGGTCTCGGCTACCCCCGGTAGCTGAGACCCCAGAGAATATTTGCCCATCCCCCCACCAGCACAGCGGCACATAGCGGCGGGCGCACTGAGCATGCGCCCGCCATTTTCTTAACAGCGCCGGCACCGGGGGACAACGGAGGGCCCGGGGCCACATGGATTGGATCGGGGGCCACATGGGGGTCCTGGGGACCCTTTTTCTCTGTCCTCTGATGTCCGATGACATCAGAGGACAGAGAAATTAAATGGCACAACTTTTTTTTTTTTGTTGTTGCGGTCGCCGTTATAGGGTTAAGGCCGGCGTCACACTGGCAACAGAATCGGACGACTGCAATACGATGAAATATCGCATTGCAGTCTGCCCTATGTTAATCTATGGAGCAGCTCCCAGTATCAGATTTTTTGTGGTCCGTTTTAAACGTCCGAGTGCAATCGCAGCATGCTGCGATTGTCACCGATTGTGGGTCGACTATCGCCAATGCAAGTCTATGGGAGCGATGAAAAATCGGATTACAAACGGACCGCACGTGTGACTTGCGATTAAATCGCATCGGTGTCCTTTAGAAAAGCCGGCAATTCATCCCCGGCTATACTGTAAAATCACACTGACAGCTTTAATAAAGAATAGAAAGAATAGATATACACACATAGAATACATATATTATATATATATATATATATATATATATATATGTCATTGTGACATATATATATATACTGTAAGCTTTTCAGGGGATATAGCTCTGAGATCGCCGTCCGGGTAGACGAAGTGGCACAGAAACAGTTCATTCAGACAGCAGTTCTGGTGAAAACTGGCCGCAACCAGCTTTATTAAAGTCCACAGCAAACAGATAAAAACAAATCATAAACATAAGACCTGGGCTTGTCCAGCCACTAATTACACTTAGACAGATTTCCCTATCTATCTGGGTCCCGACTCTAACAGCCAGGGCCAAAACAACACATATGTTCAGCATTTACCAGCATGGAGGTTCACAGAGTCTCCTCCTTGTGTCTGAAGGCACCTTCAACGTCCAGACTTGAGAGAGCTCCCCTCCTATTCAGCAGCTATCCGCATGGATTCTCACCGAGACTACTCCTGTGTCCGGGGTACATTGAGCACCCAGACTGAGATAGCTCATACTCCTGGAGACACCTTCTGTGCCTGGACCCATCCTGTGTCCAGACTAAGCGAGCTCTCTGTCTGTGTTCTCAGACACCTACTTCTGGTCTCCTAATTAACACCTGAGTAGTTTCAGGCCTGAGCTGCAAGTGTGCAATGAATGTAAGGTGTAGTGACCTTTCTCTACCACTAGGCTTACAAAGCCATACATTCCCCCATACCCGTCAGCAAAGTACCTAGGTGAAATGTACACCCATTCAACACACATACCCTCACTGTCTCACATATCCCCCCCTCTTCTCCAGACCGGAGGGCTGGTCATGCAGACCGGAGGGCTGGTTTAACAATCCTAAAGAGACAGTGAACTCCGGACCAGTCATAGTCATCATCAACTTCATCTTCACTACCGTCCATTTACCTTCCAAGGCCACTAGCATCCACACAGGATCCAGTCTCTGACCTTTCAGGCAGTCAGGCTTCACTCGGCCTCACATAAACGGTGTCCCCCACACCAGGGGAACAGGAAACAGGCCTGACGCCTATCACTGACACACCTGTCTCCAATTAAGCAGGGTTTATATACCCTTACACACACCCACACACGGGACCTGAGCTGATGTCATAGTCATGTGTTCAGACTTGTGTGTGTGTAAAAGGACCTGTGTGATGTCACAGTCATGTGACTAGTCAGCTGGGGGAAGGAACATGGACAGTCAAAACACACACACTGAGCCATTACAGGAACGCCAGCCCAGGGCTGCATTACCTATTCCCCCCCCTTCCAAACTTGTAGGTTTGAACACAAAAATACATCCAATCACCTCAACCCACAGTTCACACAGAGACCGTGTACTTGTCCATTGCTCTGTTCAGCCCCCCGGAATATTAGTCAATGACATTCGTTCCTTCCTTAGGGACCTACTGTCTGTCATTGTCACAGACTTCGTCCAGTCACATTTCCGGGTCGTAACCTTGTCAGGTCTCCCCTCCGTTCCCAGCGGTCAATCGTAACCTTGTCAGGTCTTGCCTGGGTATCTAAGGTCCGGTTAGACTTCGTACTGTCCCGTACTCTATCGGGTCGTCTGTATGGGCCTCTCAAATCTGAGTTACTGGAGGTCTCACTACCTCTAAACCCACACCCACTACCCTCAGTAGACGGCTGCCATCTTCTGCTGCTCAGATGATGCTGTCTATCTACTCGCTGTCTAGCGAGATTCAATTGTTCTACCTCTCGCAGGTAGGTCACACGGTACGCCACCAGCATGCGCACATATTCCAGACTTTCTTCCGTTCCTATAGCGTAGAATGACACCATGCCGTCTTCATCGGGTATCCAGTCCCGACAATCACGTGGACTGCTTACTTTCACCACACCAGACCTCTTCACCATCATCTGCATGGCTCGGCCATTTCTCCCAATTAGCTTTCTCACCAGAACATGAGGCAACCGGATGACCTTTTCCCGCAGACTGTGAGCATTTCTCATAAGCTTCAGTTGTCTAACGGCTTGTTCTGTCTTCAACCGGAGAAACCGCTTTGTGCGAATACATCGCCAGTGCATGTCACTTAGGATTGCCACCCTCTTCACTGTAACTTCGGTCGTGGACAAGACCACCAGCTGTTTAGCTCCTGAGGTCGAGTACACCTTACAGGCTCCCACGGCCTTCCTAAACGCTTCATGCACAGACTCACGGGTGCATTCTTCTCTCAAGTCCTCGGGTACATCTACGAGGCACTTGTACCGACACGTTTCGGTCTCACCAGTGGTTTCCAGACGATCAACCAGCTCAGGGTTCAGGGACAACTGACTTTCAGCTTCTTCCCCCTTTACGCTTCTTCTGAGCTGACTCACAGCTACAAATTCGTGAATTTCCGTCCTGACCACTTCCATTTCACATTTATCTTCCGTTACCACACTCTTAGCTCTCCTCAGGTCTATCTTCTCCTGGCCAAAGGGAGCGAGTGCAACGTGTTTGCCCTTTTCTTTCTCCAAGGAGGCCTTGTTCACCGAGTGACACTGTATCAGGCGACTTTTCAGCCCGAGAACTTCTTCCTCTAGTTCCGCCATTCGCCTCTCAGCTGCCCGTCTCTGAAGCTTCTCTTGCGTCCACTGGGCTTGTAACCACTCCTTGAGCTCCTTGATCTCGGCTCCGACATCCACCGAATCATCCGAACTCACATCACTCGAGGAAGTATCTGCTTTACACCTCCCATCTCCAGTGGCCAACTGCTGGCCCTGGTCTGTAGCTTCTCTGATGGACTCCTCCATCTTTTCCCGCTCAGCTTCCATTTGGCTGAGCTTTTCCTTAAGGCACATCTCCGCCTTCTGGAGAGTATCACAGGACATCTGTAGCTCCTTCACCTGAGCTTCTAGACCTAGGGTCTTTCTGCGCAGATCACCATTTTCATCACGGGTGTCCTGCAGAGTGGTCTCAACCACCTGGCGCATTTGCTCTGCATCCATCTTATCCTCTTCTAGTTTTTCTTTGACCCTGAGGAGATCCACATAATCTCTCTTCATCTGTTGCAGTTCCCTACTGCGTTCACCACACTCCTTCTTGGAGTCACACAGCTCCTGGTTGAGCTGTTCGCGCAGTCGTTCTAGGATTTGTTCACTTCCAGAAACTCCATCCTGCAGCGCCTCCTTCTCACGCTTCAACTGCAAAACCTCTTCCTTGATTTTGCGGCGGTCCTCTTTAATGGCAAAGAACATATTCTGCCACAGGATAACTTCCTTGTTGCTTCCTTCTAGGACTCGCTGGTCTG
This sequence comes from Oophaga sylvatica, assembly GCA_033576555.1. Classification (NCBI taxonomy): domain Eukaryota; kingdom Metazoa; phylum Chordata; class Amphibia; order Anura; family Dendrobatidae; genus Oophaga; species Oophaga sylvatica. Next base: position 229,613,020 of record JARQOD010000001.1, on the reverse strand, counting down.
AGGATACGTCCTCCAGGTTTTCACATAATTGCAGCATGTCACTCTGATACTGCAGCCGAATAGGTTCCAGCTCTTGGCCATGACTGGCCCCCTCCTCTTCTACCTCTAAAGGAGAATCCACACTTGAAGCATAGGCAGACAGTACTACATTCTCTTCATTTTCATTTTCAGCGAGTACTACCGGAACAACTTTTTTGTGGCCCTTGCGCCGTCGACGACGAGAGGAGGACTCTCTTCCCTCGTCTAGCCTCTCCTGACTGAACTCACTTTTTACTTTCATAGTGTCCCAGTCAGCTACGGGGTCTGTGTCACTCCCCATGGTGTTGTGGACTAACAGGTCACCTCCCACTTTGACGTCACCCCCTTCTACTGGAGCTACCCCATTATCAATGGTCAATTTTCAGTTTTCCACACTCTACACTCTTGTGAAAATCCGCCCCTTTTTAAGACTCCGCCCCCTTTTTAACACCCACACCGGCAGGGTAATTTTTACACAAAAAATCAGCAGTAGTCTTAGGACTCAGTTCACAACATCTCTTACCACCTCCCCGGGCACTCTGTGACAACACTGGCACCCCCGGAGAGTCCATAGAATGGTCCACTGCCGCCATTCTATACGGTGCCCACAGCTCCCGCACCATGTCCAGCTGCATGTCCAGTAGACATTTCTCAAATATGCGGTCCGACTCGTCAGACCCATTCGTTGCTCCGTTCACAGCCATCGCGGAGCACTGTTCACACCAGAACTTCACCGCTTTCCCTTGAAAAAAATCTTCGTGGCCCCGCCGAGCCACAGCAAAACTGGATTTGAGTGCGACGACAATCTTCGTAACCCCCACCGAGTCACAGCAAGATGCCTTCGTGACCCCACTGAGTCACAGCAAGATGCTTGTATCCACACTCGTCTTCCATGCTGTCAGACTTCTCTGTCTTAACAACGGCAGTCTTCACTCAAGACATACACACTCCACAGTCTTTTCCACAGAAAAATTCAGCTTTGCTGTGCAGACACCTTTTTTTTTTCTTTTGCAAACTCTATTAGGGCTACTGTCTCTTTAAGACTGCTCCAACAGACGTTTCTTTTGCTGACACACTTTTTTTTTTTCTCTGCTGCTGCTTCAACAGACTTCACCTTTTATTGCTGTCTCTCGCCACTGTGCTGCACGCACATTCTAGCACTAATTGTATCAGCCACTGTGCTGCCCCAGCATTCTCCGCCAATTGTAAGATTTTCAGGGGATATAGCTCTGAGATCGCCGTCCGGGTAGACGAAGTGGCACAGAAACAGTTCATTCAGACAGCAGTTCTGGTGAAAACTGGCCGCAACCAGCTTTATTAAAGTCCACAGCAAACAGATAAAAAAAATCATAAACATAAGACCTGGGCTTGTCCAGCCACTAATTACACTTAGACAGATTTCCCTATCTATCTGGGTCCCGACTCTAACAGCCAGGGCCAAAACAACACATATGTTCAGCATTTACCAGCATGGAGGTTCACAGAGTCTCCTCCTTGTGTCTGAAGGCACCTTCAACGTCCAGACTTGAGAGAGCTCCCCTCCTATTCAGCAGCTATCCGCATGGATTCTCACCGAGACTACTCCTGTGTCCGGGGTACATCGAGCACCCAGACTGAGATAGCTCATACTCCTGGAGACACCTTCTGTGCCTGGACCCCTCCTGTGTCCAGACTAAGCGAGCTCTCTGTCTGTGTTCTCAGACACCTACTTCTGGTCTCCTAATTAACACCTGAGTAGTTTCAGGCCTGAGCTGCAAGTGTGCAATGAATGTAAGGTGTAGTGACCTTTCTCTACCACTAGGCTTACAAAGCCATACATTCCCCCATACCCGTCAGCAAAGTACCTAGGTGAAATGTACACCCATTCAACACACATACCCTCACTGTCTCACAATACATATATTTATAGTTCTTACACTTCTACATACTGTAATAGCCGCTAATTCAATTGCCGGCTTTTGTGAAATCACAGAAGCCGACATGAAATGATACATTGTTTAGACACAGTTAACCATGTAATTTCCTGTATTTTGATATATGGTTTGAACTTACAATTACATAAGTGTATGTGTGCAAAATTTCCGACATGTAGAGGTTAATTAAAGGTGTAAATTCGTTGAAAAAAAATGCGTGGGCTCCCGCAGTATTTTCTCCACCAGACAGACAAAGCAAGCGAGTGGGGGCAGACAATAATAGCCTAGGGAGAGTACATTTTTTTTGTGCCCCCCCCGGCTACTAACATCTGCCCCCAGACACCCCAGAAAGGGCAAATCTCTAATTAGATTCGCCCTTTCTGGCACTTTGCCCGTCTATTCCCATTGCCCTGTAGCGGTGGCGAATGGGTTAATAAGGGGTTAAACCCACCTTGCTATTGAAAGGTGACCTTAAGCCAGGTTAATAATTGAGAGCTGTCAATTAGACAGCTATCAATTATTAATCCTATTGAAGTAAATAAAAAAACACACACACACTTTAAGAATAAATAATTTTAATGAAATAAAAACAAATATTTTTGACCATCTTTTATTTAACTCTTAATCCGTTCGAAGCCCTTGATCTCCTAAAATAAATATAAAATAATAAAACAACATTATTCTTACCTATCTGGCGATCTGTCACATCCCACGATGTAATCCTTCACAAAGGGTTAACTAGCAATCAGCTAAGCAGCGCAAGTAATGCTGCGTGCTCAGCTGATAGCTAATGAATGAATGAGCTTATCTCCTGCCGACAGGAGAGGATGTGATTAATGAATGAAGCTTAATTGATTGTATCCCACTTTCACGTTAGGTCAGGTCACTGAAGTGAAAGTGGCAATAAATCAATTAAGCTCCATTCATTAATCTCTTCCTCTCCTTTCGCTGGGAGAGGAAGTTATTCATTCGGGGTGTTACAGCTCGAGACAGCATTAGCTCTCTGCGAGCTGTAACCTGTTAACCCTTTCTGATGTTTTACACCGTGGGACCTGACTGTACATCGGATTGGTAAGAATAATTTTGCTTTTTTATTTTATTTTTATTACAGGAAATGGTTTTAGCAGGAAAATAAAATATGGTCAAAAACTGTGTGATTATTTCATTAAACTTCTTTTTTATTAAACTGTGTGTGTTTGATTTTTCTTTCATACAATAGGATTAATAATTGATAGTTGTCTAATTGACAGCTCTCAATTATTAACCTGGCTTACAGTCACCTTTCAATTGCAAGGTGGCTTTAACCCCTTATTAACCCATTCGCCACCGCTACAGGGCAATGGGAATAGACGGGCAAAGTGCCAGAAAGGGCGAATCTAATTAGAGATTTGCCCTTTCTGGGGTGTCTGGGCGCAGATGTTAGTAGCCAGGGGGGGCACAAAAAAATTTTACCCTCCCTAGGCTATTATTATCTGCCCCCACTCGCTTGCTTTGTCTGTCTGGTGGAGAAAATACAGCGGGAGCCCACACATTTTTTTTCAACGAATTTACACCTTTAATTAACCCCTACATGTCTGAAATTTTGCACACATACACTTATGTAATTGTAAGTTCAAACCATATATCAAAATACAGGAAATGACATGGTTAACTGTGTGGAAACAATGTATCATTTCATGTCGGCTTCTGTGATTTCACAAAAGCCGGCAATTGAATTAGCGGCTATTACAGTATGTAGAAGTCTAGGAACTATAAATATATATATATATATATATATATATATATAACATGTCACAATGACATGTATATATATATATATATAGTGTTCTATGTGTATATATCTATTCTTTCTTTTGTGATTTAAATACTATTCTTTTGGATCCATTATATGTCAGTTTTGCAAGCCTGCGAGAAATTCTCGCAAGTCGGATGAAAATCGGATGTTACAAGGTACACACACATGCGACTAAATCGCATCTTTGAAGGAAAATCGGATGCCAGGCGGATGTGTGATGTTTTCATTTTGTTCCGATAATCGACCGACTAAAACGGTCAGATTTTTTGTAGTTGTGTCTGACCCTGGCCTAATAACGGCGATCGCAACATCGGTGTCGGTAAAAACCGACCCGATTCATGTTCTCTGGGGTCTCGGCTACCCCCGGTAGCCGAGACCCCGGAGAAAATGCGCCTCTGGGGGGCGTTATTCACTTTTTCCACAGCGCCGTTAATTAACGGCGCTGTGGTTTAAGTACCCTTAATGACCGCCGTTAAAAGGCGTATCGGCGGTCATTAACCCCTTACTGCCATCGGACGTACTATCCCGTCCATGATACCTGGGCCCGTATGACCGGGGACGGGATAGTACGTCCAGCCCTTTAATGCGACATTGCGACTTAAGTCGCAATGATCGCATTAAAATTCCGACGCCATCTTACCTCAGGAGAGATGGCGCCGGCATCCCGGGGTCTGTCACCGCCCACCCTCACTCCCGATCGCTGTGATTGGCTGTTCAATTCTGAACAGCCAATCGCAGCCTTTCTCACTGTTTCAGCCAATCCGATGGGCTGAAACAGTGAGATCCCAGGCTAGAATCGAGTACCGATGTACTCGATCCTAGGCCTGGGCATAGAAAGGAGCAGACCCCCCCTGGATTGGCGCGATCGCCGATCACATCGATCGCGCCAATCGCAGGGCACAGCCGCGGTGTATCCGCGCTGTGCCCTGCCTGTACCTGCCTGGATCGGTGCAGTAATAGCACCGATCCTAGGCCGGAGCCTAGGACAGGCCCAGTAGGGCCTGCAGCTGCTGATTGGCGCGATCGATGTCATCGACGATCGCGCCAATCACAGGGCACAGCAGCGGTGTGACCGCTCTGTGCCCTGCTTCCTGACCTGCCGGTGACCTGCCTAGGAATCGGAGCAGTGAGCTCCGATTACTAGGCCGGTGCCTAGCAACCGGCAAATCAAGGGTCTCCTCTGATTGGTGGGATCGATGTGATCATCGATCCCACCAATGACAGGTCACAGCAGCGATGTGACCGCTCTGTGACCTGTCTGCAAACTGGATCTGACCTGTCTGACCGCACTGCAGGGGTCCTCACACTTGCTGAGGATTCCTGCAGTGCGGTCACACGCCAGATCTCCTCCTGTGCTGGGCCTTGTGGTGCCCCAGTAGCCTGTGACACCACAACTCCTGCTGAAGAAAGAAGAGAGAAGAAAGAAGAGAGAAGAAAGAAGAGAGAAGAAAGAAGAGAGAAGAAAGAAGAGAGAAGAAAGAAGAGAGACTACAAACGTGAGTTTTTGAGCCCCGATCCCTGCCCGATCCACCCCAATCCCCCCATTACCCCCTCCCCCCTTCCCTTTCCCCTCTTTTTACCCCCCCTTTGCACACATTTAGCAGCCGCCGAGCGTTGATTGGTGACGCAGTTCATCGATCAACACTCGCGCTCGTTTTTCTTTTGCACCCCCCTCCGTGCGCACTTCCAGCAGCCGCGGAACTTTGATAAGTGACACCAGTCACTTATCAGAGCTCGTTCCTGCAGTTTTTTGTTTTTTTTTTCACTCCCCTTTCCGCCACTCCTGTGCGCACTTCCAGCAGCCGCGGAACTTTGATAAGTGACACCAGTCACTTATCAGAGCTCGTTCCTGCAGGTTTTTTTTTTTTCACCCCACTTTCCGCCACTCCCGTGCGCACATCTAGCAGCCGCGGAACTTTGATAAGTGACACCAGTCACTTATCAGAGCTCGTTCCTGCAGTTTTTTTTTTTTTCACACCACTTTCCGCCACTCCCGTGCGCACATCTAGCAGCCGCGGAACTTTGATAAGTGACACCGGTCACTTATCAGAGCTCGTTCCTGCCGTTTTTGTTTTTTTTTTTCACTCCCCTTTCCGCCACTCATGTGCGCACTTCCAGCAGCCGCGGAACTTTGATAAGTGACACCAGTCACTTATCAGAGCTCGTTCCTGCAGTTTTTTTTTTTTTTCACTCCCCTTTCTGCCACTCCTGTGCGCACATCCAGCAGCCGCGGAACTTTGATAAGTGACACCAGTCACTTATCAGAGCTCGTTCCTGCAGTTTTTTTTTTTTTCACCCCACTTTCCGCCACTCCCGTGCGCACATCTAGCAGCCGCGGAACTTTGATAAGTGACACCGGTCACTTATCAGAGCTCGTTCCTGCCGTTTTTTGTTTTTTTTTTCACTCCCCTTTCCGCCACTCCTGTGCGCACATCTAGCAGCCGCGGAACTTTAATAAGTGACACCGGTCACTTATCAGAGCTCGCTCCTGCCGTCTTTTTTTTTTTTCACTCCCCTTTCCGCCACTCCTGTGCGCACATCCAGCAGCCGCGGAACTTTGATAAGTGACACCAGTCACTTATCAGAGCTCGTTCCTGCATTTTTTTTTTCACTCCCCTTTCCGCCACTCCTGTGCGCACATCCAGCAGCCGCGGAACTTTGATAAGTGACATCAGTCACTTATCAGAGTTCGTTCCTGCAGTTTTTTTTTTTTCACTCCACTTTCCGCCACTCCCGTGCGCACATCTAGCAGCCGCGGAACTTTGATAAGTGACACCGGTCACTTATCGAGCTCGTTCCTGCCGTTTTTTTTTTTTTTTCACTTCCCTTTCCGCCACTCCTGTGCGCACATCCGGCAGCCGCGGAACTTTGATAAGTGACACCGGTCACTTATCAGAGCTCCTTCCTGCCGTTTTTTTTTTTTTTTTTTCACTTCCCTTTCCGCCACTCCTGTGCGCACATCCGGCAGCCGCGGAACTTTGATAAGTGACACCGGTCACTTATCAGAGCTCGTTCCTGCCATTTTTTTTTTTTTTTCACTTCCCTTTCCGCCACTCCTGTGCGCACATCCGGCAGCCGCGGAACTTTGATAAGTGACACCGGTCACTTATCAGAGCTCGTGCCTGCTGGTTTAGACTTTTTTTTCACAGGCATTTTTTTCCCTATTCTCTTTCTTTTCTTTTAGCTTTTTCCTTTCAGCATAGTTTGCACCAACCACTATCCCCCCCCCACACACACACACAGTTATAAATAAAGTTCATACAAAGCACCACATTCACAAAAAATTTGTCCCGCTCGTCACGTTCTTCCCAACAGCGCTATTCAGTGGAAGAGGCATACGCTTTCCTTGCCTCCGACACTGATAACGAGGGAGAGGATCCCACATTTCTTTACTTTTCAGATTCTTCATCCTCTTCTTCTTCTTCCTCCTCTTCCTCATCTTCCTCCTCGGGTCCTGCGGAACCGCCACGCAGACGCCCCAGGACAGAAGATGAGGCAGCGCCCACCCCTGAAAATGAACCAGCGCACCCCTCTTCGGACCCCATATGGACCCCGCCCCCCGAAAATTACGAGCCACTGATTCCTGATTTTGTGGCAGAATCAGGAATCAAGTTTGACACCACGGGCCTCAGAGAAATAGACTTTTTCAAAGTCTTTTTCTCTGAGGATTTTATTAACCTCGTGGTGGAGCAAACTAATTTGTACGCTCGGCAGTTTTTGGCGCAAAACCCAGTGTCATCATTTTCCAACTGGTCTCCTGTAGACGCAGGTGAAATGATGCAGTTTTGGGGCCTGGTCCTCCATATGGGGATCCTGAAGAAGCCAGAACTTCGGCAATATTGGAGTGTTGATATTTTATACAACACTCCATTGTTCCGAATGGTCATGGCTCGGACGCGTTTTGAGGCCATCCACAAATTCCTGCATTATAATGATAATGCACAGTGTCCCCCACAAAATGACCCCAACTTTGACCGTCTGTTCAAAGTTCGGCCGGTCATCGAACACTTCAGCAAAAAGTTTGCTGAAGTGTACGTGCCCCAAAGGGACATCTGCGTGGATGAGTCCTTGGTTCATTTTAAGGGACGGCTCAGATTCCGCCAGTACCTGCCCAGCAAGAGGCAAGGTACGGAATTAAACTCTACAAGCTGTGCGAGAGTACCTCAGGGTACACGCACAGCTTTAGAGTTTACGAAGGAAAGGACACCAGGATTGAACCCCCTGAGTGTCCCCCCGTCCTGGGAGTGAGTGGGAAAATTGTGTGGGATTTGGTGCACCCACTGCTGGATAAAGGTTATCACCTTTACACCGATAACTTTTATTCCAGCGTCCCACTCTACAAATCCCTCTCTGCGCGAGGTACCGCAGCTTGCGGTACCGTCCGCAAAAATCAGAGAGGCCTCCCGAAGACGCTACTTGGGCAGATGCTCAGAAAGGGTGAGAGCAGAGCCCAATGTAGCGACCACCTGTTGGTGGTCAAGTACAAGGACAAGAGGGATGTCCTTCTCTTGACCACCATACATGGTGATGGCAGCGCCCTCAGCACTGTACGGGGTACCTCTACACAGGTCCGCAAACCGGACTGTGTACTGGGGTACAATAAATACATGGGGGGTGTTGATCTCTCTGATCAACTCCTCCAACCGTACAGTGCTTTGAGAAAGGCCAAGGTGTGGTACAAGAAGCTGTCCGTGCACATCGTCCAAATGGCAATGCTCAACGCTTTCCTGCTGTCACGATGTGCACGCAACAGCGATACGACGTACCTTCAGTTCCAGGAGGTAGTGGTTAAGGCCCTGATGTTTGGCGCTCAGGAAACAGCGGGCCCCAGTACTTCTGGAACTGAAGGTGCTCGTATCATACCAGGTCAGCATTTCCCGGGGGTGGTCCCGCCAACTGGAAGCAAAGGTAAGCCGCAAAAAAGGTGCCGAGTGTGTTAAAAAAGGGGAATACGCAAGGACACCACTTACCAATGCGACACCTGCCCCGAAAAACCTGGCCTGTGTATGAAGGATTGTTTCAAATTGTACCACACCTCAATGCACTACTAATTTACTTTACAGGAAAGATTAGCTCCAGAAGGGGGGCACATTTAGAAAAGTTCCTTGGGAGTCTACTTTCCAAAATTATGTCACTTGTGGTTTTTTTTTACTGTTTAGGCACATCAGGAGCTCTGCAAACGGAACATGACGCCCGCAGACCATTCCATCAGTCTGCATTCCAAAACGTCACGACTTCCCTTCTGAGCCCCGACTTGTGCCCAAACAGTTTTTTCCCACATATGGGGCACCAGTGTACTCAGGACAAATTGGACAACAATTTTTGGTGTCCAATTTCTCCTCTTACCCTTGGGAAAATAAAAAATTGGGGACTAAAACATCATTTTTGTGAGGATAAAAGTAGGATTTTTTATTTTTACACCTGGGCATTATAAACTTTAGTGAAACACTTGGGGGTTCAAAATGCTCACCACACACCTAGGTAAGTTCCTTAGGGGGTCTAGTTTCCAAAATGGGGTCACTTGTGGGGGTTTCCACTGTTTAGGCACATGAGGGGCTCTGCTAACGGAACATGACGCCCGCAGACCATTCCATCAAAGTCTGCATTCCAAAACGTCACTGCTTCCCTTCTGCGCCCTGCCATGTGCCCAAACAGTGGTTCCCCCCAACATATGGGGTATCAGCGTACTCAGGACAAATTGGACAACAACTTTTGGGTCCAAGTTCTCCTGTTACCCTTGGAAAAATAAAAAATTGGGGACTAAAACATCATATTTGTGGAATTTTTTTTTTTTTTTTTTTTTTATTCACGCCAGGGCATTATAAACTTTAGTGAAACACTTGGGGGTTCAAAGTGCTCACCACACACCTAGATAAGTTCCTTAGGGGGTCTAGTTTCCAAAATGGGGTCACATGTGGGGGTTTCCACTGTTTAGGCACATCAGGGGCTCTGCTAACGGAACATGACGCCCGCAGACCATTCCATCAAAGTCTGCATTCCAAAACGTCACTGCTTCCCTTCCGAGCCCTGCCGTGTGCCCAAACAGTGTATCCCCCCAACATATGGGGTATCAGTGTACTCAGGACAAATTGGACAACCACTTTTGGGGTCCAATTTCTCCTCTTACCCTTGGGAAAATAAAAAATTGGGGACTAAAACATCACTTTTGTGGAAAAAAAAAATATATTTTTTTTTCACGCCAGGGCATTATAAACGTTAGTGAAACACTTGGGGGTTCAAAGTGCTCACCACACACCTAGATAAGTTCATTAGGGGGTCTAGTTTCCAAAATGGGGTCACATGTGGGGGTTTCCACTGTTTAGGCACATCAGGGGCCCTCCAAACGCGACATGGCGTCCGTTCGCAATTCCAGCCAATTTTGGTTTGGAAAAGTCAAACGGCGCTCCTTCCCTTTCAAGCCCTGCCGTGCGTCCAAACAGTGGTTCCTCCCCACATATGGGGTATCAGCGTACTCAGGACATGTTGGACACCAACTTTTGTGGTCCAATTTCTCCTCTTACCGTGGGGAAAATAAAAAATTGGGGACTAAAACATCATGCTTGTGGAAAAAATATGATTTTTTTTCTTCACGGCTCTACATTACAAACTTGCGTGAAGCACTTGAGGGTTCAAAGTGCTCACCACACAACTAGATAAGTTCCTTAGGGGGTCTAGTTTCCAAAATGGGGTCACATGTGGGGGGTTTCCACTGTTTAGGCACATCAGGGGCCCTCCAAACGCGACATGGCGTCCGTTCGCAATTCCAGCCAATTTTGGTTTGGAAAAGTCAAACGGCGCTCCTTCCCTTTCAAGCCCTGCCGTGCGCACAAACAGTGGTCCCCCCCCACATATGGGGTATCAGCGTACTCAGGACATGTTGGACAACAACTTTTGGTGTCCAATTTCTCCTCTTACCCTTGGGAAAATAAAAAATTGGGGACTAAAACATCATACTTGTGGAAAAAATATGATTTTTTTTCTTCACGGCTCTACATTACAAACTTGCGTGAAGCACTTGAGCGTTCAAAGTGCTCACCACACATCTAGATAAGTTCCTTAGGGGGGTCTAGTTTCCAAAATGGGGTCACATGTGGGGGGTTTCCACTGTTTAGGCACATCAGGGGCCCTCCAAACGCGACATGGCGTCCGTTCGCAATTCCAGCCAATTTTGGTTTGGAAAAGTCAAACGGCGCTCCTTCCCTTTCAAGCCCTGCCGTGCGCCCAAACAGTGGTTCCCCCCCACATATTGGGTATCAGCGTACTCAGGACAAGTTGGACAACAACTTTTGTGGTCCAATTTCTCCTCTTACCCTTGAGAAAATAAAAATTTGGGGACTAAAACATCATGTTTGTGGAAAAAATATGATTTTTTTTCTTCACGGCTCTACATTACAAACTTGCGTGAAGCACTTGAGGGTTCAAAGTGCTCACCACACATCTAGATAAGTTCCTTAGGGGGTCTAGTTTCCAAAATGGGGTCACATGTGGGGGGTTTCCACTGTTTAGGCACATCAGGGGCCCTCCAAACGCGACATGGCGTCCGTTCGCAATTCCAGCCAATTTTGGTTTGGAAAAGTCAAACGGCGCTCCTTCCCTTTCAAGCCCTGTCGTGCGCCCAAACAGTGGTTCCCCCCCACATATGGGGTATCAGCGTACTCAGGACATGTTGGACAACAACTTTTGGTGTCCAATTTCTCCTCTTACCCTTGAGAAAATAAAAATTTGGGGACTAAAACATCATGTTTGTGGAAAAAATATGATTTTTTTTCTTCACGGCTCTACATTACAAACTTGCGTGAAGCACTTGAGGGTTCAAAGTGCTCACCACACATCTAGATAAGTTCCTTAGGGGGTCTAGTTTCCAAAATGGGGTCACATGTGGGGGGTTTCCACTGTTTAGGCACATCAGGGGCCCTCCAAACGCAACATGGCGTCCGTTCGCAATTCCAGCCAATTTTGGTTTGGAAAAGTCAAACGGCGCTCCTTCCCTTTCAAGCCCTGCCGTGCGCCCAAACAGTGGTTCCCCCCCACATATGGGGTATCAGCGTACTCAGGACATGTTGGACAACAACTTTTGTGGTCCAATTTCTCCTCTTACCCTTGGGAAAATAAAAATTTGGGGACTAAAACATCATGTTTGTGGAAAAAATATGATTTTTTTTCTTCACGGCTCTACGTTACAAACTTGCGTGAAGCACTTGAGGGTTCAAAGTGCTCACCACACATCTAGATAAGTTCCTTAGGGGGTCTAGTTTCCAAAATGGGGTCACATGTGGGGGTTTCCACTTTTAGGCACATCAGGGGCCCTCCAAACGCGACATGGCGTCCGTTCGCAATTCCAGCCAATTTTGGTTTGGAAAAGTCAAACGGTGCTCCTTCCCTTTCGAGCCCTGCCGTGCGCCCAAACAGTGGTTCCCCCCACATATGGGGTATCAGCGTACTCAGGACATGTTGGACAACAACTTTTGTGGTCCAATTTCTCCTCTTACCCTTGGGAAAATAAAAATTTGGGACTAAAACATCATGTTTGTGGAAAAAATATGATTTTTTTTCTTCACGGCTCTACATTACAAACTTGCGTGAAGCACTTGAGGGTTCAAAGTGCTCACCACACATCTAGATAAGTTCCTTAGGGGGTCTAGTTTCCAAAATGGGGTCACATGTGGGGGGTTTCCACTGTTTAGGCACATCAGGGGCCCTCCAAACGCGACATGGCGTCCGTTCGCAATTCCAGCCAATTTTGGTTTGGAAAAGTCAAACGGCGCTCCTTCCCTTTCGAGCCCTGCCGTGCGCCCAAACAGTGGTTCCCCCACATATGGGGTATCAGCGTACTCAGGACATGTTGGACAACAACTTTTGTGGTCCAATTTCTTCTCTTACCCTTGGGAAAATAAAAATTTGGGGACTAAAACATCATGTTTGTGGAAAAAAATATGATTTTTTTTTCTTCACGGCTCTACATTACAAACTTGCGTGAAGCACTTGAGGGTTCAAGTGCTCACCACACATCTAGATAAGTTCCTTAGGGGGTCTAGTTTCCAAAATGGGGTCACTTGTGGGGGATTTTCACTGTTTAGGCACATCAGGGGCCCTCCAAACGCGACATGGCGTCCGTTCGCAATTCCAGCCAATTTTGGTTTGGAAAAGTCAAACGGCGCTCCTTCCCTTTCAAGCCCTGCCGTGCGCCCAAACAGTGGTTCCCCCCACATATGGGGTATCAGCGTACTCAGGATAAGTTGGACAACAACTTTTGTGGTTCAATTTCTCCTCTTACCCTTGGGAAAATAAAAATTTGGGGACTAAAACATGCTTGTGGAAAAAATATGATTTTTTTTCTTCACGGCTCTACATTACAAACTTGCGTGAAGCACTTGAGGGTTCAAACTACTCACCACACATCTAGATAAGTTCCTTAGGGGGTCTAGTTTCCAAAATGGGGTCACATGTGGGGGGTTTCCACTGTTTAGGCACATCGGTGCCTCTCCAAACGCGACATGGCGTCCGTTCTCAATTCCAGCCAATTTTGGTTTGGAAAAGTCAAACTGCGCTCCTTCCATTCCGAGCTCTGCCATGTGCCCAAACAGTGGTTTTCCCTCACATATGGGGTATCGGCGTACTCAGGAGAAATTGCACAACAACTTTATCAGTCCTTTTTCTCCTTTTTCCCTTGTGAAAATAAAAAAAATGTTTGTAAAAGATCATTTTTGTGACTAAAAAGTAAAATGTTAATTTTTTCCTTCCATGTTTGCTTCAGCTCCTGTGAAGCACCTGAAGGGTTAATAAACTTCTTGAATGTGGTTTTGAGTACCTTGAGGGGTGTAGTTTTTAGAATGGTGTCACTTTTGGGTATTGTCTGCTATATAGACCCCTCAAAGTGACTTCAAATATGAGGTGGTCCCGAAAAAAAATGGCTTTGTAAATTTTGTTGTAAAAATGAGAAATCGCTGGTCAACTTTTAACCCTTATAATTTCCTAACAAAAAAAAATTTTGTTTCCAAAATTGTGCTGATGTAAAGTAGACATGTGGGAAATGTTATTTCTTAACTATTTTGTGTGACATATTTCTCTGTTTTAAGGGAATAAAAATTCAAAGTTTGAAAATTGCAAAATTTTCTAAATTTTTGCCATATTTGCGTTTTTTTCATAAATAAATGCAAGTTATATGGAAGAAATTTTACCACTATCATGAAATACAATATGTCTCGAGAAAACAGTCTCAGAATCGCGAAGATCCGTTGAAGCGTTCCAGAGTTATAACCTCATAAAGAGACAGTGGTCAGAATTGTAAAAATTGGCCCGGTCATTAACGTGCAAACCACCCTTGGGGGTGAAGGGGTTAAGGGGTTAAGCCTGGGGGCCAGTATCCATGGCCCCTTCCTAGGCTATTAATATCAGCCCCGGCTGTTTGCATAGCCTTTTCTGGTTATTAATTATAAGGGGATCCCACATCATTTTTTTTAGGGTCCCTCATTTTAATAGCCAGTAAAGGCTATGTATACAGTTGTAAGCGGATATTAATAGCCTGGGAAGGTCCATGGGTATTACCCCCTTCCCAGGCTATAAACATTGTCCCCCAGCCATCGGTTTTCCCTCTGCTGGTTACAAAAATTGCGCAGGAGCCCACGCCATTTTTTCCTGAAAAATTTTCTCTATGTAAAAGCTCATGTTAAAAATGCATTGCAGTAGGATAGCAATCACACTGCATTCGGATGTAAATCAGATGCTAGGTGTGAAAAATCTGATTGTACTCGCATAAAAAACACATTACACTTGCATTACACTCGTCCGACTTTCCTGCATCAAAATCAGGCCGACTTTAAAATCGCTAGTGTGTCTCCAGCCTAAGGCCAGAGTCGCACTAGCCATGAATATGGACAAGTGCTATGCAATAAAACATCGCATAGCACTCAAACCAGTATTAATCTATGGGGCAGCTCCCATCATTGTTTTTTTTTCTTGGCCGTATTCTACATGCAAGTGAAATCGCAGCATGCTGCGATTGTCACCGACACTTGGCCAAGTCTCTGCGCACTCGCACCCATATAAGTCTATGGGTGCGAGTAACACAGCTCACATTACTCGGATATCATCCAAGTGCTGTGCGATATATGCCAACACCGCCTCCTCTCAGCTGTGCTCCGATCCACTCTGTGTGAGAGGCTCGGAGCACAGTAGCATGACACTGAGCTCCCACTTGCAGCAGAGCAGGAGCCGAGGGTCATTAGCATATCTCATCCGATGCTCCCGCATCGGATGCCATATGCAAGTGTGACCCCGGCCTAAGAGAAAGATTACTGCAAAAGTGCTAGGAGCATGGTAACAGCCATCGCTGACCAATGTGCACAACTTGCCAAACTAGTTTAGACAAGGTGTAGATTAGAAAATGATAAGGCTTTCCAACATACAGTTGTGTAGAATGTAATGGTCATAATCAAATAATAATTATGAAAAATGTATTACAGGAATATTTACAGAAAAAAGTTAAACCAATTGCAAATGATCTTGGATGGCATGATGAAGGCAATGACACTCAGAAGTAAGTGCATCGTGCCAACAAAACAAAATAACTTGACACATATAGCATCTCAGGATAACTGTTTCTCTGTGGCTTTTAGGCTCCTTCGAACTTCAGTACTGGCTCTTGCGTGTCGGATTGGAGATCCTGATGAACTGAACAATTCCTTAAACTTTTTCAAAAATTGGACAGCTGGGACAGGGTAATGGAAACTTCTTGCAATGCTTTTCTAGATGAATTTTTCCAAATACTGATATTTACTTCATAACATGTTTATACTCACATAATGTCAAGGTAGTCAGCATGCTTCAGTATAGTGACTTTCCTGAGATGTATGGGATTTTTTTCATTTGTTGCAATAAAGTAACAGCAAAGAAATGTTAAAAGTGTTCATACATCTAAGCTGCTCCACATTCAACTACTTTTGACTGATGGTGTCATCAGGACCACCTCCAGATTTCCATGGGCCCCGGGTGAAAGAGTCTAGGTGTGCCCTTTTAACACATACCACAATTCATGATGAACAAATATGGCAGAGAAGTATAGGTATAGTACAATGCCAAAGATTTGAATTACTTCTTACATTACATGAGTGATATCAATAGCTCAGAATCCAGATAGTATAGTCCTCCATACAGTATTATAGACACCACATAGTGCTCCATACGGAATAATGAGCCCCATATATTGCTCCATACAATATTATGGGCACCACATAGTGGTCCATACAGAATAATGAGCTCCATATATTGCTCCATACAGTATTATGGGCACCACATAGTGCTTGATACAGAATAATGAGCCCGATATATTGCTCCATAAAGAATAATGGACCCTATATAATGCTCCATGCAGTATAATGAGCCACATATTTGCTCCATACAGTATAATGAACCTCATTTATTGCTTCATACAGAATAATGGACCCCACATAAAGCTCCACAAAATATAATGGACCCCATATATTTCTCCATACATAATGAGCCCAATATAATGATCTATACAGTATATGATGGGCCCCATACAGTATAATGAGCCCAATTTGCTGCTCCATACAGTATAATGAGCCCCATATAATGCTCCATACAGTATACTGAGTCCCATATATTGCTCCGTACATAACGGGCTCCATATAATGCTCCATATTTGTAGATTATGAGCCCTTGTGGGCAGGGTCCTCTCTCCTTCTGTACCAGTCGTGACTTGTATTGTTTAAGATTACTGTACTTGTTTTTTGTTATATATACCCCTCCTCACATGTAACGTGCCAAGGAATAAATAGCGCTATAATAATAAATAATAATAATATAGTATATGATGGGCCCCATATATTGCTCCATAAAGAATAGGCCCCAATACAGTATATGATGGACCCCATATATTACTCCATATACAGCTCTGGCAAAAATTAAGAGACCACCACATCAAAGCCCTGTCATGGCCACCCCAATCTCCAGACCTGAACCCCATTGAAAACCTTTGGAAAGTAATCAAGAGGATGATGGATAGTCAAAAGCCATCGAACCATCAAACAAAGAACTGCTTAAATTTTTGCTCCAGGAGCAGTGTGAAAGACTGATGGAAATCATGCCAAGATGCATAAAAGCTATGATTAAAAATCATGGTTATTCCACAAAATATTGATTTCTGAACTCTTCTTGAGTTAAAACATTAGTATTGTTGTTTCTAAATGATTATGAACTTGTTTTCTTTGCATTATTTGAGGTCGTCGCACAGTCAAAACGACGCATGCAGAGGCATCTGCATGCATCCGTAAGGCCCTGCTTCTACTCAATACTGAGCAAAGGGTCTAAATACTTATGAACATGTGATATTTGTTTTTCTTTTTTAATAAATTTGCAAAAATTTCTAAATTTCAGTTTTTTTCAGTCAAGATGGGGTGCAGACTGTACATTAATGAGAAAAAAATGAACTTTTTTTGCATTTAGCAAATGGCTGCAGGGAAACAAAGAGTGAAAAATGTAAAGGGGTCTGAATACTTTTCGAACCCACTGTACACATATATATATATATATATATATATATATATATATATATATATATACAGTACAGACCAAAAGTTTGGACACACCTTCTTATTCAATGATTTTTCTGTATTTTCATGACTATGAAAATTGTAGAATCACACTGAAGGCATCAAAACTATGAATTAACACATGTGGAATTATACATTACACTTTACAAAAAAGTGTGAAACAACTGAAAATATGTCTTATATTCTAGGTTCTTCAAAGTAGCCACCTTTTGCTTTGATTACTGCTTTGCACGCAGAAAAGGAAAGGTGAATGGATGGACTCTACATGCCTGGTTCCCACCGTGAAGCATTGAGGAGGTGGTGTGATGATGTGGGGGTGCTTTGCTGGTGATACTTTTGGGGATTTATTCAAAATTGAAGGCATACTGAACCAGCATGGCTACCACAGCAACGTGCAGCAGGATACTGTTCCATCCGGTTTGCGTTTAGTTGGACCATCATTTATTTTTCAACAGGACAATGACCCCAAACACACCTCCAGGCTGTGTAAGGGCTATTTGACCAAGAAGGAGATTGATGGGGTGCTACGCCAGATGACCTGGCCTCCACAGTAACCAGACCTGAACTCAATCGAGATGGTTTAGGGTGAGCTGGACTGCTCACCGCTTCAATTTTGAATAAATCCCCAACAGTGTCACCAGCAAAGCACCCGCACACCATCACACCACCTCCTCCATGCTTCACGGTTTAAACCAGTCATGTAGAGTCCAACCGTTCACCTTTACTGCGTGCAAAGCAGTAATCAAAGCAAAAGGTGGCTACTTTGAAGAACCTAGAATATAAGACATATTTTCAGTTGTTTCACACTTTTTTGTAAAGTGTAATGTATAATTCTACATGTGTTAATTCATTGTTTTGATGCCTTCAGTGTGATTCTACAATTTTCATAGTCATGAAAATACAGAAAAATCTTTGAATGAGAAGGTGTGTCCAAACTTTTGGTCTGTACTGTATATATGTATATATATATACATATATACAGTACAGACCAAAAGTTTGGACACACCTTCTCATTCAATGATTTTTCTGTATTTTCATGACTATGAAAATTGTATATTCACACTGAAGGCATCAAAACTATGAATTAACACATGTGGAATTATATACTTAACAAAAAAGTGTGAAACATCTGAAAATATGTCTTATATTCTAGGTTCTTCAAAGTAGCCACCTATTGCTTTCATTACTGCTTTGCACACTCTTGGCATTCTCTTGATGAGCTTCAAGAGGTAGTCACCAGGAATGGTCTTCCAACAGTCTTGAAGGAGATCCCAGAGATTCTTAGCACTTGTTGGCCCTTTTGCCTTCACTCTGCGGTCCAGCTCACCCCAAACCATCTCGATTGGGTTCAGGTCTGGTGACTGTGGAGGCCAGGTCATCTGGCGTAGCACCCCATTACTCTCCTTCTTGGTCAAATAGCCCTTACACAGCCTGGAAGTGTGTTTGGGGTCATTGTCCTGTTGAAATAAAAATGATGGTCCAACTAAACGCAAACCGGATGGAATAGCATGCCGCTGCAAGATGCTGTGGTAGCCATGCTGGTTCAGTATGCCTTCAATTTTGAATAAATCCTCAACAGTGTCACCAGCAAAGCACCCCCACACCATCACACTTCCTCCTCCATGCTTCACGGTGGGAACCAGGCATGTAGAGTATCCGTTCACCTTTTCTGCGTCGCACAAAGACACGGTGGTTGGAACCTAAGATCTCAAATTTGGACTCATCAGACCAAAGCACAGATTTCCACTGGTCTAATGTCCATTCCTTGTGTTCTTTAGCCCAAACAAGTCTCTTCTATTCTGCTTGTTGCCTGTCCTTAGCAATGGTTTCCCAGCAGCTATTTTACAATGAAGGCCTGCTGCACAAAGTCTCCTCTTAACAGTTGTTGTAAAGATGTGTCTGCTGCTAGAACTCTGTGTGGCATTGACCTGGTCTCTAATCTGAGCTGCTGTTAACCTATGATTTCTGAGGCTGGTGACTCAGATAAACTTATCCTCAGAAGTAGAGGTGACTCTTGGTCTTCCTTTCCTGGGGCGGTCCTTATGTGAGCCAGTTTCTTTGTAGCGCTTGATGGTTTTTGCAACTGCACTTGGGGACACTTTCAAAGTTTTCCCAATTTTTCGGACTGACTGACCTTCATTTCTTAAAGTAATGATGGCCACTCGTTTTTCTTTACTTAGTCCTAATGAATAGACTGTTAGAATGTGTATTATGGCAAGAAAAAAGCATTTATCAGCTATGTATCCACCAGACTTCTGCACAACACAACTGATGGTCCCAACCCCATTTATAAGGCAAGAAATTCCACTTATTAAACATGACAAGGCACAGCTGTGAAGTGAAAACCATTTCCGGTGACTACCTCTTGAAGCTCATCAAGAGAATGCCAAGAGTGTGCAAAGCAGTCATCAAAGCAAAAGGTGGCTACTTTGAAGAACCTAGAATATAAGACATATTTTCAGTTGTTTCACACTTTTTTGTTAAGTATATAATTCCACATGTGTTAATTCATAGTTTTGATGCCTTCAGTGTGAATGTACAATTTTCATAGTCATGAAAATACAGAAAAATCTTTGAATGAGAAGGTGTGTCCAAACTTTTGGACTGTACTGTAGTACAGACCAAAAGTTTGGACACACCTTCTCATTCAATGATTTTTCTGTATTTTCATGACTATGAAAATTATAGAATCACACTGAAGGCATCAAAACTATGAATTAACACATGTGGAATTATACATTACACTTTTCAAAAAAGTGTGAAACAACTGAAAATATTCTACTATATAATTGTCTTATCCCATCTGTCTGTCTGTCTGTCGGTCTGTCTGTCCAGGAAATCCCGCGTCGATCATTGGTCCGGCAGCGGCCAATCAGCGCCGCGGGATTTCACAAAAAAAATGGCGTCCGTTAGCGGCTCATCTGCGGGACGGAGGTCAGCGGCGAGGCAGCGAGGAGATGACCGGCGCGAGGCGCTCATCTCCCGGCCGCTAACAGCAGAAGG
Source organism: Oophaga sylvatica (assembly GCA_033576555.1). NCBI lineage: Eukaryota > Metazoa > Chordata > Amphibia > Anura > Dendrobatidae > Oophaga > Oophaga sylvatica. The sequence goes on along the minus strand of JARQOD010000001.1, from coordinate 229,592,720 downwards.
ACCTCGACCGACGGCACCGCTGACCTCCATGCGGAAGGGAGGACCGGGATACTTCTGCTGCGAGCGCCCGCTCATGTCCCGGGTTCTCGCAGCGGAAGTACCCGCACAGGCAGCGGCGCTGACATCCATGCGGCTAGGATGTCAAGAGAGGACCGGGAGCGACGCTGCGGGTCGGGATACTTCTGCTGCGAGCGCCCGCTCATGTCCCGGGTTCTCGCAGCGGAAGTAGCCGCATAGGCAGCGGCGCTCTCCGGTCCTCAATAAGCAATACTATGTAATAATAAAGTATTATTTTACACACAAAATTCTTTGTCCCGGCGTGAAAAGGAACAAATCTACAGACAAACCCGCCCCCAAGCCGTCATTCACTGTGGTACACGAAACAAAATACCCCTGGCTGCAGCAGCAAATAGTCGTCATGTCAGCGGAAACAACAGCCGGCTGCAGCTGGGAAAATTACGTGCTAGCTGTGCGTCGTCTGCGATGTTGTCACAAGCACTATTCACAACGTGACGTCATAACAAAATTCATTCGGTGCCCTGGAGAGATACATAGTAACGTTAATTTAAAGTAGTGCACAACCCATTTAAAGACTGCTTCACTGCTTAGGAGCGCACGGTCGGCCGCATACATATTCTAGAATACCCGATGCATTAGAATCGGGCCACCATCTAGTGTCTTATATTCTAGGTTCTTCAAAGTAGCCACCTTTTGCTTTGATCACTGCTTTGCACGCAGAAAAGGTGAACGGATGGACTCTACATGCCTGGTTCCCACTGTGAAGCATGGAGGAGGAGGTGTGATGGTGTGGGGGTGCTTTGCTGGTGACACTATTGGGGATTTATTCAAAATTGAAGGCATACTGAACCAGCATGGCTACCATAGCATCTTGCAGCAGTATGCTATTCCATCCGGTTTGCATTTAGTTGGACCATCATTTATTTTTCAACAGGACAATGACCCCAAACACACCTCCAGGCTGTGTAAGGGCTATTTGACCAAGAAGGAGAGTGATGGGGTGCTACGCCAGATGACCTGGCCTCCACAGTCACCAGACCTGAACCCAATCGAGATGGTTTGGGGTGAGCTGGACCGCTCACTGCTTCAATTTTGAATTAATCCCCAACAGTGTCACCAGCAAAGCACCCCCACACCATCACACCACCTCCTCCATGCTTCACGGTGGGTACTAGGCATGTAGAGTCCAGCCGTTTACCTTTTCTGCATGCAAAGCAGTAATCAAAGCAAAAGGTGGCTACTTTGAAGAACCTAGAACAGTGATGGCGAACCTTTTAGAGACCCGAGTGCCCAAACTGCAATCTAAAACCCACTTATTTATCGCAAAGTGCCAACACGGCAATTTAACCGGAATACTAAGGTTTTAGATTAGAAAAACAACTCCATACTGTATAATGGCCACACGTGATGCTCCATACTGTATAATGGCCACATATTATGCTCCATACTGAATAATAGCCACACGTGATGCTCCATACTGTATAATGGCCACATGTGATGCTCCATACAGTATAATGGGCCCACATGATGCTGCATACTGTATAATGGCCACATGTGATGCTCCATACTGTATAATGACCACACGTGATACTCCATACTGAATAATGGCCACATGTGATGCTCCATACTGAATAATGGCCACATGTGATGCTCCATACTGAATAATGGCCACACATGATGATGCATACTAAATAATGGCCCCACATAATGATTCATACTAAATAATGGCCACATATGATGCTGCATACAGTATAATGGCCCCACATGATGATGCATACTGAATAATAGCCCCACATAATGATGCATACAGTATAATGGCCCTATATACTGCTGCATACAGTATAATGGCCCCATATACTGCTGCATATAGTATAATGGCCCCATATACTGCTGCATACAGTATAATGGCCCCACATACTGCTGCATACAGTATAATGGCCCCATATACTGCTGCATACAGTATAATGGCCCCATAAACTGCTGCATACAGTATAATGGCTCCATGTACTGCTGCATACAGTATAATGGCCACACATGATGCTCCATACTGAAAAATGGCCTTGCATAAAAAAAAGCTACTCACCTCTGCCCGTTCCAACGCTGATCTCGTCTCCTCATCTATCAATCCTATCTGTGGGCACGCGCCCCATCTCGACAATAGCGCCGCCGCCACTCTCCTCAGCCCGCGCGCCATCCCCGTCCTGAACACACGGGATACCCCGTCCTCTGCATATGCGCAGACTGATGGAATGGCACGCGGCCCGATGGGAGGTGCAGAGGCCAGAGGAGAGTGGTGGCGGCGCCGGTGCTAGTTATGAGGGTCCTGAAGATTACGAGCGGGCTGAGAGTGATGGCGGCGCTAGTTTTGGAGAGATGGCATACGTGCCCACCGGGAGGGCTCTGCGTGCCCCCTCTGGCACGCGTGCCATAGGTTCTCCACCACTGACCTAGAATATAAGACATATTTTCAGTTGTTTCACACTTTTTTGTAAAGAGTAATGTATAATTCCACATGTGTTAATTCATAGTTTTGATGCCTTCAGTGTGATTCTACAATTTTCATAGTCATGAAAATACAGAAAAATCATTCAATGAGAAGGTGTGTCCAAACTTTTGGTCTGTACTGTATATATATGTAATACCAAGACCGTGGTTTAGTAATGAGCAGGTGTCAACCAGAAGATACCCTCATTAATAAAACGGTATATAAAGAGTTAATAACAGTATATATACACACACACATGAAATCTGCGTGAAATGCAATATCTGTTTATTTTTCAAAATAGTAACAAAAAAATTGCGTGGGCTCCCGAGTAATTTTCATAACCAGCAGAGGGAAAGCCGACGACTGAGGGCTGATGTTAATGTTCTAGAAAGGAGCCAATAGTCATAAAGATTTCCAGGCTATTAATATCAGCTCACAGAACTTTCCCACGCAGTGGTACCGTAAATGAGAGTACTGGAGCTGATGAACTCCGGTGAACTCTCACGGCGGCTCAGGGATACAATGCTAGAGCGATTACCTCCTCTCAGTGTATCACCGGAGGCCGGTAGAGCTGTCACATCTCCCGATGTGACTGTTCTACACATGAGATTGACGTGGGACACTCAGATTACCAGGACTACGGCGGACAGGGAGCATATGTTGGTTTATTATTTAACATTATTTCTAGGAGACAAGGGCAGCGGGGATTTGGTGTATAGTGAGTATAATAGGTTTTTATTTTTAAGTGAATATGTATGTAATTTTACTTTTTTTTTTAACTGTGAGCACAGCCGCCGGCAGATGATACTACTCTCCCAGCAGTGGCACCTGTGGTCACTGTTAGCAGTGACACCAGACATAGTCCTATGGGAGCATGAGTCTCATCGGCCCACGCCTGCTTTTTTACCGCAGGTCACCGCTGCGGGTCACAGTCAGCTGCGGAATCACGCTGACATCTGCCAGCATGATCCCGCAGCACTGTGATCGACAGTACCGGCAGTAGTGTTACCACAGACACATGGAGACACCCGCACACACACAAAATCGCGCAGACAGACATGCACATATTCTCTGCTCACACATATTCTCTGCCCACACATATTCTCTGCCCACACACTCTTCCTTCTTCTGACATAATTTCCTTTTCTGCAGCGTTTTTGGCAGCAAATCCGCAAACCTTTTTACACCTGCAGTTTTTCTGTGGATTTGACTGACTCAATGGAAGTCAATGGGTGCAGAAATGCTACAGATCCGAAAAAAGAACTGACATGCTGCGGAAAATAAACCGCTGTGAATCAGGACGGAATTTGCCGCAGCATGTGCACACCAATTCTGGATTGTCATTGATTCAGTAATCACTTTCGTTTTTTGAGCATTTCTACGCGGAATAATGCTGCGGATCCGCAACAAATCCGCATCATGTGTACATAGCCTTAGAGTTGGAAGGGACCTGAAGGTCATCGTGTCCAACCCCCTGCTCAATGCAGGATTAACAAACCATCTGAGACAGGTGTCTGTCCACCCTCTGTTTGAAGACTTCCATTGAAGGAGAACTCACCACATCACGTGGCAACCTGTTCAACTCATTGATCACCCTCACTGTTAAAAAGTTTTTTCTAATATCTAATCTGTATCTTCTCCCTTTCACTTTCATTCCATTGCTTCTTGTGTTTCCATGTGCAAACAATAATAATGATGATCCCTCTACATTGTGACATTCCTTATTCCTTTGATATTTGTAGACAGCTATTAAGTGTCCTCTTAGCCTTCTTTTTTGCAAGCCAAACATTCCCAGATCCTTTAACCATTCCTTGTAGGACATACTTTGCAGTCCGCTCACCATGCTGGTAGCTCTGAACATACTCCAGTTTTTCGATATCTTTATTAAAATGTGGTGCCCAGAACTGGACACAGTATTCCAGATGAGGCCTGACCAAGAAGGAGTACGGGAATAATTACTTTACGTGATCTAGACTCTATGCTTCTCTTAATACATCCTAGAACTGTGTTTGTCTTTTTTGCTGCTGCATCACACTGTTGTCTCATGTGCAGCCTGTGATCTATTAGTATACCGAAGTCTTTTTTATAGGTGCTGTTGCTTAGTTCTATTCCTCCCATTCTATAGATGTAATTTTTGTTTTTCTTGCCCAGATGTAGAATCTTGCATTTATTCCTGTTAAACACCATTCTATTAGGAGGATCAATATCATCTTAAACACGTGCATATTATATATAATTACACTTTATACAGCCTAATGCCCAAAATCCTGGCTGTAGTGGGTTTTCCACTAGGACACTCCATAAACATGTGTGGACCCACGCTAACAGCAGCCCCAACAAGCATTTCGTCTGAGGAAGCCCAAGCAAAACACGCGTTGGGGCTGCTGTTAGCGCTGGTCCACGCAGGTTTATGATGACTAAGTTGATTCCCTGCTTTGGTGTTGACTCTTTTCCTTATTAATATATTACCCTGGCGCTTTTTTACACACTGTAGCCTTTCCGGGGGGTTTAGCTCTAGGATCGCTGTCTGGGTAGACAGAATGGCACGGAAACAGTTCATTCAGACAGCAGTTTGGTGAAAACTGGCCGCAACCAGTTTTATTAAAGTCCACAGCACACAGATAAAAACAAATCATAAACAGAAAACCTGGGCTTGTCTAGCCACTAAATTACACTTAGATAGATGGCCCTCTCTATCCGGGACCCAGACTCTACCAGTCTGTGCCCAAAACAACACATATCACATATGTTACCAGTATGGAGTTTCACAGACACTCCTCTTTATGTCCGAAGGCAACTCCAATGTCCAGACTTGAGAGAGGTCACCTCCTATTCAGTCGCTATTCGCACGGATTCTCACTGCGACTACTCCTGTGTCCGGGGTACTTCCTGCACCCAGACTGAGATAGCTCACACTCTTAGAGACTGCTTCCTTGTGCCAGGACACCTCCCTGTGTCCGGGCTAAAGACAGCTCCCACACTCTTGGAGACACCTTCTGTGTCTGGACCCCTTGTCCAGACTGAATGAGCTCTCAGATTGTGTTTGCAGACACCTACTTCTGGTCTCCTAATTAAGACCTGAGTAGTTTCAGGCTTGTGCTGCAAGTGTGTGCTGAATGTGAGGTGTAGTGACCTTTCTCCACCACTAGGTCCACAAAGCCACACATTTCCCTTATACCTAGGTGAAATGTACACCCCATTCATCACATATTCACTCACTGTCTCACATATCCCCTCCCTCTTCTCCAGACCGGAGGGCTGGTCATCCAGACCGGAGGGCTGGTCAAGAATCCAACAGAGACAGTGAACTCCGGACCAGTCATGGCCCTCACCAGCTTCATCTCCACCACTGTCACTTGTATCTTCACCTGAGTCATAGCCAACATCAGCTTTCTCTTTATCTGAAGCATCCGCACTACCCTGTACCCTCCCAGGCCTATACTCTCTGCGGGCCTCGGGTATCCTGCACGGTTTCATCTTGACCTTAGGGCCGGCTCACCTTCGACACAGTGCCTGGCCAGAGAAGCACGACCCGACACATCAGAACACTTCTGCTGACTCTTCCTCAGAAACTCACGTACCTCCTGTCCCTGGTGCACTGACCATGTGTCACCAACTATCACAGAAGGTATAGGGGTTTTTCACTTTTCTCAAATTCCCCACTTTCAGGCTCTTCTGGCAGGACATGCCCAGAAGCCCCACCGTCAGTCCTAGACTCTACCTCTTCAGCCACATCACTTTGGTCTCCAATATCTCCATTTATTCCAGCCCTCAAGTTCTCCTTGATAGCGGCATCTGTATACTCAGAACCCGCCGGATTCTTCTCTTCCACCACGTTCTGCATCCCATCTGGGCTCCCGTGTGTCTGCAGCGGCAACGGAGTGACACATCGCTTTTCCCATTTGTTGGGACGTGGCTCCGATGTAGCCTCCCTGAAAGTGCGCTTGAGCTCACCAATGCCAGCTACTGATCCGGACCGTAACCCGTCCACACCGCTGTCTTCGGCAGAAACAGATTCCTGGACAGAGTCAGTCCCCATATCTTCAGTCTTGCTCCTCACAGCTTCACTTGAAACCTCAGCTTCTGATGAGGCACCTGGCTTGGTGACCACCACTTCCATGGCTTTTTCCACCTCTGCAGCATCACCTTCAGAGTCCTTGGCATGATGCAGATCCACACCACACACTGACAACTTCTCATCTTCAACAGCATCCACTTGTGCTGTGTTCAGTTTCAGAGTTCTGCCTTTAAAGCTCAGCTCTCCTCCTTTCACCTTAGTCTTCGCCAGGGAACCGGCCAACTGTAAAACATCTTCAGATGCCATCTTCCGTCCGACTGCAAGGTCAGCCTCAGCCTTCCTCTCAGGACTCTCAATCTCCTCTGCTACCATGCCTTCCTCACTTGCACTGGTTGCTTTATTGTCATCAGATAATTCACTATCACTATCTGACCCCTTTTTCTCAGCCACATCTGGCTCACTGTCAGGGCTATACACTTCATTTTCATTCACATCCTGCTCACTGTCAGGGTTATACAATTCATTTTCATTCATATCCTGCTCACTGTCAGGGTTATACAATTCATTTTCATTCACATCTTGATCTGGAACCTTAGTTAACATGTCATCCACAACATTAACTTCACCATCTGGTCCCTCAAGTATGTGACTATGTGACAACCCCAGCACTATACTTCTATATAGTTCAGGCACTAGGAGCTGACTCACAACCTCTCCCTGGACTTCAGTGTTTATGGCAACATGAGAGAACCTCTCCTCAGAGTCAGGCTCCTGGGAAACCTCATTTAGAACAATCATATTTTCCTGTGCTGTTTTAAGAGAGGGTTCTCGCCACTGCTCACTCTCAAAACCGTCACAGGACACAGGCAAGTCAGGGACACTCGGTTCCCGAGAACCACCATCCTCGTCTCGCAACATCACCTGCAAAGGAATTTCATCACTACCACAGTCATCATTATTATCAACATCATTATCATGACTATGATCAGTATTATCATCACTATCATTATCAGCATCAGCACCATTTTCATGGTCATCATCATTATCAGGATCATCATCATCATTAGCATTATCATCATGATTATCACATAATTTTAACATCCCACTAGCATCGTGTTCCGCCCCTCGGGACTGCGCACCCTCAGTAGGAGCTTCATCACACTGTCCATCAGAAACATTTTTCCCCAAGAGATCCTTAGACCGGGGAAAGTCATTACCCAATATAACGGGGTGCACCAGGTCTTCACTACCCCCACTTCATATGAAACCTCCCCGAGTTTGGGGACCAAGTCCACGGCAGTTTCTGGGTAGACTTTGGTGTCTTCATGGATGTACACCACACTCAGGTGCTTATCAGGGATGAAGTCCCTATCACTCAGGCTGTCACATACGGAAGTCACTGGACTCTCTGAGTCCAAGAGGGCCTGTGCTGGGCAGTCACTTACAACCACCGGGGACCCCTGTGGTCCAGTCTCTTCGGCTGAGGTGGACACACACACAGGCTCTGCGCAGGGAGAGAGGGATCTGCCAACATCACAACACATAGGCTCCCCTCTATTGGACAGTTGGCTGCAATTTCACGCCAGCTCCAACACTGTCCATCACACTCTTCCACCCACATGTCCCCTCGGGCCTGAACCCGCTTATCAGCATACCCCATGTCCCCAACAGCTGGAACGCTCTTACCGCGAGAGTTCAGCGTCCGGGAACTCCGAAGTGACGACCTCTCAGACGGCTGTACCTCAGGAGGACGTGCTTGGGTGTAGCGGTCCACTATCACCTTTTCAACTCCATAATCAGGCCTGCTGACTGCAGACTCCCAACTGTATCTCCAGTCACGAACTCCCCTGGCACGGGCTGTCACCGTAACACCCAGCCGGGTAAGAATCGCCGCTTTCAACTTGGCATAGTCTTCGCTGTCCTGCTTGCTCAGGTCAGCCCAGACTTTTTGGGGTTCCCCAATCAGATAGGGTACGACCGCCATGGCCCATTCAGATAGTGGCAGATTCTCCTTCTCTGCCAGTCTCTCAAACCTAGTAAGATATACCTCCACATCATCACGAGGTGTCATTTTTCTCAAGGACCGTCTTACCGCCTTCTTTATAGCGGACAACGCCGGTGCCTTCACAACATTACTTCGGGACGCGGCACCGAAATCCTTTTTTGGTGCTGTCATCTGCTCAATAAATAACCGGTTATTCTCCTGCTGCTGCTGCAGGAATTGCTGCCGGTCCTCCTGCATGCGCTGCTGGTGCTGCAGGCACTGCTGCTCCATGCTCTGCTCCATGCTTCGCTGGGCCTGGGCCAGGTACTCAATGAGCTCCTCCATACTGCCGGACTCATCTGTCTCAACCACGGCAGTTTTATGTTGCACATTAACTTGTGCCATTTGTTCAAACAGCGCCTCCCTGCTGTCATCCATGCTGTCAGACTTCTCTGTCTCAACAACGGCAGTCTTCACTCAAGACATACACACTCTACAGTCTTTTCCATAGAAAAATTCAGCTCTGCTGTGCAGACAATTTTTTTTTTTTTTTTTTCTACAAACTCTATTAGGGCCACTGTCTCTTTAAGACTTCTCCAATAGACATTTCTCCTTTGCTGCTGCACACTTCACAGTCTTTTCCACAACAAGTTCAACTTTGCTGTGCAAACACACTTTTTTTTTTTTTTTTCTTTGCAAACTCTATTAGGGCTACTGTCTCTTTAAGACTGCTCCAAACAGACGTTTCTGCTGACACTTTTTTTTTTTTCTGCTGCTATTTCAATAGACTTCACCTTTAATGCTGTCTCTCGCCACTGTGCTGCATGCACACTCCAGCACTAACTGTACCAGGCCCTGCGCTGCCCCAGCATTCTCCGCCAATTGTAGCCTTTCCGGGGGGTTTAGCTCTAGGATCGCTGTCTGGGTAGACAGAATGGCACGGAAACAGTTCATTCAGACAGCAGTTTGGTGAAAACTGGCCGCAACCAGTTTTATTAAAGTCCACAGCACACAGATAAAAACAAATCATAAACAGAAAACCTGGGCTTGTCTAGCCACTAAATTACACTTAGATAGATGGCCCTCTCTATCCGGGACCCAGACTCTACCAGTCTGTGCCCAAAACAACACATATCACATATGTTACCAGTATGGAGTTTCACAGACACTCCTCTTTATGTCCGAAGGCAACTCCAATGTCCAGACTTGAGAGAGGTCACCTCCTATTCAGTCGCTATTCGCACGGATTCTCACTGCGACTACTCCTGTGTCCGGGGTACTTCCTGCACCCAGACTGAGATAGCTCACACTCTTAGAGACTGCTTCCTTGTGCCAGGACACCTCCCTGTGTCCGGGCTAAAGACAGCTCCCACACTCTTGGAGACACCTTCTGTGTCTGGACCCCTTGTCCAGACTGAATGAGCTCTCAGATTGTGTTTGCAGACACCTACTTCTGGTCTCCTAATTAAGACCTGAGTAGTTTCAGGCTTGTGCTGCAAGTGTGTGCTGAATGTGAGGTGTAGTGACCTTTCTCCACCACTAGGTCCACAAAGCCACACATTTCCCTTATACCTAGGTGAAATGTACACCCCATTCATCACATATTCACTCACTGTCTCACAACACTTTGAATGGTTTTATGATATGGAGTTGTCGTTAATGATGGACATGGTTTATGATCCCTGGTCAGATACCCATGCACTTTATTAGATGCATTACTTCAGACGTGGTACTCACTCTAATTCTTTTTTAAAACTCTACATATGTCATTTTATGGGGATAGGGATACATCATGATTCCTAAATAATTTTATGTACATGTTTAGGACCTACACCACCCGAGCCTGGTACTCATTGTGAACCACGTACTATAAACACCAGAGTTCTCGTATTTCTGAAGACTGTTTTTATAATTATGTCTATTAGTTTGCCCGTTTATGTTATAATTTGATGTAATAAACTTAGATTTATTTTATACATATATGGACTTGGACTCTATGTCTCTTGTAGGAATTACCATTCTATTAGTCGCTGCCCATTGTTCAATCTAGATCCTTCTGAATCCTTTCTCTGTCTTCTCTAATGTCTTCTCTAGCTATCCCTTCTACCTTTGCATTGTCTGCAAATTTGATTAGTTTACCTTCAGTTCCCTTATCTAGATCATTTATAAAAATGTTAAATAGCACTGGGACCAAGACAGAGCCTTGTGGAACCCCACTTGAATCACAATTCCAATTGGATGTGCAACCATTTCTTACCACTCTTTGAGTGCAATCACTGAGCCAGTTTTGATTGCACCTAACTGTAGCCTTGTCAATCCCATACTTGGTCATTTTTTCAATAAGTATAGTATAAGATATTTTATCAAATGCTATCCTGAAGTCAAGATATACTATATCTACAGCAGTTCCCTGATTCACCCAGTCAGTGATTCCATCATAGATGGAAATTAGAATAGTTAAGCATGACTTGCTTTTGTATTCTTATCCACGTACTTACATACAGTCATGGACAAAAGTTTTGAGAATGACACAAATATTAATTTTTACAAAGTCTACTGCTTCACTTTTTCTAATGGCAATTTGCATATACTCCAGAATGTTATAAAGAGTGATCAGCTTAACAGCAATTACTTGCAAAGTCAATATTTGGCTAGAAAATTAACTTTATCCCCAAAACACATTTCAACATCATTGCAGCCCTGCCTTAAAAGGACCAGCTAACCTCTTTTCAGTGATTGCTATATTAACACAGGTGTGGGTGTTGATGAGGACATGGCTGGAGATCAATCTGTCATGATTAAGTAAGAATGACACCACTGGACACTTTAAAAGGAGGCTGGTGCTTGGCATCATTGTTTCTCTTCTGTTAACCATGGTTAGCTCTAAAGAAACACGTGCAGTCATCATTGCAATGCACAAAAATGGCCTAACAGGGAAGAGTATCGCAGCTAGAAAGATTGCACCTCAGTCAACAATCTATCGCATCATCAAGAACTTCAAGGAGAGAGGTTCCATTGTTGCCAAAAAAGCTCCAGGGTGCCCAAGAAAGACCAGCAAGCGCCAGGGCCGTCTCTTAAAAGTGTTTCAGCTGCGGGATCGGGCTACCAGCAGTGCAGAGCTTGCTCAGGAATGGCAGCAGGCAGGTGTGAGTGCATCTGCACGCACTGTGAGGTGGAGACTCTTGGAGCAAGGCCTGGTCTCAAGGAGGGCAGCAAAGAAGCCACTTCTCTCCAGAAAAAACATCATGGACAGACTGATATTCTGCAAAAGGTACAGGCAGTGGACTGCTGAGGACTGGGGTAAAGTTATTTTCTCTGATGAATCCCCTTTTCGATTGTTTGGGACATCAGGAAAACGCCTCATTCGGAGAAGTCAAGGTGAGCGTTACCACCAGTCTTCTCTCATGCCAACTGTTAAGCATCCTGAAACCATTCATGTGTGGGGTTGCTTCTCAGCCAAGGGAATCGGCTCTCTCACAGTCTTGCCTAAAAACACAGCCATGAATAAAGAATGGTACCAGAATGTCCTCCAAGAGCAACTTCTCCCAACCCTCCAAGAGCAGTTTGGCGATCAACAATGTCTTTTCCAGCATTATGGAGCACCTTGCCATAAAGCAAAGGTGAAAACTAAATGATTCAGGGAACAAAACATAGAGATTTTGGGTCCATGGCCTGGAAACTCCCCAGATCTTAATCCCATTGAGAACTTGTGGTCAATCATCAAGAGACGGGTGGACAAACAAAAACCTAAAAATTCTGACAAAATGAAAGCATTGATTGTGCAAGAATGGACTGCTATCAGTCAGGATTTGATCCAGAAGTTGATTGAGAGCATGCCAGGGAGAATTGCAGAGGTCCTGAAGAAGAAGGGTCAACACTGCAAATATTGACTTGCTGCATTAACTCATTCTAACTGTCAATATAAGCTTTTGTTACTCATATGTTTGCAATTATATTTCTGTCTGTGATAAAAACATCTGTCAAACACACATAAAAACCAGAGGGCAGCAGATCATGTGAAAATATAATATTTGTGTCATTCTCAAAACTTTTGGTCATGACTGTTCATGCTGTTTAATAATTTGTTCAAAGATCTTTCCTGGTATAGAAGTAAGGATCACTGGCTTGTAATTTCCTGGCTCCATCTTCTTTCCTTTTTTGAAATAGGGACATTTGCCCTTCTCCAGTCTTTTGGAACTTCTGCTGTTCTTCAGAATTTTTGAAAGATTCTGGTTAGTAGTTCTGCAATTTCCTCTGCTATCTCTTTCAGTACCCTAGGATGTAATTCATCTGGACAAGGAGATTTAAATTCATTTAAAGTAGCTAATTTTTCCCTCACCATCTTTTGGTTTATAGATGGTGTGGATTATTGTATTCCTTTGATAGCACAGTGAAGATCAGTTGATGTTACATTTGTTTTAGAGAACATAGATGCAAAATAGGAACTTAAATGTTCAGCCTTCTCAACATTATTTTTGACCACTTCACATTTTTCATCCTGCAAAAATCCTATATCTTTGACTTTTCTTTTGCTTTTGACATACTCCCATAATCCTTTTACATTACTTGTGATCTCCCTTTTTAGCCTCACTTCATTTTATTTCTCTGAAACCAATTGAGAGTTTCCTTGGTTGTGTGTTTGGTATCAATGTCTTGATGAAATGTCCACCTCATTCCATCCTCATCATCAGGGCCGGCGTCAGCACCCGACACACCCGGGCAAGTGCCGGGGCCCTGAGCAGGCGGGGGGGCCCACTCACCGTCTGGCACCCCGGCGCCCGTTAACGGTGTCAGCGCCGCCACTGGGCCCCCACCCGCTTGCTCAGGGACCCGGCTCGGCCGGCTCAATACTCACCTCTCCCCGTGCCTCCGCTGCCGCAGCTCCGCCTCCGGGCTTCAGGGGGCGCCTGAAGGACGCCGGCGCTTCCTCTCACAGCAGCACCGCTGAATGACGTCATCATTCAGCGGCCTGCTGTGGCAGTGAGCGTGCGGACGCCAGACAGGTGAGATGTTTGTGTGTGTGTCTGTGTATGTGTCTCTGTGTGTATGTAGTACGATGCTTTGTGTGTGTGTGTGTGTGTGTGTGTGTGTCTGCTGTATGTGTGATGGTGGTGGGGGGAGGGCAGTGATGATGATGATGGGGAGGCAATGATGATTGATGATGATGGGCAGGCAATGATATTGCTGTGGAGACAATGATGATTATGGGCAGGCATTGATGATGATGGGCAGGCAGTGATGATGATGGGCAGGCAGTGATGATGATGGGCAGGCAATGATATTGATGGGGAGGCAATGATGATTATGGGCAGGCATTGATGATGATGGGCAGGCAGTGATGATGATGGGCAGGCAGTGATAATGATGGGGAGGCAATGATGATTATTGGCAGGCATTGATGATGATGGGCAGGCAGTGATGATGATGGGCAGGCAGTGATGATGATGGGCAGGCAATGATGATTATGGGCAGGCATTGATGATGATGGCAGGCAGTGATGATGATGGGGAGGCGATGATGATGATGGGGAGACAATGATGATGATGGGGAGGCGATGATGATAATGGGCAGGCAATGATGATGATGGGCAGGCAATGATGATGATAATGGGCAGGCAATGATGATGATGGGAGTCTTTCCACGGCGCCCTTTCCTGAGCCGTAACAGTGCAGAACGCAGCACAGTGTAGAGGAGAGCTCCATATTTTGTATGGAGCTTTATATGGGTACCAGTATCCTGTATGGAGCATTATATGGGGATGGAGGGCTGACATCCTGCATGGGGTATTATATGGGTGATGAGGGGGAGATTGTGGTGCCCATAATATTGTATGGAGGACTGTACTGTCCAGTCTGTACTGTGCGCTGTGAGGATTTGGCGGTTTTTGAGCTATTGTACAATTTACAATAGATATCACTCATGTAATGGAAGAAGAGAAGTGTTTGGCGTTGTGCTATACCCATATTTCTCTGCAGTATCTGTGCATCATGAATCGTGGTCTGTGTTAAAGGGGCCCACTGAGACTCTTTCGCCCGGAGCCCATGAAAACCTGGAGCCGGCCCTGCTCATCATCCTGGTAGATGGCAGTAGATTTTTATCAAGAATGTCTCTGTATATTTGTCTATTTATCCTTCCTTCAATCACATGAAGTTTGAAAGTGCCTTATGTTGAAAAACAGCCCCACACAACGATGTTACCACTTCCAAACTTCATTGTTAGTATAATGTTTTGGGGATGATATGCAGTGCTTTTTGGCGTCAAAACATAATGTGTATTGTAGCATCCAAAGAGTTACATTTTGGTCTCATCTGACCAGACTATATTCTCCCAATATATTTCAGACTTTTCTAAATCTTGTTGAGTAAACTGTAAACGTGCTTGAACATGATTTTTGTTCAGCAATGGAGTCTTGTGTGGTGAGCGTGAATACAGGTCATGGAAGTTGAGTGCATTACTTATAGTTTTCTTTTAAACAATTGTATCTGCTGATTCCAGGTCTTTCTGTCTCTCTCCACAGCAAGTACTTGGCTGTTGGACAACTTTTCAGTTAATTCTTTTCACTCCTTTGTGTGAACTCTTGCAAGGAGCACTTGGTCGTGACCGGTTCATGGTGAAATTATGTTCTTTCCACTTCCAGATTATGAACCAAACAGTGCTCACTGGACTGTCAGTTGTTTTATAAATTCTTCTGTAACTAATGCCATCAGTATGTTTTGCAACAATAAGGTTGTGACAGTCTTCAGACAGCTCACTGGTTTTACCCATCATGAAATGTTTCTCTTGTGGTACCTTGGTAATGAAACACCTTTTTATAGGACATCAGATGAACTAACTAATATTATTTCTCACTAAGTGGCAGGATTGCTTTTCAATTACTAATAGAGTTCAACTAGTGTCATGACTTTCCATGGCTTTTTGCACCTCCCTTTCTTTATGTGATCAATACTTTTCCCTGTGTCATTTCTCATTATTACACATAACCTAATTTATGGACATTTATTGTTTGATTGTTTTGCCTTTGTGGATTGGATGGGTTGTTACCGACATTTGGTGAGATTTTCATGTCAATAGCACTACTGATTCTTACTTAGAAAATTGATGACATGTTCAATACTTATTTCAACTGCTGTATATATATGACTCAGCTTTGAAAAATAACCAATTTATCACTGAATACAAGTACAGTTTCCAACATTTTGACAAGACTGAATTTCTTAGAACATTTTTAACCTATAGCATAAAAGTAAGGTGAATAATATAACTTTCTTTACAAAATCTAATCAAATTAGTTTACACAAAAATGAATATACACCACATATATGCATGTAATGAGCAAATTGACAACATATTGCAACCTCTTTTAACCCCTTCACCCCCAAGGGTGGTTTGCACGTTAATAACCGGGCCAATTTTTACAATTCTGACCACTGTCTCTTTATGAGGTTATAACTCTGGAACGCTTCGACGGATCTTCGCGATTATGAGATTGTTTTCTTGTGACATATTGTACTTCACGTTAGAAGTAAAATTTCTTCGATATAACTT
>JARQOD010000001.1:229516670-229571670 GCA_033576555.1 Oophaga sylvatica | reverse complement strand
TGATGGGAGGGAACCTCCCTTATATAAGACCAGTCTGTAACTCCTGATTGCCAATCTTCACAATCTTCATTGAATGGTTCAGTATTGTTTGTAACCACCAGAGGGAGCTTCTGCTCAGAATTCATTTCTAACACATTCACAACAGGACGCCATGTTGCATTTGGAGAGCCCCTGATATGCCTAAACAGTGGAAACCCCCAACAAATGACTCCATTTGGGAAACTAGACCCCCTAAGGAACTTATCTAGATCTTTGGTGAGCAATTTGAACCCCAAGTGCTTCACACAAGTTTATAACATAGAGCCGTAAAATTAAAAAATCATATTTTTTCCACAAAAATGATCTTTTCACCCCAATTTTTATTTTCCCAAGGGTAACAAGACTCCAAAAGTTATTGTGCAATTTGTCCTGAGTGCGCTGATACCCCATATGTGGGAGTAAACCACTGTTTGGGTGCATGGCAGAGTTTGGAAGGGAAGGAGCGCCGTTTGACTCTTTCAACGCAGAATTGGCTGGACGCCATGTCGTGTTTGGAGAGCTCCTGATCTGCCTAAACAGTGGAAACCCCCACAAATGACACCATTTTGGAAACTAGACCCCTCAAGGAACTTATCTAGATGTGTGTTGAGAACTTTGAACCCCCAGGTGTTTCACTAAAGTTTATAACGTACAGCCGTAAAATAAAAAATCTTTTTTTTTTTTTACAAAAATGATTTTTTCGCCCCCAATATTTTATTTTCACAAGGGTAACAGGAGAAATTGGACCCAAAAGTTGTTGTCCAATTTGTCCTGAGTACGCTGATACCCAATATGTGGGAGAAAACTACTGTATGGGCACACGTCAGGGCTCGGAAGGGAAGTAGTGACGTTTTGGATTGCAGACTTTGATGGAATGGTCTGGGGGTGTCATGTCGCATTTGGAGAGCCCCTGATGCACCTAAACAGTGGAAACCCCCCACAAGTGACCCCATTTTGGCAAATAGACCCCACAAGGAACTTATGTAGATGTGTGGTGAGCACTTTGAACCCCCGAAGTGCTTCACAGAAGTTTATAACGTACAGCCGTAAAAATAAAAAATCTTTTTTTTTACAAAAATGATTTTTTCGCCCCCAATATTTTATTTTCACAAGGGTAACAGGAGAAATTGGACCCCAAAAGTTGTTGTCCAATTTGTCCTGAGTACGCTGATACCCAATATGTGGGAGAAAACTACTGTATGGTTACACGTTGGGGCTCGGAAGGAAGTAGTGATGTTTTGGATTGCAGACTTTGATGGAATGGTCTGGGGGCGTCATGTCGCATTTGGAGAGCCCCTGATGCGCCTAAACAGTGGAAATCCCCAACAATTGACCCCATTTTGGAAAATAGACCCCACAAGGAACTTATCTAGATGTGTGGTGAGCGCTATGAAGCCCCAAGTGCTTCACAGAAGTTTATAATGTACAGCCGTAAAAACAAAAAAAATCATTTTTTATTTTTACGAAAATGATATTTTTCGCCCCCGGTTTTTTATTTTCCCAAGGGTAACAGAAGAAATAGGACAAATTGCACAATAACTCTTGGGGTCTAGAGTACGCTGATACCCCATATGTGGGGGTAAACTACTGTTTGGGTGCATGGCAGAGCTCAGAAGTGAAGGAGCACCGTTTGACTTTTTCAACGCAGAATTGGCTGGAATTGAGATCAGACGCCATGTCACATTTGGAGAGCCCCTGATGTGCCTAAACAGCAGAAACCCCCCAATTCTAACTCCAACCCTAACCCCAACACACCCATAACCCTAGTCCCAACCCTAACCACAAACCTAACCCTAACACACCCCTAACCCTAATCCCAACCCTAACCCTAATCCTAACTTTAGCGCCATCCCTAACCCTAACTTTAGCCGCAACCCTAACCCTAATGGGAAAATGGAAATAAATACATTTTTTTATTTTATTATTTTTCCCTAACTAAGGGGGTGATAAAAGGGGGTTTGATTTACTATTTATAGCGGGTTTTTATGATTGGCAGCTGTCACACTAAAAGACGCTTTTTATTGCAAAAAATAGTTTTTTGCATCGCCACATTTTGAGAGCTATAATTTTTGCATATTTTGGCCCACTGAGTCATGTGAGGTCTTATTTTTTGCGGTACGAGTTGATGTTTTTATTGGTACCATTTTTGAGCACGTGACATTTTTTGATCGCTTTTTATATCGATTTTTTAGAGGTTAGAATGAACAATAATCAGCAATTCATGAATTTATTTTGGGGGAGGTGTTTTTACTGTTCCGCGTGTGGTAAAATTGATAAAGCAGTTTTATTCTTCGGGTCAGTACGGCGATACCTCATTTACATCATTTTTTTATGTTTTGGCGCTTTTATAGAATAAAAACAATTTTACATAAAAAATAATTATTTTTGCATCGCTTTATTCTGCGAGCTATAACTTTTTTATTTTTTCGCTGATGCTGTATGGTGGCTCGTTTTTTGCGGGACAAGATGACGTTTTCAGCGGTACCATGTTTATTTATATCGGTCTGTTTGATCTCGTGTTATTCCACTTTTTGTTCGGCGGTATGATGATAAAGCATTGATTTTTTGCTTTGTTTTTTTTTTTTTTAGGGGTTCACTAAAGGGGTTAACTAGTGGGACAGTTTTATAGGGGGGGTCGTTATGGACGCGGCGATACCAAATATGTGTACTTTTATTGTTTTGTTTTTTTTATTTACAGTAAGAAATGAATTTATTGGGGAATATTTTTTTTTTTTTATTTTGGAATTTTTTTTAAAACATGTTTATTTTTATTTTTTTAACTTTTTTACTTTGTCCCAGGGTGGGACATCACAGTATTTTATCAGATCGCTGGTGTGACAGTGTGCACAGCACTCTGTCACACCAGCAATCGCACAGGCATAGCTGCAGGCTTCTCAGTGCCTGCTCTCAGCAGGCACTGAGGAAGCCGCCTCCCTGCAGGACCCATCGGCCATCTTGGATCCGGGTCCTGGGAGGGAGGAGGCCCTCAGAACAGCGCGATCACATCGCGCTGGTCTGAGGGTCTCAGGGGGACGCGCAGGGAGGGGTCATATTTGATCGCGGTGTGCCAGGGGTTAATGTGCCGGGAGCGGTCCGTGACCGCTCCTGACACACAGTCATGGGTGTCAGCTGTGATAATCAGCTGACACCCGGCGGCGATTAGCTGCGCTCCCCCCTGGGGCGCAGCTGATCGCCTATGATGTACTATCCCGTCCATGGTCAGATTGGCACGGGTTTCATGGACGGGATAGTACGTCTGATGTCAGAGAGGGGTTAAAGCCTGGAAGTAAGATGGTCATCAATGTTCTGAACTGTAAAAAATAAAAGATGGAGAGTGATGCTCAATTTGTGTCTTCAGAATTCCCCATAAGTGTTTAATTGAGTTCAGATTGATGATAATTATTATTATTAATAAAGGGTGTACTCATTTGTCCTGAGCACTTTACATACCTGTTGTCGTTCTTCTATAAAATTTCAAAACAATAATTAAAAACAATGAGAAAATACCCTGCTGTAAATAAATACAGGGTGGGTCATTTATATGGATGCACCTAAATAAAATGGGAATGGTTGATGATATCATCTTCCTGTTTGTGGCACATTAGTATATGGGAGACAATTGCCTTCAGATTACTTCAAAGATAAAAGTCTAATGGGGTCAGATCGGGAGACCTTGGTGGCCATTCAACTGGCCCACGACTACCAATCCACTTTCCAGGAAACTGAAGATGGCACGTTCCCTGAGTTTTTCCAGCAAGATGGTGCACCACCACATTATGGGTGTCAGGTCCAAACATTTCTACTTGACACATCTGAAACAATGGATACTGGAAGCCTGTGCTAGCATTTCTTCTGCGGTGTTGCTATCAGTGTGTCAAGAGTGGGAGAAGAGGGTTGTATTGACAATCCAACACAATGGGCAGCACTTTGAACACATTTTATAAGTGGTCATAAACTTGTAAATAACTCATGAAAGAATAAAGTCATGTTAAAACCAAGCACACCATTGTTTTTCTTGTGATATTCTCTATAAGTTTGATGTGTCATATGACCCTCTTCCCATTGAAAAAATAAAGTTGGATGCAAAATGGCTGACTTCAAAATGGCCGCCATGGTCACCACCCATCTTGAAAAGTTTTCCCCCTCCCATATGCTACTGTGCCACAAACAGAAAGTTGATATCACCAACCAATCCCATTTTACTTAGATGTATCCATATAAACCAGGGGAGGAGTCCCGAGGAGATAATTTGCAGATTCCCAGTGCCTTCTGGGATAAGTGAAGAGTCTCCGCGAGCTCAAGGAACACTGGATTTTGGCTGTTGCAGCTGAAAGGAGGACATCAGTAAACCAGGGGAGGAGTCCCGAGGAGATAATTTGCAGATTCCCAGTGCCTTCTGGGATAAGTGAAGAGTCTCCGCGAGCTCAAGGAACACTGGATTTTGGCTTTTGCAGCTGAAAGGAGGACATCAGTAAACCGCGCGCCGCTAGGCGCGCGAGTTTTGGCTTATGTTTCACCGCTTGATTATCTCTTGAACAATAAGAACATGGAAGAGGCTAGGAGCCATGTGGTGAGCTGCATTTCTTGCTACATGTTCATAGACTTACCAGTGGAAAAGCCAAACTTCACATGCCAGAAATGCAAGCTTGTGTCCCTGTTGGAGGAAAAGTTGCAAAATCTGGAAGAGAGGTTATCTACATTGAAGACCATTAAGGAAGGTGAAGCGTTCTTAGACAGAGCAGAATTATCTCTTCATGGTACAGAAAGAGAAGAACTTCGAAGTGCAACTGAAGAAACAGAGGAATGGAAGCATGTGACCCAGAGAATCAGGAGGATCAGGAGGCAGTCAGCACCAATTCTGCTCAGGAACCAATACCAGGCTCTTACACAGGAGAACGATGAAGAAATACATCAGGATAAGACTTTGCCCACAAACAACCTTGTACGCCCTCAGAGTCCTCCTGAATGGAGAAAGAAAACTGTTGTGAAGAAGAAACGGAGAGTTGTTGTCATGGGCGATTCCCTGTTGAGAGGAACAGAGGCCGCTATCTGCAGACCGGATATAACCTCAAGAGAAATGTGCTGTCTTCCAGGTGCAAAAATTAAAGATGTGTCTGACAGGATATCAGGACTCTTCAGACCTAAAGATGACTACCCATTCCTGCTAATACATGTGGGGACAAATGACACCGCTAGAAACGACCTGGAAACCATCTGCAGTGACTTTGAAAACTTAGGTAAGAAAGTGAAAGAACTGGGAGCGCAGGTGGTCTTCTCTTCCATCCTCCCAGTGGATGGCCATGGAACAAGGAGGTGGAATAAGATTCTGCAGGTGAACAACTGGCTACGTCGATGGTGCCGTCAGCAAGGATTTGGATTTCTGGATCACGGAGTGAATTACCTATACGATGGACTACTGGACTACTTGCTAGAGATGGGGTGCACCTTACGAAGACTGGAAAACATGTATTTGGAAGTCGCCTTGCTACACTCATCAGGAGAGCTTTAAACTAGAACAATGTGGGAAGGGAAGCAAAACGCCAGCAAAAGCCATACACTTGACAAATACTATTGAGATTTCTGCTATTAGAAGAGAAGGGGAAGAACAAAGACAAAAAAATTTACATAATAAAAATATTGAAGGAAGAGAAACCAATCACAAACTAAAGTGTTTCTATACGAATGCACAAAGCATGGGCAACAAACAAGGAGAACTGGAGCTACTAACGCAGGAGAAGAAATATGATGTCATTGGAATCACTGAGACTTGGTGGGACGATACACATGATTGGAATACAAGGCTAGAAGGATACAACTTATTTGCAAGAAACAGACTTGATAAACGAGGAGGAGGTGTTGCATTGTATGTTAGAAAAGCGTATATCTGCACAGAGATTGACGCTTCAGAGACTGGGAGTTCTGTGGAAACTGTTTGGGTAAGAATACAAGGACAGAACAATGGAAAGGACACCATTGTAGGCATTTACTACAGGCCGCCTGTGCAAGCTGAAGATATGGATGAACTCTTTATGCATCAAATGGCCAAGTTCTCAAAAAAATATGACATAGTGGTCATGGGAGATTTCAACTATCCAGACATTTGTTGGGAATCTCTCTCAGGCAAAACTAACAGGTCCAGGAAATTCTTATCCTCTCTTGCTGACAACTTTATCTTCCAAAAGGTAATGGAGAAAACAAGGGGATCTGCTACCTTGGATCTAATCCTCATAAACAGGGAGGAAATGGTGGAGGAGGTAAGAGTGGCTGGGACTCTAGGAGGTAGTGACCATGCTATTTTAGAATTTTGGATAACAAGAGGAGGAAGACCTGTGAAGACTCAGACGTCAAGGTTAGATTTCAGAAAGGCAGATTTTAAGGAACTCAGAAAGAGAATTGGAGGGATCCAATGGCTGGATATCCTTAAGGACAAAAATGTCCAGGAAGGATGGAAAATCTTGAAAAATGAGATTCTCAAAGCACAATCGTTAACAATTCCGAAAAGAGGGAAGAATGGGAAGCATTTAAGGAAACCAGGATGGATGAACATAGAACTTAAACACATGCTAAAAAGGAAGAAAGAAATGTTTATCAAATGGAAAGAGGGAGGCATATCTAAAGAAGAATATAATGCTGTCTGCAGAACCTGCAGGGCACAAATCAGATTAGCTAAAGCTGACAATGAATTAAGGCTTGCAAGTGACGTCAAAAGCAACAAAAAAGGATTTTGGGGATACGTCAAAAGTAAAAGAAAAGTCAAAGATGCTATAGGATTTTTACAGGATGAAAATGATGAAATGGTAAGTCAGGATGTTGAGAAGGCTGAACTTTTAAATTCCTATTTTGCATCTGTTTTCTCTCAGAAAGGAAATGTAACATCAACTGATCTTCACTGTCCTATTAAAGGAATAGAAGAATCCAGGATATCTATAAACAGAAAGACAGTGAGGAAACACTTAGCTAACATAAATGAATTCAAGTCTCCAGGTCCAGATGAATTTTACCCCAGGATACTGAAGGAGATAGCAGAAGAAATTCTTGAACCACTGTCCATAATCTTTGAAAATTCTTGGAGAACAGGAGAAGTCCCAGAAGACTGGAAGAAGAGCAAATGTTGTTCCTATCTTCAAAAAGGGGAAGAAGGTGGACCCAGGGAACTACAGGCCGGTGAGTCTGACTTCTATACCAGGAAAGATCTTTGAACAAATTATTAAAGAACATGTATGCAAGTACCTGGATAACAATGAAGTGATTAAACAGAGTCAGCATGGGTTTGTAACTAATAAGTCATGTCAGACTAACTTAATTTCCTTCTATGACAGAATCACTGACTGGGTGGATCAGGGAAATGCTGTAGATATAGTATATCTTGACTTCAGCAAAGCATTTGACAAAGTATCTCACACAATCCTTATTGAAAAAATGACTAAGTATGGAATGGACAAGGCAACTGTTAGGTGGATTCATAACTGGCTTAGTGATCGGACCCAAAGAGTGGTTGTAAATGGCTGCACATCCAGTTGGAAGAATGTCTCAAGTGGGGTACCACAAGGCTCTGTTTTGGGCCCTGTATTGTTCAACATCTTTATCAATGATTTAGATGAAGGAATTGAGGGTAAACTGATCAAATTTGCTGATGACACAAAGCTAGGAGGGGTAGCTAATACTAGAGAAGAGAGAGAGAGGATTCAAAAAGATATACATAAACTGGAGCAGCGGGCAGCAACTAACAGAATGGATTTTAACAGGGAAAAATGCAAAGTACTACATCTGGGCAATAAAAATGAAAAAAGCATATACAAAATGGGAGGAATAGGGCTAAGTAACAGCACATGTGAAAAAGACTTGGGTATACTAATTGATCACAGACTTAACATGAGTCAACAGTGTGATGCAGCAGCAAAAAAGGCAAATGCAATTCTAGAATGTATCAACAGAAGCATACAGTCTAGATCACGTGAGGTCATTATTGCCCTCTACTCCTCTTTGGTCAGACCTCATCTGGAATATTGTGTCCAGTTTTGGGCACCACATTTTAAAAAAGACATCAACAAACTGGAGCAAGTTCAGAGAAGAGCCACCAGAATGGTGACCGGTCTGCAAACCATGTCCTATGAGGAACGGTTGCAGGATTTGGGAATGTTTAGCTTGCAAAAAAGAAGGCTGAGAGGAGACTTAATAGCTGTCTACAAATATCTCAAGGGCTGTCACATTGTAGAAGGATCATCTTTATTCTCATTTGCACAAGGAAAGACTAGAAGCAATGGGATGAAACTGAATGGGAGGAGACACAGATTAGATATTAGAAAACACTTTTTGACAGTTAGGGTGATCAATGAGTGGAACAGGCTGCCACAAGAGGTGGTGAGTTCTCCTTCAATGGAAGTCTTCAAACAGAGGCTGGATAGACATCTGTCTGGGATGATTTAGAGAATCCTGCTTTGAGCAGGGGGTTGGACCAGAAGGCCCAGGAGGTCCCTTCCAACTCTACCATTCTATGATTCTATGATTCTATGAAATGGCCCACCCTGTAAATATCAGTAGGCACTATTTGAACAAATGAACGTAAAAGCCATCCCATTGCGACAAGGTGTTCCCATTCAGGATGGTCCATAACTCTAGTATCTCACCTCACTACGTGCCAGCAGGCCTCAAAATAGATGTGGACAGAGCAGGACCTAGACTTGACTGTTTTTGGTTTTACTTTAGTATAGACTCAAATATTGGGACACACCTCATCTCTTAATAGTTCAAATATTTCTTTCAGTCCCATTGTCATAAAACTTTGAGATTTCTTCCCACCTGAATATTCCATAATCATGTTTTATTTGGATTATTGAAATATGTGTTTAGGTGTCACAGAAAACTGTGTGGCAGTCCATGAGAAGTTTCAGAGCAAGGTCTCTAAGTGTTGAGGTGCATAGTACATAAAATCCACAAACACAATGCTGACAATTAAAGAGTTACAAACCTTCTCTGTTATTAAGCACAAAAACTATGAAACTTTTGGAAAATTGTATGCTTCCCGCTTTATGAGAACAGTTTGGGAAAATCCATTTTCTGCTCCAGCTTGTCTGTTCCCCAATAATAAAGCAAGGTCCATAAAGTCATGATTGGATGAGTTAGGTGTGGAAGAACTTTACTGGTCTACACAGAGCCCTAACCCTATCAAACACCTTTGGGATGAACAATAGCGAAGATTGCAAGCCAGGACCTCTCGTGTAATATTAATGTCTGTTCTTGCAAAGCATTTCCTAGACGAACGGGTAAAATTTCCCACAGTACTCTAAAATCTTGTAAAAAGATTATAAAATAGTTGGAGCTGTTTTAGCTGCAAAGAGGGGACCAGCTCCATATTAAAGGGAACCTGTCACTCCATTTTTTGTATATCAGCTGCAGCCACCGCCATCAGGGGCTTATCTGTAATGCTGTAGATAAACCCCCGATGTAACCTGAAAGATAAGAAAAACTAGTTATATTATACTCACCCGGGGGGCGGTCCGATGCGGTCTGGTCCAATGGGCGTCGCAGGCCCGTGTCCGGCGCCTCCCATCTTCTAGCGATGACATCCTCCTCCTTGCTTCTGGCGCACTCCTGCGCAGGCGTACTTTATCTGCCCTGTTGAGGGCAGAGCAAAGTACTGCAGTGCGCAGGCGCTGGGCCTCTCTGATTTTTCCCAGCACCTGCGCACAGCTGTAGATAAGCCCCTCATGGCGGTGGCTGCAGCTGATAGTCGAAAAATGGGGTGACAGATTCCCTTTAATGCCATTGCCTATAGATTTAGAATGGGATGTCATAAAAGTTTGTGTAGGTGTAATATGTAGGTGTCCTAATACTTTTATCCATATAGTATACACAAGAATACATAAACGCATATATTGTGCGGCATTGTATAGAGATGTTATAGATCAGTTGTAAAAGTCTGGAAAATGAATGCAACAGTTTCTTTTCCTCTCTTAATATTTACGCTAAGCAAATAGCAGAATAAACAATAGCATCAGTGTGCAATTCAGCAATACATTGTTTGTACATTTTTTTTCTAGGATCGACGTGAACCTCAGACAGCTGGTTTATCGTTATGGGATGTTGCAGTCTGGTGAAGAGGAATACTGGAATTTTATGTTTCAGGAGTATCTAAACACATCATTAGCTCAAGAGAAAGAAAAACTTCTACAGGGACTAGCATCAGTGAACAGCATCCCACTTCTGGACAGGTTTTCTAAAAGTTTTTACTTTTTTTTAGCTTAGTTTTTAAACAATACATTGTCTGACAATCACTGACATTTATATTATACAGGGTGGATGCTCTATAGCAGGAGAACTCAATCTGTAGCTCGAGAACCACATGTGGCTCGAGTGCCCATGATGTGCAGTCCACAGCAGTATGCCAGCTTGGTGCATTAGCATTAGGTGTAGCAAACAGCTATGAGAAGGACTCTAGATGGTGAATTTGTGAGTAGCCCTGTACACAAGAGCAGATCTGAGGGTTGAGGGGGTGGGATGGGGAGTTACATATGGTAAACTGGAGATTGGATGATACTGCCATTTAGATGGGTGCTGGAAGCTGAATGCAGTGTGGTGGGAGTACTTGATGCAAGAATACCAAAGTGGGGTATAGTGACAACTCCTAGATTTAAGTGGACAGCCTATAAGGAAGGATGGCAAAATGTCTTGATGTGCTCCCTATGGGAAAGCTTTGGGAGTCATTATACTGGTGCTGCGGGGCTCTGGGTGTCACTACTATCAGGAGAGAGGGGTGTTGAATGGGGCTTGTGAGCATGGCTCAGACCTAAAGGCGGATTTCAAGTTAAGAAAGGTTGGGGACTACAGCTCTATAGAGATACTAAAGATTGCAGACTACGGAGATTGATTAGCAAGCATGGGGTTTGCAGCTCTATCAATTTTTCCATATTGGGTCAATATACTATATTTCTAATGACTGAGATTAAACAATCAGTGTAGTCTCAGTAGCATAGTTAGCTACATGATAAAATAACCGTTTCTACATACATGTAATAATGTTTGTATTCATTTGTACCCAAAGTCCCCTATACCGTTTATGTCTGTCTGAGCATAGTCATGTAAGGTGAATAAATGTTTATTTCCTTTTTTCTCATTAGATTACTCCAAAGTATTTATAACACCAGTCTTATTAAGAGCCAAGATGCACTGAATGTCATATATTATGTATCCGCATACAGCAAGCTTGGAAAACAAATGGCTTGGGACTGGGTGCGAATAAATTGGGACTTTTTAGTGAACAGGTAACTTTAAGATTAATCAGTACAAAGATATCAAAGTTTTCTTCCAAAGTCACAGCAAGACGCTTTTATTTTTATATCAGGTACACCATCAATGATAGAAACCTTGGACGGATAATTACAAGAATATCTACAACATTTAACACAGAGACTCAACTGTGGCAAGTAGGTACTCTTGTGCATTGAGTTTATCTTAGGCAACAGACCCTGACACTCATCATTAGGTCTTATGTAGCCATATACTTACCCTTATGTATCAGGTGAGGCATGTCAGGCTTTGAGTTCACACAAATCATCCACAACTGCGCCAATGTATAAATTGACAATTAGTTGATTGACAGATTTTTTTTTACTTAATCACATTATTTCACAATGAAAAAATTAAAGGGAATCTTTCAGCAGGTTTTTGCTATTTAATCTGAGAGTAGCATAATATAGGTCAGAAAACTCTGATTCCAGGGAAGTGTCACTTATTTGGCTGTGTCTTGTAGTTTCAATGCAATCAGCATTTTATCAGCAGAAGGTTAACCATATCAGACTACAGCTCATGGGCAATCCAGTCCCGCTAATCTGTGTAACCCACCCCCACCACTGAGAAGCAGCTTACTCACATTGCACAGTGTACACTGGAAGATGCCGTCAGGGGTGTGGGTGAGGTTTTACATAGTTTAACTCTTAACTCTGCTTTATCTCCATCAAAGAAAACTACACAAAGCATCCCAGATACATCTCTGAAATAAGGCTTTCTTTCCTCATGTTATGCTGCTATCAGATTATATAGCGAAAACCTACTGAAAGCTTCACTTTAAGAAAAATTAGAAAGAGGAATGTGACATATCGGTGGGGCAGTGCCATCAGCTAATGTTTGGTTATTGGTTATATCCTAGAAGCAGGACTTGTCACTGCAAAAAACTGCAAAATCATAATACAAAAATTGTGGAATGTTATGGCTATGTAAAGTAGAATGCTCAGACATGAAAAATGGATACGTATAACATACTTAAAGATGTAGTTACCTTACCTAAATAATTTGGGGACAGACCTGTGATTTTTTTTCTCCTCTTTGTCCGTCAGTTCAATAAGAGATAAGTTAATAACAGGCTCATTTAAAAATGTAAAAATATATTTATTATTGACTATACAGGATGCTCGGGGTTTTATTTTTTGTGGGATATTTTTTATGTGTTAATAAACAATAAATATTATGTTGATTAACAATCAAACAGCTTTAATCAGGAGTTAGTCTTATACACTGGTTCTCGGCCTGACCAAATCTCTTAAAGGAGTTTTCCCAAGAGTAAAGTTTAATTTAACCAACATTTTAATCAATAGATCTTTGAATAACTTCCACAACTGTATGTGTTTAAAGAAAAATGTTCCTGTGCTGAGATAATCTTATAAATGTACCCCTGCTGTGTTCTGTGTAATGGCTGTATTATTATTATTATTATTATTATTATTATTTATATAGCACCATGGATTCCATGGTGCTGTACATGCGAAGGGGTTACATGCAAATTACAGATATAACTTACAGTAAACTAACAATGACAGACTGATACAGAGGGGAGAAGACACTGCCTTTCTGGCTTACATTCTACAGGATGGTGGGGAAGGAGACAGTAGGTTGTGGGGTAGCAGCAGCTCCGGTGATGGCAGAGAAAAGGATGTTGC
The DNA here is from genome assembly GCA_033576555.1 of Oophaga sylvatica. Lineage (NCBI taxonomy): Eukaryota > Metazoa > Chordata > Amphibia > Anura > Dendrobatidae > Oophaga > Oophaga sylvatica. The sequence continues at coordinate 229,558,720 of JARQOD010000001.1, read as the reverse complement.
AGTAGTCGAGGCGTGAGATGATGAGGGCATGCACAAGCATTTTAATAGATTGAGGGTTGAGGAAGGGACAGATTCTGGAAATTTTTTTGAGCTGGAGGCGACAGGAGGTAGAAAGAGCTTGGATGTGCAGTTTGAAGGACTGGGCAGAGTCAAGGGTTACTCCGAGGCAGCGGACCTCCGGTACGGGAGAAAGCGTGATGTTGTCAATTATTATAGATCAGTCAGGTAAGGAAGATCTGTGAGATGGGGGAAAGATGATGAGTTCAGATTTGTCCACATTGAGTTTGAGAAAGCGGGAGGAGAAGAAGGACGATATGGCTGATAGACACTCCGGGATTCTGGAGACCAGAGAGGTGACGTCTGGGCCAGAGAGGTAGATCTGAGTATCATCGGCATAAAGGTGGTACTGGAATCCATGGGACTTTATGAGTTGCCCCAGGCCAAGTATATAGATTGAGAAGAGCAGGGGTCCAAGAACAGAGCCTTGGGTGACTCCAACAGAGAGAGTGTGGGATGAGGAGGCTGTGTGGGAGTCGAAGATGCTGAATATGCAGTTGGAAAGGTATGAGGAGATCCAGGATGGGGCGAGGTCTTTGATGCCAAAGGAGGAGAGGATCTGTAGTAGGAGGCAGTAGTCAACTGTGTCGAAAGCAGAGAACAGGTCTAGAAGGAGGAATATAGAGTATTGTCTGTTAGCTTTGGCTGTGAGTAGCTCATTAGTAATTTTGGTCAGAGCTGTTTCAGTGGAATGATGGGGACAGAAACCAGATTGCAGATTGTCAAAGAGCAAGTTAGATGACAGGTGAGAGGAGAGTTCAGCGTGGAGGTGCTGTTTCAGGAGTTTGGAAGCGAATGGGAGCAGCAATATTGGGCGATAGCTGGACATAGCTGTTGGGTCGAGGGTTGGCTTTTTAAGGATAGGCGTGATTGTGGCATGTTTGAAAGCAGAAGGGAAGGTACCAGAAGTTAGTTATAGGTTGAAGAGGTGGGTTAGAGATGGGATAAGAGTGGTGGTGAGGTTGGGGAGGAGGTGGGATGGGATAGGGTCAAGTGCACAAGTGGTGAGGTGTGAGTCGGAGAGACAATGTGCAAGCTCCTCTTCAGTGATGGTGGATAAGGAGGTTATGGGGTTTGGGCATTGGTCAGGTGTACAGAGGGGTTGTGGTGGTTGAGCAATAAAGACTTGCTGTGTTTGGTCTATCTTGTTTTTAAAGTGTGTGGCAAAGTCCTCGGCAGAGATTAGGGAAGTTGGAGGGGGCAGTGGTGGGCGGAGGAGGGAGTTAAAAGTATTGAACAACTGTTTGGGGTTGTGGGATAAGGAAGACACAAGGGATGTAAAGTAGGCCTGCTTAGCAGAGGTGAGGTCAGATTTGAATACGAGTGTTGCTTGTTTGAGTGCAGTAAAGTCGTCTTGCGAATGCGTTTTCTTCCAGCGCCGTTCTGCAATTCTGGACACTTGCCGGAGCTTTTTAGTGATGTTATTGTGCCAGGGTTGTCTATTGATTTGTCGCACTCTGTTATGCATGACAGGGGCGACCAAGTCGAAGGCTGATGCAAGAGTGGCATTGTAGAAACTAGTGGCAGTGTCTGTGTCATGGAGTGAGAGTATGGATGCCAGTGGTAGAATAGAGTCAGAGAGCGTGTGGATGTCTAGGTGTGCAAGGTTTCTGCGGGGTTGCGCATGTTGCTGGACATGGGTGACAGGTGAGGAGGACAGGGATGAGAAAGTGAGTAGATTGTGGTCAGATAGAGGGAGTGGGGAGGTTGTGAAGTTAGATAGGGAGCAGAGACGGGTGAAGACCAGGTCTAGTGTGTGCCCGTCTGTGTGCGTGGCTAAGGAGGACCACTGGGTAAGTCCAAAAGTTGATGTAAGGGACAGGAGTTTGGAAGTTGCCGACTGGTGGGTGTCAATAGGGATGTTGAAGTCACCCATGATGATGGTGGGAATGTCAGCAGAGAGAAGTGGAGGAGCCAGGTGGAGAATTGGTCAATAAAGGCAGTGGTCGGGCCCAGGGTCGGTATATGACAGCCATTTGGAGGTTGGAGGGAAAGTAGATGCGGACAGAGTGGACTTCAAAAGAGGGGAGGATAAGGGAGGGAAGAGGTGGGATTGGGTTGAAGGTACAGTTGGAAGAAAGGAGAAGGCCCACTCCTCCACCATGTCTGTTGCCAGGTCAAGGAGTGTGGGTGAAGTGGAGGCCGCCGTAACATAGCGCAGCAGGGGAGGCGGTGTCGGAGGGTGTCAGCCATGTTTCGGTGAGGCCAAGGAAGGAAAAATTGAGAGAGGTAAAGAGGTCGTGAATCACATGGAGTTTATTGCAGATGGAGCGGGCATTCCAGAGTGATCCAGAGAGTGGGAGCAGGGTGGTGGGCATCAAGGGCATGGATTTGAGGTTGGAAAGATTTTGGGTGTTAATATTGGGTTGGGAGCGATAGAAGGGGGTAATAATGGGAGGTATGAGCTGTGGGGGTCCAGGGTTGGGAGATATGTCGCCAGCAGTGAGGAGAAGCAGAGAGAGGCTAAGCAGGTGGGAGAAGGAGAGTGGGTGGCTTGTTTTGTGTTTTATTAGGAGATATCTGAGGTTGAGGAGCAGGTCAGCAGAGGAGGTCAGGTGGGGAGGCAAGAGGGAAGCTGAGATTATTACTTGGTTAGGTTAGCAGGTGCTGGGGTTTACGGATAGGGAAGGAGAGGAGTAATGGAGGCAAAACTGTTAGAGCGTATGTCAGTATGGTGAGAGTAAGTGTGGAGGTGAGAGAAATTGAGTACATGTAAACACAGTGGTTAGACGACCCTTCTGTTCACTTCTGGCTCATTTCTGGCATATTTCTGCAGTTATCCTTAAAGAGACATCCTTGCAGAGACAGACCCAGGTCCAGACAGACCTATGAGTCTGAATTTATAACAAGTTAACAGCACATGAAACAAGTCAGGTGTGATCAGGACGGAGGGCCAGCAGGGAGATTGGTTACAGACACAGGAGGGGATTAATTAGAAGTCAGAAGACAAAATACAAAGGAAATAGATCCAAATGGACAGATAAGGCCAAGTGAGTGTTAGCATCAAGGAAATATGGTTTTGTAGCAGCCAGTGGACATACCAAGAGTAGCAGAGAGATGCAGGGTGATTGTGATCATGAAAGATGGGTTATGGTATTGCAGCAGCCAGTGAACATACCAAGAGTAGCAGAGAGATGCAGGGTGATTGGGATCAGGAAAGATGGGTTATGGTATTGCAGCAGCCAGTGGACATACCTGAGGATGAAGCAGAGCGATTGTCAGATTGATAGTAATAATGAAGAAGCGTAGCAATAATAATAATGAAGCAACTGTAGCAGGGAGTTATTTGTCTGGCATATTTCTGCAGTTATCCTTAAAGAGACATCCTTGCAGAGACAGACCCAGGACCCCTGTATCTAATCGTACAGGGACATAGTCTGATCATACCACAGTTTCTGGGCAGGGGAGGACGTAAAAGAGATTATACAGATAGGACAGCATGGGATCACAAATTATTCTTTCTGGTAAAACATTGATTAAAAACAAGGAGAGAAATGTTTTGCCTCACAAAGAGTCAGCTGTGATCCTGTGCTGTCCTGTCTGTATACTCTCTTTTTCCTCCTCTTCTGCCCAGGAGCTGTGGTATGATCAGATCATGTTCCTGCATGGCCAGACATGACCATTACACAGTACACAGCAGGGGCACATTTATAAGATTATCTCAGCACAGGAACATTTTTTTAACACATCCAATTGTGGAATTTATTTTTATTCTAACATCTATTAATTAAAATGTACTTTGTTTGTGAGAAAACCCCTTTAATGATTCTGGATAAATATTTTATTTGATCCCCGTGGCAGTGTTTCAATTATTTTTCTATTAATGAGAGGTGAAATATACATTTTTAATTACATGTAGCTTGTGAGTTTATCAAAGAAACATCTCATGATGCGCTGCTCTAATCACCTGACAGCCAATCTCAGGCCTTGGAAGTCTTGTGACTAGAGTAGTGACCAAAGCAGCCTGCCATGGATTCATGAGGGTAACAGCAGTTGAGAATAAATCATTTTGTTATTTTCCCCACATCCATGGCACCTTTACAATGTTTAGTTAGACATGACCACTCTTTTAATTTGTCTAAGCAAAATTGTGCAAACTATTTATAATATACAGCATTTATTAACAAAAGCGGATTATGTATGGCTGTAGAGCTGACTTTTCTCATTCTTCATTTTCTAGATGGAAAATTTTTTTGACACAAATCCAAATGCAGGGGCAGGAGAAACCCCAAGAAAGCAAGCACTTGAAACTGTAAGAAATAACATTGAATGGGTTGCAGCTAACAAAAATGGTATCAAGGCCTGGCTGGAATCAAATCCTTGAACACTTGAAACAGATCACAATTGTGAATGGACAAATTTATTGTGAATGAGTAAAACCAAAAAAAGGAAAGGGACAATATAAGCCCTTTAGGGCTATTTTCCATAATCAATATACTGGACCCATAAAGGTGCCTTTAACAATTTTTAGGGTGTTTGTTTTATATTTATTACCTGAGACAAGCAAAAATACATATCTTCATAGATTGTTTTTAATGATTCAGTAAAGTCCTGTACTGTAGGTTTTTTGTCACTGTACCTTTATAAGGCTAGGTTCAGACAGGTGTATTTCAAGGTCTGTAAACAGGTTACAATGCCTGGACTGAACACAGGTCCCCTGCTCTGAACTTATAGCATCACGTGTCTATGAGGTTGTAAGTCCAGGTTGGCAGACCCTGGTCAGTCCAGGCATTGAGGTCTAGATACAGATAGTGAAATACACATGTCTGGACCGGGCCACAAATTGATCGTTAAAGGGTTATTCCCATCTCCAAGTACTTATTACAACATGTAGTAGATGTAATTATGATAATGTAGTGTAGTTCTTCTGATTCACTATGTGATTTACTCCATGTGCAGGGCATTGCAGTAGCTTACACATCCATGGTTACGACCACTAACAACTAACTAACTTACTGTAACTATATGAGTGGTCATAACCATGCATACCTAAGCTACTGCAATACCCTTTACATTGGGTAAGAGACATAGCGAATCAGAATGTCTATACTGAATTTGTAATTGTAGATATTTGCTAATATTATTATTGCACCTACTACATATCGGGATAGAATCTTGGAGATGAGAGTACCTCTTTAAGGCACTGCCATTCCTCACTTTTAATGGGTACACTGCTTGATGGACAATGAAGCTGGGTTATGATCAAACATCAGGCACGTGCCATAGAAAAGGGGTTATATAAATTTGTAAAATAGTGTTCCTTTGCTTTTTGCTTTTTTTTTTTACAAGGAACAAGCCATCCTTGTCCTTATGTTATGTCAGGTATTGCAGATTAGCGTTACTTAAATTGTGCAATACTATACTTTTTCCATGAATCTGCAGGACGTGTGAAGATAAGAACCGTTGTAATATTTCTTAGTAGAAAAATATGCTTTTCTTCTCCAAATATCAGTCACTTTTTGTCTTCTGCACTGATCATTCACTCTCAAAAACTGCTCAGATAGATCTACAAATCTGTCTTCAGTAACTGCCTATAAAAGTCTATGGAGAGGAGAGGTCAGAGGAGCTGGTGGGTGACACAAGCAGAATGAAAAAAAAGAAACTGCTGAGACTTCTAGTGCATAGGGTGAAACTGCCAAAATGCAGGATACAAATCATATAATGGCCAGAAATAGTGATAGTCCTCATGGACACACTCATCACAGCTTCTTCTAAAAGTCAACTGAAAGTGCAGTTACACTTTAAGCTATTGTTGATGAGCTGCAAAATCAGATCATAAACAAGAGAGACACTAAATCAAGAAAAACAACAGATATTTTTGGACCTTTATATAATCTGTTGCGGTATCAAATTTCAGAAGACAACTTTATGCAGAAAATTCATTTGAATATTGAAAATATATGAGTCTTGGCTTGTAACTAAGGCGGGATACAAGTGGCTACATGGTGACTGTAGCATCGACAAGTCAGTCGGTACAAAATCAGACAATGCTAGTGATATATTGCACATAGTGCTAATGAATGTAGCCAGGTTGTGACCAGCAAGTTGCCACAACCTTGACTTGGAAGTTGCAAGAATAATAAATCTGCTGTACTTTATGTGACATTTGTGTAGCAGCTACGCCAACTTTTTGGTCAGAATTCAAACGCATTCACTTACCGTACTTACACTATGTTGTTATATAGTATCAGTATAGTGATTGATCTTTGGCTGTGCCTAATGTACAATCTCACTATGCACCATTCTGTAGATAATTAATCCATAGTTAAAGGCGTTATAAGGATTCAGAAATCTGCAATCACAAAAAGTTACCGCAGAGCTTAAGCAGAAGGCCAGACAAACCCTTTAAGCAATGAACATCTCAATTTTATATTTAAAGTGAAGTTATCAAAATTGAAAATATATATTTCATTAATCTTGTTATCAGATCATTTACATGTTAGATCTTATTCATTAATTTGTTGATTTTGTTTGTACAAATTATTGGAGCATAATAAATTATTAGCACATATAGTTTTTATTAGAAATATTTTTTGTAAATGAAATGTATTCTTTTTTTTATATGTCAGATTTACAATTTAATTAAATTTAATATTTTCACCATCCACAGGTTAAGGTGATCTTTTTGTTTTCAGAAATATGTTAAATAATCATTTACATGATGATCATGTTAGATTTTTATGATAAAAACTTGCTAAAGCTTTTCGTGTTAGAATTATTAGGTTATACCCTATCAATAGGAGCTATGGCAGAACTTACTATGGTACCGACTGCTGGGATTCCCAGGGTTTCCAAAAATGAGGCTTTGCAGAATGGAGTGGAGATCAAACATGTGCACGCCGTTCCATTGATTTTGTATGGGACTGCTGAAGATACATCTCTTGGATATTTCTGGCAGAATGAATGGAGCAGAGACGGCATGCTCAATCTCCACTCCACTTACATTGGGTGTGTAGAGCCTCCTTCTTTAGATCACTGGGGATCCCAGCAGTTGGACACCCTCAATCAGTAAGTTACCTTTTTTTCTTATCTTTAGAAGACAACTTAGAAGCTTGGTACAACCTTTTTAAGGAAGCAGCATTATTTTATTTATTTATTTTCATCGGCACATTCCAATACCTAAAACGTTTTTATTTTTCATTATCATAGTTGTAGAAGGGTTTTTTCTTTTTGCAGCATTAACTGCAATTTTTAATGACACCATTTTTGGATTCATATAACTTAATTGAGTCACTATAATAACTCTGGAATAAAGTAACGACTTTTTTTTTACTTTTAAAATGGGCACCATTCACTATACAGTATAAATAACTTATGTTATCGTTATTTTGAAATTCTCTATAATTAGAATTAACTTGCCTCTAGCAAGGCATAAAACATGTACTAAGAAAGCAGTTCTAGGAGCTAGACTGACAAAAGACATTCATGAGTACCAAGAAGCTTTTGGAGGTAGAAAATGAGGAACTGGTAGAATATATCGGCTTCTTTAGAAATGTCAGCGGAATCTCCGAAGAACAGTTCTTAAGTCATTTTGTGATTGATTTTGGTTTATTCTAATAAAGGTGTGTATACAGCAGAGAATACCTTAAAACATAACTGTTAATCAAACCAAATCAAACCCACAATCGGGTATCACATTAGTGAAATCAGAAAAATACATATAACATACAGGTGCTTGTCACAAAATTAGAATATCATCAAAAAGTTATTTTATTTCAATTCTTCAAAACAAAAAGTGAAACTCATATATTATATAGAGTCATTGTTAGGGTTCGAGTTCCTGCACAAGGGGAGTCTCGAACCAGTCCCGCTGCGGTCCCCCATTCATCTCTGTCCACAGTGGAGCGAACCAGTCCCGCTGCGGTCCCCCATTCATCTCCATCCACAGTGGAGCCTGCTCAGCTTAGATGTCGGTCCCAGCGTCTCGCCCAGTCTAACAGTGTGCAGAGGATTACTGCTGCTCCTCCAGGCTCTGCTATTGTGGCCAGTACTGGTTAGCGGCGAGCAGACGTCTTTAGGACAAAGTCCTTGTTTTCCCCTTCTGAGCATGCCCAGAGTGAGATCTCTCATTGGAGATCAGGGGTCACATGCTCAGGTACTGCAGCAGCTCCTATTGGTCTGCCAGGAAGGTCCTGTGACTACTGGTGTTCTGGAACAAGTTTCATTGGTCCTTGGTTCTGGCAGGTCCTGTAGCTGTTACTATAAAAGGGTACATGGCTGGGCCGCCATGCGCTAATGTCAACCATTATATGCTTTGCGCCAGTGTGGTCATGCGTGTGTGTGGTTAGGGCCCAGCTGAAATAAGCCCCTAGAATACCGACTTAATCGGTGAGGAGTTTGGTATGCTAGCTGGTCAGGGTCGGTGTCCTAGATGCCCTAGATTACCGGCATAACCGGTGAGGAGTTTGATTGCCGTATTCAGGGTCTGGCGTTCAGACGCCATAGATTGCGGGTGACTCCCGCGAGGACATTAGCGCATGATCACGTTCTATGTTCGCTTAGCACTTAACTGTGTCCCTGGGTGCCTGACAGGACACAGAACTTTTTCTCAGCGGCCCTGTGACGTAACAGGGTTCGCTTTCAACGCTAGACAGTGCCCTAGCGTGTTTATTTTGCGACTCAGTTGTGTTTAGTGAGTTCGCACACATCGCCATATAGCGCTGCGGCACTCCTTCTAGCGGCTCTGTGAAATAACAGAGTTCGCTCATATTGCCACAGCGCATTGCGGTGTTTATTTTGGCGACTCTGCGGGATAACAGAGTTTGCGTCTTGCGCCATTTTACTAGCAGCAGGTTCCGCCTGCACGGTGGACCCCGGGCTGCGAACGCACGTCTCTGCCTCATATATTTGGTGCGTTCCGCAGACCCTAACAGTCATTACAAACAGAGTTATCTATTTCAAGTGTTTACAGTGGGTACAGAAAGTATTCCGACCCCTTTAAATTTTTCACTCTTTGTTTCATTGCAGCCATTTTGTAGATTTAAAAAAATTATTTTTTTTTCTCATTAATGTATACTCTGCACCCCATCTTGACTGAAAAAAAACAGAAATGTAGAAATTTTTGCTAATTTATTAAAAAAGAAAAACTGAAATATCACATGGTCATAAGTATTCAGACCCTTTGCTCAGTATTGAGTAGAAGCACAGCCATGAGTCTTCTTGGGAATGATGCAACACGTTTTTCACACCTGGATTTGGGGATACTCTACCATTCTTCCTTGCAGATACTCTCCAGTTCAGTCAGGTTCGATGGTGAATGTTGGTGGACAGCCATTTTCAGGTCTCTCCAGAGATGCTGAATTGGGTTTAGGTCAGGGCTCTAGCTGGGCCAGCCAAGAATGGTCACAGAGTTGTGAAGCCACTCCTTTGTTATTTCAGCTGTGTGCTTAGGGTAATTGTCTTGTTGGAAGGTGAACCTTCGGCCAAGTCTGAGGTCCAGAGCACTCTGGAAGAGGCTTTCATCCAGGATATCTCTGTACTTGGCTGCATTCATGTTTCCTTCAATTGCAACCAGTCGTCCTGTCTCTGCAGCTGAAAAACACCCCCACAGCATGATGCTGCCACCACCATGTTTCACTGTTGGGATCGTATTGGGCAGGTGATGAGCAGTGCCTGGTTTTCTCCACACATAGTGCTTAGAATTATCACCAAAAAGTTCTATCTTCATATCATCAGACCAGAGAATCTTATTTCTCAAAGTCTGGGAGTCCTTCATGTTTTTTTTAGCAAACTCTATATGGGTTTTCATATGTCTTGCACTGAGGAGAGTGTTCCGTCGGGCCACTCTGCCATAAAGGCCCGACTGGTGGAGGGCTGCAGTGATAGTTGACTTTGTAGAACTTTCTCCCATCTCCCTACTGCATCTGTGGAGCTTAGCCACTGCAATTTTGGGTTTCTTCTTTACCTCTCTCACCAATGCTCTTCTCACATGATTGCTCAGTTTGGTTGGATGGCTATGTCTAGGAAGACTTTTGGTGGTCCCAAACTTCTTCCATTTAAGGATTATTGAGGCCACTGTGCTCTTAGGAACCTTGAGTACTGCAGAAATTCTTTTGTAAACTTGGCCTGATCTGTGCCTTGCCACAATTCAGTCTCTGAGCTCCTTGGCCAGTTCCTTTGACCTCATGATTCTCATTTGGGCTGACATGCACTGTGAGCTGTAAGGTCTTATATAGACAGGTGTGTGCCTTTACAAATCAAGTCCTATCAGTTTAATTAAACACAGCTGGACTCCATTGAAGGAGTAGAACCATCTCAAGGAGGATCACAAGGAAATGGACAGCATGTGACTTAAATATGAGTGTCTTAGCAAAGGGTCTGAATACTTATGACCATTTGATATTTCAGTTTTTCTTTTTTAATAAATTTGCAAAAATTTCAACATTTCTGTTTTTTTCAGTCAAGATGGGTGCAGAGTGTACATTAATGAGAAAAATTTTAAAGGGGTCTGAATACTTTCCGTACCCTCTGTATATCTGTTTATGTTGATGATTATGGCTTACAGCCAATGAAAACCCAAAAGTGATTATCTCAGTAAATTAGAATAATTAACAAAAAACACCTGCAAAAGCTTCCTAAGTGTTCAAAAAAGTCCCTTAGTCTGTTTCAGTAGGCTCCACAATCATGGGGAAGACTGCTGAATTGACAAATGTCCAGAAGGCAGTCATTGACACACTCCACAAGGAGGGTAAGCCACAAAAGGTAATTGCTAAAGAAACTGGCTGCTCACAGAGTGTTGTATCCAAGCATTTTAATGGAAAGTTGAGTGGCAGGAAAATTGTGGTAGAAAAAGGTGCACAAGCAACCAGGATAACCGTAGCCTTTTAAAGGATTGTTAAGAAAAGGCCATTCAAAAAATTGGGGGGATTCACAAGGACTAGACTGCTGCTGGAGTCATTGCTTCAAGAGCCACCACACACAGACGTATCCAGGACATGGGCTACAAGTGTCACATTCCTTGTGTCAAGCCACTGATGACCAATACACAACACCAGAAGCGTCTTACCTGTGTCAAGGAGAAAAAGAACTGGACTGTTGCTCTGTGGTCCAAGGTGTTGTTTTCAAATGAAAGTAAATTTTGCATTTCATTTGGAAATTAAGTTCCCAGAATCTAGACTAAGAGTGGAGAGGCACACAATCCAAGCTGCTTGAGGTCTAGTGTCAAGTTTCCACAATCAGTGATGGTTTGGGGAGCCATGTCATCTGCTGGTGTAGGTCCACTGTGTTTTATCAGCACCAAAGTCAGCACAGCCGTCTATCACGAAAATTTAAGAGCACTTCATGCTTCCCTCTGCCGACATGCTATTTGGAGATGGAAATTTCATTCTCCAGCAGCACTTGGCACCTGTCCACACTGGCAAAAGTACCAATACCTGGTTTAAAAACAACAGTATCACTGTGCTTGATTGGCCAGCAAACTCTCCTGACCTTAACCACATAGAGAATCTATGGGGTATTGTCAAGGGGAAGATGAGAGACACCAGACCCAACAATGCAGACGAGCTGAAGGCTGCTATCAAAGCAACCTGGGCTTCCATAACACCTCAACAGTGCCACATGCTGATCGCCTCCTTTCAAGCTAGTGTTATAAAGTATTCTAATTTACTGAAATAATGACTTTTGGGTTTTCATTGGCTGTAAGCCATAATCATCAACATTAACAGAAATAAAAACTTGCAATAAATCACTATATAATATGAGTTTCACTTTTTGTATTGATGAACTGAAATAAATTATCTTTTTGATGATATTCTAATTTTGTGAGAAGCACCTGTATGTAATAAAGTTTCTATAGAAACAATACAGACTAGCACTAAAACAAATATGACAGGTTCCCATTAAGGTCTAAGAAGCAATTAATAGGTGATAATTAAGAAAAATAACTCATAAACAAGTTGGATTCCTAATAAAATGGTCACAAATGGCTAAAGCAAATATTAAAATGTAATATTTATGTCGCACACGTGCTACGATCCAGGCTTAAAAAGGAGGGGCATAGCTAATTGGGTACCCGGTGTTCGCTAGAGCTCCTGATGGTGGAGCTAGACTTGCTCTGCAGGTAAACGCCAGGTACCACTTCTGGGAAGTCCCCGGTACTGCAGAAGCTGACCCCAAGGATTAGGATCGCAGTCAGAGACATGGACTCAGAATCACTGTCAGGACAGGATTCGGATACTTGGTTCTAGTTCAGACAGTGCGCATTATGGAACACAAGACAGGATCGACACTGGTACTGGTTCAGGAATCACTGAAACAGCTTCAAGTTCAGGTACTACCGGAGCGGCTTCAGGCTCAGGTACCGCCAGAGTGGCTTCAGCTTCAGGTACCACCGGAGCAGCTTCAGGCTCAGGCACCATTGGAGCGGTTTCAGGCTCAGGTATTGCCAGATAAGCACAGAAAAGAGAGGGAAAGTCCAGAATACAAAAGTAACCAATTTTATTAAACACATGATTTAAAACAACAGTGTATAAACACAAGTACAATGAAAATGACAAAAATTGATAGTGTGGAACAAAGGTGCAAAAAGTACACAGACCCACATATATAAAGTGGATGGTAGACCAATGAAAGTAGCAGCATTACATGTAAAGTGCCAGTGCTTCATATCATTCCTACCCAATCCAGATGTGCATACACAGTGTGCCTCAAATATCTGAAGCCAAAACAGGCAATGTGCAAGTCCAAAGTTGAAACTCAGTAGTAGTAATGCTGCTACCTTCATTGGTCTCCCATCCACTTTATATCTGTGGGTTTGTGTGCTCTATGCACCTTTGTTCCACACTATCCATTTTTGTCATTTTCATTCTACTTGTGTTTATAAACTGTTGTTTTAAATCATGTGTTTAACAAAATTGGTTACCTTTCTTTCTGGACTTTCCCTCTCTTTTCTCTTTTTTTGTGCTTATGTGATATATAGGAGAGTGTCCCACGGTACCTAGACCCTTTACACCACTTGGTATAGGGTCCTATTTATAATACTATGTTTTCTGTTCTAGGGATCTTGCTTTTATAAGGTACTGCCAGAGTGGTTTCAGGCTCAGGTATGGCTGGAGTGGCTTCAGGTTTAGGTACCACCGAAGCGGTTTCAGGCTCAGGTACCACCAAAGTGGTTTCAGGCTCGGGTACCGCCGGAGCAGTTTCAGGCTCACAAAGCAGGGGTTTCAGGGACAGGTACTGGTTCAGACAACACAGATTTCAGAAATGTTCTGGGTCCGACAACAAGAGTTTCAGGACAAGTTCTGGTTCAGACAACACATGAGAACTGGCAACTGACTAGTTGCACAACACTAACTAAATCAAGATGGTTGCTCTGTCACCTCCCTTTATGGGAAGCATGCCTTATATACTTGATGCCTTCAAGTTATTGGCTAGGGGAGTTTCCAAAGTGTGCTCTCTGCCCCTTTAAGAATTGAGGAGCACGTTCCTCTGGGAGACCTGTGCTGCATGCATAGGTCCAGAGAAACAGGAAGCTATTGCAAGGAATGGGGACACTGCCATGAGGCCGGGGCTGTGAATATGTCGACATCCCTGCTGAGAAGAGGTGGAGTGACCATGCAGAGACGCCGTCATTGGCGTTACCAGGGCCGGTGTTAGGAGCAAGCAGACTAGGCAGCTGCCTAGGGCCCCCGCTGCCCCAGGGGTCCCAATGCAGTGACATGTCACTCATAGTGCACACCACGCAGTCGCTATGGGGTCTGTGAGTGAGGAGGGCCCACCTGATGCCAGCAGAGTGGCAGTGGCGGAGGAGCAGCAGGTAACAGGAGGTAGCTGCTGTGGCTAAAGCTTGTGCCCACTGCTAAAGAGAAATTAATATTTACTACTCCCCACGCCCATAGTCCCTTCCACCTCTATGCACTGAAGCATAGAGGTGGAGGGACTATAGGAGTGGAGAGCAGTGAATATTGATTTCCCTTTAATAGCGGGCACAGAAGCCGCAGATGCATTCTTCTTACTGCTGGGAGATCACGTGTACCCGCTACAAAAGAGAATGAATAGTCACTGCTCTCCACTCCCATGGCCATGAAGAGCAGTGAATATTAATTTCATTTTAATAGCAGGCAGTGTCAGCCACAGCCACCAATTCCTGCAGCAGCTGTGCGATAATGTATGCCCGCTACTAAAGAGAATGAATATTCACTGCTCTCCACACCCTTTAGTATCGAGCACACATGATCACACAGCAGAAGGAAGCCTGCGGCTGTGGCTAACACAGCCCGCTATTAAAGAGAAATAAATATTCACTGCTCTCCACTTCTATAGTCCTGGGCAATGGGAGCAGTGAATATTCCGGCAGCTGTTCTTGGCTTGTAAGTAGCTGCTGGCATCAGAACATGAAGCTTTGAGTGATCGCAGGTAAAGTAAGTAGAATAGATTATGTCTTTGTATTATGTTTTTTGATGGGGGCCATGCATACAGGGATGGGGGGCTATTAATGCCCAGGATGGGGAAGGGGGGCATGCATACCACATAAGGATGAGGGGGCCATTCATACCAGGAAAGGGAATGAGGGGCCCCGCATACCAGAATGGGAAACTGAGGGGGCCATGCATAAAAGGATAGGGATGAGGGGGCTATGCATACCAGGCTGGGGTGAGGGGGCTATGCATACCAGGCTGGGGATGAGGAGGTCATGCATACCAGGCTGGGATGAGGGGCATGCATACTAGATGGGCATGAGGAGACCATGCACACCAGGATGGGGATGAGGGGCCATTGCATACCAGGATGGGGATGAGAGGGCCATGTATAGCAGATAGGGATGAGGGGGTCATGCATACAGTATGGGGATGAGGGCCCATGCATACCAGGATGGATTGGGGCCATTACATGATTAATAGGATGAGGGGGCCATGTATACCAGGATAGGATGAGAGAACCATGCTACAGGATGGATGAGCACCATGCATACCAGATAGGATAAGGGGGCAATAATACACCAGGATGGGATGGCCATGCATAGCAGGATGGTGTGAGGGTCATAGCAGGATAGGAAAGGCCCATGCATCCAGGCCTCAATTGAGTCATAACAGTGTGTCCGTAAAGTCATTGGTGCACTTTTGACCAGTCACTGGAAAGCGACAAGACTATAGAATGTGAAATCTGCTCCAAATAAAAGAAAACTACACCAGTTTCATACCTATTCAGTGCAGTTCGATGTGGGCTCCATTTGTTGCCCTACACACATCCAAACGATAGTGAAGTTCTTGACAAAACACGGGTGACTGGTCAAAAGTGCACCATGACTTTACGGACACATTGTGTATACCAAGATGGGGGATATGAGTACAGAACTGACATTTTTACTTAAATTTTTTTTCTATTTTCCTCCTCTTAACCCTAGATGCGTCTTATGGTCCGGTGTATCTTATGGTCTGAAAAATAAGGTATACGTTGTGGCCATAATACTGTAGGACTGCATTATATTCTATGGGGGGCTGCATTATATTCTATGTGGGTGCTGCATTATACTATATGAGGGCTGCATTATATTCTATATGGGGGTTGCATTATGCTCTATGAGGGGGCTACATTATATTCAAGGAGGGGGCTACATTAAATTCTATAAGGGGGCTGCATTATGGTATATGAGAGCAGCATTAAATTATATGAATTCTATGAGTGGGATGCATTATATTCTATGAGGGGGCTACATTTTATTCTATTAGGGGGCTACATTATATTCTGAGGGGGGCTACATTATACTATATGAGGGCTGCATTATACCATATGGGGGCTACATTATATTCTATGGGGAGCTGCATTACACTATATGAGGGGGTTTTATTATATTCTATGGGGTGGCTGCAATATACTCTGATGGGGGCTCCATTATGCTATTTGATGGCTGTCTTATATTCTATGAGGAGGCTACATTATATTCTATGGGGGGCTGCATTATAATCTGAGGGGCTATATTATATACTACGAGGGGGCTTCATTATATTCTATGAGGGGGCTGCATTCTATTCTATTATGGGCCTGTATTAAACTGAATAAAACTGCTGTATCAATTTTACCACACATGGAACTGTATAAACGCCCCCCCCCAAAAGAAATTCATGAATTGCTGGTTTTGTTCATTCTGCCTCCCAAAAATCGTAATAAAAAGCGATCAAAAATGTCATGTACCCAAAAATGGTACCAATGAAAACGTCAACTCGTCCGGCAAAAAATAAGACCTCACATGACTCTGTGGGCCAAAATATGGAAAAATTATAGCTCTCAAAATGTGGTGCTGCAAAAACTATTTTTTGCAATAAAAAGCGTCTTTTAGAGTGTGACAGCTGCCAAACATAAAAACCCACTATAAATAGTAAATCAAACACCGCTTTATCACCCCCTTAGTTAGGGAAAAACAATAAAATGTAAAAAATGTATTTATTTCAATTTTCCCATTAGGGTTAGGGTTGGGGCTAAATTTAGGGTTAGGGTTTGGGCTAAAGTTAGGGTTAGGGTTGGGATTAGGGGTGTGTTAGGGTTAGGTTTGTGGTTAGAGTTATGGTTAGAGTTGGGACTAGGGTTAGGGGTGGGTTGGGGTTAGGGTTGGAGTTAGAATTGGGGGGTTTCCACTGTTTAGGCACATCAGGGGCTCTCCAAACGTGACATGGCGTCTGATCTCAATTCCAGCCAATTCTGCGTTGAAAAAGTCAAACAATGCTCCTTCCCTTCTGAGCTCTGCCATGCGCCCAAACAGTAGTTTACCCCCACATATGGGGTATCAGCGTACTCAGGACAAATTGCACAATAACTCTTGGGGTCCAATTTCTTCTGTTACCCTTAGGAAAATAAAACATTAGGGGTAAAAATATCATTTTTGTGGAAAAAAAAATATTTTTTATTTTTATGGCTCTACGTTATAAACTTCTATGAAGCACTTGTGGTTCAAAGTTCTCACCACACATCTAGATAAGTTCCTTGGAGGGTCTAGTTTCCAAAATGTGGTCACTTGTGGGGGTTTCCACTGTTTAGGCACATCAGGGGCTCTCCAAATGCGACATGACGCCCGCAGACGATTCCATCAAAGTCTGCAATGCAAAACGTCACTACTTCGCTTCCGAGCCCCAACGTGTGCCCATACAGTAGTTTTCTCCTACATATGGGGTATCAGCATACTCAGGACAAATTGAACAACAACTTTTGGTGTCCAATTTCTCCTGTTATCATTAGGAAAATAAAAAACTGGGGACTAAAAGATCATGTTTGTGGAAAAAATGTGATATTTTATTTTCACGCCAGGGCGTTATATACTTCTGGGAAGCACTTGGGAGTTCAAAGTGGGGGTCTAGTTTCCAAAGTGGGGTCACTTGTGGGGGGTTTCCACTGTTTATGCAAGTCAGGGGCTCTCGAAACGCGACATGACACCCGCAGACTTTTCCATCAAAGTCTGCATTACAAAACGTCACTATTCCGAGCCCCGACATGTGCCCACACAGTAGTTTTCTCCCACATATGGGGTATCAGCGTACTCAGGACAAATTGGAAACAACTTTTGGGGTCCAATTTCTCTTGTTACCATTGGGAAAATAAAAAATTGATGACTAAAAGATCATTTTTCTGGGAAAAAAAAACAGGATTTTTTATTTTCATGCCCAGGCATTATAAACTTGTGTGAAGCACTTGGGGGTTCAAAGTGCTCACCACAGATCTAGATAAGTTCCTTAGGGGGTCTAGTTTCCAAAATGGGGTCACTTGTGGGTGGTTTCCACTGTTTAGGCACATAGGGGCTCTGCAAACTGAACTTGACACCCATCAAAGTCTGCATTCCAAAACGTCATTACTTTCCTTCCAAGCCCTGCCGTGAGCCCAAACTGTTTCCCCCCCACATATGGGGTTGATATCAGCATACTCAGGACAAATTGGACAACAACTTTTGGTGACCAATTTCCTTGGGAAAAGTCAAAAATTGGGGACTAAAAAATCATTTTTGTGGAAATTTTTTTCTTTTCACACCCAGTCATTATAAACTTTAGTGAAACACTTGGTACTCATAACAGATCTAGATAAGTTCCTTAGGGGATCTAGTTTCCAAAATGGTGTCACTTGTGGGGGGTTTCCATTGTTTAGGCACATCAGGGGCTCTCCAAACATGACATGGCGTCCAGCCAATTCTGCGTTGAAAAAGTCAAACTGCGCTCCTTCCCTTCCGAGTTCTGCCATACACCAAACATGGTTTACCCCCACATATGGGGTATCAGCGTACTCAGGACTAATTACACAATAACTTTTGAGGTCTTGTTGCCCTTGGGAAAATAAAAATTGGGGTGAAAAGATCATTTTTGTGGAAAAATATGATTTTTTAATTCTACGGCTCTACGTTATAAAACTTTAGTGAAACACTTGGGGGTTCAAAGTGCTCACAACAGATCTAGATAAGTTCCTTAGGGGGTCTAGTTTCCAAAATGGTGTCACTTGTGCTGGGTTTCCACTGTTTAGGCACATCAGGGGCTCACCAAATGTGAAATGGCGTTCAATCTCAATTCCAGCCAATTTTGGTTTGAAAAAGGCGCTCCTTCCCTTCCGATCCCTACCGTGTGCCCAGACAGTGGTTTTCCCCCACATATGGGGTATAGGCGTACTCAGGAGAAATTGCACAACAACTTTATCCTTTTTTCCTTCCACGTTACTTCAGCTCCTGTGAAGCACCTGAAGGTTAATAAACTTCTTGAATGCGGTTTTGAGTACCTTGAGGGGTGCAATTTTTAGAATGGTATCACTTTTGGGGATTTTCTGCCATATAGACCCCTCAAAGTGACTTCAAACGTGAGGTGGTCCCTAAATAAAATGGTTTTGTACATTTTGCTGTAAAAATGAGAAATCGCTGGTCAACTTTTAACCCTTATAACTTCCTAACAAAAAAAAATTTTGGTTCCAAAATTGTGCTGATGTAAAGTAGACATGTGGGAAATGTTATTTAGTAACTATTTTGTGTGACATATTTCTCTGTTTTAAGGGAATAAAAATTCAAAATTTGAAAATTGCAAAATGTTAAAAATTTTCGCCATATTTCCATTTTTTTTCATAAGTAAACACAAGTTACATCGAAGAAATTTTACCAGTATTATGAAGTACAATATGTCATGAGAAAACAATCTCAGAATCGTGAAAATCTGTTGAAGCATTTCAGAGTTATAACCTCATGAAGAGACCGTGGTTAAACAAGCAAAATGCTGCCTTTTCATCAAGTGAATTGATTATTTATGCCAGAACAAAAATCATTGTTCTTAGCAGCACATCGCCCAGTGAAAACTGCAGATATGCTGCTGATAAGAAAATACTGTGTGGGAACACATTGATCTACTAGTGAACATTCTGTCCCCATCATTGTTCCTCAGCCGGAGTAAAGAGGCAAAATTGTCGATCACACTTGTTTAGCGGCCTGAAATCAGTGCCTGTAAATGCAACCAAATGTTTCTGTGTGATGGTGCAATATGTTAGCATTTGGGGCCCCATTTTAAACTTTTGCCCAGGGCCCCACTTTGCTTAAAACTAGCCCGGTGCATTATAGTACTCCACCTTACGCTCCCTCTTCTTCAAATCCGTAATAAATCTCTGCAGAAGAAGTGGGGCATGATTATTTGCCAGCTTAAAATCATCAATCTGCATAGGTTCAAAGAAGACGGCTGAGGAAAGAGCGGTCTTTGAAAGGACGGAGCCAGAATTGAAAGTTTCTACTCCTGTGTCACTTCTCTGGTCCATTCCTGGATCTTGAGGTCAATACGGATTGCCAGTGCTAGAGTAGCCATGATGTCTCGACCAGTCTCAGAAGACACACAAATCAGTTAATCGAACCAGGGACTAACATACCACATGTGCAGCCAGTGCAGCCACAATGGGGCCAGGAAGTGGAGAGGGCTCCTGCAGGGTGGCTAACACTGAGGGCAATCTGGCCTGTTTCTCCGGCCCCGGGGTTCCGGGGGGTGCTCCTGGCCAGTTTGCCCTCATGTGTGGCTCCCTGCAGCTCCATTGCCTACAGGAGAAAATGGCAGTGGAGTGGTGCTGCAGGGATCAGTCCTCCGCTTCCTGCCCGGAGCTTCCTGTCTGACACAGCCACAAGACTGGATGATGTCAGCATTCAGAGAGCACCTGTGTCAGACAGAAAGCTGCGGTGATGAAGATGCTGCGGGGAATGTGCGGATTGGTGAGTGTGTGTGTGTGTGTGTGTGGGAATGTGCAGAAAGGTGAGTGGTGGTGTGTGTGTTTGAGGGCAATGTTGGGGGTGGTGATGGAGGTGGGGAGAAGGCAATGATGGAGGTGGTGGAGAAGGCAATGATGGAGGTGGAAGAGAAGGCAATGGTGGAGGTGGAAGGGGAGGACAATGATGGAGGTGGGGAGAGGGCAATGATGAAGGTGGTGGGGAGAACAATAATTAGGGTGGTGGGGAGAACAATGGTTGGGGTGGTGGAGAGGGCAATGATTGGCGTGGTGGAGAGGGAAATATTTGGGTGGTAAAGAGGGCAATGATGGAGGTGGTGGAGAGGGCAATGATGGAGGTGGTGGAGAGGACAATGATGAGGGTGGTGGGGAGGGCAATGATAAGGGTGGTGGAGAGGGCAATGATGGATGCGGGGGAAAGAGGACAATGAGGGGGGTTGGGATGGGAGGAAGGGGGACTTATAATGGACTTATGAACAGGGAGAGAAGAACGTTAGATATGGATGTAAAATGAATTGGGTGGTGGAAGAGGGTGCTAAGCACCATTGATAGTGTCCTCCTCATCAGGGACTTAAAATTTATTGGGGAGTGGGAGAGGAGGCAATAAGGTGCATAGGACCCTTTTATAATAAATTGAAAGGTGGGAGAAGAAACTGTCAGGGACTTGCAGAATTGGGAGTGGCAAAGGATGCTCAGTACCTGATAGCATCTTTTCCCACAGCCAAATTTGAATGGGGGGACACAGAACAGGTATTAGGGCTATGTACACATGTTCAGAATTTGCAGGAGAAAATTCTCCTGCATATCCTAATCTGTTGGCAGGAAAAAAGTTGCGTAAAGTAGATTTATTTTTTTCCACATTTTTCACATGCTTTATGTACTTTCCCCCATTAGTACGGGTGAAATATGCTGCAAAAATTGACATTATACAGATTTTAATCTGCAGCAAATTTGCAAGGAAAAAATAAGCAGTGTGTGCATGAGACTTCAGGGATCTCATTCACTTCGCTTGTACTATAAAACCTTGCATTTTTTCCATGTGCACACAGCCTTACAGTTAATTGGGGAGAGTCACAGACTGAATAATTTATATTATTGGGAGTCAAAGATTATAGTTAATGAGGGAAACAGTGCTGCTTATCACTTTATATTTTTAATGGTGTGGTACATATCTGTATTCGGGGGGAGACACATGTATGTAGACAATATTGTGATGGGCCACTGAGGAGGCGCCAGATGTTGCAGAAGGGCCTGCTGGGGCATGTACTCCCACTAGCTGCAGATAATGATGTCACGGTAGCTGAAGTGGGTCGCTGGACCCCTCAACACTTCCCTCGCATCCAAAACAATTGTCAATAAATGGGAGGTGGCACTTCTGGATGGCATAGGACCCCTGGGGGCACTCCTGTAGCGGTGGTGTCTGGTTGGAGGTTTTGGAGAGCCCGTGGTGTTTGTGCAATCTCAAGCAGCCAGACATGCAGGTGAACTTGTAAATATAAGAATTTTACTGAAAGAGGAAACAGAGTACAGTCTCTCTCTTAAAGGTAAAGTTCACAGTATATTGTGTATCTGAAAGTAATGATTCTCTCATGAGTAGATATGAGCGAATTTTTTCAGGTCCTTGCTTATTCAGCAAGCTATAGTGCTTACCAAATAAGCTGCAGAGGGAACCCGGCTTCCTGGATCGCGCCGGCTGATCAGATGTTCGGCTCTGCAGCTGCATGTGTCGCGGCTATTTGACAGTCACGACACGTGCATGGAGAACCTGTTTGTTGGGCTCCCCATGCATGTGTCGCGACTGTCACAGGTGAAGAGTGAAGAGTGAAGAGATCGACTCACATAAGCGATTACTCGCTCCTCTCCTTTTGAATCTGGGACAGCACTGCTTCGAGCCCATGCAAACTTCCATCCATATGTAGAATGAACGGTTGCGTAAAGTCAGCATGGGCCAGCACTGGTGCCTCCGTCAAGGCCACTTTCAGGGCTTGGAACGCTTCCTTTTGTCGCTCACCCCATTGTACAGTCCAGTTTCTAGCACTAGACGGTACCCACTTCAACAGCTCCAGCAACGGGTTTACAATGCGGGTAAAGTTCTTTACAAAATGTCTGAAATATCCCGTGAGTCCTAGAAAAGCCCACACGTCTTTCATGGTCCTTGGGGTAGGCCAATCTTGTACCGCAGAAATCTTTTCACAAGGTGGTCTCACTGCAGAGACAACGTGTTCCAGATTTGAGTGCGAAACAGATGGCACTTTTGAGGCTTCACTTTTAGCCCATGCTGTTGAAGACGACTCAACACCTGCTCTAGTCTCCGGAGAAATTCTTCAAATGAGGGAGCAAAGACAATGATGTTGTCCAGATAGATCAGGGTGGCCTTAAAGTTCAAGTCTCCCAAACACCTCTCTATGAGTCGCTGAAACATACCCGGGGCGTTGGCCAGGTCGATTGGCATCCGATCAAACTTGAATAACCCCATGGGGAGTATGAAGGCGGTTTTGGCTCGGTCTTGTTCAGACATCGGCACTTGCCAGTAGCCGCTGGCGAGGTCCAACATGGGAAAGTATTTAGCATTACCCAGTGCAGGCAGGGACTTCTCAATCCTCGACAGTGGATAAGAATCCCGTACCGTACAGGCGTTGAGTTTGCGGTAATCCACACAAAAATGTAACACCATTTACACACCAGCACGATGGGGGCAGCCCATGGGCTTTGACTCTCTCGAATTACCCCCTTCTGTAGTATCTGGGTCAGCATGCCTTTCACCACCTGGTGCATTTGGGGAGGAATTTGACGGTAAGAATCTCTTATGGGCGCAGCACTTCCAGTTGAAATCTCGTGTGTGATTGCTGTCGTGCACCCAAAATCATCCTCGTGTCTCGCGAACACATCCTGGTATCTCCCCAACAAAGTCTCCACCTGTTGTACATGCGGTGGTGTGAGTTCAGTTAGCTCAGATCTCATCTATTCTAGCATTCGCCATCCTTCCTTCAAATGCTAAGGGTCAGTTGACAAAACAGTGTCCACGGTCACCATCCAAGGATCCCCTTGTTTGACAGTCAGCTGTACAGCCTGAGGTGATATCAATTCTTCTGGCATACCCAGAATGTGTGCCACTTCACTTCTAGGGGGTAGTATAACATAATTTTCCCCCAAATTCACACAGCGTACAAGAAATGCTCCATCATGTACCGTAGCTAACATCCACGCCACAAGGATTCCCGGCGGTAACTGATCAGCAGTACTCGGCTCGATGTGTACCTCGACGCCTTCCAGGAGGGTGCAGGCTCGAACGGGCAGGGTAAGTACTGTTTGGCCTGGAGGTAGGACCCTATTGACTGAAGTTGGGGCAATTACTTTCCCTAGCGTATTACCACTGCTGGAGGTCTCTTGTGCTTAATACCCCCTAATCAGCTGTTGGAAAAATCTCCGCTGAGGTGTATGGGTACTCCATTGTTTAAGGAACCGGTCTGGGGACTCATTAATAAGAAGACTTCTGAACTTTTTTAACACATTCATGCCTAACTTGACAGTATGTTCCTTACTCGCCTCTTCAGCTGTCAGCACCACTCCTTTTCCTCCTAAATCTCTCCCATAGACTACTATATTCATCCAGACCACCCCTGCGACCGGGATGGGTAATTAATTGGCGGCCGTGAGCTTGATCATCAGTCGCCATTCAGGCCGCATCGCTTCAGTAAAGTGTCGGCGGACGTATACTTCGGGCATTGTGGTTACCTGTGACCCCATATCGACCAAACAAAGTACAGCTCGACCGTACATCTCTGTGTTATGATCTGCTACAAGCACTAAGGAAAGATGGGAATTCTGTCCCTACAATAGAACTAAGCTGGATCCAGGGAAAATTAAACAGAAAACAAATTACTTAGAGATCCTAAGATCAAGCAAAACTGACTGAGTAAGGCACCTTAGCACCCGGATAGCTTAAGAGTAGATAATACAATGAAGTCCAGCAAAGCCAGAAGGGCGGAGTCAGACTAAATAGGGAAAAAAGGTCATGTGACCAGCAAACTGAAACAAAACCTAACAAGAGGGTTCTAACAGTACCCTCCCTTCTAAGAGGATCCTCCGGATCCCCTAGGACTTAGGCTTATCCGGAAACCTCTTGTGAAACGCTCTGACAAGTCTAGACGCAGAAACATCATCCGCCCTCACCCATGAGTTATCCTCGGGTCCATAACCCTTCCAAGCGACAAGGTACTGCAAACTCCCTCTATACCGTCTAGAATTTAGGATGCGGGAAATCTTATATTGCCCGTCCTCCACCACCAGGGGAACAGTGGCCGAGACGTCTCCATCTGAGACCTCAGCTTTTTTCAAGAGAGAAACATGAAACACCGGATTAATCTTCCAGGAGGTGGGAAGCTCCAACTTAACAGCAGATTGGTTAATAACCTGAAGCACCTTAAAGGGCCATACAAACTTGGGACCCAATTTCTTAGACGGAATCCTCAAGCGCAGATTCTTAGAGGACAACCAAACCATGTCACCAATAGCAAACAAAACCTCTTGTCGTTTTCTATCAAAATACACTTTGGATCTTTTGTTAGCCTCCTGAAGATTACCACGCACATCAGTCCAAACTCTCTCCAAAACACCAGAAAAATTCTCCTCTTCAGGTACAGCCGATCCCAACTTGGAAAATGACCCAAACGACGAATGTCTCCCAGTACAACAACAAAAAAAAGGCGAACAACCAGCAGAAGCGGATGTATGGTTGTTAAGAGCAAACTCAGCAAGTGGCAGAAACTCAGACCACCCCTCTTGATTATCAGTCACAAAACAACGTAAGAACTGCTCAACATCCTGGTTTTTCCTTTCTATCTGGCCATTAGACTCAGGATGATATCCGGATGAAAACGACAAATGAACTCCCAAACTGTCACAAAAGGCGCGCCAAAAACGAGCCACAAACTGAGGTCCCCTATCAGAAACAATGTCAGTAGGAACGCCATGTAGTCTGACAATTTCCTTGACAAAGGCTTTAGCGAGAGTCTTAGCGCAGGGCAGTTTGATGAAAGGAACCAAGTGACACATCTTGCTAAAACTGTCCACGACCACCCAGATGACAGTGAAACCCTCAGAGGGGGGAAGGTCAGTAATAAAGTCCATAGCCAAATGTGTCCAAGGTGCACTAGGGACCTCCAGAGGGCAAAGCAACCCCGCAGCAGGAGTATGAGAAGACTTAGATCTAGCACACACCGTGCATTGACGCACCCACTTAATGACTTCATTCTGCCATCCAGGCCACCAAAAGCTGTGATCCACAAGTCTCTTGAGAAAGATTCTTGAAAACCCGGTCAGCAGGGCGCAAAAGACAGGAATCTTCTTAGTAAATGACAATCTTCATTTATTAAAAATTATTAAAAATTATGGTAAAACAATGAATCCACAACGCGTTTCAACGGAGTGAGTCCGTCTTCCTCAGGTGGCATTATATTGCCACCTGAGGAAGACGGACTCACTCCGTTGAAACGCGTTGTGGATTCATTGTTTTACCATAATTTTTAATAATTTTTAATAAATGAAGATTGTCATTTACTAAGAAGATTCCTGTCTTTTGCGCCCTGCTGACCGGGTTTTCAAGAATCTTTCTCAATAGTATCCCACTCGGGGTACCCGGCTGGAGCAGCATTAGATTTCTTAATTGCTTACAACGCTTACACCTGGCTGGCGCTCCTACAGACTGTCTGTCCCACGTGTCTCATCCACAAGTCTCTTGGTCTCAGAGATTCCAGGATGACCTGCCAACCGAGATTCATGACACTCAACAAACAAATCTCTCCTCAGGGTACCAGGCACAAACAACCTCCCATGCGGCGTGTTAGATGGGGCATTCTCCTGTGCTTTAAGAATCTCATCTTCCAACACAGAGTCCAAAACAGCAATAGCAACCCCCTCTTGCAAAATGTTTTCCTCCTCCTCAGTACCCACCATAGAAGAAAAGCTGTGAAACAAAGCATCAGCTTTAACAATTTTAGTACCTGGGATGTAAGTAACGGTAAAATTAAACCGCGAGAAAAACAGTGCCCACCTAGCCTGACGGGCATTCAAGCGTTTGGCAGCATCAAGGTAGACCAGATTTTTATGATCGGTGAAGACTTGAACGGGAAATTCCGCTCCCTCCAAAAAATGACGCCAGTGTTCAAATGCGAGTTTAATTGCCAACAATTCCCGATTACCGATATCATAATTTAGTTCAGACTCAGAAAATTTCTTTGAAAAAAAAGCACAGGGATGTACTCCATCCATCTTTTCCTGAGACAACACCGCGCCGACCCCCACAGAAGAAGCATCAACCTCAACCAAAAATGGTTTAGTCACATCAAGCTGCGTAAGGATGGGAGCAGAGCTGAACTTCTTTAGCAACACAAAAGTCTCAATGGCCTCAGTAGACCACTGAACCGCATCAGCACCTTTCCTGGTGAGATCTGGCAGAGGTTTGGCAATCACAGAAAAAATTTTAATGAATTTTCTATAATAATTGGCGAACCCCAAAAATCTCTGTATTGATTTCACACCAATAGGTCTAGGCCAATCCTGCACAGCTTGTACTTTCACCGGGTCCATCTCAAAACCTTCACTGGAGACAATGTAGCCCAAAAAACTAAGTCTCTGTACAGCGAACTCACATTTTTCTAGCTTGGCAAAAAGTGAATTATCACTCAGTAACTGTAATACTTCACGCACACTCCTCCAATGAGACTCCAAATCCGGTGAATAAATCAAAATGTCATCCAAATACACAACCACACTTCTGCCGATCAAAGGTCTAAGGATGTCATTAATAAGATTCTGAAAAAATGCCGGAGCACTGGAAAGCCCAAAAGGCATAACCAGATTCTCAAAATGACCCAGTGGAGTGTTAAACGCAGTCTTCCATTCATCCCCCTCCTTCATGCGCAACAAATTGTATGCCCCTCGAAGATCAATTTTCGAGAACCACTTGGCCCCCACTAACTGGTTAAACAAATCAGGAATCAATGGCAGTGGGTAAGGATTGCGTACAGTAATCTTATTAATCTCACGAAAGTCTAGACAAGGCCGTAAACCGCCGTCCTTTTTTTTTACAAAAAAAAATCCAACCGCCACAGGAGACTTAGAAGGCCTAATGTGATTGGCGGCCAAGCTTGTCTGTATGTATTCCTCCAAAGCCTTTCTCTCAGGAATAGTCAAATTAAATAAACGACTTTTAGGAAGTGTTTCTCCAAGGGACAAATTCAATTGCACAATCATAATCTCTATGAGGAGGCAATACCTGCGATTCCTAATCAGAAAAAACTTTCCAAAAATCCTGAATAGGTACAGGTAACTCCCCCTTAACTACAGCAGCAATACGCCCGTTACAACACTTGTCATAACAATTAGGACTCCAGGACTTAATTTCATTGGTAGACCAATCCAGTACCGGATTGTGCAATTTTAACCAAGGTAACCCCAAAATCACAGGTGAGGGCAAATTATTCAAAACTACCAAATCCAAATTCTCTTGATGAACACCGTTAATAGTAAGAGGAAATTCACAGATATCGTGAGTAACATTTTTCAAGGGAGAACCATCCACAGAAACCACATTAATAGGGGAAGACAGAAGTTTGGGTTTTAATTTTAGTTTTTCCAAAAATTTCCCATCAATCACATTGAGAGTTGAACCACAATCCACAAATACCCGAAACTCCATTAATTCCTCCTCAACAGCAGTGGTAGCATAAAGAAAGACACCTTTATTGTTTAAACAAGCTATACGGGCGAAACTGACCTCATTTTTTTTTTCTCATTATTCATTCGAAGCGCACAGTTCTTAATAAATGCTTAGATTTGCCACAATAGAAACACAAACCTTCAGCAAATCTGCGGTCTTTTTCCCGAGAGTGAGGTGCCATTGCTCCAATTTCCATCGGCTCTCCAATGTCAGTACAGTCCCTCTCCAGACTTGGAGCTGACAAGGCAGATTTACTCTCATTAACCCTTGCACGCAGTCTCCTATCCACCCGTATGGCTAATTGCATAGCCTCTTGCAAGTTACCAGGTATGGGATAAGCAATCAGCAAATCCTTAACCCTTTCACTTAACCCTGCAAGAAATAAACTTTTCAAAGCTGAATCGTTCCACCCCACCTGAGTGGACCACCTTCGGAAGTGAGTACAATATTTTTCCACATTACCTGATCCCTGTCTCAAACGTCTCAATTCTGTCTCAGCTGATGAAACACAATCAGGATCGTCATACAATAACCCCAAAGCAGAAAAAAAACTATCCACTGATCTAAAGCATAGATCACTAGGCTGCAGAGAAAAGGCCCAGTCCTGAGGTTCTTTGCGCAAAAGTGACATTATGAACCCTATGCGCTGTGATTCATCACCAGAGGATCTGGGTCTCAAACGGAAATACAACAAGCAAGCATTTTTAAAAGAAAAAAAACCTTGTTATTCACCAAAAAACAAATCAGGCAAACGTACCTTTGGCTCCACGAAATGTGCTCCAGAACAACTACTCACGTGTTGCTGGATCTCAGCCACCTCCAGAGAGAGTCCCTGCAGGCGTTGAGCCAAATCCTGAACCGACTCCATGATGGAAACAGAAAATCTTTCCTTAGAGATTTTTTTTTTTTCTTGGCTGGACTTACTGTTATGATCTGCTACAAGCACTAAGGAAAGATGGGAATTCTGTCCCTACAATAGAACTAATCTGGATCCCTACGATGTAACGGGGAACCTGATCCTGCGACCAGACCTGCTAAAGTCCTCAGCTAGTCTGAACGAAGACCTATAGTTGCGAGGGAGGAATCCCTACAAGATCTAGGGACTGGGAGAAAAGGTGGACACCTCCTAACAGAAATTGTAGCAGGGAAAATTAAACAGAAAACAAATTACTAAGAGATCCTAAGATCAAGCAAAACTAACTGAGTAAGGCACCTAAGCACCCGGCTAGCTTAAGAGTAGATAATACAATGAAGTCCAGCAAAGCCAGAAGGGCGGAGCCAGACTAAATAGGGAAAAAAGGTCATGTGACCAGCAAACTGAAACAAAACCTAACAAGAGGGTTCTAACACTCTGCCCAGATGAGGGGGCACATGGAAGCAAGATTTGTGGGATTTCCAATACTCCTTCTTAGCGGTACAGGCTCCAGGCGGCATCCCCCAGACTCGGAGCCCCCTAGTTTAATGGACGGCACAGGAGGGGCCTACCCAGCCGGGTGCACCACCGGGCTAAGTGTCCTACTTCTCCACAGTTATAACATGTGGGAGGCCCCTCTCTGTGGGACATTCTTATCTCTCGGCGGGGTGCTGGCTCACGTCGATTTACAGGCGGGCTTGCAGCTACTACGGGTACTTTCTTAGAATCAGCCAACTCTTCACGTATCTGCTGTATCTCCTTTCGCAATTCTTCTACCCACTGGGTGCAGTAGCTGTGAATGCGGACACCTCCCCACGCCGTACCTTCCCCACCGGAACTGTCACTCCCTGCTCTTGCTCGCGCGTGCGTGCTTTACTCCCTATTTCAGAGAAAGTCATGCTGGGTTTTACTTTCAAGCGCTCCAGCAGAGCCTGTTTCAGCAACATGTCCTGTAGGCCAGTCACTATTGGTCTCGCAGCACTACGTCTATGGACCCTATGCCTACGCCGTCTTTGCGAGTGTAAGAGGAGTACCAGAGCAGGGGTACCTTTTACACACCGGTTCCGGAACTCCATGTTGCAGGGGGAAGCATTGAGAGTGCAGAACAGACCGGGTCATGTGACTGGGGAAGGCGAGGCGGCACTACATAGATCTCGCGCGGGAAAGCTGTGTGGCTCTGTGACCATTGTCAAGACAGAGCTTCTCATTGGTGTAGGACTTCCTGAAAGACCCCTGACAGAGATAATCATTGCCGGTAGTCGACGAGTTAACAGTTTCCCTTCACCCTTACTCGTCAAGAGGGGATTCAGGGCCGATGCCACAGACCGTGCCGTTAATAGAACGCCATGAGAGACTCCCGGTTAGGCCTGGACCTACTGAACAGAGATTTGCCCACACCGCGGAATGAAGGCTCGTTCCAGCGGTACCTTACATTGGACTCAGTACCGTACCAGATACCGTTAGGTACGGGAAATCTACCTGTTCATCAGAGACTGCGTCGAGACGTCAAGTGCCGCTGTTGTCGGTGCCATCGTTGAATCTTCACTTGCCGCAGCCATCATTGCGACATCCCGCGCCGCTGCTGCTGTCGGTGTCGCCGTTGGAGCCCTGAAGCTCTGCACAGCTGAAGACTACAGTCAGATAAGTCTCACCTCTTTAATACTGAACTATCATTCACCCCTTACCTGCCTTGCCATTCTCCAGTTCTGCCCCATTCCTCACCTACACCCTGCTACCCTTTACTCTCTGCGTGGAGTGCATTTACTGTTAACTAAAATCCTTAACTCTTGATCTGCCTCCTGTCCATGGCGACATCACGCATTCTTGCAATTTCTACACGAGCAATGGCAGTATGAAGCTCCTGCAGCGCATTCATAAACTGGGTCACCATCTCCCCCTCTCTTTGAACCCGTCCGAACAGGCGCATACGTAACTCCCCTACGTCCGTGTGGTCCCCATGTGTCTCCTAAAGTATCAGAAAGTGTTGTGAATGGGTTTGAGATGAGTTCTGAGCAGAGGCTCCCTCTGGTGGTTACAAGCGGTGCTAGTGAAGATTGTGTACAGGGATCATCTGTCTTCTTAACAGGTACGTCCTGTACAATGTCCTGAGAAGTGCTGGACACTCTAAAAGGCCAGTGTTTCCTGCTGCTGTGCCTCCTGACCCTGTTTTGGTTGAGGGCAATCTGGAGTATGTGGTTGAGAAAATATTGGATTCTCGTTTTTCTAGACGGAAACTCCAGTATTTGGTTAAATGGAGAGGTTATGGTCAGGAAGACAATTCTTGGGTGTTTGCTTCGGACATCCATGCTAGGAGACTTATCCGTGCGTATCATAGAACTCATCCTGACCGACCTAGGTCAGGAGGCACAGCAGCAGGAAACACTGGCCTTTTAGAGTGTCCAGCACTTCTCAGGACATTGTACAGGACGTACCTGTTAAGAAGACAGATGATCCCTGTACACAATCTTCACTAGCACCGCTTGTAACCACCAGAGGGAGCCTCTGCTCAGAACTCATCTCAAACCCATTCACAACAAGAAAGACTTTATCCAAGGTGTTTCTCACCTGTGGGGGCCGGAGCATAACAGAGTCCCTGGCTTCCCCATCTAGTGCCATCATAGCCACCTTGGCTTCTAGGGCCGGAGTCATGGGATGCATCCTCATCATCCCCTTTATACGTTCAGTCCAAATCCAAAGCATGGTGTTACTCCCAGTGAACTTCGGGAGGTTATTTAACATGGCCCCCGGAGAGATGCAGGATCGAGGGCCTCTTCCAACTGCTTAATCTGCCGCCTCCACGCCATTGAATGACATCCTGCTGACTACGCCAAGTGAAGTAATCGCAGGAACGTGAGATGTTGTCATAGATAGGTGGCAGATCAAGAGTTAACAGGTTTATTAATAACAAGTATACTCCGTGCAGGGAGTGACAGGACACGGGGATGTGATAGGGGGTTGGGCAGAACTGGGAGCTTGGTAGGGGTAGGACAGGGACGAACGATAGTTCAATAGGTAAAAGGCAGAAAAATGTATCAGTCTGTAGTCGTCTTAATTGCAGCGTCTCGGTTCTCCAACTGTGGCACCGACAACAGCGGCACGTGATGTCTCGAAGGTGTCTGTATGGACAAGGTTTCAATCAACAGAGCAAGGGTAGAGTCCTTTAAGGATGAAGGGAGTTTCCGTACGCCAGAATCCCAAACACTGCGCTCAGTTAAGTACAGAGAACCGCCGGAGCAAGGCTTCGCTCCGTGGTGTATACAAGTAGTTGGTTAACGAGCTCTAGCCTAGTCACCTGTTGCTTACTGCGCCGTGCGCACGTTACAGTCTCTGGTGTCCACTGTGAGTCACCTCCCAGCATGGAGGATAGCAGAGAACCAACAGTCTGTAGTCCTTACACAGGGGACCTGTATGCAGTAGATGAGTCAAGTCGTCCTGCGCTCACTGGGTGCTCTGCATTCATAGCCAACATTGCACCCGACTGTCCGCTTAGCTTTCCTGCCTGGACTCAGTCTCTTTTTTCGTGCGCAGCTCTTTTCAACTGGGCCCCGCCTACCGCAGTCACATGCCAGTGTCAGTCCTTGTCTGAAAGTCTTCCCCTTGCAACATTGGTGACAGTCCCAGTAGTTCCGGAACCGGTGTGACAAAGGTACTCCCGATCTTGTTCTTCATCTTACACCATCCTTAGTTACATAGTTTCCTCTTTTATTATGTGTAACACTGTCCCTTATTATGTACCATCCTCTCTAGTTATATATGTTGCCGTCCCTTATTATATAGCTTCCTCTACTGTTATGTACAATGCTGTTGTGTAGCCCTGGTGTTAGGCACACGCAGTACCCTGGAGAGTGTGTGGCGAGACAGCAGTTTAATGCTAAATATCCATTCACTCAACATATACTAGACACACCCTTAGGGTAGTGTAGTTTACTATTGAGGGAGTGGTCAGGGTGTATGTTTGTTGAGTGATTTTGAGTCAGTTCAAGTCCTGTCTTCGGACGGAGCAGACGTCTGGAGTTTAGCTGGAGGGAGGAAGCAGTCCAGCCTGCTCTATCATCAGTTCGGAAAGTGGAGTCTAGTACAGGTGGTTTAATTCACCTCAGCCTAGTCAGAGCTGTACCTCATCAGAATACACTGGAAGGAAAGAAGAAGTTTAGTGCAGAAAGTCTTCAGTATCCTGTCTAAAGGACGGTGTAAGGTTCAGAGACGTGCTCCTGCCTATTGATAACTGAGCATCTGTAACTAACTTTGAAGTGAAGGAAAAGAAAGAAGTGACTGCTCGACCCTTGGCTAGTGTGAGTGCTTATGTTACCAGCGAGGACAAGGCGAAAGGCATAGTGGTTTATTGGAATAGTGCTTACGGATTGAAGAAGTCCTGCACATTGCTACCGGTCACTGGGGACCGAAGGATCACTATTGTTACAAGCATAGTGGTAAGAAAACCAGGAATTTACCGGACCTTAGGTCGCGGCAAACAAGCCCCTTATAGTCAGTACGTAACTGGGGTCAGGGGGAGTGAAGACTTTGAGTCAGTGCACGACAAAATAAGAATTCAGCTCTCTCGCAGGAAGGCTCCTAACACAAAACTGACTGGGCCGTACAGCTATGGATTAGCTGGAGTTATTGAGGGAACTACGCTTCAGGCTGGTTGTACTCATTGTATTGGAAGTAAAGGAGGCCCCTAACTTGTCCAGCTGCTGTCTCAAGATACACTCTCCTTGGATCAGCCTCCCTGGGACCTGCCTGAACATCTTACAAGTAAAGGTATGGAAAGACGCTGACCGTGTGAGACTGTGTTATTTATCTGCACCCGACTTCACTAACTTCATAGACTTTGAGGGAAGAGTCCCACCTGTAGGGGACCCGACATCTAGCTGCCTCACCATCCCCTCAGAGATCTACAGCAGCGCTGGTACTAATTACC
This sequence comes from Oophaga sylvatica, assembly GCA_033576555.1. Taxonomy (NCBI): domain Eukaryota; kingdom Metazoa; phylum Chordata; class Amphibia; order Anura; family Dendrobatidae; genus Oophaga; species Oophaga sylvatica. The sequence continues at coordinate 229,524,958 of JARQOD010000001.1, read as the reverse complement.
AGAAGACTACAGGTGGCGTCACGAACTGTATATAAACCTATCCCCTGTAAATATTCCCCCAACATACGCCAGACCGCCAGGGCCACAGACCGAGCCACAGCTACCTGTGACAAATCCCATAGACTTCTACGGGCTCGGCTCTGAGTACCCCATTGCCCTGGTAACCCACAATTGTGGTGGCGGGTCGACACAAAAATTTGGCGTCACGAACAGGATGCGAAACTCGCGGAATTGCGAGCCCTGTGTGCCTAAGGAATTGTTTTTGTGAAAAAGGACTGTTTGCACTTTTGGTGCCAAAATCGCCATTTTTGTCGCCATATTCGCGCCCTCAGGCGCTGGAGAAGAAGGTGGGCGTACCTTCGTGGGCGTGTACCCCCCAGTGGCGCGAAGAAAATGCCTGCCCTCTCAAAGTGCTATTACAACATGCGATCCTGCCCTACAGCAAAGGAGGTCCGCCTCCTCTTCACCTTCCCTGCGAGGAGGAGGAGACGCAAACCCCACCTCCACGGAAGAGACCGGATGTCTCCGCAGGAAGAAGAAAGAATCTTCTGGAACATCATGGAAGCAGGACGTGTGCAGCCGAGCAGGGAAGCGGAGGAAGGCAGGCCCCGTTCCCCAGCCAAGCTGCCACCAGCACCAGAGTTATCCGTGGTCCTGCACCTGCAGCAGGCGTTGCTAGAGATTCAAGAAGAAAATGCACGCCTGAAGAAGATGGTCCAGTACCAACCTGGCTTTGAAGAGATCGAGAGACGCCGGCGTACCCTGGAGCAGCGGAGGCTGTGGGACACGGTGATCTCTCCCCTCAACGACCCCCACGATTCCAGTTACCGAAGATTCTGCTGCCCAAGGCGAAGGAGCAACCGGAGGCTGCCCCCGAAAGTACCGATCCTGATCCCACCGGTGAAGCGGTGGAGGCGAAGGAGGTTGAGGAGGTAGCGCCAGTTCCGGAACGCCCGCCCGGCCAGGAGGCCGCAGCAGATGATCGGTCCCCGGCAGGGACACCGGAGGGGTCCTGTCCGTCACTACCAGACGTGGACTGGGACGAGATGGCGCGCCTGGATGACGTCGCCTATACCGCCCAGTGGGAATATGAGTGGCAGCGTCGTGAGGAGAAGCAGAAACGCCAGCAGGAGGAAGAGCGGGAAGCTCAGCGGAACCGTCAGCGACAACATGCAGAGCTGATCGCGGACAAAGAGAGTGTCCGGAGAGAGAAAGGTACCCGGAGGGAACCGCGGCGGCAGGGGTGTGTGACTGAGTTCCAGCTCCGGAAGGGCTGGGGCTTCATCCGTGAACCGGGCCTCTACCCAGGGGTCTTTGTCAGCAGGCGTGACGTAGAATCCCACCTGCCGCAAGGCCATCCCGGGAGGGACTTAGTAAATGGAGACCTCGTCACGTACACACGGCATTGGGGAATGAAGGGATGGTATGCCCTTAACGTCACCATCGTCCGTGACCCCGTCCCCGACGCAGGTAACGTCACCACTACCGCAGCGTCCCCGTCTCCAGCTCAAGCAGTATCCGGCCGTGCCCCAGCATCGCCCCCTGCAAGTACTTCGCAAGTGGAAGCGACACCTGTACACTGTTATCCTTCCACATCGCAACTAGCGACCCAGATTTCATCACAAAGGAAAGCAATCTCTACATCGCAACATGCGACCCAGTCTCAATCGCAATCCATGACACGGTCCATATCGTTAACTGTGATTGAAACGCAATCGGTGTCACGTGAGGAGAATGTACCCGTTGCGCCCCTAGAGGTTCGCACAAGAACTGTGGCGACTCAGACCCTAATCGCAGCGCATGATTTGCTAGTCCTGGGATCTAGGGCCCATTGCATTGTTCCAGCCCCCGGGGTGGAAAGTGTCTTATTTGAAAATGAATAGATAGAAAAGAAGAATCGGTGAGATCCATATCGGGTCTACCATAAGTAGAAAGTTTGAAAATGTTTTATAAGTTTTGCACAAGTTGAAGAAGTATAGTGTATATAATGCATATATATATGTTTCTAACTGTAGAATGCCCGGCTGGGTAAACAGTAACCAGAAAAAGTTTTTGCACTTTATTATAATAATGTGATATTATATTTATGTCTGTGGTTTTACAATGGACTTTGAGGTTGAGGACTGTGCCAACCCAGAACTTATTTGTACATAGTTGCGCTTCGGTGCCTTATCTTGGTTTTACATAAACCAGCACAACTACCTCTGAATACAAAAACCGTGTGGTGTGGCACTGAGTGAGGTCTGCATTCGGATGTCCTGCAGCCCACCCAGGACCCACGTTGAAGGTTTGGTGCGGGTCCTTCACAAGAATACTGTATATTTATTGAATGCTATTTAATACTTTTGTATTTCTATATATAATGTTATTGTTTGCAACGTTCAAGATATTCTCACCTCCCGGATGGGACGAATTAATGTTATTGTTAATGTTTTCATGCATAAACAAAAATGTCTCTTTTGTATTTTACAGCCCGGGAGTGCTGTCGTTTACCATGGGGGAATGTGTAGCCCTGGTGTTAGGCACACGCAGTACCCTGGAGAGTGTGTGGCGAGACAGCAGTTTAATGCTAAATATCCATTCACTCAACATATACTAGACACACCCTTAGGGTAGTGTAGTTTACTATTGAGGGAGTGGTCAGGGTGTATGTTTGTTGAGTGATTTTGAGTCAGTTCAAGTCCTGTCTTCGGACGGAGCAGACGTCTGGAGTTTAGCTGGAGGGAGGAAGCAGTCCAGCCTGCTCTATCATCAGTTCGGAAAGTGGAATCTAGTACAGGTGGTTTAATTCACCTCAGCCTAGTCAGAGCTGTACCTCATCAGAATACACTGGAAGGAAAGAAGAAGTTTAGTGCAGAAAGTCTTCAGTATCCTGTCTAAAGGACGGTGTAAGGTTCAGAGACGTGCTCCTGCCTATTGATAACTGAGCATCTGTAACTAACTTTGAAGTGAAGGAAAAGAAAGAAGTGACTGCTCGACCCTTGGCTAGTGTGAGTGCTTATGTTACCAGCGAGGACAAGGCGAAAGGCATAGTGGTTTATTGGAATAGTGCTTACGGATTGAAGAAGTCCTGCACATTGCTACCGGTCACTGGGGACCGAAGGATCACTATTGTTACAAGCATAGTGGTAAGAAAACCAGGAATTTACCGGACCTTAGGTCGCGGCAAAACAAGCCCCTTATAGTCAGTACGTAACTGGGGTCAGGGGGAGTGAAGACTTTGAGTCAGTGCACGACAAAATAAGAATTCAGCTCTCTCGCAGGAAGGCTCCTAACACAAAACTGACTGGGCCGTACAGCTATGGATTAGCTGGAGTTATTGAGGGAACTACGCTTCAGGCTGGTTGTACTCATTGTATTGGAAGTAAAGGAGGCCCCTAACTTGTCCAGCTGCTGTCTCAAGATACACTCTCCTTGGATCAGCCTCCCTGGGACCTGCCTGAACATCTTACAAGTAAAGGTATGGAAAGACGCTGACCGTGTGAGACTGTGTTATTTATCTGCACCCGACTTCACTAACTTCATAGACTTTGAGGGAAGAGTCCCACCTGTAGGGGACCCGACATCTAGCTGCCTCACCATCCCCTCAGAGATCTACAGCAGCGCTGGTACTAATTACCAGAAGACTACAGGTGGCGTCACGAACTGTATATAAACCTATCCCCTGTAAATATTCCCCCAACATACGCCAGACCGCCAGGGCCACAGACCGAGCCACAGCTACCTGTGACAAATCCCATAGACTTCTACGGGCTCGGCTCTGAGTACCCATTGCCCTGGTAACCCACAATTGTGGTGGCGGGTCGACACACTGTCTCTTACATAGTGTATTCTTGTTATTTTTGTTATTCACAGTGCCCTCTTTTATAACATAGTCCCCTCTCTTGTTAGATTTTAAATGACTGCTGATGGAGCAGCCGGTGACCAGACGACCAGTCCATCAGCTCCTCCATTAGAAGAGAATCTTTCCCATGCTCCAGCACCCGTCATTGCATTATATATCTAACAAGACAATATGGTATGTAATAAAGACAGGGGCACTATAAATACTCCAATATGTAAGAGACGGTGCTGTATATAACAAGAGAGGGCACTGTATAATAATGATGGCAATATACATAATAAAGGAAACTAAGATATATATATACAGTATATATTTATATATATATAATATGTGTGTGCGGCCATAATAGGAGGGGGCTCAGACACATTGCTTGCACAGGGGCCCCAAGCTGTCAATGTCTGCCCCTGCATCGAACACCTTATGGAAGGCCACCAGGAAGGCCTGCAGATTTGAGGTCACAGTGTCCCCTCTCTCCCACAAAAGGTTGAGCCACGCTAGTGCCCCTCCTGCTAGGTGGGACATCAGTAATCCCACTTTATCCCAATCAGAAGAAAACTGATGGACTAACATTTCTTAGTGCAGCATGCACTGGTTTAGGAATCCACGGCACTGTTAAGGATCTGTATTGTAACGTGGCAGAGAAGACAGATGAGGATTATCACCAGAAGCATATGTTGCAGGCTGAGTGGCCCCGGTGCATTTGCTGTAACTTGGGCTGAAGTGGATGAAGCAGGTGATGTCAGTGCTTCCAGATGAGTATTCACTTCCAGCAGATAGGACAGAATTTTTTTCCCTCTGATCTAGCTGGGGGGACATCTCTTGAAACAACTCAAAGTGCGAGGTGACATTGGGATCAGCGGGATCCATGGCCTGAGCAAACTGTCACACACATGGATTGTGGACTCACTGTGCCATAATCCAGGCTTACCCAAGAGGGGCATGGCTAAGTGGCTACCTTGTGCTTACTAGAGCTCCTGATGGTGGAGTAAGGTTTGAGCTGCAGGAAGCTGCTAGGTACCACTCCTGGGCTGTCCCCAGTACTCCAGCAGCTGACCCCAAGGGTCCGAATCGCAGCCACGGACAAGGACTCCGAATCACTGGCATGACAGGATTTGGATATTTGATTCTGATTCAGACAGAGCGAATTCTGAAGCACAAAACAAGATGGACACTGATATTGGTTCAGGTACCGCTAGAGCGGCTGCAGGCTCGGATACCATCAGAGCAGTTTCAGGCTCAGGTCCCGCCGAATGGCATCAGGCTCAGGTACCGTCGGAGCGGTTTCAGGCTCAGGCACTGCCGGAGCGGCTTCAGATTCAGGTGCAGCTGGAGCAGCTTCAGGCTCAGGTACCACTGGAGCAGCTTCGGGCTCAGGTACCGCTTGAGCGGTTTCAGGCTCAAGTATTGTCAGAGCGACTTCAGGTTCAGGTACGGCTGGAACGGTTTCAGAAAACACGAGTTTCAGGGACAGTTACTAGTTCAGATAACAAAGGTTTCAGAACAGGTTCTGGGTCAGACAACAAGGGTTTCAGAACAAGTTTTGGTTCAGGGAACACAGGGGAGTTGGCAACAGACTAATTGCACAACACTAACAAAATCAAGGTGGTTGTTCAGGCATCTCTCTACTGGGGAACATGCCTTATATACTTTATGCCTCCCAGCTATTGACTAGGGGCATTTCCAAAGTGCACGCACAGCACCTTTAAGAATCTGGGAGCATGTACACTAGGTGCCCTGAAAGACAGAAAGCCATAGAAGGGAACGGGGACACCGTAGCTGGAGCGGTATGTCAGTGTCCCTGCTGGGAGGAGCAGTAGGGAGAGAGTCCACGCAAGGATGCCAGGATTGGCGTTACTATTTATACTTGTTACACAAAATATGATCTTTTTTGAATGATCCAATTCACAAATAAGTAACAATTATGTTTTAATGTTATCATTCACTTTATTCACACATTGTGATGATTTTATTTTGTTTTGAATTGTAGCAATATTCCCACACATAAGTATTTATTTAAGAATATGCTTTCCATAGATGTCTTATCTATTAAAGATGAGTTTCATTTTTAATGTAGGTAGTAAATGCACTGTAAAATCCAATATTCAACATAATCCAAAATAGACTATTATGTCTACAATTAGATCTAAGATTTTTTTTTGTGATTGGTTAGAAAACTTCCTGGGACACTTTAATTGCACTGAGGATTCATTCAACACAAGAAAGAAACTATCCTGCCACCTAGTGGACATACTGTTAAACATACAAACATCTACTGTATTTAAAAGGGTTTTCCAGTGAACGGGAATCTGTCAGCATGTTTTTGCTAGGTATCACTTAGTTTACTAGGTGCAGCAGATATGATAGAGTCACCGTTTTCTCTGTTGCAGATTTAGCTGAGCCAAGAGGTTAGCCATGCTGACACCACTGATTAGCAACTTTCTGTATGCATTGTATAGTTACAGAGAGCTTCTAATCAGTGCTGAGGATGTGAGTGGACTAGCAGGCACGTGGGCAGCATGTCCTGAAGTGATAATCTCCAGCTGATAAAACACTAATTGTATTTAAACAGCAAAACACAGTTCAGTAACTGACACATCACTGGAATCACAGTCTCTACTTCTGGATCGCCCACCAGGGCAGTGGGATACTCGGTACTGGGCCGGTGTCTTAAAGGGATGTGTCACGACAGTGGCAGTGACCCAGTCCGTGGCCCTGGGTGTTCAAAAAAAGTGGAATATTTACAGGGGATGATAAAGAGTTTGTATTGAAGTGTTCGTGACGCCACCTGTGGTTTCCCATCAGAAGTGACCAGCGCTGCATGCAGAACCTCTGGGACTGGTGGTATGATGCAGCAGAGTTGAAATAGCTCTCCACAGGCAGAGCTTGTTGTCCCAGGGCAGGAGTATGTTGTGGAGGATAAGGGTGCTGGTAGATGTAGCAGTGCTGGGCAAGTGACGCGGGAAGAACTTGAGAGTACACAGTCAAATGCAGTTTCCAAAGCTTTACTCACAGTTTGTCTGCAGTACAGGTGCCCACTTGGTGCCACGTCCTCCAGGTAAGGGATCCAGCCAACTCCCAGGTAGATGGAGAACACCTGTCCAGAGCTCCCTGTTAGTATATGCCTTTCCTGGCCATCTCACTGTGCTAATTCCTACTTCTCTTCCTTCCCAGCACCACACAAACAGTGTCCCAGTCCGGCAGCTTCGAATCCTGTTGGACAACGTGACCCAGGAGTTTCCCTGATTCTATATAGCTGCCTTCCCGGAGAAGATGATTGTGGTTGTTGGCTGTGACCCCAAAAGTTGCCACAGCTGTCGGCTTGCTAGCTGAGCCCTGTTGTACGCTCCACTAGGCTATGGGCCGAGCCCTTCTGCGAACTGGATTCTCCCAGCTGACATCCGTCAGCCTGGAATGAGCCCCACGGGTAGCCTTCTGCTCAGCCGTGCCTTTGAGAAATCCCTTTTCCCTCCAGGGAACCTTCTTTCTGTCTTTCTGTCAGCAGCTCCTCAGACTAGGAGCCTGCTGCATGGTTCTATCTCTTCCCGCCTTCCCCTATGGGAAGGTTGCCCATGCATGTCTTTCCCCTTCTCCCCCTATGGGAAGACTCTCTCTTACTTCCTTCTATTCTCCTGTTCTAACTCTCCAGCTCCACCCACCATCTAACACCCTTTCCTAGCTAGCAGGCATGCAACAGGAACTGCTACTAGTGTGTGAGATTGGTGCAGTGTTGTGTCAGAGCCAGGTTGGGGGTCTCCATCTTACCTGAAAGGTGGGATACCACACCTCTGGTTGAGGTGCAGTACCACTGTGGCGACTGGACCCTCAGGGGCACCACACTTCTACATTATGGTTCTCTCAGATTACATATCAAAATCTTGCTGGCAGATTCCCATTAAAGGGAATTTTTTTAGCTAGTGCATTAGTGGAGCGCATGTCGCAGTGTTAGTGATGTCTGTTTTTCTTTTGCAAAAAATAATAGTTAGAGCCGGGTAAATTTATAGCCACTGCATTAGGGAAGCGTATGTTGCAGTGTAAGTGAAGTCTGCTTTTTTTTTTTGCAAAAAAAAAAAAGAATAGTGCCGAGTAACTTTATAGGTAAGGCTTTATTGTAGTGAAAATCACTGTAATTTTTTTATACAAACTTTTTTTATCTACTGATTTTTTTCTTTTAAGTGTTTTTTCTAAATTTTTCCTTTTTACTTTTTTCTCTACTTTTTTCTCTCTACTTTTTATAATAAATAGTACCTTTTACAGAAGCCCCATGCAATACATGTGTAAAAGCACCACTTACACACATATCTACAGTGTTTTGAACAAAAGATAAAAATGGCCCATTCATCAAGAAGACAGTATTCACCAGAGGAGGCTTACTCCTGCCTCCAACACAGATTCAGGCAGTGAGGAAGATCCCACATTCCTCTATTTCTCTTCTTCCACCTCCTCC
>JARQOD010000001.1:229480355-229516570 GCA_033576555.1 Oophaga sylvatica | reverse complement strand
ATTGTATCTGATCAAGATAATTGTACATATCGTATAAATGAAATGCATAACAAATTCATTGAACGAGGATACCACCCTGAACTCCTTACGGATGCAGCACAACCAATTGCATACCCAAGGTCTCCAATTAGGGAAAGAATTCCCTTCATTCACACCTACCATCCTTTTGCATATATTCTACATAATACTATTAGACGCCATTGGGGTTCACTCAGCAGAGCACATCCAGAGGTGCCTGAATTTAAAATCCTTTTTTACCCGGTTACAAGAGAGCCCCTAACCTTCGTGACGATTTAATTAGGGCAGATATTGGTGGTAGCACTCAGTTACACACTCAAAGATTCCTGTCAAAACCTAAAATGGGTACTTTCCCATGTTTGCAATGTACCCAATGTCATAATGTATTAAAGGGGAATATTATACATCATCCCCATTCCGGAAAAAAATATAACATCAAATGCTACTCTACCTGTAACTCTTCATACGTAGTATACCTGATCAAGTGCCCATGTGGCCTCCTCTACATTGGGGAAACAACACAAGCCATAAAAGACAGAATCTCGAAGCATAAATCTACGATCAGATGCAAAAACTTGTTACTCCCAATACCACATCACTTTATCACAATGGGCCATCAGATTTCACAGTTGAGATTCCAAGTTATCGAACATGTGCCCGTACTGAGACGGGGTGGGGACAGGATACGCCTCCTAAAAAAAGGGGAGGCGTACTGGATACATGAACTTCAAACTCTAACACCCAGGGGTTTAAATAGGGATTATGACCTTCTGTCCTTTATCTAATGAGATTACACTGGTGTCTTAGACATCATTCACTTTCATAACCTTAGACTGAATCTGACCATAATTCATGGTCACCATGAATATCTTCTTCATAACCCATCCAATGTATTTGACATTTACTCTGGATATTATGGTCTCTCCTACTACATATACTGTCGTAAATCATTAAATTGTCTGTAAAAATGTCTGTTTTTGATATGCTCAATGAGAAAATCAAGATCCGGATTCATATATTTTTTACGTATGTATATTTTTTACGTATGTATATACATGTCTGAAGGATGTATCGTAATTTATCCCTCTCTCTATGTTTCAGAGTCGACTCTATTGAATTAAATGGGTCCCTACCTTGGATCCCCCTACCCGACTGCATTCTACCTAGGTCAAATTGATCAAATTTATCAAATTCACTAAATTTATCTATTGGCATGGATTGCTCCTTTCGATTGATACAAAATAAAAATATGGATTGCAAATTTTGTGTCATAGTATCCTTTGGTTTCCTCCCTATGTTTCACTTTTACATCTTCCCCCTTTTTATTTATATATTATTTATATATTTTCTATATAAATTCTATATATTTTCTATATATTCCCCTACACTTATATTATTTTCCCTTTTCATATAATCTTGCCTCTCCAAATCACAACTAATATTTACTATTGTATAATATTTACCATTCAGAAATATTGATTGACATCTACAGCGTCAATATCCTTAATTCATCGGATTCATGATAATAGATATAATTTACTACTATCCATAGTGACTTCATCAGCGCAGCTTGAGGCACGCAATAACATAAGACTAAAGGTACTGCCACACTACACAATCCCGCTAGCGATCTCGTTAGCGTCGCATACTAATGAGATCGCTAGCGGGATTGTTTCTATATCGCTAGTAGCTACCTATTTTAGCGATGTCGTTAGGACGCTATCGCGGTTAGCGATCTCCTTAACGACTTTAGCGGTACAAAAGTACAGCTAAATCGCTAAAAAAGGTGCCACACTCAGCGATTAGATACTTACCCAGCGGGGCGCCAGCGACGAAAATAGGGTCCGGAACGATCGCTGTGATGAACGAGATCACAGCAGGGGCCTCGTCGCTGGTAGATGCCGCACACAACAACATCGCTAACGGGATCGCTAAATAGTGACATTTTTTAGCGATCCCGTTAGCGATGTTGTTTAGTGTGGCATACCCTTTAAATGCACACATCACTTCAATATGATGTGTCGCTCATCCTAAGCCTTCCCCCTTTCCTGCCTAAGCTCAGAAACACGCTGTATAGTAAGTGGAACGCAAACAGAAACAGGAATGAACCGCATACATCATTTCCTGATGACGAGTCACATAGTCCCGCCCATCTCCTTCTTAAACCCGGAAGCGTGTCTCCGTGCCCAGCTGACAAGCGGTGGATACTGCATCAGCGTGGGAGAGAACAACGCTGTCCAAATGTAAGTTAAATCTCTTTTATGGTCACACTCTAAACTCCATAGGAGGCATGATTACTTTGTCACTACACCTCTAATTGGTGGTCCGTTTACTTTAACCCTTTGGGGAATTACCTTTGATTTACTACCCCATAATGGAAGCGGACATCTTCACAGCATGGGGAAACTTTATGCCTCCCATTACTTAAGTGTACCTTTGTACTCTACAGAACAATTGTATGTATACAATTAGGAACTCCACTGGATCTGACCTTCAATACAGAGTATACACAGGTATATTTTCAATCCATTTCTATATGCATTTTTTACTTATATATCCATGTTTTTTTAATGAGGCATTTTCACCATAGATTCTCTCCGCCGTGCACATAAGAAAAGGCACCACTACATGCCCTTTTCTTTCTAAGGTAATCTACCTATTCATTCTATATGCCCCTTCTACTCACATATCCATGGTTTTTCACTGTGATATCCCTTACCATAGATATACCACTACCGTATATATAGGAAAAAAGAACAACTACATGCCTTCTTCTTAAGGTAATCTTTCACTGGTCCTTTACCTATAGCAACTTTATCTATCTATGAAACCTAGGTATTTATGATCCTAATATCTTTACTTTAGGCCAATAAACCTGAGTGCCTACAGAATACTTTCTTATAAGCAGTCGGGTAGGTCTTCTGGAACTATTATTTTCATATTATTTTCAAATTATTATCTTCAAACTATTATTTGACTTAGACCTTACTTGACTTATACTGACCACTATGTTCATGGGGTCTCTATCAAGTATGTACATTTTCTTGTATATAGATATTGTTTTAGTATATATTCTATTTTTATTTTGTCTTTTACCTGTTATTGCCGTCAGATTGATGAAGGTCCATGTTGGACCGAAACGTCTACGCTTGTTTTGACTGCAATAAAATTGAAAATTCTTCATCCATCATTAAGTTGAGTGCCAAGTCTTCTTTTCCTATAGTATTTGGGTTGGACCCCTACTTGTGCACCCTCACAGTAGTGCTACGATATATTTTCTCTGTATGCTGTACAGCGGCATGCGTTCGCGATATGCCGTCATTCAGTGATGGAGCCTCGGACGCGGCCTGCAGCGTCTGGGCTCTGTCACCGCTAGCGCGGATGAATCATCTGCTGATTCCTTTGCGCTAGCGGGTATAGCATAACGCGATCGCGTTATACTTTACCGTTACCAGCCCGTCAGCGCTATGTGTTGAACGGGTTGGTAAAACGTAATGTGAACCTAGCCTTTAGCTGTCACGGGTGTGTCGCAGCGGAGATCGTCGCGATTGCACACCCTGACTTCGCACAGCTGAGTTTCTGGTGCTGGGTGTTTTTCGGCACTGAGGGAGTTAATTCTTTCTCTCTCGGTGCTGGGCTGACCAGCCTCGCCCAGCTGCGATTGATGTTTTGTTAATTAGCTTCCTTCATATACCTGCTGGTCTGCTGGGGAAGTTGCCGGTGAAAGCATTCATTCAGACCAGCAGAGCGGATCATTTCTGAGAAGACTTAAGCTAAGAGTGCCTGTTGTGGTTTTTCCTCTTCTCGCTTATTGTTTATCTCCTTAACCTTTTGTGTTCCTCTGTAGTGGAAGTGTTGTATGCAAGGCTGTGTTTTCTTTACCCCTTGTTTGTCTTAGACTGTGTGTAAGCTGTGACCTGCCTTTTCCTGTGGTGGTAATCAGGGTCCTTCTCAGGACTAGATTACAGTGGTCAGGGATCTACAGGAGACAGGGTTACGCTGGCGGCCTGGACCTCTGTACCATTAACAGTACCTCCAGGTAGAGTGACTAGTCAGGACCCCAGTTCAGGGTCAGCATAGACCCCGGTCCACCTCTATCCAGAGACAGCGTGACACGTACACAGTATTGACCCACAATACATAGGATATTATGTCAGGTAAGACATTGCTGGCAGATACTATGTATACATGGTGATTTTCTCTATTATATGAAATTTAGAATGATGTCACATTAGATATAGGTTGCTATCTTTGAATATATCTGTTATACGTCGTGACATTTTCACCGGCCAATCTAAAGATTCTCCCCAGCCACCATGGATCCAGTAGCCCATTTAGCTCAGCAGTTGCAGAGTTTGTCCATGGAGCTGACGGACGTTAAATCCAAGGTTTTGTACCCCCGGGCAAACCAGATTTGAACCTAAAGTAGCTCCCCCGGACAGGTTCACTGGTGGGCGGGACAAGTTTTTTACTTTCCGGGAAACATGTAAATTGTATTTTCGGCTGCGGCCGCAGTCGTCGGGGAGTGAGGATCAGAGGGTGGGAATTGTCATCTCGCTCTTACAAGGGGACCCTCAATCCTGGGCGTTCTCTCTCCCCCCGGGCTCCCCGGCTCTCCAGTCAGTGGACCGATTTTTTACAGCCCTGGGTCTGGTATATGATGACCCGGATCGGGTCTCCCTTGCTGAAATGAAGTTACGTAGGATACAGCAGGGAGATCGTCCGGCGGAGGAATTTTCTTCAGAGTTCTGTAGGTGGGCCACGGATACTCAGTGGAATGACCCGGCTCTTAAGAGCCAGTTTTGTCAAGGTTTATCTGACAAATTAAAAGATGTGTTGGCTCAGTACGATTCTCCCCCGTCACTGGAGGCCGCTATGGCTCTTGCTATTCGCATTGATAGACGGCTTCGGGAGAGGTGTGGGGTAACTCCGCCCCCTGTGATGACTCCACCTCCTTCTAAAGTCCCTAATATTGAGGTTCCCCTGGTTTGTTCCGAGGAACCTATGCAGTTGGGAGGGACATCATTCCGAGGGAGGGGATCGGCAGTGCGCCGCAAAACAAAGGTGTTTGACTATCTGGCGAGTGAGAGAGGGACATTTTATTGAGGGGTGTCCATAGCCGTACTGTACTGAGCCAAGAGTGAGTCGCGAAAACGTATTAATCCCAGGTATGTTGGTGGACGCAATCTGGGAGTATGATTTCGTGCAATGCCCTCTATTTCTGTACCAGCTCGGAAGTGTGGTAGTAGAAACTGAGAGATTAACGTTCTTCTGATAGTGGGGGCGACTAACTTGACGTCGGTTTGCAGGTGCATATCACTGAGTGTATGGACATTCCTCTAGAGTTTCAACTATAACATAACCTCAGTGATACATAAAGAAATTTCCAGGAGGCAGATTTTTAAAACCCAGATATGGATCCGAGAATACTTTTGCAATAGTAACTGCATGAACACGGTCATCGGTACGGTCGTGCCTAGAACCTTACCTCCTTTTCTGGAGGACTTTGAGGATGTGTTTTCAGAGGAAGGGTGTCAAGAATTACCTCCTCATCGCGCATATGACTGTGCTATAAAATTGCTTCCTGATGCTAAATTACCAAAATCTAGGTTATATAACCTTTCTGGTCCTGAGAGGCAAGCTATGAAGGATTACATTTCGGAAAGTCTGGCCAAGGGGCATATTAGACCTTCATCTTCCCCAGTGGCCGCGGGGTTCTTCTTTGTGAAGAAAAAAGATGGAGGCCTACGCCCTTGCCTGGATTTCCGTGAGCTTAATCGGATTACGGTCCGAGATCCGTATCCGCTCCCACTTATTCCTGATCTCTTCAATCAGATTGTGGGCACCAAATGGTTCTCTAAGTTGGATCTCAGGGGGCGTATAATCTGATTAGGATAAAGGAGGGGGATGAGTGGAAGACGGCGTTTAACACTCCGGAGGGACATTATGAGAACCTTGTCATGCCTTTCGGTCTGACTACTGCCCCGGCGGTGTTTCAACATTTTGTTAATGACATCTTTCGCCACCTAGTGGGACAGTTTGTTGTCATTTATCTAGATGACATCTTAATTTACTCGCCGGATCTTGTGTCTCATCAGGAGCATGTGAGACAAGTGTTGCAGATCTTGCGAGATAATAAACTGTACGCCAAATGGGAGAAGTGTGTATTCGCTGTACAAGAACTTCAGTTTTTAGGATTCTTGGTGTCAGCCTCCGGTTTCCGTATGGACCCTGGGAAAGTGAAGGCTGTGCTTGAATGGGATCGGCCAGAGGATCTTAAAGCACTGCAGCGTTTCCTGGGGTTTGCTAACTACTACCGGAAATTTATTCGTAATTTCTCATCTGTTGTCAAACCTCTCACTGACATGACAAAAAAAGGGACGGATTTTTCTAGGTGGTCTGACAAAGCTTGTCAAGCATTTTCCTCCTTGAAAAAATGTTTTGCTTCAGCACCCATACTCATCCAACCTGATGCATCACAACCGTTCATTGTGGAGGTAGACGCATCTGACGTAGGAGTGGGTGCGGTATTATTTCAAGGTCCGTCCCCTGGTAAATGGCATCCGTGCGCTTTCTTCTCTAAAAAATTGTCGTCCGCCGAGAGGAATTATGATGTCGGCAATAGGGAACTCTTGGCCATTAAGTTGGCTTTTGAAGAGTGGCGTCACTTTTTGGAGGGGCAGTCCACCCGGTCACGGTCATTACTGATCACAAGAACCTGCTGTATTTAGAGTCTGCAAAACGTCTGAATTCCAGACAAGCTAGATGGTCGTTGTTTTTTACCAGGTTTAATTTTGTCGTCACATATCGTCCTGGGTCAAAAAATGTAAAGGCTGATGCCTTATCTCGTAGTTTCCCGGGGGCCGGGAAGACGGATGACCCGGTTCCTATTCTTCAGGAGGGAGTTGTGGTGTCAGCTGTATGCTCTGAGCTTGAGGAGGAGGTATTGGAGGCTCAGGGGACGCCCCTGTAGGACCTCCAGGGAAACTGTTTGTTCCAGATCAGTTAAGACAAAAGGTTATCGAGGCACATCATAATTCTGCTTTGGCAGGACAACCAGGGAGTAAAGCAACTGTAGATCTCGTTTCTCGCCGGTTTTGGTGGCCTAACTTAAATAAAGAGGTGGTAACTTTTGTCGCGTCCTGTGGGGTATGTGCGCGCTCTAAGACCCCACATACCCGTCCGTCTGGGGCCCTTTTACCGTTGAAAATCCCGGAGCATCCATGGACCCATCTGTCTATGGACTTCATTACGGACCTTCCTCCGTCTTCAGGTAAAACTGTCATACTTGTAGTTGACAGGTTCAGCAAAATGGCACATTTTATTGCTCTTCCTGCTCTTCCTAATGCTAAAACTCTGGCGCAGGTGTTAATTGGGGAGATTGTGAGACTTCACGGGTTGCCTTCAGATGTGGTGTCGGATCGGGGGTCTCAGTTTGTGTCCAAATTCTGGAAAGCATTTTGTTCTCGTCGGGGGATGCAGTTGTCATTTTCTTCGGCTTTTCATCCGCAGACCAATGGTCAGACAGAGCGACTGAATCAGAGCTTAGAGACATATCTCCGGTGTTTTGTCTCAGAGAACCAAGAGGACTGGTCTTCTTTCTTGCCTCTGGCAGAGTTTGCTCTTAACAATAGGCGGAGCGAGTCCACTGGTAAGTCCCCGTTTTTTGGGGCATATGGTTTTCACCCCCAGTTTTGTACTTTCAATGGGGGGGCTCTTCTGGGGTTGCTGAGGAGGAACGATTTTCGTCGTCACTTGCTTCAGTGTGGAGAGGAGTGCTTAATAATCTGAGCACTATGGGGAACCGATACAAACGTATGGCTGATAGGAGGAGAGTGTCTGGTCCGGACCTAAGTGTGAACGATCTGGTATGGTTGTCTACCAAGAATATAAAACTTAAGGTTCCCTCCTGGAAACTCGGTCCCAGATTCATCGGGCCATACAGGATCAGTTCAATAGTTAATCCGGTGGCTTTCCGTCTTGACCTCCCTCCTACATTTAAAATCCACAATGTGTTCCACAAATCGTTGCTTAAGAGGTACGTGGCACCAGTTATACCGTCACCTCTACCTCCTCCTCCAGTGGTGGTCAATGGTAATTTGGAGTTTCAGGTATCGAAGATCATTGACTCACGTCTGAATCGCCGGTCCCTTCAGTACCTTGTTCATTGGAGGGGGTATGGTCCTGAGGAGAGGATGTGGGTTTCTGCGTCGGATATTAACGCAGACCGTTTGGTTCGGGCCTTCCACACTACTCACCCAGATAGACCAGGCCCTGAGGGTCCAGAGGCCCCTCGTAGAAGGGGGGGTACTGTCACGGGTGTGTTGCGGCGGAGATCGTCGTGATTGCACACCCTGACTTCGCACAGCTGAGTTTCTGGTGCTGGGTGTTTTTCGGCACTGAGGGAGTTAATTCTTTCTCTCTCGGTGCTGGGCTGACAAGCCTCGCCCAGCTGCGATTGATGTTTTGTTAATTAGCTTCCTTCATATACCTGCTGGTCTGCTGGGGAAGTTGCCGGTGAAAGCATTCATTCAGACCAGCAGAGCGGATCATTTCTGAGAAGACTTAAGCTAAGAGTGCCTGTTGTGGTTTTTCCTCTTCTCGCTTATTGTTTATCTCCTTAACCTTTTGTGTTCCTCTGTAGTGGAAGTGTTGTATGCAAGGCTGTGTTTTCTTTACCCCTTGTCTGTCTCGTTTGTCTTAGACTGTGTGTAAGCTGTGACCTGCCCATTCCCTGTGGTGGTAATCAGGGTCCTTCTCAGGACTAGATTACAGTGGTCAGGGATCTACAGGAGACAGGGTTACGCTGGCGGCCTGGACCTCTGTACCATTAACAGTACCTCCAGGTAGAGAGACTAGTCAGGACCCCAGTTCAGGGTCAGCATAGACCCCGGTCCACCTCTATCCAGAGACAACGTGACACGTACACAGTATTGACCCACAATACATAGGATATTATGTCAGGTAAGACATTGCTGGCAGATACTATGTATACATGGTGATTTTCTCTATTATATGAAATTTAGAATGATGTCACATTAGATATAGGTAGCTATCTTTGAATATATCTGTTATACGTCGTGACATTAGCATTAGGGTTAGAATTAGGGTTAGAATTAGGGTTACGGTTAGGATTAGGGTTAGGGTTGGAATTTGGGTAACGGTTGGAATTAGGGTTACGGTTAGAATTAGGGTTGGAATTAGAGTTAGGGTTGGGGTTAGGCTTGTGGTTAGGGTTATGGTTAGGGTTTGGATTAGGGTTAGGGGTGTGTAGGGGTTAGGGTTGTGATTAGGGGTGTGTTGGGGATAGGGTTGGAGTTAGAATTGAGGGGTTTTCACTATTTAGGCACATCAGGGCTCTGCAAACGTAACATGACGACCGCAGACCATTCCATCAAGTCGGCATTTCAAAACGTCACTACTTCCCTTTCGAGCCCTGACATGTGCCCAAACAGTGGTTCCCCCCCACATATGGGGTACCAGCGTACTCAGGACAAACTGGACAACAACCTTTGGGGTCCAATTTCTCCTGTAACCATTGCAAAAAATAAAAAATAGGGGGTTAAAAAATCATTTTTTGAGAAAAAAAAATGATTTTTTTATTTTCACGGCGCTGCATTATAAACTTCTGTGAAGCACCTGGGGGTTCAAAGTGCTCACTGTGCATCTAGATAAGTTCCTTAGGGGGTCTAGTTTCCAAAATGGGGTCATTTGTGGGGGAGCTCCAAAGTTTAGGCACACAGGGGCTCTCCAAACCCGACATGGTGTCCGCTAACGATTGGAGCTAATTTTCCATTAAAAAAGTCAAATGGCGCTCCTTCCCTTCTGAGCCCTGCCGTGCGCCCAAACAGTGGTTCTCCCCCACATATGGGGCACCAGCGTACTCAGGAAAAACTGGACAACAACTTTTGGGGTCCAATTTATCCTGTTACTCTTGGGAAAATAAAAAATAGCGGGCTAAAAAATGATTTTTTGAGGAACAAAAATGATTTTGTTATTTTCACTGCTCTGCATTTATAAACTTCTGTGAAGCACTTGGGGGTTCAAAGTGCTCACTACACATCTAAATAAGCTCCTTGGGGGTCTAGTTTCCAAAATGGGGTCACTTGTGGGGGTTTCTACTGTTTAGGCACATCAGGAGCCCTGCAAACGCAACATAACGCCCGCAGAACATTCCATCAAGTCTGCATTCCAAAATGGCACTCCTTCCCTTCTGAGCTCTCCCATGCGCCAAAACAGTGGTTCCCCCCCACATATGGGGTATTGGTGTACTCAGCACAAATTGCACAACAACTTTTGTGGTCCAATTTCTCCTGTTACCCTTGTGAAAATAAAAAATAGCGGACTAAAAAATAATTTTTGAGGAAAAAAATGATTTTTTTATTTTCACTGCTTTGCATTATAAACTTCTGTGAAGCACTTGGGGGTTCAGAGTGCTCACAACACATCTAGATAAGTTCCATAAGCGGTCTAGTTTCCAAAATGGTGTCACATGTGGTTGATTTTCACTGTTTAGGCACACAGGGGCTCTCCAAACGCGTCATGGTGTCCGCTAACGATTGGAGCTAATTTTCCATTCAAAAAGTCAAATGGTGCTCCTTCCCTTCTGGGCCCTGCTGTGTGCCCAAGCAGTGGTTTATGACCACATACAAGTTATCTGTGTACTCAGGATAAATTGCCCAACAAATTTTAGGATCCATTTTATCCTGTTGCCCATGTGAAAATGAAAAAACTAAGGCTAAAAGAAATTTTTTGTGAAAAAAAGTACTTTCTTTTTTTTACGGATCAATTTGTGAAGCACCTGGGGGTTCAAAGTGCTCACTATGCATCTAGATTCGTTCCTTGGGGGGTCTAGTTTCCAAAATGGGGTCACTTGTGGGGAGCTCCTATGTTTAGGCACACAGGGACTCTCCAAATGCGACATGGCAACCGCTAAATATTCCAGCATATTTTCCATTCAAAAAGTCAAATGTCGCTCCTTCCCTTCTGAGCCCTGCCGTGCACCCAAACAGTGGTTTATGACCACATATGAGGTATCGGTGTACTCAGGAGAAATTGCCCAACAAATTTTAGGATCCATTTTATCCTGTTGCCCATGCAAAAATGAAAAAATTGATGCTAAAAGAAAATTTTTGTTTTAAAAATTAAAATGTCCATTTTTTCCTTCCACGTTGCTTTAGTTCCTGTGAAGCACCTGAAGGGTTAATAATCTTCTTAAATGTAGTTTTGAGTAGCTTGACAGGTGCAGTTTTTATAATGTTGTCACATTTGGGTATTTTCTGCCATATAGACCCCTCAAAGTGACTTCAAATGTGAGGTGGTCCGTAAAAAAAATGGCTTTGTAAATTTTGTTGTAAAAATGAGAAATCGCTGGTCAACTTTTAACCCTTATAACTTCCTAACAAAAAAAAGTTTGTTTCCAAAATTGTGCTGATGTAAAGTAGACATGTGGGAAATGTTATTTATTAACTATTTTGTGTCACATAACTCTCTGGTTTAACAGAATAAAAATTCAAAATTTGAAAATTGCAAAATTTTCAAAATTTTCGCCAAATTTCCATTTTTTTCACAAATAAACCCAAAAATTATCGACTTAAATTTACCACTGTCATGAAGCCCAATATGTCACGAAAAAACAATCTCAGAATCGCTAGGATCTGTTGAAGCGTTCCTGAGTTATTACCTCATAAAGGGACACTGGTCAGAATTGCAAAAAATGGCAAGGTCTTTAAGGTCAAAATAGGCTGGGTCATGAAGAGGTTAAATCAGAGCGTTATGTCATGTCACACAAAATAGTTAATAAATAACATTTCCCACATGTCTTCTTTACATCAGCACAATTTTTGAAACAACTTTTTTTTGTTAGGAAGTTATAAGGATTAAAAGTTCACCAGCGATTTCTCATTTTTCCAACAATATTTACAAAACCATTTTTTTAGAGACTACCTCACATTCGAAGTGACTTTAAGGAGCCTATATGACATAAAATACCCAACAGAGACATTATTATAAAACCTGTATCCCTCAAGGTACTCAAAACCACATTCAAGAAGTTTATTAACCCTCCAGCTGCTTCACAGGAATTAATAGAATGTGGAAGAAAAAATAAACATTTAACTTTTTTTCACAAAAATTTTCCTTTAGACCTATTTTTTTTTAGTTTAACAAGGGTAACAGGAGAAAATGGACCATACAATTTGTTGTGCAATGTCTCCTGAGCATGCATATACCCCATATGTCAGGGAAAAACACTGTTCACACGGCAGAGCTCAGAAGGGAATGTAAAATTTGCTAGCATAATTAACAGATGCCATGTTGTGTTTGAAGAGCCCCTGATGTGCCTAAACAGCGGAAACCCCCCATATGTGACACCATTTTGAAAACTAGACCCCCTCAGGGAATATATCTAGATAAGCACTTTGAACCCCTAGATGCTTCACAGAAGTTTATAACATTGAGCCGTGAAAATAAAAAAAATCACACTTTTCTCACAAAAATGTTTTTAGCTCTAAACATTTGCATTTTCATAAGGGTAACAGGAGAAATTGCACCATACAATTTGTTTAGCAATTTCTCCTGAGCATGTCGATATCCCATATTTGAGGGAAAACCACTGTTTTAGCGCATGAGAGGGCTCGGAAGAGAATGAGTGCCATTTGACTTTTTGAATGTAAAATTTGCTGGAATAACGGACGAACGCTATATCACATTTAGAGAGCCCCTAATGTGCCTAAACAGTGGAAACCCCCCAATAGTGACACAATTTTGGAAACTAGACCCCCTCAGAGAACTTATCTAGATGTGTACTGAGCACCTTGAGCACAGTGCAAAGCTCAGAAGAGAAGGAGCACCATATTACAATATAGATTTTGCTGCACTGGTTTGAGGCTGCCATGTCACTTTGGTAGAACCCTTGAGGTGCCAGAACAACAGAACTTCCCATAAGTGACCCCATCTTACAAATTAAACCTCCCAATGAATTAATCTAGGGGTGCAGTAATTTTATTGACACCACAGGTGTGTCACAGAATTTTATACCATTGGCAGTGAAAAAAAAATTTACATTTTTACCAGCAAGATTGTGTGTTAGGCTACTTTCACACTAGCGTTTTTTAGCGCTGCGTATCGAGCGCACATAAAACGCATGAAAAAAATGCGTGCAAACGCTTATAATTGCTGTGATATTTTGCAGCAGAAGCGTGCGCATTGCTTTTAAAAAGCGCAGCGATTGTATGCGATTGTATGCGATTTCAAGCGTTTTTGTATGCGTTTGCATTTTTTCGGCGCATTTCACAGGAGGAAAATCCTTGAAAAATTCTTGCAACAGAACCCACCAATGGGACACCAGTGGCCGTGTCTTATGGGAAATCTTTATATAGAGCCTGTTCACAGCCATTCTTCACATTTGCTTGCATTTGCCTTTGTGAACATGGATCTGCGCTGGAAGACTTTCCACTTCAACTTGGATCTGGACATTGCTATGGCTCAGGCTTATGCAGTGGCTTGCCATGAAGAAAGGGAGAGAGAGAGACATCGGAGACGGCAGCGGCGGCGTTTGTGGGTACATCCCATTGTAGAACTCCGGGAGAGCCGTGGAGCGTATCACACCCTCTACAGTGAGCTGCAGGCAAACCCTGAGAAATTTACTGACTACACCCGGATGTCACAAGAAACCTTCAGGGATTTACTTGCTCGGGTACAACAATTCATCAGGAGACAGGACACACAGCTCCGTTCGGGCGATTCCTCCAGAGGAAAGACTCCTGGTGAGTGGTGACATTACGGTACGTAATATTGAGAAACCAATGCCTGCATCATTTTATTACTTATGCCATGTACTATTCCAAAGCTGCCACAATTATTGTTCTGCTATCTAGTAAACAAAGACCTGCAGAATTATTTGTAGGGCATGTACTTTTTTTATTAATGTTTTAAAAAAACATATACAATAATATTTTTTTTTTCTTTCTCTAGATTCCTTGCTACTGGAGAGAGCCTGTCTTCACTCCACTTCCAGTACCTGATTGGTATCGCCACGTTGTCAGGAATTGTTGTTGACACCTGCCGGGCATTGTGGAATGTTCTCTGTCCGGAATTTATGCCCCTGCCCACCACAGAAAAGTGGCTAGAAATAGCCGAAAAATTCTGGACAACCTGCAATTTCCCCAACTGTATGGGAGCAGTTGATGGGAAACACATACGGATTATCAAACCTAAAAGAACAGGCTCGGAGTACTACAATTACAAGAAGTACTTTTCTACAGTTCTTATGGCCATTGCGGATGCAGACTGTATGTTTGTTGCGGTGGACATTGGGGCATTTAGCCGTGGGAATGACTCACAGGCGTTTAAGAACTCGGACATGGGCCGGAGGTTGTATGGAAACCAGTTCAATTTCCCCAGGCCACGGCCTCTTCCCCACACCGAAGGTCCACCACTGCCATTTGTCATGGTTGGGGATGAGGCATTCCAGATGAGCCAACACCTGCTAAAACCCTACTCCAGCCGGGACTTGGACCACAACAAAAAAATTTTCAATTACAGGCTGACCAGGGCAAGAAGAACAGTAGAATGTGCCTTCGGTATACTTGTTTCCAGATGGCGCATTCTGGGCACAGCCATTCATCTGAAACTGGAAACAATGGATGAAGTGGTGAAGGCATGTGTGGTGCTACATAACTTTGTGATGGCGAAAGAGCACCCAAACTTTGAACTTGATGATGCAGCTCCTAACCCATTGCCTGAGTTCACTCAGCACCCTCTCAGGTCTTCTGTTGAAGTCAGCCAAATGAAGACACCTTCCTTTATCTATCTCCCTCACAAACAATGTATCTTGTGTAGGGGTGTTTTAGACAAGTGTCTAGACATTGTTTACTCAAAAATCGTGTGCGCGCACAAGTGCTGACAAACGCACAGCCACGCGCCCTCCAGCGCCCCCCCCCATAGACGGCAATGCTATTTATATGTGCCTTTTTAAATTGGTGTGCCGGAAAAAAAAATGCAACATGTAGCGTCTAGCGCGTCTGGGCGCACACCTGGAAAATGCGCAGCACACGCCAAACGCTGATGAGCGCAAGCAAGCGCTAGACCCTGCGCCCGCCATGTTAATGATAGGGGAACATTGCGCATGCGACCAATAGCGCACGATACGCAGTGCTAAAAAACGCAAGTGTGAAAGTAGCCTTAGCCCCAAATTTTACGTTTTCATACTGGGAAATAGGTAAAAATGGCACCAAAATATGGCCCACAATTAATGCTGAATTTAGAAATACTCCATATGTGGCTGTACAGGACTGCTTAACCACACGGCAAGACTCGGGAGGAACGGAGCGCTATTTGCCTACTGGAGCACAGATTTTACAAAAAATAGTTTGCAAACTCCATATACAGAGCCCCTAAGTGTTAGAAGAGCAGAATCCCCCTCAAATGACCCCATTTTGAAAATTATAACGCTTTGGGAATTTATCTACAGGTGTAGTGATTATTTTGACTCCATGGGTGTTTCCCAGAAACAAGCAGAAGTGGATGTTACAGAGTGAAAATTTCAAACTGCCATTGTAGTGACCAGTACGTTGTAGTGACCAGTGCATTATACCTAGCTCATTTTTCTGGAGACACGCACCCGTAAATTAGGCAGGCTCGCTTCACTACAGAAATGCCAAACATGTGGTTTAGACACACTGGGGCTCAGAAGGGAGGGGGGCATTTGGATTTTGGAATGCAGAATTTGCTGAATTTCTTTTGAGGGGCGAGGAGCCAACAGATGACTGACCTGAGAGGAGACTTGCTTTTTCTGTGGATTGAGTTGAAGATTTTGTTAGGAACATTTTACATAACATTTAGGATCATATTTACCCGACTCTCTAAACTGAGCACTTACATTGGTGTTTCCATCTCCTAATGACGTGATTCAGATGAAACCCCCAAGGGATCTATTCACTATCATGAGGCAGCAGAGTTACTTTGGACTCCGTCTGACCTCTGTACAGCGGTGTCCTTCTTTTCAGTAGTGCATAAAACTGTGGTTGACCGCCTAAAAAGACGGCACCGCCGGATCACAGGTCAGGCGGCTTCCACAGTGTCCCCATCTGCCTCATTATAGGGTATCAACCATAGGGTGTTCAATCTAAATCAGGTATTTCAGAGATCTACATGGAAAGCGCTCAGTGTAGAGTGCAAGATAAATGTGCGCCGAGCCTTACTGTGATCTTTGGGAAAAAGAATGAAAAAATCAACAGAAGGTGAAAAATTGGTTTTATTTATTATTTACATCATTCCTCATGCCGTATAAGTGATGTGGCCATTTTTTTATCTTCCAGTTGGTGCGACTACAGATATCAGATTTATATAGATTTTTATGTTTGGCAACTGTCACACACTAAAAAACACTTCTTATTGCAAAAACTGCATCGCCATATTTAAACAGCTATAATTTTTTCATATTTGGGTAGCCGGAGTCATGTGAGGGCTTGTTTTTTGGGGGACGAGTTGACGTTTTTATTGGCACCATTTTTGGACACATGACATTTTTTGATCATTTTTCTATTCCAATTTTTATGAGGTAGAATTAACAAAAACAGCAATTCAGGAATTGTTTTTTGTTTTTATACCTTTCAGTGTGTGGTAAAATTGATGACAGCTTTATTATTTATATTTTTATTTAGGTTTTGATGCTTTTACACAATAAAAACTACCGTATTTTTTGGACCGTAAGACGCACTTTTTTCCCCAAAAAATTTTGGGGAAAATGGGGGTGCGTCTTATGGTCGCAACATACCTAAAAATCCGGTGGCGGCGGCGGTCCCTATGCAGCCTTCCATGTGGTGCGGTGGTGTCGGGGCAGCAGCGGGGCTCTGTGCTGCGTGGGGGACTCCGCCGGCATTTCGCTCTTAGCCGGAAAGTCCCCCGCAGCTCCACTGCTGCAATGCGGTGGCGTCCTGAAAGATGGCCGCCAGGGGCCTCCGGAAAGATGGCCGCCGCATACTCATTCAAATCTCGGCAACAAGATCTCTTGCCGAGATTTGATGCTCCCACAGAGCAGTGTATGTACAGTACATGTTGGGAAGGGGTTAAACTGACGGGCTTTTAAGTGTCTTGGCTCAGTGGTTAGCACTGTTGTTTTGCAGTGGTGGTGTCCTGGGTTCAAATCCCACCAAGGACAACAATGAGTTTGTATGTTCCTACCATGTTTGTGTGAGTTTCCTCCAGATACTCTAATTTTTTCCCACACTCCAAAGACATACTGATATGGAATTTAGATTGTGAGCCCCAATGGGGATAGTGATGAAAATATCTGTAAATTACTGCTGAATATGTTAGTGTTATATAAGTAGGCACTCGGTAACGAGTGCCGGCGGCAGTGCCTTGTATTGAGGTGCAAGGCTCCTGCGAGTTTCTCTCGCAACTGTGACCCCGGCCTTAACTCCATGAATTACAATGAATTCAATACTAACACAGCATTCAGTAAGTGTCCATGCTCCCTCTAGTGGCAGCTGCTGGAAGCTAGCAACTTTTAAATCTATACAGTATCTATGAAAGGTAATTTTTCAAAACAGTATAACAATATATTAAGACTTTAATCATTATAGAATTTTGGACTGAAAGGCAACATGATAAAAAAGTAATCATGCAAATATTCAAAGAGCACATATACCTATTTAAGGCTAGAGACATATCAATATCAGTCTCTCCATTAACATGACAGAACACAACAAAGAAAAAGGAGTTCCATACAAAAAATATATATAAAAAATATAAATTTTATTACATGCACATCAGCATCATAGTAATCCAATACATACAGGAAAAACCCTACTAATTAAAACATTGTTTGTTGATATTCAGTGCAATGAGTCTGCTCCAGACTTTAGTCTGCTCCACATATTTCAAATCCCATATTTCAAATTACAGATTTCTAATTACACTACTGTGAATTAGACTAGAATTCTAGAATGCATTTGGCCACACATCAATCCTACAGCATTGTCATCATCACCTTGTGACTGAGATGTTCTTCTGTTCCCACAGGTATGAAAACCCCAGCTTTTCTATGCTCCTGAATGCATCATGTATATTGCTTTGTTAATGGTATGAAAACCCCAGCTTTTCTATGCTCCTGAATGCATCATGTATATTGCTTTGTTAATGGTATGAAAACCCCAGCTTTTCTATGCTCCTGAATGCATCATGTATATTGCTTTGTTAATGGTATGAAAACCCCAGCTTTTCTATGCTCCTGAATGCATCATGTATATTGCTTTGTTAATGGTATGAAAACCCCAGCTTTTCTATGCTCCTGAATGCATCATGTATATTGCTTTGTTAATGGTATGAAAACCCCAGCTTTTCTATGCTCCTGAATGCATCATGTATATTGCTTTGTTAATGGTATGAAAACCCCAGCTTTTCTATGCTCCTGAATGCATCATGTATATTGCTTTGTTAATGGTATGAAAACCCCAGCTTTTCTATGCTCCTGAATGCATCATGTATATTGCTTTGTTAATGTATGAAAACCCCAGCTTTTCTATGCTCCTGAATGCATCATGTATATTGCTTTGTTAATGTATGAAAACCCCAGCTTTTCTATGCTCCTGAATGCATCATGTATATTGCTTTGTTAATGGTATGAAAACCCCAGCTTTTCTATGCTCCTGAATGCATCATGTATATTGCTTTGTTAATGGTATGAAAACCCCAGCTTTTCTATGCTCCTGAATGCATCATGTATATTGCTTTGTTAATGGTATGAAAACCCCAGCTTTTCTATGCTCCTGAATGCATCATGTATATTGCTTTGTTAATGGTATGATTTGCTCACCCATCTTCCTGTGCACATAATTGTACTCCATACTTCTTATCTTCACCACACATCTGAGTGGTCTGTGTAATCCCTACCCCCTTTTATGACCTTTCCTTAACTCTGCATTTGGCCTGAGCAGTCCCAGCCCACTTTCCACTCACACCTGATTGCCATTAGCTGCATTTATATTCAGTGCAATGAGTCTGCTCCAGACTTTAGTCTGCTCCACATATTTCAAATCCCATATTTCAAATTACAGATTTCTAATTACACTACTGTGAATTAGACTAGAATTGGACTGGAATTTGGCTGCAAGGTAACATAATTTAAAACCACTATGTTTCATTTTCTTATCACTTTCACCCCCATCCTCCTTTCTTTCTTCCTATCCCCTGTAATCCCCCCACCTAGTAAGGAATTAGTCATTTCCCCCTCCATTCTCCCCAGCCATCTCACCTTTCCCACAGAACTGTTCCTCCACATACAATCCTTTTCACCAAGACACACACGGCCACACCATGGCTTATCCTGCTCTCACCTTCTAACGCTCTGTCTGCTAATCCTCATCGCTGGCGATGTATCCCCAAATCCTGGCCCTCCTCATCACATCCCCACACTCATTTCTAACACCCTGCCACGATCTTCCACACGTTTTTGCAACCCTGTCAACCTCATACCTATCCATCCACACACCCCTCCCCCAGTCCCCCTACCCGGAGCACTATGGAACGCACGCTCCGTCTGCAATAAACTGTCATTTGTCCACGACCTCTTTATCACCAACAAACTCTCCTTCCTTGCCATCACTGAAACCTGGCTCACCCCCTCTGACACAGCCTCTCCAGCTGCGCTCTCCTATGGCGGATTTCATCTTTCTCACACCCCTCGCCCCAGCAACAAACGTGGTGGAGGAGTTGGCTTACTCCTGTCTGATACCTGCTCCTTTACCCCTATTCAAATTCCACCCTCCGCTGCTATTCCCTCGTTCGAAGTGCACTCCGTCCGCATCTATTCCCCCTCCAACCTCCAACTGGCTGTCATTTACCGCCCCCCGGAACTAGCCATCTCCACCTTTCTCGACCACTTCACCACCTGGCTACTCCATTTCCTCTCTGCTGACATCCCCACCATCATCATGGGCGATTTCAACATCCCCATTGACACTTCCACCCCGGCTACCTCTAAACTTCTTTCGCTCACAGCTTCCCTTGGCCTCACTCAATGGTCCTCTGTGGCCACTCACAAAAGCGGTCACACGCTGGACCTTATCTTCACCCGTCTCTGTTCCCTCACTAATCTCACTAACTCCCCACTCCCCCTGTCTGACCACAACCTACTGACATTCTCTTCCCTCTCCTCTGTTAGTACGCATCCCCCACTCCACAAACTCACCCACCCTCGCAGAAATCTCAAACACCTCAATTTACAATCGCTCTCTGAGTCCCTCCTCCCTCTCACAGACATAGCCTCACTTAATGACACAGATGCTGCTGCCACATTTTATAACACCACAATAAAAACCACACTTGATTCGGCCGCCCCCCTCATGCAGAGCAAAACTCGTACAATCAACAGGCAGCCCTGGCTGACCGGCCTGACCAAAGAACTGAGACGGGCTTCCAGGGTTACCGAGCGGAGATGGAAGAGAACCCACTCCATCGAGCACTTCAACGCATACAAGCAGTCCCTTGCCAGCTTCAAGTCCACGCTCTCTGCCGCAAAACAAACTTACTTTGCATCTCTCATATCCTCCCTGTCTCACAACCCTAAACAGCTCTTCAACACTTTCAATTCTCTACTCCATCCCACAGCACCTCCTCCCTCTCCTCTCATTTCTGCCGAAGACTTTGCCTCCTTCTTTAAGCAAAAGATTGATACTATCAGAGAAGGCTTTGGCCCGCAGCCCCCAATGCCCCTCTTAGCCACTCAGCCCTGTTCTTCCAAAACCAGCTTCACCACCATGACAGAAGATCAGCTCTCCACTCTCCTGTCAAGATCACACCTCACCACTTGCGCGCTTGACCCACTCCCGTCCCACCTCATCCCTAACCTTGCCACAGTCTTCATCCCTACTCTCACACACCTCTTCAACCTTTCACTTACAAATGGTGTCTTTCCTTCATCCTTCAAACATGCCTCAATCACCCCGATCCTCAAAAAGCCCTCCCTCGACCCATCCTCAGCGTCTAGCTATCGCCCGATATCTCTTCTCCCCTTCGCCTCAAAACTACTGGAACAGCATGTATATCTTGAACTGTCCTCCCACCTTTCCTCCTGCTCCCTCTTTGACCGGTTACAATCAGGCTTTCGACTGCATCACTCAACTGAAACTGCCCTAACTAAAGTCACCAACGACCTACTAACCGCCAAGAGCAAGCGACACTACTCTGTCCTCCTTCTCCTGGACCTGTCTTCTGCCTTTGACACCGTAGACCATTCCCTCCTCCTACAGATTCTCTCATCTCTTGGCATCACAGACTTGGCCCTATCCTGGATCTCATCATACCTAACAGACCGAACTTTTAGTGTCTCCCTCTCACACACCACCTCCTCACCTCGCCCCCTGTCTGTCGGTGTTCCCCAAGGCTCAGTCCTAGGACCCCTACTCTTCTCCATCTACACCTTCGGCCTGGGACAGCTCATAGAATCCCATGGCTTGCAGTATCACCTCTACGCCGATGACACGCAGATCTACCTATCTGGACCTGACCTCACCTCCCTACTGACCAAAATCCCACAGTGTCTGTCTGCTATCTCAGCCTTCTTTTCTGCTCGCTTTCTCAAACTGAACATGGACAAAACAGAATTCATCATCTTTCCCCCACCTCATTCTACCCCTCCACCAGGCCTATCCATCAATGTCAATGGCTGCTCGCTTTCCCCAGTCCCACATGCTCGGTGCCTTGGGGTGATCATCGACTCTGCCCTCTCTTTCAAACCACATATCCAAGCCCTCGCCACCTCCTGCCGCCTCAAACTCAAAAATATTTCCCGGATCCGCTCATTCCTCAACCATGAAACCACAAAAACACTAGTGCACGCCCTTATCATCTCCCGCCTCGACTACTGCAACCTCCTACTGTCTGGCCTCCCCTCTAGCACTCTGGCACCACTCCAGTCCATCCTACACTCTGCTGCACGACTAATCCACCTGTCTTCCCGCTATTCCCCAGCCTCCCCACTATGCCAGGCCCTTCACTGGCTTCCTATTGCCCAGAGGCTCCAGTTCAAAACCTTAACCATGACATACAAAGCCATCCACAACCTTTCTCCTCCATACATCTGTGACATGGTCTCCCGCTACCTACCTACACGCAACCTTCGATCCTCTCAAGATCTCCTTCTCGACTCCCCCCTCATCTCTTCTTCCCACAACCGCATACAAGACTTCTCCCGGGCTTCCCCCATACTCTGGAACTCCCTGCCGCAAAACATCAGACTTTCACCAACAACGGAGACCTTCAAGAAAAACCTGAAGACCCACCTGTTCCGACAAGCCTACAACCTGCAATGATCCTCAGTCTACTGAACCATCGCACGACCAGCTCTACCCTCTCCTAGTGTATTCTCACCCATCCCTGTAGACTGTGAGCCCTCGCGGGCAGGGTCCTCTCTCCTTCTGTACTTGTGTGTCCCTTGTCTAGCACATGTTTATTGTATCTGTCTATATTTTTCCCTTTTCATATGTAAAGCGCCATGGAATAAATGGCGCTATATAAATGTATAATAATAATAATATATAGGCCCGGGGCATAAGGGAACCGCAATACTGAACAATCAAGTTCTCATAATGTGAAAAAAATATATATACCACGTAATGAACAAATAGTAACCAAAAATAAAAAATTAAAAAAGTAATAAAATAAAATAAAATTGAAAGAATATATAATAATAATGACGATAAATTACACAATGTGCAAAATCATAAATGTACATCCACGTAAAATAACACAGTGCATAAACAATATGTGTACAAAAAATGTATATATATGAATAGTGCTGGTGAAATACCAACAGTGACCTTAAACACACATTAGAGCGTCACACAAATGAAACAGAGAATTATTGTTGTGAATAAAATATAAGTGCCTCAGTGCTTATGTGTAGCCCTGGTGTTAGGCACACGCAGTACCCTGGAGAGTGTGTGGCGAGACAGCAGTTTAATGCTAAATATTCATTCACTCGACATATACTAGACACACCCTTAGGGTAGTGGAGTTTACTCTTGAGGGAGTGGTCAAGGTAGTATGTGTTGGAGTGATTTAGTGAGTGTCTAGACTTCAGAGAGAGAAGACGTCTGGAGGGAGGAAGGAGTCCAGCCAGCTCTATCATCAGTTCAGATCGTGGAGGCTGTACAGGTGTTTGAATTCACCTTAGTCTAGTCAGAGCTGTACCTCATCAGCATACACTGGAAGGAAAGAAGAAGTTTAGTGCAGAAAGTCTTCAGCATCCTGTCTAAAGGACGGTATCAGGTTCAGAGACGTGCTCCTGCCTATTGATAACTGAGCATCTGTAACTAACTTTGAAGTGAAGGAAAAGAAAGAAGTGACTGCTCGACCCTTGGCTAGTTTGAGTGCTTATGTTACCAGCGTGGACAAGGCGAAAGGCACAGTGGTTTTATTGGAATAGTGCTTACGGATTGAAGAAGTCCTGCACATTGCACCCGGTCACTGGGGACCGAAGGATCACTACTGTTTCAAGCATAGTGATAAGAAAACCAGGAATTTACCGGACCTTAGGTCGCGGCAAACAAGCCCCTTATAGTCAGTACGTAACTGGGGTCAGGGAAGTGAAGACTTTGAGTCTCTGCAGGACAAAATAAGAATTCAGCTTCTTCGCAGGAAGGCTCCTAACACTAAGCTGACTGGGCGGTACAGCTATAGATTAGCTGGAGATTTTGAGGGAACTACGCTTCAGGCTGGTTGTACTCGTTGTATCGGAAGTAAAGGAGGCCCCTAACTTGTCCAGCTGCTGTCTCAAGACACACTCTCCTTGGATCAGCCTCCCTGGGACCTGCCTGAACATCTTACAAGTAAAGGTATGGAAAGACGCTGACCGTGTGAGACTGTGTTATTTACCTGCACCTGACTACACTCACTTCATAGACTTTGAGGGACCAGTCCCACCTGTAGGGGACCCGACATCTAGCTGCATCACCATCCCCTCAGAGATCTACAGCAGCGCTGGTACTAATTACCAGAATACTACAGGTGGCGTCACGAACTGTACATAAATCAATCCCCTGTAAATACATCCCCAACATACGCCAGACCGCCAGGGCCACAGACCGAGCCACAGCTACCTGTGACAATCCCCATAGACTTCTACGGGCTCGGCTCTGAGTACCCCATTGCCCTGGTAACCCACAATTGTGGTGGCGGGTCGACACAAAAACTTGGCGTCACGAACAGGATGCGAAACTCGCAGAATTGCGAGCCCTGTGTGCCTAAGGACTTGTTTTTGTGAAAAAGGACTGTTTGCACTTTTGGCGCCAAAATCGCCATTTTTGTCGCCATATTCGCGCCCTCAGGCGCTGGAGAAGAAGGTGGGCGTACCTTCGTGGGCGTCTACCCCCCTGTGGCGCGAAGAAAATGCCTGCCCTCTCAAAGTGCTATTACAATATGCGATCCTGCCCTACAGCAAAGGAGGTCCGCCTCCTCTTCACCTTCCCTGCGAGGAGGAGGAGACGCAAACCCCACCTCCACGGAAGAGACCGGATGTCTCCGCAGAAAGAAGAGAGAATCTTCTGGAACATCATGGAGGCAGGACGTGTGCAGCCGAGCTGGGAAGCGGAGGAAGGCAGGCCCCGTGCCCCAGCCAAGCTGCCACCAACACCGGAGTTATCCGTGATCCTGCACCTGCAGCAGGCGTTGCTAGAGATTCGAGAAGAAAAAGCACGCCTGAAGAAGATGGTCCAGCACCAACCTGGCTTTGAAGAAATCGAGAGACGCCGGCGTACCCTGGAACAGCGGAGGCTGTGGGACACGGTGATCTCTCCCCTCAACGACCCCCCACGATTCCAGATACCGAAGAGTCTGCTGCCCAAGGCGAAGGAGCAACCGGAGGCTGCCCCCGAAAGTACCGATCCCGATCCCACCGGTGAAGCGGTGGAAGCGAAGGAGGTTGAGGAGGTACAGCCAATCCCGGAACGCCCGCCCGGCCAAGAGGCCGCAGCAGATGATCGGTCCCCGGCAGGGACACCGGAGGGGTCCTGTCCGTCACTACCAGATGTGGACTGGGACGAAATGGCATGCCTGGATGACGTCGCCTATACCGCCCAGTGGGAACAGGAATGGCAGAGTCGTGAGGAGAAGAAGAAACGCCAGCAGGAGGAAGAGCGGGAGACTCAGCGGAACCGTCAGCGACAATATGCAGAGCTGATCGCGGACAAAGAGAGTGTCCGGAGAGATAAAGGTACCCTGAGGGAACCGCGGCGGCAGGGGTGTGTGACTGAGTTCCAGCTCCGGAAGGGCTGGGGCTTTATCCGTGAACCGGGCCTCTACCCAGCGGTCTTTGTCAGCAGGCGTGACGTAGAATCCCACCTGCCGCAAGGCCATCCCGGGAGGGACTTAGCAAATGGAGATATCGTCACATATACGCGGCACTGGGGAATGAAGGGATGGTATGCCCTTAACGTCACCATCGTCCGTGACCCCGTCCCAGACGCAGGTACCGTCACCATTACCGCAGCGTCCCCGTCTCCAGCTCAAGCAGCATCCGGCCGTGCCCCAGCATCGCCCCCTGCGAATTCATCGCAACAAGCGACCCAGATTTCATCGCAAATTAAAGCCACCTCTACATCGCAACATGCGACCCAGTCTCAATCGCAATCCCTGACGCGGTCCATATCGCTAACTGTGATTGAAACGCAATCGGTGTCACGTGAAGAAAATGTACCCGTTGCGCCCCTAGAGGTTCGCACCAGAACTGTGGCGACTCAGACCCTGATCGCAGCGCATGATTTGCTGGTCCTGGGATCTAGGGCCCATTGCATTGTTCCAGCCCCCGGGGTGGAAAGTGTATTTGCAGAGAATGAATAGATAGTGAGGAAAAAGTGGTGAGATCCCTATCGGGTCTACCATAAGTAGAAAGTTTGAAATGTTTTATAAAGTTTTGCACAAATTATATAGTGAATATATATATTTCTAACTGTAGAATGCCCGGCTGGGTAAATGATAAATAGTAACCAGAAAAAGTTTTGCACTTTAGTATTATGTGATATTATATAATATGTCTTTGGTTTTACATTGGACTTGGAGGTTGAGGACTGTGCCAACCCAGAACTTACTTGTACATAGTTGCGCTTCGGTGCTTTCTCTTGGTTTTACATAAACCAGTCACAACTACCTCTGAAAATAAAACCCGTGTGGTGTGGCACTGAGTGAGGTCTGCAATTGGATGTCCTGCAGCCCACCCAGGACCTACGTTGAAGGTTTGGTGCGGGTCCTTCACAAGTATATCGTATATTTATTAAATGCTATTTAATATTTGTATTTTCTATAATGTTTGCAACGTTCAAGATATTCTCACCTCCCGGATGGGAAGAAGTTATTGTTTAATGTTTATTGCATAAACAAAATGTCTCTTTTGTATTTTACAGCCCGGGAGTGCTGTCTTTTACCATGGGGGAATGTGTAGCCCTGGTGTTAGGCACACGCAGTACCCTGGAGAGTGTGTGGCGAGACAGCAGTTTAATGCTAAATATTCATTCACTCGACATATACTAGACACACCCTTAGGGTAGTGGAGTTTACTCTT
Organism: Oophaga sylvatica; assembly: GCA_033576555.1. NCBI lineage: Eukaryota > Metazoa > Chordata > Amphibia > Anura > Dendrobatidae > Oophaga > Oophaga sylvatica. Next base: position 229,489,992 of record JARQOD010000001.1, on the reverse strand, counting down.
GAGGGAGTGGTCAAGGTAGTATGTGTTGGAGTGATTTAGTGAGTGTCTAGACTTCAGAGAGAGAAGACGTCTGGAGGGAGGAAGGAGTCCAGCCAGCTCTATCATCAGTTCAGATCGTGGAGGCTGGTACAGGTGTTTGAATTCACCTTAGTCTAGTCAGAGCTGTACCTCATCAGCATACACTGGAAGGAAAGAAGAAGTTTAGTGCAGAAAGTCTTCAGCATCCTGTCTAAAGGACGGTATCAGGTTCAGAGACGTGCTCCTGCCTATTGATAACTGAGCATCTGTAACTAACTTTGAAGTGAAGGAAAAGAAAGAAGTGACTGCTCGACCCTTGGCTAGTTTGAGTGCTTATGTTACCAGCGTGGACAAGGCGAAAGGCACAGTGGTTTTATTGGAATAGTGCTTACGGATTGAAGAAGTCCTGCACATTGCACCCGGTCACTGGGGACCGAAGGATCACTACTGTTTCAAGCATAGTGATAAGAAAACCAGGAATTTACCGGACCTTAGGTCGCGGCAAACAAGCCCCTTATAGTCAGTACGTAACTGGGGTCAGGGAAGTGAAGACTTTGAGTCTCTGCAGGACAAAATAAGAATTCAGCTTCTTCGCAGGAAGGCTCCTAACACTAAGCTGACTGGGCGGTACAGCTATAGATTAGCTGGAGATTTTGAGGGAACTACGCTTCAGGCTGGTTGTACTCGTTGTATCGGAAGTAAAGGAGGCCCCTAACTTGTCCAGCTGCTGTCTCAAGACACACTCTCCTTGGATCAGCCTCCCTGGGACCTGCCTGAACATCTTACAAGTAAAGGTATGGAAAGACGCTGACCGTGTGAGACTGTGTTATTTACCTGCACCTGACTACACTCACTTCATAGACTTTGAGGGACCAGTCCCACCTGTAGGGGACCCGACATCTAGCTGCATCACCATCCCCTCAGAGATCTACAGCAGCGCTGGTACTAATTACCAGAATACTACAGGTGGCGTCACGAACTGTACATAAATCAATCCCCTGTAAATACATCCCCAACATACGCCAGACCGCCAGGGCCACAGACCGAGCCACAGCTACCTGTGACAATCCCCATAGACTTCTACGGGCTCGGCTCTGAGTACCCCATTGCCCTGGTAACCCACAATTGTGGTGGCGGGTCGACACACTTACCCATATCTTGCAGTGCCCGAGTGCCCAAAGGCCAAGTCAGAACCCTGACGCGCGTTTCGCGTGAGCTTTATCAAAGGGACTCCCTTGATAAAGCTCACACGAAACGCGCGTCAGGGTTCTGACTTGGCCTTTGGGCACTCGGGCACTGAAAGATATGGGTAAGCACTGAGGCACTTATATTTTATTCACAACAATAATTCTCTGTTTCATTTGTGTGACGCTCTAATGTGTGTTTAACCCTGCTGTTCTGTTCGGGTTTACTATACACTTGTTATGTTCGGGTCATTTTTGACCCGAACCTATTAAAATGTTGTTTTGAGCCACTGAAAAGTTCTTTTTGAATACCTGTTGCATTATTATACTGTGTGTGATCATAGTTGTTCATTATCAAAGAAAAATTGACTAAAAAAACTTAATTTTTTTTAAATTTTGTGTTGATTAATGTAAAACAGCCTAATTGCATTTTACACCAAAGTAACAAACTTGTGCTTAAATAATCAACTATATCTTTTACAACAACATCAACAACAACTTTAGGTAACTATTAGTACAACTAACTTAAAACTAAAATAAATTTTAACAGTATAAAAGCATTTTGAAAAAAAATAGTAAAAAATAATCAGAAAAAAATAAAAATTTCAGTTTTTTTCAAAAAAAGGTTTCTACTAATCTATTTTTTGCAATTAGCACAACAATAATAAACATGTCTGTTGCATATATATTTTTCACAATTAAAACAAATCATATTTGTTTTGCGGTCACTGGCAGGAGGACAAAAGCTGCATCTTTTTCTTTTTTTGCTTGTAGGTGTGCTTGTGAAGGATGTTTCGGTAGCAGAGCTGGTGGAGGGTGTGTTAGGCAAGGCTGCAAGGCTAAGATAACACACAACAAAATACATTCTCATTAGCTTGTCAGTTCACAAGGAAAAGAAACTATTTTCTTTTGCAATCTTGAAAACTGAATTGATTTATTTGTAGAGGAACAGCAGGCCTTTAGATACAGCAATAAAAATTGTACTGAAAGACAATGCGTATGGTTTGTACTGAAATCATTTGTATACATGTATCCATCCATTTATGTCCATCTGTGCACCTAAAGCAACTAGATAACTTGATAAACAATAGTAGATGCAATAAGTAGTCTCAAAATAAACTAAAAATCTTTTGTTTTACTCAAAAAATGGCTGTAGATTAGTATAAAAGGCTAACGGGTCATTTTTGACCCGAACATAACAAGTGTATAAAAAACTGTAGCGCAAAAAGTAAAGCACCGAAAAAAAAAAAAATACCCTTAGTATGAACCCCGTAAATTAGGAAAATAGAAGGAACCACAAGTTTCAAAATCAAAAAATGAATGAATAAAATAATATCTAATTTCCAAAACGGGTCATTTTTGACCCGAACAGAACAGCAGGGTTAAGGTCACTGTTGGTATTTCACCAGCACTATTCATATATATACATTTTTTGTACACATATTGTTTATGCACTGTGTTATTTTACGTGGATGTACATTTATGATTTTGCACATTGTGTAATTTATCGTCACTATTATTATATATTCTTTCAATTTTATTTTATTTTATTACTTTTTTAATTTTTTATTTTTTATTTTTGGTTACTATTTGTTCATTACGTGGTATATATATTTTTTTCACATTATGAGAACTTGATTGTTCAGTATTGCGGTTCTCTTATGCCCCGGGCCTATATATATCAACAAACAATGTTTTAATTAGTAGGGTTTTTCCTGTATGTATTGGATTACTATGATGCTGATGTGCATGTAATAAAATTTATATTTTTTATATATATTTTTTGTATGAAACTCCTTTTTCTTTGTTGTGTTCATATATTTCAGGAGTATACAATATAGTGTTTTCCATATTCCTGGGCACTTGAGGTTTCTTTTTCCACTTGGGAGATTCCTCTGTGAACATATTTTGTGTGCTCAGGATGTATTGGGATTTATTTAATTAACATGACAGAGTCTACGGACACCGTGGAGAACGTTCTGCTGCCTGCAACATCCTCCAGCATGATCGGTTTACAGTGGGTGAGTAATGGTGTGGGGAGGAATTTCTTTGGAGAGCCACACAGCCCTCCATGTGCTAGCCAGAGGTACCCTGACTGTCATTAGGTACCAGGATGAGATCCTCAGACCCATTTTAAGACCCTATGCAGGTGCACTGGGCCCTGGGTTCCTTCTGATGCATGACAATGCTAGGCCTCATGTGGCTGAAGTGTGTCAGCAGTTCCTGCATGATGAAGGCATTGATGCTATAGGCTGGTCTGCTCATTCCTCAGACCTGAATCCAATCGAGCACATCTGGGACATCATGTCTTGTTCCATCCACCAACACCATGTTGCGCCACAGGTTGTCCAAGATTTGACTGATGCTTTAAACCAGGCCTGGGAGGAGATCCCACAGGAGAACATTCACCGCCTCATCAGGAGCATGCCCAGGCATTGTATTATTATTATTATTTATTATCATAGCGCCATTTATTCCATGACGCTTTACATGTGAAAAGGGGTATACATAATTAAAAAAAAAGTATAATAGTCTTAAACAATTCAAGTCGCGACTGGTATAGGAGGAGAGAGGACCCTGCCCACGAGGGCTCACAATCTATAAGGGATGAGTGAGGATACAGTAGGTGAGCGTAGAGCTGGTCGTGCAGTGGTTTGGTCAATCGGTGGTTACTGCAAGTTGTAGGCTTGTCGGAAGAGGTAGGCCATATGTATGGAGGTCACATAGGCAGGAGGACACCACACACATTACTGAGCATCATTTTCTTGTCTTGAGGCATTTCCACTGAAGTTGGATTAGCCTGTGATTTTCCACTTTGATTTTGAGTATCATTCCAAATCCAGACCTACATAAGATATTAATTTTGATTTACATTGATCATTTTTATATTTTATTGTTCTCAACGCATTCCACTTGGTAATGAATAAAGATTTGCAAGTGGAATATTTCATTCAGTCATATCTAGATGTGGTATTTTAGTATTCCCTTTTTTTGAGCAGTGTATATTGCACATGTGCGGTCGCATAACCGCCCGATCATTCCAGAAGTCCTGGAAAATCGTGACATCCATTGACTGCAATATTTTTTCCTAAACCCCTTTAAAGAAACCCATTGATGATCTTTGGAACTGGGTCAGGTTAATTGTTGAAATTCTCAAATAATGTAATAAATCAATTATTACGTTATTTGAGGTACTTCTGGAACAATTTGCACTCTGAGGGCTACACTCAGCGTCGGACTGGAACACCTTGGGCCCACCAGAGAAAATCATTCTTGGGGCCCACTATGTAGCTACATAGAAATAAATACAAGATCACCAATTGTGCGGTAAAACACGCTAATATAAGGTAGTACACGTCTTAATTATGTAGCAGTAGTTGGGGTAGCCTCACTCATAGATTATAAAGCAGCCCCCCATAGAATATAATGCTGCCCCCCTCATAGGGGATAATGCTACCCCCGTGATAGGTTATAATGCTGCCCCCCTCATAGGGTATAACGCTGCCACCCTCATAGGGTATAACGCTGCCACCCTCATAGGGATAATGCTGCCACCCTCATAGGGTATAACGCTGCCCCCCTCATAGGGGATAATGCTGCCCCCCTCATAGGGTATAACGCTGCCCCCCTCATAGGGGATAATGCTGCCCCCCTCATAGGGAATAACGCTGCCCCCCTCATAGGTTATAATGCTGCCCCCCTCATAGGGTATAATGCTGCCACCCTCATAAGGTATAACTCTGCCCCCCTCATAGGGTATAATGCTGCCCCCCTCATAGGGTATAACGCTGCCACCCTCATAGGGTATAACGCTGCCACCCTCATAGGGTATAATGCTGCCACCCTCATAAGGTATAACGCTGCCCCCCTCATAGGGTATAATGCTGCCACCCTCATAGGGGATAATGCTGCCACCCTCATAGGGTATAACGCTGCCCCCCTCATAGGGGATAATGCTGCCCCCCTCATAGGGAATAACGCTGCCCCCCTCATAGGTTATAATGCTGCCCCCCTCATAGGGTATAATGCTGCCACCCTCATAAGGTATAACTCTGCCCCCCTCATAGGGTATAATGCTGCCCCCCTCATAGGGTATAACGCTGCCACCCTCATAGGGTATAACGCTGCCACCCTCATAGGGTATAATGCTGCCACCCTCATAAGGTATAACGCTGCCCCCCCATAGGGTATAATGCTGCCACCCTCATAGGGGATAATGCTGCCCCTCTCATAGGGAATAACGCTGCCCCCTCAGAGGGGATAATGCTGCCCCCTCATAGATTATAATGCTGCCCCCCCTCATAGGGTATAACGCTGCCCCCCTCATAGGGGATAATGCTGCCCCCCTCATAGGGTATAACGCTGCCCCCCTCATAGGGGATAATGCTGCCCCCTCATAGATTATAATGCTGCCCCCCTCATAGGGGATAATGCTGCCCCCCTCATAGATTATAATGCTGCCCCCCCTCATAGGGTATAACGCTGCCCCCCTCATAGGGGATAATGCTGCCCCCCTCATGGGGATAATGCTGCTCCCCTCATAGGGGATACTGCTGCCCCTCTCATGGGGATAATGCTGCCACCCTCATAGGAGATAACGCTGCCCCCTCATAGGGGATAATGCTGCCCCCCTCATAGGGTATAACGCTGCCCCCCTCATAGGGATACTGCTGCCCCCCTCATGGGGATAATGCTGCCACCCTCATAGGGGATAACGCTGCCCCCCTCATAGGGGATAATGCTGCCCCCCTCATAGGGTATAACGCTGCCCCCCTCATAGGGGATAATGCTGCCCCCCTCATAGGGGATAATGCTGCCCCCTCATAGGTTATAATGCTGCCCCCTCATAGGGTATAACGCTGCCCCCCTCATAGGGAATAACGCTGCCACCCTCATAAGGTATAACGCTACCCCCCTCATAGGGTATAACGCTGCCCCCCTCATAGGGGATAATGCTGCCCCCCTCATAGGGTATAACGCTGCCACCCTCATAAGGTATAACGCTGCCCCCCTCATAGGGTATAACGCTGCCCCCCTCATAGGGGATAATGCTGCCACCCTCATAGGGTATAATGCTGCCACCCTCATAAGGTATAACGCTGCCCCCCTCATAGGGTATAACGCTGCCCCCCTCATAGGGGATAATGCTGCCCCCCTCATAGATTATAATGCTGCCCCCCCTCATAGGGTGTAACGCTATATAGATAGACAGACAGATAATAGATAGATAGATAGATAGATATAGAGATAGATATAGATAGATAGCTATAGATAGATATAAAAAAAAAACACAATACTCACCTCTCCTCCTCGCTCCCACGCTGATTCCGGCGGCGGCTCTGCTTCAGTGTCAGGAGCTGCCGTCTGCCAGACACACACACACAGCGAGTGCGCGATGAAGTGACGTCATCGCGCACCGGCTGTGAGTGAGAAGCAGAGGGGACTGATGGGAGAGGGAGCATCAGATGACGCTCTCTCTCCATTCACAATTAAGATTGAGTGCGGCGCCGGCCCTGACTTACTGCCGCATAGCGGCTGCCTGGGGGCCCCTGTGGGAGCGGGAGGCCCCTGGGGAGCGCGGGGCCCTGGCAATCTTAGCCGCTAAAGTGAAATGATATTCACTGCTTCCCACGCCCACGCTTTAGCAGCGGGGACAGGGGCTCCTGCCTCCTGTCATCCGCTGCTGCTCCGCTAGCACGGCCGCAGGGTCGGACTGGCCCACCGGAGAACCGGAGGATTCTCTGGTGGGCCCTGGCATCTGGTGGGCCCTGGCACCTGCTGGCATACAGGGGCCCCCCAGCCGGTGGCGTGTCGCTAATAGCGGCACGCCACGCAGCTGCCATGGGGGCCCCGTGCTAGCGGAGCAGCAGCGGGTGACAGGAGGCAGGAGCCCCTGTCCCCGCTGCTAAAGAGAAATGAATATTCACTGCTTCCCACACCCACATGGGCGTGGGAAGCAGTGAATATCATTTCACTTTAGCGGCTAAGATTGCCAGGGCCCCGCGCTCCTCAGGGCCTCCCGCTCCCACAGGGGCCCCCAGGCAGCCGCTATGCGGCACTGAAGCAGAGCCACCGCTGGAATCAGCGTGGGAGCAAGGAGGAGAGGTGAGTATTGTGGGTTTTTTTATATCTATCTATAGCTATCTATCTATATCTATCTCTATATCTATCTATCTACTATCTGTCTGTCTATCTATATAGCGTTACACCCTATGAGGGGGGCAGCATTATAATCTATGAGGGGGCAGCATTATCCCCTATGAGGGGGGCAGCGTTATACCCTATGAGGGGGGCAGCGTTATACCTTATGAGGGTGGCAGCATTATACCCTATGAGGGTGGCAGCATTATCCCCTATGAGGGGGGCAGCGTTATACCCTATGAGGGGGGCAGCGTTATACCCTATGAGGGGGCAGCGTTATACCTTATGAGGGTGGCAGCATTATACCCTATGAGGGGGGCAGCGTTATACCCTATGAGGGGGGTAGCATTATAACCTATGAGGGGGCAGCATTATCTCCTATGAGGGGGGCAGCGTTATCCCTTATGAGGGTGGCAGCATTATCCCCATGAGAGGGGCAGCAGTATCCCCTATGAGGGGGGCAGCATTATTCCCTATGAGGGGGGCAGTGTTATACCCTATGAGGGGGGCAGCATTATCCACTATGAGGGGGGCAGCAATATCCCCTATGAGGGGGTAGCGTTATACCCTATGAGGGGGGGCAGCATTATAATCTATGAGGGGGCAGCATTATCCCCGATGAGGGGGGCAGCGTTATACCCTATGAGGGGGGCAGCATTATCCCCTATGAGGGGGGCAGCGTTATACCCTATGAGGGGGGCAGCATTATAATCTATGAGGGGGCAGCATTATCCCCTATGAGGGGGCAGCGTTATTCCCTATGAGGGGGGCAGCATTATCCCCTATGAGGGTGGCTGCATTATACCCTATGAGGGGGGCAGCGTTATACCTTATGAGGGTGGCTGTTGTGAATGGGTTTGAGATGAGTTCTGAGCAGAGCCTCCCTCTGGTGGTTACAAGCGGTACTAGTGAGGATTGTGAAGACTGGGAATCAGGTGTTACTGATTGGTCTTATTTAAGGGAATCATTTTCCCATCAGGGTTGCCGGTGATCAATTGTTCTGGTCTGAATCCTTCTTTCCAGTTTCCCTTGTAGCCTGCTGTGTCGTGTCTGCATCTCCTGCTATCAGATAAGACAATTTCTTATTTTGTGTTTTTGCTATATTTTTGCATTTGGTCCTGCACTTCTGTGGGGGCCTTCAGGGTCCCCTCCGGGGGCTTTTGCCCTCTCAGTTTAGTTCAGCCACTGTGTTTTGTACTTTTGCTTTTTCCAGTTTTTTCAGTGGCTGCTGTTTTTGTTACACCAGAGAACTAATTTAGGTGGTAGAGGTCGTGTGATCTCAGATGATTTTGAAATTAGTAGAGTTGGTGCTTTTCAGGGTTTTCTGGGATTGCAGTAAGTACCCTTCCTGTCCTTTTCTATTTAGATAGTTTGGGCCCCAGCGTTTGCTCATTCTATTTTCTTTCTGTGTCAGTATTTCCTCTTGTCTAACCGCCATTACATGTTTGGGGGCTTTCTATTATCTTTGGGGTTCTGCTCCGGGGCAGATAGCTTTCCTATTTCTATCTTTAGGTGTAGTTAGTTTCTCAGGCTGTGACGAGGCGTCTAGGACCAACGTAGGAACGCTCCACGGCTGCCTCTAGTTGCGGTGGTTAGTCAGGGTACTGCAATCCCATAGATTCCAACTGCTCTGGTGTATTTCCTTTTTTGCCTGCACTCCTCAGCTACCGTAACATAACAGTATCACCGGCCATAAAAATTGTATGGCACTCACAGAAGGGAAAAAATATTTTGAAGGAAGAAAAGTTGTCAGAGATATTTTTCTGTTTGTTGCATTTTTTTTTTTTTTTTTCCCTCTGTATCTCTGGGTGCTGGGGAGGATCTTTTCTCCCAATGGAGTTTGCACAGTTGTCTGGCCGTGTGGATCAGCTTGCCACTGAGGTTCAGAGTATTGCTGCATATCTTGCTAGGTTGCCTGTTGTGGAACCTAGGATCCCCATGCCAGATTTGTTTTTAGGGGATCGAGCTAAGTTTCAGAATTTCAAAAATAATTGTAAATTGTTTTTTGCCTTAAAATCTAAGCCTCAGGAAACGCAGCGCAGCAGGTTCAAATTATCATCTCTCTCCTGCGCGGCGATCCTCAGGATTGGGCTTTTTCCCTGATACCTGGGGATCCTGTTTTGAGTGATGTTGATGCATTTTTTCAGGCTTTGGGGTTATTGTACGATGAGCCTAATGTCACTGATCAAGCTGAAAAAGCCTTGTTGGCATTAAATCAGGGGCTTGATGACGCTGAGTTATACTGTCAGAGATTCCGTAGGTGGGCAGTCCTGACCAAATGGAATGACGACGCT
>JARQOD010000001.1:229413508-229480255 GCA_033576555.1 Oophaga sylvatica | reverse complement strand
CACTGATGCATGCTGAATCTACAGGACAGCTTGAATTTCTTTGGAACTTTATTGGGGCTGCTTATCCACGATCCAGACTATCCTGCGTTGCAACCTTTCATCAATTTTTCTCTGCCGTCCACGTTAACCCCTTCCCGACCCATGATGTCTACGTAGGCGTCATGAAAACCAGTGGCATCCCGACCCATGACGCCTACGTAGGCGTCATGCTATAAATCATGTTCCTGTGGGTCGGGTGACCGGGGTCACTGAAAGGTCACCCGACCCGAAGTAACAGGACCCTTTGTGCATCACCACAGTGGGGGTGGCTTAACCCCCACGTGGCTACGATCGCTCTGATTGGCTGTTAAAAGTGAAACAGCCAATCAGACCAATTTGTAATATTTCACCAATGAAATTTGGTGAAATATTACAATCCAGCCATGGCCGATGCAATAGCATCGGCCATGGCTGGACACCGAGTTCCCACCCTCCCCACACCGAGTGACGGCGGTGATCGGCCGTTACTATCTGCTGCCCTGCGCTCCGGTCCTCTCCCCTCCGCTCCGGTCCGCTCCCCCCGCCTACCGGTCACCCCCCTCAGCTGTTCTCACACGCCCCCGGTCTTCTGGTGCTCGTAGATCCGTCCCGGCGTCCTCTGGACTCTTCATGGGCGCCACCATCTTGGAAAATGGCAGGCGCATGTGCAGTGTGCCCGCCGGCTGGCGCATGCGCAGTGCGCCTTCCATAGTTCATAAATTTATTTTGATCACTGTGATAAACTCTCACAGTGATCAAAATAAAAAAAAGTAAATAAAAGCCCCCTTTATCACCCCCATAGGTAGGGACAAAAAAGAAAATAACAATTCTTTTTTTTTTTTTTAGGGTTAGAATTACAGTTAGGGTTAGGTTAGGGTTAGCCTTAGGGTTAGGTTAGGGTTAGGGTTAGCCTTAGGGTTAGGGTTAGCATTAGTGTTAGGCTGTATTTATATCGCATTATGGCAGTCCGTTAGATGGACTGCTTTACACCACAGTATAACGCGGTGTAACGCAGTCCGTTAACACTGCCCTTCACCCCCATTTGCGGGCGCATCGCAACGCATTCCATAAAGCGGCATGCGTTCGCGACGTGCAGTCATTCAGTGACGGAGCCTCGGACACGGCCTGCAGCGTCTGGGCTCCGTCACCACTAGCACAGATGAATCATCTGCTGATTCACCTGCGCTAGCGGGTATAGCATAACGCGATCGCGTTATACTATACTGTTACCAGCCCGTCAACGCTGTGTTGAGCGGGCTGGTAAAACATAATGTGAACCTAGCCTTAGGGTTAGGTTAGGGTTAGGACTAGGGTTAGGGTTAGCATTAGGGTTAGGCTGGATTCATATCGCGTTATGGCAGTCCGTTAGATGGACTGCGTTACACCACGGTATAACGAGGTGTAACGCAGTCCATTAACGCTGCCATTCACCCCATTTGAGAGCGCATTGCGATGCATGCCACAAAGCGGCATGCGTTCTCAACGTGCCGTCATTCAGTGACGGAGCCTCAGACGCGGGCTGCAGCGTCTGGGCTTCGTCACCGCTAGCGCAGATGAATCATCTGCTGATTCCTCTGCGCTAGCGGGTATAGCATAACGTGATTGCGTTATGCTATACCGTTACCAGCCCGTCAACGCTATGTATTGAACAGGCTGGTAAAATGTAATGTGAACCTAGCCTTTAGCATTAGGGTTAGAATTAGAGTTAGGGTTAGAATTAGGGTTACGGTTAGAATTAGGGTTAGGGTTGGAATTTGGGTTAGGGTTGTAATTAGGGTTACGGTTTGAATTAGGGTTAGGGTTGGGGTTGGGATTAGGGTTAGGCTTGTGGTTAGGGTTATGGTTAGGGTTGGGATTATGGTTAGGGGTGTGTTGGGGTTAGGGTTATGGTTAGGGTTTGGATTAGATTTAGGGGTGTGTAGGGGTTAGGGATGTGGTTAGGGGTGTGTTGGGGTTAGGGTTGGAGTTAGAATTGAGGGGTTTCCACTATTTAGGCACATCAGGGGTCTCCAAAAGCGACATGGCGCCTCCATTGATTCCTGCAAATTTTGCGTTCAAAAAGTCAAACAGTGCTCCCTTTATTCCGAGCCCCGATGTGTGCCCAAACAGTGGTTTTACCCCCACATATGGGGTATCAGCGTACTCAGGAAAAATTGCACAACAACTTTGGGGGTCTAATTTCTCCTGTTACCCTAGGGAAAAAAATTGTGGGCTAAAAAAATCATTTTTTGAGGGAAAAAAAATGATTTTTTATTTTCATGGCTCTGGGTTATAAACTTCTGTGAAGCATTTGGGGGTTCAAAGTGCTCACTACACATCTAGATAAGTTCCTTGCGGGGTCTAGTTTCCAAAATGGGGTCTCTTGTGGGGAGTTTCTACTGTTTAGGCACATCAGGGGCTCTGCAAACGTAACATGACGCCCGCAGACCATTCCATCAAGTCGGCAGTTCAAAAGTCACTACTTCCCTTCCGAGCCCCAACGTGTGCCCAAACAGTGGTTCCCCCCACATATGGGGTACCAGTGTACTCAGGACAAACTGTACAAGACTTTTGTGGTCCAATTTCTCCTGTTACTCTTGTGAAAATAAAAAATTGCGGGTTAAAAAAATCAGTTTTTGAGGAAAAAAATGATTTTTTATTTTCACAGCTCTGCATTATAAACTTCTGTGAAGCACGTGGGGGTTCAAGGTGCTCACCACACATCTGGATAAGTTTATTGGGGGTTCTAGTTTCCAAAATGGGGTCTCTTGTGGGGAGTTTCTACTGTTTAGGCACATCAGGGGCTCTGCAAACGTAATAAGATGCCCGCAGACCATTCCATGAAGTCGGCATTTCAAAGCGTCACTACATCCCTTCCGAGGCCTGACGTGTGCCCAAACAGTGGTTCCCCCACATATTGGGGTACCAGCGTACTCAGGACAAATTGGACAACAACTTTTGGGGTCAAATTTCTCCTGTAACCATTGTGAAAATAAAAAATAGGGGATAAAAAATCATTTTTTGAGAAAAAAAAATGATTTTTTATTTTCACCTGCTCTGCGTTATAAACTTCTGTGAAGCACCTGGGGGTTCAAAGTGCTCACTGTGCATCTATATAAGTTCCTTAGGGGTCTAGTTTCCAAAATGGGGTCATTTGTGGGGAGCTCCAAACTTTAGGCACACAGGGGCTCTCAAAACACGACATGGTGTCCGCTAACGCTTGGAGCTAATTTTCCATTCAAAAAGTCAAATGGCGCTCCTTCCCTTCTGGGCCCTGCTGTGCACCCAAACAGTGGTTTATGACCACATATGAGGTATCTGTGTACTCAGGAGAAATTCCCCAACAAATTTTAGGATCCATTTTATCCTGTTGCCCATGTGAAAATGAAAAAACTGAGGCTAAAAGAAAATTTTTGTGAAAAAAAAGTACTTTTTTTTTTTACGGATCAATTTGTGAAGCACCTGGGGGTTCAAAGTGCTCACTATGCATCTAGATACGTTCCTTGGGGGTCTAGTTTCCAAAATGGGGTCACTTGAGGGGGAGCTCCAATGTTTAGGCACACAGATACTCTCCAAATGCGACATGGCAAACGCTAAATATTCCAACATTTTTCCATTCAAAAAGTCAAATGGTGCTCCATCCCTTCTGAGCCCTGCCGTGAGCCCAAACAGTAGTTTATGACCACATATGAGGTATCTGTGTACTCAGGAGAAATTTCCCAACAAATTTTAGGATCCATTTTATCCTGTTGCCCATGTGAAAATGAAAAAACTGAGGCTAAAAGAAAATTTTTGTGAAAAAAAGTACTTTTTTTTTACTGATCAATTTGTGAAGCACCTGGGGGTTCAAAGTGCTCACTATGCATCTAGATAAGTTCCTTGGGGGGTCTAGTTTCCAAAATAGGGTCACTTGTGGGGGAGCTCCAATGTTTAGGCACACAGGGACTCTCCAAATGTGACATGGCAACAGCTAAATATTCCAGCATATTTTCCATTCAAAAAGTCAAATGGCGCTCCTTCCCTTCTGAGCCCTGCCGTGCGCCCAAACAGTGGTTTATGACCACATATGAGGTATCGGTGTACTCAGGAAAAATTGGCCAACAAACTTTAGGATCGATTTTATCCTGTTACCCATGTAAAAATGAAAAAATTGATGCTAAAAAAAAAAATTTTTGTTGGAAAAATTAAAATGTCCATTTTTTTTCTTCCACGTTGCTTTAGTTCCTGTGAAGCACCTGAAGGGTTAATAATCTTCTTGAATGTAGTTTTGAGTACCTTAAGGGGTGCAGTTTTTAGAATGGTGTCACTTTTGGGTATTTTCTGCCATATAGACCCCTCAAAGTGACTTCAAATGTGAGGTGGTCCATAAAAAAAATGGCTTTGTAAATTTTGTTGTAAAAATGAGAAATCGCTGGTTAACTTTTAACCCTTATAACTTCCTAACAAAAAAAAATTTGTTTCCAAAACTGTGCTGATGTAAAGTAGACATGTGGGAAATGTTATTTATTAACTATTTTGTGTCACATAACTCTCTGATTTAACAGAATAAAAATGCAAAATTTGAAAATTGCGAAATTTTCTAAATTTTCACCAAATTTCCATTTTTTTCACAAATAAACGCAAAAATTATCAACCTAAATTTACCACTAACATGAAGCCCAATATGTCACGAAAAAACAGTCTCAGAATCGCTAGGATCCGTTGAAGCGTTCCTGAGTTATTACCTCATAAAAGGACACTGGTCAGAATTGCAAAAAATGGCAAGGTCTTTAAGGTCAAAATAGGCTGGGTCATGAAGGGTTAAAGGAGATTAGCTACAGTGCCATTGGTTGAAAACTTCTTGATTATGGTGTAAACTGTGGTGAAAGGAACATCAAGATCTCTGAGCTGGACTTGTAATCTAGAGATTGTTGAAATTTTTCAACAATTTTGGTTCTCAAGTCCTCAGATTGTTCTCTTTTCTTTCTGTTCCCCATGCTTATTCTGGAACACACAGACATACAATGCAAAAATTAAGTCAACGTCTCCCTTTTTATCTGGTTTCTGGTGTGATTTTCATATTGGCCATACCTGTTACTTGCTACAGGTGACTTTGAACAAGCCTCACATGCTTGAAACACAGTTGTCACAATTCAAGAAAGGTGCCAACAATTTTGTCCACTCCATTTTTGGGGTTTTGTGTGAAATGATGTCCAATTTGCCTTTTTTCTGATTTTTTATATTGTTTCAAAACAAACAAAGAAAATAAAGTAAATAAACATGTGTATAATAAAACATCTGTAATTGCAATAATTTTCTTGGATAAATACTTCATTTTCTGGAGCAATTTCAATGGTATCAACAATTTTGGCTATGACTATATATCCCTGTTTTAGAAAGCTCCTTTTTGTTAGAAGTTCACTACTTCAGCAGTGTACCACAGGGAAAATAAGGTATTGTACAGTGCCCATTTCAATCCATAGACTAGATAAGCTTGTCTTTCAGGATGGGAAATTTTTCTTGTACCTCTTCACCTGCTCTTGCTTATACTTTAGGTTCTTGAATTGTTATGTCCAATGAGAACTATAAAAGAGGTACTTTAAAGTCCAAAGAGAAAAAAACTCTGAAAAAAAGTCTTATGAGGAATATCCAAAACCACCAAGCTTAATTTAAATAGTTAATGCAAATCCATCTGCCATTTAGAACTATGGGACCATCTGGAAACAGGCACATCCTCTATATGCTGCAACTCCCAAAGGTGGAAGCACCATAGGTCTACTTTCTAAGGTAATCCCTTTAGCATATGTTTTCTTTAATGTATTAGTACAAGTGATTGCTGGATGTCCTTGTTGTGAACAGGCTTTAATTTTTTCCTGTTGATTCTAATTTCTGATAAAACATTGTCTCTACTGCCAGAATCATCATTAATTTATATACATATGAGTTGCAAAAATTGATTTCAGATGTGAATGAGATTATGGCCAATATATGTTTGCGGCACATAATGGTACAGATGCGAACACTATAAATATTGGCTAAAAAGTGTGTGTTCATATGATGAATGAGTTGGTCATGATAATTTAAATACCATTTGTGAAAGAAAATTTGTCTGAAGTATTTGTATCAGTTACAGCATCCAGACTTTCAGAGCTGAAAGAGGATGATCATTGTGCCAAAAAGCTCCTGTCTAACTGATATATCCATTGAGAGTGAACGGCCTTGGAATGGGTTAGTACAAGTTTCTATGTGGTGAGTAGACATTTGAGCATAAATATATAGTTTGCAGATAAAAATGTCACTTCAAGCTAAGCCTTGTCTGATGAAATAGGGGCATAGTTCAACTTTTTTCGTTAGTTTAAAAGGCAACTGCAGCCACAGTGATTCGGATTGCTATAATACAGTGAAAACCACACTTCTGGCACCAGATGTAAAAATCACTTTGTTATTATCATACTATTTTTTTCAGATTTTGTTTTTTTCAATTCAAAAGGAGGGCAATAACTACAAAAACAGCCTATGTGTAGAAATAATCAATACTGTTTTAAGGATAATAATAATAATAATAATAATCTTTATTTATATAGCGCCATCATATTCCGCAGCGCTTTACAGTTTAACAGTTTCAAAACACAAGTCATAGGTAACAACGTTAACAATACAATAATTAAAGCAATATAAGCCGCCCCTGCTCGTGAGAGCTTACAATCTACAATGAGGTGGGGGAGATACAAAGTACAGGTGTGTATATACAATGGTGCATTTACAATAATGGTCCAGCCATCTTGAGGGAGTGAGGCATGGATGGAGATAGTGAATGGGCTACACATACACACTTAAACATAGAACGACTTTGGTTAGTGAATGTGATAGGCCACTCTGAACAAATGTGTTTTGAGGGAGCTCCTGAAACCATGCAAATTGTGGATAGTCCTAATTTCTTGGGGTAGAGCATTCCAGAGGATTGGCGCAGCGCGGGAGAAGTCTTGGAGTCGGGAGTGGGAGGTACGGATTAGTGCAGAGGTTAGTCGAAAGTCGTTTGCAGAGCGCAGCAGTCGGTTAGGCCGATAGATAGAAATGAGGGAGGAGATGTAGGGGGGTGCTGCACTGTGGAGAGCTTTGTGGGTGAGAACCAGTACTTTGAATTGGATCCTATAATGAATGGGCAGCCAGTGTAAGGACTGGCGAAGAGCGGACGCGTCCGAGTACCGATTAGCCAGATGGATGACCCTGGCTGCTGCATTAAGGATGGACTGGAGAGGGGATAGTCGAGTAATGGGGAGGCCAAGTAATAGAGCGTTGCAGTAGTCCAGGCGGAGTGGATCAATGCTACAGTGAGGGTTTTTGTTGTTTCCATGGTGAGAAAAGGGCGGATTCTAGAGATGTTCTTTAGGTGTAGACGGCAAGAGCGGGCAAGAGATTGTATATGGGAGGTGAAGGAGAGATTGGTATCAAACATAACGCCCAGACAGCGAGCCTGCTGCCGGGGTGTTATTATGGTGCCGCCCACAGAGAGGAAAATGTCAGATTTAGGGAGGTTAGTAGACGGCGGGAGCAGAAGGAGTTCAGTCTTGGAGAGGTTAAGTTTCAGATAGAGAGCGGACATGATGTTGGAGACTGCGGACAGACAGTCGGTGGTGTTCTGTAGAACAGCGGGGGTAAGGTCGGGGGATGAGTGTATAGTTGTGTGTCATCGGCATAAAGATGGTACTGAAAGCCAAATCTGCTGATGGTCTGTCCAATTGGGGCCGTGTAGAGAGAGAAGAGAAGGGGGCCAAGGACTGAGCCCTGGGGTACACCGACAGTGAGAGGAAGAGGAGATGACGTGGAGCCAGAGAACGAAACACTGAAGGAGCGGTCAGAAAGATAGGAGGAGAACCAGGAGAGAACAGTGTCCTTAATACCTAGTGACTGGAGCCTAGAGAGTAGGAGACGGTGGTCAACCGTGTCGAAAGCTGCAGAAAGGTCGAGAAGAATGAGCAGAGAGTGGTCGCCGTTACGTTTTGCTGTAAGAAGGTCATTGGTCACTTTGATGAGTGCAGTTTCAGTCGAATGTAGGGGGCGGAAGCCGGACTGTGAAGGGTCTAGGAGGGAGTGAGTGGAGAGGTAACGGGTGAGGCGGGAGTAGACTAGGCGCTCCAAAAGTTTAGAGATGAAGGGGAGATTGGAGACCGGTCTGTAGTTGTTTGTGCAGGAAGGGTCAAGAGCGGGTTTCTTTAGTAATGGAGTAATGATGGAGTGTTTGAAGGAGGATGGGAAAATGCCAGAGGAGAGTGAGAGATTGAAGATTGTAGTTAGGTGAGTTGTGACAACTGGAGAGAGAGACTGGAGGAGATGTGAGGGGATGGGGTCGGTAGTGCATGTAGTCGGACGAGAGGAAGAGAGGAGTCTGGAGACTTCTTCTTCTGTGATGGGATCAAATGTGGAAAGTGAGCCAGGGGAAATGCAGGGTGGGATGGGAGTCACAGCACTTGGTGGTTGAGAGCAGATTTCCTGACGGATAGTATCTATTTTTTCTATAAAGTGGGAGGCCAGGTCGTCAGCACAAATGTCTGTGATAGGGGCTTGTGCTTTTGGCCTGAGGAGGGAGTGAAAAGTGTCAAAAAGTTTCTTGGGGTTGTTGGCTAGTGAGGAGATCAGTGTGGTGAAGTAGGTCTGTTTGGCGAGGTGAAGGGCAGCATTATAAGTTCTTAACATGAATTTAAAGTGGATGAAGTCTTCTGGTGTGCGGGTTTTTCTCCAGAGGCGTTCGGCACTCCTAGAGCATCGCTGAAGAAGTCGAGTTTGCAATGTGAGCCAGGGCTGTTTTACTTGTGTTTGGAGGTTCTGAGGGTGAGCGGTGCTACTTGGTCAAGGGTGCTTTTAAGAATGTCATTGTAGTGATGAACAGCCAGATCAGGACAGGAAAAAGAGGAGATTGGGGACAGCGATGAGTGTAGGGAGTCTGAAAGTGTCTGAGGGTTAATGGCTTGCAGATTTCTGAATGTGTGGTAGGTAGGAGTGCGCTGGGGTGGTGGAGGATTTGTGAGCGTGAAGGAGAGAATGTTGTGGTCAGAGAGTGGAAGCGGTGAGTTATTTAGGTGGGAGATTGAACAGAGGCGGACAAAGACCAGGTCAAGGGTGTTGCCATCCTTGTGTGTCTCAGAGGTTGAAAGCTGTGAGAGGCCTAGAGAAGTGGTTAGTGATAGAAGCTGAGATGCAGATGTGGAAGTAGGGCTGTTAATGGGGATGTTGAAGTCTCCAAGGATAAGGGTTGGTAGTTCTGAGGACATGAAGTGCGGCAGCCAGGCTGAGAAGTGGTCAAGGAACTGGGTGGGTGAGCCTGGGGGCCGATATATGACCACTACTCTGAGGGAGAGGGGATGGAAGAGCCTGATGGTGTGGACCTCAAAAGAAGGGAATGAGAGTGATGGAATTGGGGGGATGACCTGGAAAGTGCATTGTGGGGACAGGAGTATGCCAACTCCACCACCAGGTCTGTTTGTGGGTCTCGGGGAATGGGAGAACTGTAAGCCACCATAGGAAATGGCAGCAGGGGAGACCGTGTCAGAATCCTGAATCCAGGTTTCAGTGAGGGCCAACAGATTAAGAGAGTGGTTCAGAAAGTAGTTGTGCAGGAAGGATAGCTTGTTGCATGCAGACCGTGGATTCCAGAGGGCACAATTGAAAGAAGGAGATGAGGGAGTGCAAGTAATATTAATAAGATTATTATGGTTTCGGTATGAGGTAGGGTAGGGATTGAGGTTGGGGGATGGTGGACCAGGGTTGGGGGAGATGTCCCCTGAAATCAGTAGGAGTAGGAAGATAAAGAGCAGGTAGTTGTTGGAATTGTAAGTAGGTTTTTTATGTGATGTGTTTTGGCAAGATGGGCTGAGGTTTTTCAGGAAGGTGAGGAGTGCATGGGAGCTGTACATGGGAGAGGGAAGGATAGAGGGGCTGATGTGTATGAGTCGTGATGGAGGGGGGATGGGGCGGTGAATGTGGATGGCAATGGAACACAGGAGGAAATAGATAAAGTACATAATGAAAAATAAGGCAAAGTGTGGGGTACCTGATTCCAGCCCTGATTAACTGCCATGAATAACTGCCGTTTTCAAGATGCTTTTCTTCTGTGATGCTTAACTTCTGGGATGCATGCGCCCCCACAATGCATGCGCCCCTTAGACTACTCCTAAATATATAGTCCACACTACAGGGTCAGGAAGTGGGATTGTGGGAAATGCTTTGGGATAATTTGCCAGCTGGGGCCAGCACACCAGGGGGTGGTTAGATCATCAAAGGCACTAGACCTGGTCAACATCTATATGTTATAGCACTTTCCACCTGATAGCATCTACAGAGGCCCCAGTCACACGAATACACAGCAGTAAGTATTAAGCACAGTGCAAAAAATGAATTATACTAAAGTTTTACCAGGCACATTAAACTATGTTGCAAAATGGTACAGCAGTGGTTGGCAGCAATCAGAAGTATGGAGTGCATACTATTGCTATATATTTCCACATGCAAGACAGAAGGGGCTTGTGTCATTCAGCTGCTTGCTGATAATGAATGGAGTGCATACATGCAGAGAGGATCAATTCAGAGGATGAATGATTTGGTTACCATTGCTATATATTTCCACATGCAAGACAGAAGGGGCTTGTGTCATTCAGCTGCTTGCTGATAATGAATGGAGTGCATACATGCAGAGAGGATCAATTCAGAGGATGAATGATTTGGTTACCATTGCTATATATTTCCACATGCAAGACAGAAGGGGCTTGTGTCATTCAGCTGCTTGCTGATAATGAATGGAGTGCATACATGCAGAGAGGATCAATTCAGAGGATGAATGATTTGGTTACCATTGCTATATTCATTATTCCACATGCAAGAATCAGGAATGGCGCTTGAGTGTGCATTCAGCTGCTTGCTGATAATGAATGGAGTGCATACATGCAGAGAGGATCAATTCAGAGGATGAATGATTTGGTTACCATTGCTATATATTTCCACATGCAAGACAGAAGGGGCTTGTGTCATTCAGCTGCTTGCTGATAATGAATGGAGTGCATACATGCAGAGAGGATCAATTCAGAGGATGAATGATTTGGTTACCATTGCTATATATTTCCACATGCAAGACAGAAGGGGCTTGTGTCATTCAGCTGCTTGCTGATAATGAATGGAGTGCATACATGCAGAGAGGATCAATTCAGAGGATGAATGATTTGGTTACCATTGCTATATATTTCCACATGCAAGACAGAAGGGGCTTGTGTCATTCAGCTGCTTGCTGATAATGAATGGAGTGCATACATGCAGAGAGGATCAATTCAGAGGATGAATGATTTGGTTACCTGTGTGAAGAGAGAAGATGAATGTTAATTCCTTCCCCATGAATAACTGCCGTTTTCAAGATGCTTTTCTTCTGTGATGCTTAACTCTGGATGAGATAACCAGTTGGTAAAAATGGCACAAATTGCATTAGTATTGTTAAAAACTCACCTGTAACATAATATGAGTTGCACAACATGACTACAGCACAGAAGATGAAGACTTCGATGCTTGCTCAATGGTGAGTATATTGAATACTGCATTAGTAAAACAGATAAAGTCCAATGTTTCAACCTATAAAATGGTCTTTTTCAAGGAAACCTGTGTGGAGGAGAAGCCGGGTATATCATGGTCGTTATTAGGACCATGCACCATCACATACCTGGCTTCTCCTCCACGTACTGAGCTTTGAGCAAGAATCAAAATCTTCATCTTTTTCTGTGCTGAGGTTATCCTTTATGATACATTAGAACCATCGTCCTTTCCTACTAAACATGAAATCTATATTGCGGTGTTGCCGATCCCTTAATAATTTCTGCACAATATAACTGGTCATCTGGGAGTCTTTTCCTCCTCTTCCACTGGTATTTTGTGTACACATAGTATGGGACTAGCCTTCCCTTGTAGCAGAACCATGACGCATTGTAGTGTGTAATCTGCTCTCTGGATAGGTCACAAAAAATGGCATATTCTGTCACAGAGGTCTGCTAAGAGTAAGAATATTGGATTCAGTAATGGATATGGAGTAAGCACATATCTTTTAGTTTAAATCTTCAGATTTGGAATTTATGCATTTTAAACAAGTGTAAATGGATAGAATTGGATTGGTTAATGTTGAGTGTATGCTAAGTAAAAATTTCTTCCATTGACTTCTTCTAGTGTGTTCTGCCAAAATATTGTCCTAATAGAATTATTCCTGGACTACAGCAAGTACATACCCATTTATATTACAATGACTTTAGAAGAAGTCTACAAGGTTTTTTTCTCTGAATTCATGTCTCCACATGCTTTTAAAATTGTGAGTTAATTACGAGTCTACATTTCTCTATTAATCTATTAAGGAATAACAGGCAACATGTTGGCCTTTATCAAGTTTGACTATGTTCCAGTGCATATTTGCTATTTCTCTCTTATCATTGGGTTACATTGCCTAGCTAAATAAGTTGGCATGCATTGTAGTTGAAATCTATAGCTGAAGTGGTTGATGTAGATATAATTGTGTGAAAGATGCATCAAATTTATCAAGAGGAGTGTGACTCTCAATAAATTTGGAACACCTTATTTGTTCTTTGTCTAAAATTTAATACATTACAACAAGATTCATCTAATATTACACAACATATTTGAAAGACCTATTTACCTTTAGAAGTATCTCATATGTGTCAACTATACAGGAACGTCTGTAAAAAGAGAGACTTTCTGGACTCCAGAAAAAGTTGTTTATTCTGCCAGGTACCACAACAGCCTCCTGCAAGGCAGCCATCCCCCACCCCACACCCCTATGAATATCTTCATGGAGAATCAAGCTGTCAATCAGGTCCTCCTTCCCTTAACTCTAGTGAGTCTCTTTAAAATGATTGTATAATTCAGGGGTCTCAAACTCGCGGCCCGCGTGCCAACTGCGGCCCTCGGGACACTAGTTTGCGGCCCCCACCTCATGGGCCCTCGGTACATACTTTGCGGCCCTCGGCTGGGATCTCACATGCGAGAAACACCGCATGTGAAATCCCAGTCACTCGTTGTACCGCTCATTAAGGTAATGAATATGGACGCCACTCCTCTCATAGGCGTGGCACCCATATTCATAAGCTTAATAAGCGGTACCACAGAGAGATCCCGGCGCCGGGCATACTCACATCATCTCCTGCTGCTGCCGCCGCCCGCGCTTCCTGTCTCTGACACAGAGAGCAGCGCCGCTGGATGACGTCATCATTCAGCGGCCTGCTCTGTCAGAGTGAGGAAGCGCGGGCGCCGGTGATGCTGCGGACAGGTGAGAGGTGGTGTGTGTGTGTGTGTGTGTGTGTGTGTGTACAGGTGAGAGGTGGTGTGTGTGTGTGTACAGGTGAGAGGTGGTGTGTGTGTGTGTGTAGGAGAGCGATGGGGAAAAGCAATGGGGAAAATCAATGGGGAAAAGCAATGATGGCATTATTGGGGAAAAGCAATGGGGAAAAGCAATGATGGCAGTAATAGGGAAAAGCAATGATGGCAGTAATGGGGAAAAGCAATGGGGAAAAGCAATGATGGCAGTAATGGGGAAAAACAATGATGGGAGTAATGGGGAAAAGCAATGATGGCAGTAATGGGGAAAAGCAATGGGGAAAAGCAATGATGGCAGTAATGGGGAAAAGCAATGGGGAAAAGCAATGATGGGAGTAATGGGGAAAAGCAATGATGGCAGTAAAGGGGAAAAGTAATGGGGAAAACAGTGATGGGGAAAAGCAATGATGGGAGTAATGGGGAAAAGCAATGGGCAAAAGCAATGATGGGAATGATGGGGAAAAGCAATGATGGGAGTGATGAGGGAAAAGCAATGATGGGAGTGATGGGGAAAAAGCAATGATGGGAGTGATGGGGAAAAAGCAATGGGGAAAATGAGCGCTGGGGAGAATGGACGCTGGGGAGGATGGGCGCTGGGGAGGATGAGCACTGGGGGGGGAATGAGCTCTGTGGGAGAATGAGCCCTGGGGAGGATGAGCACTGGGGGAGGATGAGTGCTGGGGGAATGAGCGCTGGGGAAGGATGAGCGCTGGGGAGGATGAACACTGGGGAGGATGAGCACTGGGAGAGGATGGCTGCTGGGGAGGATGGCGCTGGGGAGGATGAGCGCTGGGGGAGGATGAGCGCTGGGGAGGATAAGCGCTGGGGGAGAATGAGTGCTGGGGGAGAATGAGCGCTGGGGGAGGATGAGCACTGGGGAGGATGAGCGCTGGGGAGAATGAGCGCTGGGAGAGAATGAGCGCTGGGGGAATGACTTCTTGCTGTTAACCAGTTAATGTTTACTTGTGATGGGGAAAAAGCAATGATGGGAGTGATGGGGAAAAAGCAATGGGGGGAATGAGCGCTGGGGGAGAATGAGCGCTGGGGAGGATGAGCGCTGGGGGAGAATGGACGCTGGGGAGGATGGGCGCTGGGGAGGATGAGCACTGGGGAAGAATGAGCGCTGGGGAGATGAATGCTGGGGGAGGATGAGCGCTGGGGGAGAATGAGAGCGCTGGGGGAATGACTTCTTGCTGTTAACCAGTTAATGTTTACTTGTGATGGGGAAAAAACAATGATGGGAGTGATGGGGAAAAAGCAATGGGGGGAATGAGCACTGGAGGAGAATGAGCGGTGGGAAGGATGAGCGCTGGGGAGAGAATGGACGCTGGGGAGGATGGGCGCTGGGGGAGGATGAGCACTGGGAGGGAATGAGCTCTGGGGGAGAATGAGCGCTGGGGAGGATGAGCACTGGGGGAGGATGAGCGCTGGGGAGGATGAGCGCTGGGGAGGATGAGCGCTGGGGGAGTGAGCGCTGGGGGAGGATGAGCGCTGGGGAGGATGAATGCTGGATCAATTTCACATTCTGTTGTGCAAATGGAATAGACAACAGGTGGAAATTATTGGCAATTATCAAGACACACTCAATAAAGGAGTGGTTCTGCAGGTGGGGACCACAGACCAAATCTCAGTACCAATGTTTTCTGGCTGATGTTTTGGTCACTTTTGAATGTTGGTTGTGCTTTCACACTCGTGGTAGCATGAGACGGACTCTACAACCCACACAAGTGGCTCAGGTAGTGCAGCTCATCCAGGATGGCACATCAATGCGAGCTGTGGCAAGAAGGTTTGCTGTGTCTGTCAGCGTAGTGTCCAAAGGCTGGAGGCGCTACCAGGAGACAGGCCAGTACACCAGGAGATGTGGAGGGGGCCATAGGAGGGCAACAACCCAGCAGCAAAACCTCTACCTCCGCCTTTGTGCGAGGAGGAAGAGGAGGAGCACTGCCAGAACCCTGCAAAATGACCTCCAGCAGGCAACAAATGTGAATGTGTCTGCACAAACGGTTAGAAGCCAACTCCATGAGGATGGTCTGAGTGCCCGATGTCCACAGATGGGGGTTGTGCTCACAGCCCAACACCATGCAGGAAGCTTGGCATTTGCTACAGAACACCAGGATTGGCAAATTCGCTACTGGCACCCTGTGCTCTTCACAGATGAAAGCAGGTTCACACTGAGCACATGTGACAAACGGGACAGAGTCTGGAGACACCATGGAGAGCAATCTGCTGCCTACAACATCCTTCAGCATGACCGGTTTGGCAGTGGGTCAGTAATGGTGTGGGGTGGCATTTCTTTGGAGGGCCGCATAGCCCTCCATGTGCTTGCCAGATGTAGCCTGACTGCCATTAGGTACCGAGATGAGATCCTCTGACACCTTGTGAGACCAAATGCTTGTGCGGTTTGCCCTGGGTTCCTCCTAATGCAGGACAATGCCAGACCTCATGGGCTGGAGTGTGTCAGCAGTTCCTGCAAGATGAAGGCATTGAAGCTATGGACTGGCCTGTCCATTCCCCAGACCTGAATCCGATTGAGCACATCTGGGACATCATGTCTCGCTTCATCCACCAATGTCACATTGCACCACAGACTGTCCAGGAGTTAGCGGATGCTTTAGTCCAGGTCTGGGAGGAGATCCCTCAGGAGACTTTGCCGCCTCATTAGGAGCATGCACAGGTGAAGTAGGGAGGTCATACAGGCACGTGGAGACCACACACACTAATGAGCATCATTTTGACTTGTTTTAAGGACATTACATTCCACTTTAATTTTGTGGGTGACTCCAAATCCATGCCTCCATTGGTTAATAAATTTGATTTCCACTGATGATTTTTGTGTGATTTTGTTGTCAGCACATTCAACTTTGTACAGAACAAAGTATTCAATGAGAATATTTCATTCATTCAGATCTAGGATGTGTTATTTGAGTGTTCCCTTTATTTTTGAGCAGTGTATAGAGACAGCACAGTGTGGTTGATTATCTACTTTATATGAGGGGACAGTGTTTCTAATTACATAAATGGGGGTTAGGATCCAATTTTTTACATTTTTTACAAGGGTATTAGGAGAACATGAACCCCAATATTTGTTGTGCAATTTCTCTTAAGTACGCTGATAACTCATATGTGGGGGAAAACCACTGTTTGGATGCATGGCAGGGTTTGGAAGGGTAGGAATTTAACTTTTTGAATGCAAAACTTGCTGCAACAATTGGCGAACGCCATGTCGCGTTTGGAGAGCCCCTGATGTACCTAAACAGTGGAAACGCCCGACAAGTGACACAATTTTGAAAATTAGACCCCCCCAAGGAAATTATCTAGATGTATGGTGAGCACTTTGAAACCCCTGGTGCTTCACATAAGATTATAAAGAAGAGTCGTGAAAATTAAAAATCAAATTTTTTTCCACAAAAATCATCTTTTCACCCCACATTTTTTATTTTAACAAGGGTAACAGCAGAAAATGGACCCTAACAAATGTTGTGCCATTTCTCCTGAGTAGAGTTGAGCGATACTTTCCGATATCCAAAAGTATCGGAATCGGAATGGTATCGCCGATATCATTAAAATATCGGCGATACCCGATACCGATACCGGAAGTCCCATGTAAGTCTATGGGAACAAAAT
This sequence comes from Oophaga sylvatica, assembly GCA_033576555.1. Taxonomy (NCBI): domain Eukaryota; kingdom Metazoa; phylum Chordata; class Amphibia; order Anura; family Dendrobatidae; genus Oophaga; species Oophaga sylvatica. Next base: position 229,463,302 of record JARQOD010000001.1, on the reverse strand, counting down.
ATCGTAACTAAAAAAACCCCATTCTTTCCTTGTAAACACTAAATATACACACATAGAATACATATATATATATATATATATACATGTCATTGTGACATATATATATACATATATGTATAGTTTATACACTTCTACATAGTAAAATATCCTCTGATTCAATTGCCGGGTAAAGCCGGCTTCAGTGAAAAGACAGAAGCACCCGACATGAAATGACACTTGGTGTACATAGGGTTAACCATGTCTTTTCATGTCCTTTGCTATCTAATTTGCACAAACAATTAAATCAGTCTATGTGTGCAAAATTTCACACCTGTAGGGGTTAATTAAAGGTGTAAATTCGTTGTAAAAAAACTGACTTTTTGCTACGAATTTACACCTTTAATTAACCCCTACAGGTGTGAAATTTTGCACACATAGACTGATGTAATTGTTTGTGCAAATCAGATAGCAAAGGACATGGTTAACCCTATGTACACCAAGTGTCATTTCATGTCGGGTTCTGCATTTTCACAAAAGCCGGCAATTGAATTAGCGGCTATTATACTATGTAGAAGTGTATGAACTACAAATATAAATATATATATATATGTGTCACAAATTCAATGACATGTATATATATATATATGAGGTGTAAAATTGCTGAAAAAAAATGCGTGGGCTCCCGCCCTATTTTCGCAACCAGACAGACAAAGCCAGTGAGTGGGGGCAGATAATAATAGCCCAGAGAGGGACCATTATTTTTGCCCCCCCCCGGCTACTAACATCTGCCCCCAGACACCCCAGGAAAGACAAATCTATAATTAGATTCGCCCTTTCTGGCACTTTGCCCGTCTATTCCCATTGCCCTGTAGCGGTGCGAATGGGTTAATATGGGGTTAAAGCCACCTTGCTATTGAAAGGTGACCTTAAGCCAGGTTAATAATTGAGAGCTGTCAATTAGACAACTATCAATTATTAATCCTATTGCATGAAATAAAAATAAAACACACACACTTTAATTAAAAATCATTTTAATGAAATAAAGACACATGTTTTTGACCATCTTTTATTTACTGCAAAAACCATTTCCTGTAATAAAAATAAAATAAAAAAGCAAAATTATTCTTACCTATCCCATGCACAGTCAGGTCCCACGGTGTAATCCTTCAGAAAGGGTTAATGTTTACTGCAGGGACCGCAGCTAATGCTGCAGCCTCACAGTAAACCCCCAAATGAATGAGTTCCTCTCCTGGCTGACAGGAGAGTAAAGGCTGGGTGTCACATAACGATACACCAGCGATCCCGACAACGATATGCACTTGTCAGGATCGCTGGTGTATCGCTACATGATCGCTGCTGAGCTGCCAAACAGGCAGCTCAGGCAGCGATCTGGGACAGCGACACTGCGGGTAACATCGCTTAAGGGCCCGTTTCACATAGCGATATCGCTACCGAGATCGCTGCTGAGTCACTAGTTTTGTGACGCAGCAGCGAGCTCACCAGCGATATCGCTGTGTGTGACATTCAGCGACGATCAGCCCCCCTGCCGGGTATCGCTGATCGTCGCAGAAATGTCAGGACCTTTTTTTGATCGCTGGTTTCCCTCTGATAGGCACGCATCGCTGCGTGTGACAGGCGGGAGACCAGTGATCCGCTGGTAACCAAGGTACACAGCGGGTTTCCAGGCACCGACGCAGCGCTTGGAAACCCGCTGTGTACCTTGGATACCAGCTCCCTGCATCAGGGTGCTGGTATCCAAGGTACACAGCGGGTTTCTAGGCACAGCCCCGCGCCTGGAAACCCGCTGTGTACCTTGGTTACCAGCGGATCGCTGGTCTCCCGCCTGTCACACGCAGCGATGTGTGCCTGTCAGCGGGAAACCAGCGATCAAAAAAAGGTCCTGACATTTCAGCGACGATCAGCGATACCCGGCAGGGGGGCTGATCGTCGCTGAATGTCACACACAGCGATATCGCTGGTGAGCTCGCTGCTGCGTCACAAAACTAGTGACTCAGCAGCGATCTCGGTAGCGATATCGCTATGTGAGACGGGCCCTTAAGTGGAAAGCTTAATTGATTGCTTTCCACTTTCACTTCAGGTCAGCCAGGGACACAATCAGTGACGTCAGAGGGAACTGATTAACAAAAATAGGGGTTCCCTTCGAAAAAAAAATGGCGTGGGGTCCCCCCTATTTTTGTTAACCAGCCAGATGAAGCAGACCGCTGAGGCCTGGATTTTCAGGCTGTTAAGGAGCCAAGATCCATGGACCTTGCCAGCCTGATAATACCAGGCCACAGCAGTCTGCATATCTTGGCTGATTAACAAAAATAGGGGATCCCCTCGAAAAAAATTGGCGTGGGGTCCCCCCTATTTTTGTTAACCAGCCAGATGAAGCAGACCACTGAGGCCTGGATTTTCAGGCTGTTAAGGAGCCAAGATCCATGGACCTTGCCAGCCTGATAATACCAGGCCACAGCAGTCTGCATATCTTGGCTGATTAACAAAAATAGGGGATCCCCTCGAAAAAAATTGGCGTGGGGTCCCCCCTATTTTTGTTAACCAGCCAGATGAAGCAGACCGCTGAGGCCTGGTTTTTCAGGCTGGTAAGGATCCAATATCCATGGACCTTGCCAGCCTGATAATACCAGGCCACAGCAGTCTGCTTAGCTTGGCTGGTTAACAAAAATAGGGGATCCCCTCGAAAAAAAAACGGCGTGGGGATCCCCCCTATTTTTGTTAACCAGCCAAGTAAAATGCAGACTGCTGCGGCCTGGTATTAAAAGACTGTCAAGGCCCATGGATTTTGGCCCTCAACAGCCTGATAATACCAGGCTACAGCAGCCCCACATTTGGCGCATCAAAAGATGTGCCAATTGTGGCACTTTACCCGGCTCTTCCCACTTGCCCTGTAGCGGTGGCAAGCGGGGTAATAAGGGGTTAATGTCACCGTTGATTGCACGGTGACAATAAGCCCGGTTAATAATGGAGAGGTGTCAATAAGACACCGATCCATTATTAATCCCAAAGTTTTTAAATGTTTAAAAAAAAGACAAAGCAAGAAAAAAGTCTTTTAATGAAATAAAAGAGACAACACAGTTTTCATTAATTTTATTATACTCTCATTCCTGCGACGCCATCGATCTCCTGTAAAAAAAGAAAAAAAACAAACCAACAGTATACCACCTGTCCGACGCAGTCCATAACGACAGTCCCACGACGATCCAGCTCTGCTACATCGCAATGACAGGCAGAGCCTGTCATCGCGACGCAGCACAGCTGATTACCTGCTTCCCCGGCGGTGACGTCATCGGACTGACTGCTTTACGGCCGGGATTACCCAGCAGTCATAGAATCATAGAATCATAGAATCATAGAATCATAGAATGGTAGAGTTGGAAGGGACCTCCTGGGTCATCTGGTCCAACCCCCTGCTCAAAGCAGGATTCTCTAAATCATCCCAGACAGATGTCAATCCAGCCTCTGTTTGAAGACTTCCATTGAATGAGAACTCACCACCTCTTGTGGCAGCCTGTTCCACTCATTGATCACCCTGTCAAAAGTTTTTTCTAATATCTAATCTGTGTCTCCTCCCATTCAGTTTCATCCCATTACTTCTAGTCTTTCCTTGCGCAAATGAGAATAAAGATGATCCTTCTACAATGTGACAGCCCTTGAGATATTTGTAGACAGCTATTAAGTCTCCTCTCAGTCTTCTTTTTTGCAAGCTAAACATTCCCAAATCCTGCAACCGTTCCTCATAGGACATGGTTTGCAGACCGGTCACCATTCTGGTGGCTCTTCTCTGAACTTGCTCCAGTTTGTTGATGTCTTTTTTAAAATGTGGTGCCCAAAACTGGACACAGTATTCCAGATGAGGTCTGACCAAAGAGGAGTAGAGGGCAATAATGACCTCACGTGATCTAGACTGTATGCTTCTGTTGATACATCCTAGAATTGCATTTGCCTTTTTTGCTGCTGCATCACACTGTTGACTCATGTTCAGTCTGTGATCAATTAGTATACCCAAGTCTTTTTCACATGTGCTGTTACTTAGCCCTATTATCGCGAGAAACTGCATGTGACCGCCGGGGAAAGAAGATTGCGGCCATGAAGCAGTCCAGCCCGTGACCGCCGGAGATCTTCTGCCAGGTAAGTGCCGCTGACTCCTGACAGACCCGACCGACGGACACTGACAGTGACAGTGACAATCCCGATTCCGGTATCCGATATGACGAAAATATCGGAACTCGGAATCGGAATTCCGATACAGCCAATATCGGCCGATACCCGATATTTGCAGTATCGGAATGCTCAACCCTACTCCTGAGTATGCGGATACCCTATGTGTGGAGGAAAACCACTGTTTGGGCAAACAGTAGGCCTTGGAAGGGAAGGAGCATCATTTGGCTTGTTGAATGCAAAATTAGCTCGAATTGAAAGTGGATGCCATTTCGTATTTGGAGAGCCCCTGATGTGCCTAAACAGTGGAATCACCCTACAAGTGACCACACTATAGAAACTAGACACCTCGAGGAACTTATCTAGCTGTGTGGTGAGCACCTTGAACCCCCAGGTGCTTCACAGAAGTTTATAATGTAGAGCTGTGAAAATAAAAAAAATCAAATTTTTTCCACATTTTTTTTTATTTTCACAAGGGTAATGGGAGAAAATGAACCCCAAAAATTGTTGTGCAATTTCTTCTGAGTACGCTGATACTGCATGTGTGGAGGAAAACCACAGTTTGGGCGCATGGCAGGGCTTGTAAGGGAAGGAGCAAGGTTTGACTTTTTTGTTTTTTAACACAAAATTGGCTGGAATCGAGAACGGATGCCATGTCTCGTTTTGGAGAGCCCCTAATGTGCCTAAACGAAAGAAACCCCAAGCTGGTTATTAAAAATAGGGGTGGACCCACATTTTTTTTAGGGTCCCCACATTCTTAATAGCCAGGAAAGGCAAAGCAGACAGCTGGGGACTGATATTAATAGACTTGGAAGGTCCTGGGATATTGTCCCCTTCTCAGCATAACAAGACCAGCTCACAGCTGTCTGCTTTGCTTTGGCTGGTTATTGAAAATAGGGGGACCACACGCAATTTTTCTTCAATTATTTATTTATTTTACACTGTCAGCCCGGGTCACTTGGTGTGCCGGCCAATCACAGCCATGACGTTTCTTAGCATGGCTGTGTGTCGACCCGCCACCACAATTGTGGATTACCAGGGCAATGGGGTACTCAGAGCCGAGCCCATGGAAGTCTATGGGGTTTGTCACAGGTAGCTGTGGCTCGGTCTGTGGCCCTGGCGGTCTGGCGTATGTTGGGGATATATTTACAGGGGATTGATTTATGTACAGTTCGTGACGCCACCTGTAGTCTTCTGGTAACTAGTACCAGCGCTGCTGTAGATCTCTGAGGGGATGGTGAGGCAGCTAGATGTCGGGTCCCCTACAGGTGGGACTCTTCCCTCAGGTCGGTAGTTAGGTAGGGATTGTGCAGGCATGCAATAATAACTCAGTCTCACACAGTCAGCGTCTTTCCATACCTTTACTTGCAAGATGTTCAAGCAGGTCCCAGGGAGGCTGATGGGGTTAATGGAGGATGAGCTTTGAGGCAACAGCTAAGCAACTTAGGGGCCTCCTTTATTGTCCAATGAAGATGAGTACGACCAGCCTGAAGCGTAGTCCCCTCTATGATTCCAGCTTATCCAAAGCTGTGCTTCCCAGTCAATTTAGTGTTAGGAGCCTTTCTATGAGGGAGCTGAATTCTTATTTTGTCCTGCAGAGACTCAAAGTCTTCACTTCCCCTGACCCCAGATACGTACTGACTATATGGGGCTTGTTTGCCGCGACCTAGGGTCCGGTAAATCTCTGGTTTTCTCTTCACTATGCTTGTAACAATAGTGATCCTTCGGTCCCCAGTGACCGGTAGCAATGTGCAGGACTCTTCCAAGCCAAACGCACTTTTCCAATAATCTTCCTTCCACTTTGCCCTTCGATTTGCTCAACTCTTAATAGCTAGTTCAGTCTTTCTTCCAGTGGGGCACAGCTCTGACTAGACTAAGGTGAATTAGACCACCTGTACCAGCCTCCACGTTCTGAACTGATGACAGGCTCAAACTGGACACGTCTACTCTGTCCAAGGACAGGAAACTGACTGACTAGAACATCACTCCCTTCCACACCCCTGCTGGGCGTGTCAGAAGTGTACATGATGTCATGAAGAGACCTTAACTGTTACCTCTCCACTCATCCTCCTGGTATTGTGTACCAGGGCTACACATTCCCCCATGGTAAACGACAGCACTCCCGGGCTGTAAAATATAAAGAGACATTTTTGTTTATGCATGAAAACATTAACAATAACAGTAATTCGTCCCATCCGGGAGGTGAGGATATCTTGAACGTTGCGAACATTATAGAAAATACAAATATTAAATAGCATTCAATAAATATACAATATACTTGTGAAGGACCCGCACCAAACCTTCAACGTAGGTCCTGGGTGGGCTGCAGGACATCCGATTGCAGACCTCACTCAGTGCCACACCACACGGGTTTTGTTTTCAGAGGTAGTTGTGACTGGTTTATGTAAAACCAAGAGAAAGCACCGAAGCGCAACTATGTACAAGTAAGTTCTGGGTTGGCACAGTCCTCAACCTCCAAGTCCAATGTAAAACCAAAGACATATTATATAATATCACATTATACTAAAGTGCAAAAACTTTTTCTGGTTACTGTTTATCATTTACCCAGCCGGGCATTCTACAGTTAGAAATATATATATTCACTATATAATTTGTGCAAAACTTTATAAAACATTTCAAACTTTTTACTTATGGTAGACCCGATAGGGATCTCACCATTTTTTCCTTTTCTTATTTATTCATTCTCTGCAAATACACTTTCCACCCCGGGGGCTGGAACAATGCAATGGGCCCTAGATCCCAGGACTAGCAAATCATGCGCTGCGATTAGGGTCTGGGTCGCCACACTTCTGGTGCGAACCTCTAGGGGCGCAACGGGTACATTTTCTTCACGTGACACCGATTGCGTTTCAATCACAGTTAGCGATATGGACCGCGTCATGGATTGCGATCGAGACTGGGTCGCATGTTGCGATGAAGATATAACTTTCTTTTGCGATGAACTCTGGGTCGCTAGTTGCGATGAATTTGCAGGGGCGATGCTGGGGCACGGCCGGATTCTGCTTGAGCTGGAGACGGGGACGCTGCGGTAATGGTGACGGTACCTGCGTCTGGGACGGGGTCACGGACGATGGTGACGTTAAGGGCATACCATCCCTTCATTCCCCAGTGCCGCGTATATGTGACGATATCTCCATTTGCTAAGTCCCTCCCGGGATGGCCTTGCGGCAGGTGAGATTCTACGTCACGCCTGCTGACAAAGACCCCCGGGTAGAGGCCCGGTTCACGGATAAAGCCCCAGCCCTTCCGGAGCTGGAACTCAGTCACACACCCCTGCCGCCGCGGTTCCCTCAGGGTACCTTTATCTCTCCGGACACTCTCTTTGTCCGCGATCAGCTCGGCATATTGTCGCTGACGATTCTCCTGAGCTTCCCGCTCTTCCTCCTGCTGGCGTTTCTTCTTCTCCTCACGACTCTGCCATTCCTGTTCCCACTGGGCGGTATAGGCGACGTCATCCAGGCGCGCCATTTCGTCCCAGTCCACATCTGGTAGTGACGGACAGGACCCCTCCGGTGTCCCTGCCGGGGACCGATCATCTGCTGCGGCCTCTTGGCCGGGCGGGCGTTCCGGGATTGGCTGTACCTCCTCAACCTCCTTCGCTTCCACCGCTTCACCGGTGGGATCGGGATCGGTACTTTCGGGGGCAGCCTCCGGTTGCTCCTTCGCCTTGGGCAGCAGACTCTTCGGTATCTGGAATCGTGGGGGGTCGTTAAGGGGAGAGGACGCTGTGTTCCACAGTCGCCACTGCATCAGGTTACATCGGCGTCTCTCAATCTCTTCAAATCCAGGTTGGTGCTGGACCATCTTCTTCAGGCGTGCATTTTCTTCTTTTGTCTCTAGCAACGCCTGCTGCAGGTGCAGGAGCACGGATAACTCCGGTGCTGGTGGCAGCTTGGCTGGGGCACGGGCCTGCCTTCCTCCGCTTCCCTGCTCGGCTGCACACGTCCTGCTTCCATGATGTTCCAGAAGATTCTCTCTTCTTCCTGCGGAGACATCCGGTCTCTTCCGTGGAGGTGGGGTTTGCGTCTCTTCCTCCTCGCAGGGAAGGTGAAGAGGAGGCGGACCTCCTTTGCTGTAGGGCAGGATCGCATGTTGTAATAGCACTTTGAGAGGGCAGGCATTTTCTTCGCGCCACAGGGGGGTAGACGCCCACGAAGGTACACCCACCTTCTTCTCCAGCGCCTGAGGGCGCGAATATGGCGACAAAAATGGCGATTTTGGCGCCAAAAGTGCAAACAGTCCTTCTCACAAAAACAATTCCTTAGGCACACAGGGCTCGCAATTCTGCGAGTTCAGCATCCTGTTCGTGACGCCAAGTTGTGTCGACCCGCCACCACAATTGTGGATTACCAGGGCAATGGGGTACTCAGAGCCGAGCCCATGGAAGTCTATGGGGTTTGTCACAGGTAGCTGTGGCTCGGTCTGTGGCCCTGGCGGTCTGGCGTATGTTGGGGATATATTTACAGGGATTGATTTATGTACAGTTCGTGACGCCACCTGTAGTCTTCTGGTAACTAGTACCAGCGCTGCTGTAGATCTCTGAGGGGATGGTGAGGCAGCTAGATGTCGGGTCCCCTACAGGTGGGACTCTTCCCTCAGGTCGGTAGTTAGGTAGGGATTGTGCAGGCATGCAATAATAACTCAGTCTCACACAGTCAGCGTCTTTCCATACCTTTACTTGCAAGATGTTCAAGCAGGTCCCAGGGAGGCTGATGGGGTTAATGGAGGATGAGCTTTGAGGCAACAGCTAAGCAACTTAGGGGCCTCCTTTATTGTCCAATGAAGATGAGTACGACCAGCCTGAAGCGTAGTCCCCTCTATGATTCCAGCTTATCCAAAGCTGTGCTTCCCAGTCAATTTAGTGTTAGGAGCCTTTCTATGAGGGAGCTGAATTCTTATTTTGTCCTGCAGAGACTCAAAGTCTTCACTTCCCCTGACCCCAGATACGTACTGACTATATGGGGCTTGTTTGCCGCGACCTAGGGTCCGGTAAATCTCTGGTTTTCTCTTCACTATGCTTGTAACAATAGTGATCCTTCGGTCCCCAGTGACCGGTAGCAATGTGCAGGACTCTTCCAAGCCAAACGCACTTTTCCAATAATCTTCCTTCCACTTTGCCCTTCGATTTGCTCAACTCTTAATAGCTAGTTCAGTCTTTCTTCCAGTGGGGCACAGCTCTGACTAGACTAAGGTGAATTAGACCACCTGTACCAGCCTCCACGTTCTGAACTGATGACAGGCTCAAACTGGACACGTCTACTCTGTCCAAGGACAGGAAACTGACTGACTAGAACATCACTCCCTTCCACACCCCTGCTGGGCGTGTCAGAAGTGTACATGATGTCATGAAGAGACCTTAACTGTTACCTCTCCACTCATCCTCCTGGTATTGTGTACCAGGGCTACACAGCTGTGATGGAGTCGGAAGTACCCACAGTGTTAAAGCTTGTTGACTGGCTGCGCTGCAGCCTTTCAGCCAGTTTTATTAGGCTGCAGAACCTACAGTAAAGTTCGGGTTCACTCATCCCTATTGCTCAATCTCTGCCAGAGACTGGAATAGCAGGACTGAGATTTAAACTGGCGATCCAGTACCTTCTATGGGACTGTTTATTGTTATGTTATACCTTTTTGCTGGAGAAAACACTGTTTTACTTTCTGTTGGAAGTTTCTGGACTCAATAAACCTTCCTGTTTGCGCAAGAAACTGTGTGCCTGTGTAAATGCTGCTGACTGCCAAAGAGCTGATTCCCTGCAAATTTTTATCAATTGCATTTACGGGAACTGTGATTGAAGTTATTATATTTAAGAGTCATATTAAAATGATGTGTTGCAAAAGTGAAGAGTATGTAGTGTATAAAAATGGGGTGTGGTCTGTAAAGGAATGTAAATTATACTCCAAAATTTTCTACTGTGAGCTTTTACCAAATTTCCCTGAAAACAATTTCTAAAAGTTGGCAAGTATGATGAGACTGCTTTATGAGACCTATTGGTTGCCCAGAAATAGTGCAAGATTCCACTTTATACAGAAACAACATTCATTTCACTGGTATTGTTCAAAGGATGAGAATTACTGGAGAACAAAGAAGTCAAAAAAAGTATCTCAAAAATATATCAAATTTATTAGTATACAAAAAATACAGATATCAATAAAATTACAGCATTGTGCATATATATTGAATAGTTGTATATATAACTCAGGATGAGATGATACACCCAATAATAAGGACCCTGTGGATGCCTGCTCAATGCAATATCATATGTACAGAGCGCAATATATTAGCGTCATAGAAACATAATTAGATCCCCAGAGGGCTTCTATCATTATATGAACTGGCTATATTGTATTGCTCATAGCGCTGTTGTAACAATAGACACAAGAAAATGTGCATTTAAATAAACAGATCATGGTAAAATTTACCCATTTTAGTAGCAGGTTGCGATATCCACAGGTGTCCAGGAACCCTGACGCGCGTTTCGTGAGCCTGACGCTCACTTCCTCAAAGGACCACGCCCCCCTTTGAGGAAGTGAGCGTCAGGCTCACGAAACGCGCGTCAGGGTTCCTGGACACCTGTGGATATCACAACCTGCTACTAAAATGGGTAAATTTTACCATGATCTGTTTATTTAAATGCACATTTTCTTGTCTATTGTTACAACAGCGCTATGAGCAATACAATATAGCCAGTTCATATAATGATAGAAGCCCTCTGGGGATCTAATTATGTTTCTATGACGCTAATATATTGCGCTCTGTACATATGATATTGCATTGAGCAGGCATCCACAGGGTCCTTATTATTGGGTGTATCATCTCATCCTGAGTTATATATACAACTATTCAATATATATGCACAATGCTGTAATTTTATTGATATCTGTATTTTTTGTATACTAATAAATTTGATATATTTTTTGAGATACTTTTTTTGACTTCTTTGTTCTCCAGTAATTCTCAGTTATATTATAAGTCAGTATCCTATGGTTTGCTATTTTGGTTTTTTCATTATAACTATTGTTCAAAGGATGTTGGAATTGCAAACAATCACTAGACCCTTCTGTTCTGGATGGCTAAGCTATCCACCATAGGGAGGCAGTTTGATCCTTACTATGGAGCCCTTCATTGTATTAGCATACTCCTTTATTATTTATTATTATAGCACCATTTATTCCATGGCGCTTTACATGTGAGGAGGGGTATACATAATTAATACAAGTACAGTAATCTTAAACAATACAAGTCACGACTGTTACAGGATGAGAGAGGACCCTGCCCGCGAGGGTTCACAATCTACAAGGGATCAACTTATTTGTGCTTTATTACAACAGCTCCTTTTGCCCATCACTTTCAACAGTCAGAATAAAACAGAGAATTCTCATTTTTCTGTGCTGTTTTTTTGCTATATGTGGATGTGGTATTGAACATTGTAATGTAAATTGCCACAGATTTGTGGTGCGGAATATACGATGGAAATCCACAGCAATAAACTGTATCTCAACTTGACCTTACGCTGCAGTTAAAATGGAGTTCCTAAGAAAAAAGCTAGGCACATTGAGTATGCTCCAATGTACTTCAGGTTGTAAAAAAATATTAAATAATTTTAAACTTAATAAAATTTAAAGAAAAGTACTGGCATGTTCAGCAGCGTTGCTTGGCTGAGTTTACACCGTGTTTGGACACCTCATTTACTGTAGTTGGATTATCTGAAACAGCCATATAAATGTATTCCCCATATATTATACTGAATTTTGTTATTCAACATTATGGCACACTTTTTTAGTCATGAACAGTGACTTTAAAAAGTATTCATACACTGTGAACCATCTCAAATTTTTTCACATTACACCCCCATACTTACAGTAAATGTATTTCATTGATATTTTTTATGCACCAACAAAAAGTGGCAAGTATTTCTGAAGTGTAAAGGAAATGACACGGTTTTTTTAGTTGTTTTAAAAATATAAATCTGAAAATCACTGATAATCATAATGATTTATTGTGGATTTCCAATGTGTTGGTAAAAAATATTGTCTATCCATGATTTTTTGATAAGCTGTCAAGAAAAAATAAAAAGTCAAGTTGGTAACTTGGCTATAGAGTGAAAGAACACATTTAGCAATTCTTCCTTTTCATTATCATCAGTGACCAATTCCGCATTACTATTATTTATGGGACCTACGTGTGCTGAACTTAGTAGTATAAATATAAATTATATATTTTAAAAAATGTTTGGGATTTGTCTTGGTTTCTTTGGCTACCTGGTGTTCATTTCCTATTTTAGCCAATTTGATTATTTTTTAATAAATACTATTGAGCTCTTTGTACTTTTTTTAATACTAGAGCTGACCTCTCAGATTTATAAATTCTAAATGCCCTTTTTTGTTATTAGCAGCTTCTATAACAATAGATCTAAACCATTTAGGATTTATTTTTTGTTGCCTATACTTGTTACCTATAGGACTACATTTTGTAGTCTGATTAACATTAATGCTAAAAATGACCTGCCATTATGATTCTCCAGGTCATTACGAGTTCATAGATACCAAACATGTATAGGTTGTTTTTTTTTTAATAGTGAAAAATAGTCCAAGTTTGTAAAAAAAAAAAATAATAATTAAAAAAATGGCGACACTTTCCAAGACTCGTAGTGTCTTCATTTTTTGAGATACGGAGCTGGTTATAGATTATTTTTTGCGCACTGAGCTGACATTTTTATTAATACCATTTTGAGGTAGATATAATTTTTTGGTCGCCGGTTATTGCTTTTTATTGCAATGTTGTGGTGACCAAAAATAAGGAACTATGGAGTTTTTATATTTTTTATTGTTGCACCTTTTACCAATCAGATGAATTTAGTTTATATTAGTTTATATTTTGATAGATCAGACATTTATGAGCGCAGGGATACCAAACGTGTATTTCTTCTTTTTTTTTTGTTTTATTTTGCATTGGGCAAAAGGGAGGCGATTTTAACTTTTATATAATTTTGTTTTTAAACATTCTTTTTCTACTTTTTTCTTTCTACTTTTTACTTGACTCCTTAGGATACTTGAAGTTGCGATCATCCGATCGCTTGTGCTACACATAGCAGGGCTTCAACCCTGCTATGTGTAGCAGAAATAGGGCCATGGGCAGGCGTTCACAGGAGATCAGCAATGACAACGTAACTGTGATCATGCCAACATATGCCCCACGATTATGTGATGGGGCACGGATGGACAAGAATGAGATCAAAGATCGACAGCAGCATTTAAAGGGAATCTGTCACCCTAAATTGGCGGGATATTTAAATGATGGCAGTCAGGTCAGATGGGCGGTGTTTTGGGTACTTGCCTAACATGTTGTTCGCCGCTGACTCCATTATTTCTGGGAATTGTAGTCGTTGCCCTCCATAAAACGTGCCTGCGCATTGCAATCTTGAATTGCACACGCGCAGTATGCTTTGCCCGCAGATTGCAATGCGCAGGCACGTTTGTTATGTTTCGGTAGCTGAGGAGTGCAGGTAAAAAAGGCAATACACCAGAGCAGTTGGAATCTATGAGATTGCAGTACCCTGACTAACCACCACAACTAGAGGCAGCCGTGGAGCGTTCCTACGTTGGTCCTAGACGCCTCGTCACAGCCTGAGAAACTAACTACACCTAAAGATAGAAAGAGGAAAGCTATCTGCCCCGGAGCAGATCCCCAAAGATAACAGAAATCCCCCAAACATGTAATGGCGGTTAGACAAGAAGAAATACTGACACAGACAGAAAATAGTATGAGCAAACGTTGGGGCCCAAACTACCTAAATAGAAAAGGATAGGAAGGGTACTTACTGCAATCCCAAAAAAACCCTGAAAAGCACCAACTCTACTAATTTCAAAAACACCTGAGATCACACGACCTCTACCACCTAAATTACAGTCATGGCCAAAAGTTTTGAGAATGACACAAATATTAATTTTTACAAAGTCTACTGCTTCACTTTTTCTAATGGCAATTTGCATATACTCCAGAATGTTATAAAGAGTGATCAGCTTAACAGCAATTACTTGCAAAGTCAATATTTGGCTAGAAAATGAACTATATCCCCCAAAACACATTTCAACATCATTGCAGCCCTGCCTTAAAAGGACCAGCTAACCTCTTTTCAGTGATTGCTCCATTAACACAGGTGTGGGTGTTGCTGAGGACATGGCTGGAGATCAATCTGTCATGATTAAGTAAGAATGACACCACTGGACACTTTAAAAGGAGGCTGGTGCTTGGCATCATTGTTTCTCTTCTGTTAACCATGGTTATCTCTAAAGAAACACGTGCAGTCATCATTGCAATGCACAAAAATGGCCTAACAGGGAAGAGTATCGCAGCTAGAAAGATTGCACCTCAGTCATCAATCTATCGCATCATCAAGAACTTCAAGGAGAGAGATTCCATTGTTGCCAAAAAGGCTTCAGGGCGCCCAAGAAAGACCAGCAAGCGCCAGGACCGTCTCTTAAAAGTGTTTCAGCTGTGGGATCGGGCTACCAGCAGTGCAGAGCTTGCTCAGGAATGGCAGCAGGCAGGTGTGAGTGCATCTGCACGCACTGTGAGGCGGAGACTCTTGGAGCAAGGCCTGGTCTCAAGGAGGGGAGCAAAGAAGCCACTTCTCTCCAGAAAAAACATCATGGACAGACTGATATTCTGCAAAAGGTATAGGCAGTGGACTGCTGAGGACTGGGGTAAAGTTATTTTCTCTGATGAATCCCCTTTTCGATTGTTTGGGACATCAGGAAAACGCCTCATTCGGAGAAGACAAGGTGAGCGCTACCACCAGTCTTGTCTCATGCCAACTGTTAAGCATCCTGAAACCATTCATGTGTGGGGTTGCTTCTCAGCCAAGGGAATCGGCTCTCTCACAGTCTTGCCTAAAAACACAGCCATGAATAAAGAATGGTACCAGAATGTCCTCCAAGAGCAACTTCTCCCAACCCTCCAAGAGCAGTTTGGCGATCAACAATGCCTTTTCCAGCATGATGGAGCACCTTGCCATAAAGCAAAGGTGATAACTAAATGGCTCAGGGAACAAAACATAGAGATTTTGGGTCCATGGCCTGGAAACTCCCCAGATCTTAATCCCATTGAGAACTTGTGGTCAATCATCAAGAGACGGGTGGACAAACAAAAACCTAAAAATTCTGACAAAATGAAAGCATTGATTGTGCAAGAATGGACTGCTATCAGTCAGGATTTGGTCCAGAAGTTGATTGAGAGCATGCCAGGGAGAATTGCAGAGGTCCTGAAGAAGAAGGGTCAACACTGCAAATATTGACTTGCTGCATTAACTCATTCTAACTGTCAATATAAGCTTTGTTACTCATATGTTTGCAATTATTATATTTCTGTCTGTGATAAAAACATCTGTCAAACACACATAAAAACCAGAGGGCAGCAGATCATGTGAAAATATAATATTTGTGTCATTCTCAAAACTTTTGGCCATGACTGTAGTTCTCTGGTGTAACAAAATCAAAACAGCAGCCACTGAAAAAACTGGAAAAAGCAAATGTACAAACATCAGTGGCTGAACTAAACTGAGAGGGCAAAAGCCCCCTGAGGGGACCCTGAAGGCCCCCACAGAAGTGCAGGACAAAATGCAAAAATAAAGCGCAAAAACAAAAAGAAGGAAATGTCTTATCTGTAAGCAGGAGATGCAGACACGACACAGCAGGCTACAAAGGAAACAGGAATCAAGGATTGAGACCAGAACAATTGATCACCGGCAACCCTGATGGGAAGGCGACTCCCTTATATAAGACCAGTCAGTAACAACTGATTCCCAATCCTCACAATCTTCACTGGACAGTCCAGTACCGCTAGTAACCACCAGAGGGAGCCTCTGCTTAGAACTCATCTCAAGCCCATTCACAACAGTACCCCCCCCCTTGAGGAGGGGTCACCGAACCCTCATTTGAGCAACCAGGTCGTCAGGATGAGTTCTATGATACGCACGGATGAGTCTCCTAGCATGGATGTACGAAGCGAACACCCAAGAATTGTCTTCCTGACCATAACCTCTCCACTTAACCAAATACTGGAGTTTCCGTCTAAAAAAACGAGAATCCAATATTTTCTCAACCACATACTCCAGATTGCCCTCAACCAAAACAGGGTCAGAAGGCACAGCAGTAGGAACCACTGCTCAACAAACCTCTTCAACAAGGACTTGTGGAACACGTTATGGATCTTAAATGTCCCTGGAAGAAGCAAACGAAAAGAAACAGGATTAAGAATCTCCATGATCTTATAAGGTCCAATGAACCTAGGCTTAAATTTAGGAGATGCCACTCTCATAGGAATATTTTTTGAGGACAACCAGACCAAGTCCCCCACTTTAAACCGAGGACCATCAGTCCTATGCCGGTTAGCAAACCGCTGGGCCTTCTCCTGAGAGAGGGACAACCTCTCCACTACCTGGTCCCAAATCTGTTGCATACGCTCCACAACAGAGTCAACACCTGGACAGACAGAAGCCTCCGTTTGTCCTGAAGAAAATCGAGGGTGAAACCCAGAATTACAGAAAAATGGAGACATCAAAGTGGCAGAGCTAGCCTATTATTAAGAGCAAACTCAGCCAAAGGCAAAAAAGAGACCCAGTCATCCTGATCAGCAGACACAAAGCATCTTAGATAAGTCTCCAATGTCTGGTTTGTTCTCTCAGTTTGACCATTGGTCTGAGGATGAAACGCCAAGGAGAAAGACAATTGAACACCAAGTTTAGAACAAAAGGTCCTCCAAAATCTGGAAACAAACTGGACTCCTCTGTCAGACACAATGTTCTCAGGAATGCCGTGTAAACGAACCACGTGCTGAAGGAACAACGGCACCAATTCAGAGGAGGAAGGCAACTTAGGTAATGGCACAAGATGTATCATCTTGGAAAACCTATCACAAATCACCCAGATGGCGGTCATTCTCTGAGAAACAGGGAGGTCGGAAATGAAATCCATAGAGATATGGGTCCATGGTCTCTTGGGCACAGGCAATGGCATCAACAAACCACTAGAGCGAGAGCAAGGCTTGGAGCGAGAGCAAGTCCCGCAGGACTGCACAAATTCCCTGACATCACGAGACAAGGTAGGCCACCAAAAGGACCGACTAACCAAGTCTCTGGTACCAAAAATTCCGGGATGACCAGCCAACGCGGAACAATGAATCTCAGACATCACACTCTTTTTCCACTGGTCCGGAACAAACAATTTTCCAACCGGGCAGCGCTCGGGCTTATCCTCCTGACATCCCTCCAGAGCAAGTCTTAAATTGGGTGAGATGGCGGAAAGAACTACACCCTCTTTCAAAATAACAGAAGGATCAGATAACTCAGGAGAGTCCGCAAGGAAACTCCTCGAGAGGGCATCCGACTTAACATTCTTAGTGCCAGGAAGAAAGGAAACCACAAAATTAAAACGTGTGAAAAACAAGGCCCACCTGGCCTGTCTAGGATTAAGTCGCTTGGCAGATTCCAGATAAACCAGATTCTTATGGTCCGTAAGGACCACCACCTGATGTTTGGCTCCCTCCAGCCAATGTCTCCACTCTTCAAAAGCCCACTTCATGGCCAATAACTCCCGATTACCCACGTCATAATTACGTTCAGTAGGAGAAAATTTTAGAGAGAAAAAGGCACAAGGGTTACTTTTAGAGGTCTCAGGATCTCTTTGGGACAAAACGGCACCTGCCCCAATTTCAGAGGCATCAACCTCCACCTGAAATGGCAGAGAAACATCAGGCTGCCGTAGAACAGGAGCAGAAGTGAATCTCTGCTTAAGTTCCTGAAATGCAGAGACTGCCTCAGGAGGCCAATTCACCACATCAGAACCCTTTCTGGTCAAATCAGTTAATGGTTTAACAATAACCGAGAAATTACCAATAAATTTACGATAAAAATTGGCAAAACCCAAAAATCTCTGAAGAGCCTTTAACCCCTCTCTGACATTAGACGTACTATCCCGTCCATAAAACCCGTGCCATTCTGACCATGGACGGGATAGTACGTCATAGGCGATTAGCTGCGCTCCCTCCGGGAGCGCAGCTAATCGCCGCCGGGTGTCAGCTGATTATCACAGCTGACACCCGTGACTGTGTGTCAGGAGCGGTCACGGACCGCTCCCGGCACATTAACCCCTTGCACACCGCGATCAAACATGATCGCGGTGTACTGGGGGCACAGGGGAGGATCGCGCAGGGTGGGGGCTCCCTGCGCGCCCCCCTGAGACCCTCAGACCAGCGCGATGTGATCGCGCTGCTCTGAGGGCTTCCTCCTCCCAGGACCCGGATCCAAGATGGCGCTGGGGTCCTGGAGGGAGGCGGCTTCCTCAGTGCCTGCCGAGAGCAGGCATGAGGAAGCGTCCTGCACTGCCTGTCACATCGCTGGTGTGACAGAGTGCTGTGCACACTGTCACACCAGCGATCTGATGAAATACAGTGATGTCCCACCCTGGGACAAAGTAAAAAAGTAAAAAAAAGTAAAAATAAACATGTGTAAAAAAAAATCCAAAAAAAAAAAAAAAAAAAAAATTCCCCAATAAATTCATTACTTATTGTAAATAAAAAAAAATAAAACAATAAAAGTACACATATATGGTATCGCCGCGTCCGTAACGACCCCCCCTATAAAACTGTCCCACTAGTTAACCCCTTTTGTGAACCCCTTAAAAAATAAAAAATAAAAACGAAGCAAAAAATCAGTGCTTTATCATCATACCGCTGAACAAAAAGTGGAATAACACGCGATCAAAAAGACGGATATAAATAAACATGGTACCGCTGAAAACGTCATCTTGTCCCGCAAAAAACGAGCCGTCACACAGCATCATCAGCAAAAAAATAAAAAAGTTATAGCTCGCAGAATAAAGCGATGCAAAATAATTATTTTTTATATAAAATTGTTTTTATTCTATAAAAGCGCCAAAACATAAAAAAATTATATAAATGAGGTATCGCCATAATCGTACTGACCCGAAGAATAAAACTGCTTTATCGATTTTACCACACGCGGAACAATAAAAACGCCTCACCCAAAAGAAATTCATGAATTGCTGATTTTTGTTCATTCTAACCTCCCAAAAATCGAAATAAAAAGCGATCAAAAAATGTCACGTGCTCAAAAATGGTACCAATAAAAGCGTCACCTCGTCCCGCAAAAATTAAGACCTCACATGACATTGTGGGCCAAAATATGCAAAAATTATAGCTCTCAAAATGTGGCGATGCAAAAAACTACTTTTTGCAATAAAAAGCGTCTTTTAGCGTGACAGCTGCCAATCATAAAAACCGCTATAAATAGTAAATCAAACCCCCCTTTATCACCCCCTTAGTTAGGGAAAAATAATAAAATAAAAAAAATGTATTTATTTCCATTTTCCCATTAGGGTTAGGGTTTCGGCTAAAGTTAGGGTTAGGGTTGGCGCTAAAGTTAGGATTAGGGTTAGAGTTAGGATTAGGGTTAGGGTTGGGATTAGGGTTGGGACTAGGGTTAGGGGTGTGTTGGGGTTAGGGTTGGAGTTAGAATTGGGGGGTTTCCGCTGTTTAGGCACATCAGGGGCTCTCCAAATGTGACATGGCGTCTGATCTCCATTCCAGCCAATTCTGCGTTGAAAAAAAGTCAAACGGTGTTCCTTCACTTCTGAGCTCTGCCATGCGTCCAAACAGTAGTTTATCCCCACATATGGGGTATCAGCGTACTCTGGACCCCAAGAGTTATTGTGAAATTTGTCCTATATCTTCTGTTACCCTTGGGAAAATAAAAAACTGGGGGCGAAAATATTATTTTTGTAAAAAAAATAAGATTTTTTTGTTTTTACGGCTGTACATTATAAACTTCTGTGAAGCACTTGGGGCTTCATAGCGCTCACCACACATCTAAATAAGTTCCTTGTGGGGTCTATTTTCCAAAATGGGGTCACTTGTTGGGGATTTCCACTGTTTAGGCGCATCAGGGGCTCTCCAAATGCGACATGACGCCCCCAGACCATTCCATCAAAGTCTGCAATCCAAAACGTCACTACTTCCCTTTCCGAGCCCTGACATGCGCCCATACAGTAGTTTTCTCCCACATATTGGGTATCAGCGTACTCAGGACAAATTGGACAACAACTTTTGGGGTCCAATTTCTCCTGTTGCCCTTGTGAAAATAAAATATTGGGGGCGAAAAAATCATTTTTGTAAAAAAAAAAAGGATTTTTTATTTTTACGGCTGTGCGCTATAAACTTCTGTGAAGCACTTCGGGGTTCAAAGTGCTCACCACACATCTAGGTAAGTTCCTTGTGAGGTCTATTTTCCAAAATGGGGTCACTTGTGGGGGGTTTCCACTGTTTAGGCGCATCAGGGGCTCTCCAAATGCGACATGACGCCCCCAGACCATTCCATCAAAGTCTGCAATCCAAAACGTCACTACTTCCCTTTCCGAGCCCTGACATGCGCCCATACAGTAGTTTTCTCCCACATATTGGGTATCAGCGTACTCAGGACAAATTGGACAACAACTTTTGGGGTCCAATTTCTCCTGTTACCCTTGTGAAAATAAAATATTGGGGGCGAAAAAATCATTTTTGTAAAAAAAAAAAGGATTTTTTATTTTTACCGCTGTGCGTTATAAACTTCTGTGAAGCACTTCGGGGTTCAAAGTGCTCACCACACATCTAGATAAGTTCCTTGTGGGGTCTATTTTCCAAAATGGGGTCACTTGTGGGGGTTTCCACTGTTTAGGCGTATCAGGGGCTCTCCAAATGCGACATGACGCCCCCAGACCATTCCATCAAAGTCTGCAATCCAAAACGTCACTACTTCCCTTCCGAGCCCTGACGTGCACCCATACAGTAGTTTTCTCCTACATATTGGGTATCAGCGTACTCAGGACAAATTGGACAACAACTTTTGGGTTCCAATTTCTTCTGTTACCCTTGTGAAAATAAAATATTGGGGGCGAAAAAATCATTTTTGTAAAAAAAAAAAAGGATTTTTTATTTTAAGGCTGTACGTTATAAACTTTAGTGAAACACCTGGGGGTTCAAAGTTCTCACCACACATCTAGATAAGTTCCTTGAGGGGTCTAGTTTCCAAAATGGTGTCATTTGTGGGGGGTTTCCACTGTTTAGGCAGATCAGGAGCTCTCCAAACACGACATGGCGTCCAGCCAATTCTGCGTTGAAAAAGTGAGATGGCGCTCCTTCCCTTCCAAACTCTGCCATGCACCCAAACAGTGGTATACCCCCACATATGGGGTATCAGTGTACTCAGGACAAATTGCACAATAACTTTTGGAGTCTTGTTACCCTTGGAAAAATAAAAATTCGGGTGAAAAGATCATTTTTGTGGAAAAAATATGATTTTTAAATTTTACGGCTCTACGTTATAAACTTGTGTGAAGCACTTGAGGGTTCAAATTGCTCACCAAAGATCTAGATAAGTTCCTTAGGGGGTCTAGTTTCCCAAATGGGGTCATTTGTGGGGGGTTTCCACTGTTTAGGCACATCAGGGGCTCTCCAAATGCAACATGGCATCCAATCTCAATTCCAGCCAATTTTGGTTGGAAAAAGTCAAATGGTGCTCCTTCCCTTCCGAGCTCTGCCGTGCGCCCAAACAGTGGTTCCCCCCCACATATGGGGCATCAGCGTACTCAGGACAAATTGGACAACAACTTATGTGGTCCAATTTCTCCTGATATCCTTGGGAAAATAAAAAATTAGTGACTAAAAGATAATTTTTGTGGGAAAAAAATAGGATTTTTTATTTTCATGCCCGGGCATTATAAACTTGTGTGAAGCACTTGGGGGTTCAAAGTGCTCACCAAAGATCTAGATAAGTTCCTTAGGGGTCTAGTTTCCAAAATGGGGTCACTTGTGGGGGATTTCCACTGTTTAGGCTCATCTGGGGCACTGCAAACGGAACATGACCCCCATCAACGTCTGCATTCCAAAACGTTACTACTTCCTTTCCAAGACCTGCCGTGCGCCCAAACAGTTTTCCACCCCCACATATGGGGTATCAGCGTACTCAGGACAAATTGGACAACAACTTTTGGGGTCCAATTTCCTTGGGAAAATTCAAAAATTTAGGACTAAAAAATCATTTTTGTGGAATTTTTTTTTTTTTTTTTTCACACCCAGGCATTATAAACTTTTGTGAAACACTTGGGGGTTCAAAGTGCTCACAACAGATCTAGATAAGTACCTTAGGGGGTCTAGTTTCCAAAATGGTGTCACTTGTGGGGGGTTTCCACTGTTTAGGCGCATCAGAGGTTCTCCAAGCGCGACATGGCGTCCAATCTCAACTCCAGCCAATTTTAGTTTGAAAAAGTCAAACGGCGCTCCTTCCCTTACGAGCTCTGCCGTGTGCCCAAACAGTGGTTTTCCCCCACATATGGGGTATTGGCGTACTCAGGAGAAATTGCATAACAACCTTATCTGTCCATTTTCTCCTTTTACCCTTGTGAAAATAAAAAAAAAGTTTGTAAAAGATCATTTTTGTGGCTAAAAAGTTAAATATTCATTTTTTCCTTCCACGTTGCTTTAGTTCCTGTGAAGCACCTGAAGGGTTAATAAACTTCTTGAATGTGGTTTTGAGTACCTTGAGGGGTGCAGTTTTTAGAATGGTGTCACTTTTGGGTATTTTCTGTCATGTAGACCCCTCAAAGTGACTTCAAATGTGAGGTGGTCCCTAAAAAAAATGGCTTTGTAAATTTTGTTGTAAAAATGAGAAATCGCTGGTCAACTTTTAACCCTTATAACTTCCTAACAAAAAAAAATTTTGATTCCAAAATTGTGCTGATGTAAAGTAGACATGTGGGAAATGTTATTTCTTAACTATTTTGTGTTACATATTTCTCTGTTTTAAGGGAATAAAAATTCAAAGTTTGAAAATTGCTAAATTTTCAAAATTTTCGCCATATTTGCGTATTTTTCAAAAATAAACGCAAGTTATATGGAAGAAATTTTACCACTAACATGAAGTACAATATGTCACGAGAAAACAATCTCAGAATCGCGAAGATCCGTTGAAGCGTTCCGGAGTTATAACCTCATAAAGAGACAGTGGTCAGAATTGTAAAAATTGTCCCGGTCATTAACGTGCAAACCACCCTTGGGGGTGAAGGGGTTAATGAAGTAGGTTGGACCCAATCACAGATGGCCTGAACCTTGACCGGGTCCATTTCAATAACAGATGGGGACAAAATGAATCCCAGAAATGAGATCCTCTGTATGCCAAAAAGACACTTTGATCCCTTCACATACAGAGCATTCTCTCTCAAAATCTGGAATACAGTTCGAACATGTTTCACATGAGAGTCCCAGTCATTGGAAAAAATCAAGATATCATCCAAATAAACAATCAGAAATTTATCCACAAAATCCCTGAAAATGTCATTCATGAAGGACTGGAAGACAGAAGGAGCATTAGTGAGCCCAAAGGGCATCACAAGGTACTCAAAATGCCCTTCAGGGGTATTGAATGCCGTCTTCCATTCATCCCCGTGCTTAATGCGAATAAGGTTATATGCCCCCCTAAGGTCAAGCTTGGTAAACCAAGTAGCATTTTTAACCCTGGAAAACAGGTCAGAAATCAAGGGTAACGGATATTGATATTTCACAGTAATATTGTTCAAAAGACGATAATCAATACACGGCCTCAATGAACCATCCTTTTTGGCCACAAAGAAAAAACCGGCACCTAAGGGTGAAGAAGATGGTCTGATATGACCCTTCTCCAATGACTCCTTGATATAAGACCGCATAGCGTCATGTTCAGGTACAGACAAGTTAAAAAGGCGACCTTTAGGGAATTTACTACCAGGCACTAATTCAATAGCGCAGTCATAGCTCCTATGGGGAGGCAAGGATGCAGATTTACTTTCACTAAACACATCAGAAAAATCAATCAAAAAGTCAGGAACATCCTGAGCCTGGGGGGAGGCAGAAAAAACAGGAGTGTTGGTATTAACACATTGGCAGCCCCAACTGGTTACAGACACGGATTTCCAATCCAAAACAGGATTATGAGATTGTAACCAAGGGAAACCCAGTACGATAATGTCATGCAGATTATACAGAACCAAAAATTTGCAGCTCTCCTGATGATCAGGTTCCACCCTCATTATCACCTGAGTAGAGAACTGAGGTTTATTCTCAGCCAAAGGGGTAGAATCGATCCCCAGAAGGGGAATAGACTTCCGTAGGGGTATCAAGGGAAACCCACAACGTTTAGCAAAATCAAAATCCGTCAGGTTAATAGCTGCTCCTGAATCAACGAAAGCCTGAGCAGAAAATGAGGACAGAGAACATATCAGGGTAACAGTTAATAAAAACTTAGTCTGAACACTACCCAAGACAACTGAGCGTGCAAAACGTCTTCCCCGCTTAGGGCAGACTGAAATAGCATGAGAGGCATCACCACAGTAGAAACATAACCCATTGCGCTTCCGAAACTCATGACGCTGTGCCCCAGAAACCACTCTATCACACTGCATGGATTCAGAAGCAGGTTCACAAGGCAACACTATTCCACGCATACTTCTCCGCTCACGCAAACGTCTGTCAATTTGAATTGCTAATGACATAGAATCATTGAGACCAGAGGGGACAGGGAATCCCACCATTACATCCTTTACATTATCTGACAGACCCTTCCGAAAAAGGGCTGCCAAAGCGTCGTCATTCCATTTGGTCAGGACTGCCCACCTACGGAATCTCTGACAGTATAACTCAGCGTCATCAAGCCCCTGATTTAATGCCAACAAGGCTTTTTCAGCTTGATCAGTGACATTAGGCTCATCATACAATAACCCCAAAGCCTGAAAAAATGCATCAACATCACTCAAGACAGGATCCCCAGGTGTCAGGGAAAAAAGCCCAATCCTGAGGATCGCCGCGCAGGAGAGAGATGACAATTTGAACCTGCTGCGCTGCGTTCCCCGAGGACTTAGATTTCAAGGCAAAAAACAATTTACAGTTATTTTTGAAATTCTGAAACTTAGCTCGATCCCCTAAAAACAAATCTGGCATGGGAATCCTAGGTTCCACAACAGGCAACCTAGCAAGATAGGTAGCAATACTCTGAACCTCAGTGGCAAGCTGATCCACACGGCCAGACAACTGTGCAAACTCCATTGAGAGAAAAAATACTCCCCAGCACCCAGAGATACAGAGGGAAAGAAAAAACAATGCAACAAACAGAAAAATATCTCTGACAAATCTGACAACCTTTTTCTTTCAAAATATTTTTCCCTTCTGTGAGTACCATACAATTTTAAATTTTTGGCCGGTGATACTGTTATGTTTCGGTAGCTGAGGAGTGCAGGTAAAAAAGGCAATACACCAGAGCAGTTGGAATCTATGAGATTGCAGTACCCTAGTACAACTAGAGGCAGCCGTGGAGCGTTCCTACGTTGGTCCTAGACGCCTCGTCACAGCCTGAGAAACTAACTACACCTAAAGATAGAAAGAGGAAAGCTATCTGCCCCGGAGCAGATCCCCAAAGATAACAGAAAGCCCCCAAACATGTAATGGCGGTTAGACAAGAAGAAATACTGACACAGACAGAAAATAGTATGAGCAAACGTTGGGGCCCAAACTACCTAAATAGAAAAGGATAGGAAGGGTACTTACTGCAATCCCAAAAAACCCTGAAAAGCACCAACTCTACTAATTTCAAAAACACCTGAGATCACACGACCTCTACCACCTAAATTAGTTCTCTGGTGTAACAAAATCAAAACAGCTGCCACTGAAAAAACTGGAAAAAGCAAATGTACAAACATCAGTGGCTGAACTAAACTGAGAGGGCAAAAGCCCCCGGAGGGGACCCTGAAGGCCCCCACAGAAGTGCAGGACAAAATGCAAAAATAAAGCACAAAAACAAAAAGAAGGAAATGTCTTATCTGTAAGCAGGAGATGCAGACACGACACAGCAGGCTACAAAGGAAACAGGAATCAAGGATTGAGACCAGAACAATTGATCACCGGCAACCCTGATGGGAAGGCGACTCCCTTATATAAGACCAGTCAGTAACACCTGATTCCCAATCCTCACAATCTTCACTGGACAGTCCAGTACCGCTAGTAACCACCAGAGGGAGCCTCTGCTCAGAACTCATCTCAAGCCCATTCACAACACGCGTTATATGGAGGGCAACGACTACAATTCCCAGAAATAATGGAGACAGCGGCGAACAACATGTTAAGGCAAGTACCCAAAACACCGCCCATCTGACCTGACAGCCATCATTTAAATATCCCGCCAATTTAGGGTGACAGATTCCCTTTAACATGCTGGCTGTTAGGGGAACATGAAAGATGATCAAATCAGCTGTCATGTGTCTGAAAAGATGTGAGGCCACATCAAATGCCGAGACATAACCTATGACGTACCTATATGTCATAGGTTGTGAAGGGGTTAATCGATACAGATTCAAAGTTATCCAATGTATCAATGTATCATTTGTATCACAATCATGATATGATGAACAGACTTCCATATGGCAATTTTGGCCTTTTTAAAATTGAAGGAGTTCTCCAATTTTGGAAAACCTCAGCACCAGTTTGATTTCGAAAAAAAACTTGACTTTACTCACCTTCACCAGGTTCGCCCCTATTCCAGATGTCTGTTGTTGTCTGCAGCATTGACGTCACATCTACAGAGCTGCAGACAATAATTGTGCTCAGTGGCTCTGTCTGAGTTGCCAGCTACAGATTTCACTGATTGGCTGCAGTGCTGTCGATGTGATGTCAGTATGGTAGAAAATAACCGACACCAGGAGCAGTATAAGGCTAGGTTCACATTTGTGGTTGAATCAGCAGCGTATCGTCCGCAACCGCAAATGCATGCATGCGGTTGCGGACGATAGGCAAGTGGTATTTTCCCGGCGAATTTTTGAATTTACACAACCCACTGTGGGCGTGTCTTATGTAAATTCTTGCGCACGCAAATGCAAAGCGTAGGCGACAAGCTATTATAGTAAAAAAAGTGAAAGTCCAATATAGAGACTAAGTAAAAAAGTAAATAAAATTAAATAAAATGTGTAAAAAAATCACAAAATAAAGACAAATGTATTGTACCCATAAATTAATATTATTATGAGAAAAAGTTATAAAAAAGTATACGTTTGGTATCGCCGCGTCCGGAACGACCCAACCTATTAAACTGTCCCATGAGATAGCCCTTTCAGTGATCACCGTAAAAAAAAAATGAGGAAAAAACAATGCGTTATCATCATACCACCGAACAAAATGTGGAATAAGCGCGATCAAAAAGACGAATGTAAATAAAAATGAAATCTCTGAAAACGTATTGTCCGGCAAAAAACATACCACCTTTCAGCTCCTTCAGTGGAAACATAAAAAAATTACAGCTCTCAGAATAAATATTTTTGCTATAAAATAATTTATTGTGTAAAAGCGCCAAAACATTAAAAAAATATAAATGTGGTATCGCTGTAACCCTACTGACCAAAAGAATAAATCTGCCTTATCAATTTTACCACACGCTGAACGGCATAAAAAACAAAACAAAAGCAATTCCTGAATTGCTGATTTTCGTTCATTCTTATTCCAAAAATAGGAATAGAAAGCAATCAAAAAATTTCATGTGCCTAAAAATGGTACGAATAAAAATGTTAACTCGTCCAGCAAAAAGCAAGCCTCCAAAAGAAACTAAGCAAATTCTGCACTCCCAAATCCAAATGTCCCCCTCCCTTCTCCCCCAGTGTGTAAACCACATTTAGCGTCCACATGGCATTTCTGTAGTGATAAGAGCCCATCTAATTTACGGGTGCGTGTCTCCAGAAGAACAAGCTGGACACTATAACACACTGGGAACTACAACATGCTGGGCACTACAATGGTAGTTTGCAATTTTCACTAAAGCCCAGGTCATCACATAGCGAACACACCAGCATCCCGACACAACTGATGCAGGATCGCTGGTGTATCGCTACATTATCGCTGCTGAGCTGCCAAACAGGCAGCTCAGGCAGCGATCAGCACAGCGACACTGCGGGTAACATCGCTTAGTTACCCGCAGTGTACGTTGGATACCAGCGCCCTGATGCAGGGAGCTGGTAACCAAGGTACACGTCGGGTTTCCAGGCGCTGCGCGGTGCCTGGAAACCCGCTGTGTACCTTGGTTACCAGCTCCCCTGCAGCAGCGCGCTGGTATCCAAGGTACACAGCGGGTTTCTAGGCACAGCCCCGCGCCTGGAAACCCGCTGTGTACCTTGGTTACCAGCGGATCGCTGGTCTCCCGCCTGTCACACGCAGCGATGCGTGCCTGTCAGCGGGAGACCAGCGATCAAAAAAATGTCCAGGACATTCAGCGACGATCAGCGATACCCGGCAGGGGGGCTGATCGTCGCTGAATGTCACACACAGCGATATTGTTGGGGAGCTCGCTGCTGCGTCACAAAACTAGTGACTCAGCACCGATCTCGCTAGCGACCTCGCTGTGTGAGACGGGGGCTTAAGCAATATCCACTGCTGCTTGGAAAACACCCATGGAGTAAAAATCATCACTACTGTAGATAAATTCCCAAAGGGGTATAATTTGCAAAATGGGGTCACTTGAGGAGGGATTCTGCTCTTCTAACACTTAGGGGCTCTGTATATGAGGTCAGCAAACTATCCTAGGAAAATAAGTGTTCCAGGATGCAAATAGCGCTTTGTTCCTCCCAATGTCTCACCGTGTGGCTAAACAGTACTGTATAGCCACATATGGGGTATTTCTACATTCAGCAGAAATTGTGCCATTTTTACCCCTTTACCAGTATGAAAATGTAAAATTTGGGGTTAAAACAAAATAATTTTGGTGGTAAAAATGTAATTATATTGTCTTCACTGGTATAAAATTCTGTAGCACACCTGTGGTGCCAATATGATCACTGCACTCCTAGATTAATTCATTAAAAGGTGTAGTTTGAAAAATGGGGTCAGTTATGAGGGGTTCTGCTTTTCTGCCACCTCAGAAGCTCTCCCGGTGGGTCATGGCACAGCAAACTATAGCAGTAAAATCTGCACTATAATATGGCGCTCCTTCCCTTCTGAGCTTTGCACTGTGCCTGAAAAATGGCGCTCCTTCCCTTCTGAGCTTTGCACTGTGCCTGAAAAATATTTCCCAATTGTATTTAAACTTTATCAACAAACCAAGGTCCATTTTTTCCTACTAAGTCTTAGAAAAACTAAAAACTTGAGGCTAAAACAATATTTTGGTGATAAAAATGTAATTTAATCTTTCTTCACAACCCAATCCATGTACCCAGAAAAACTAAAAACTTGAGGCTAAAACAATATTTTGGTGATAAAAATGTAATTTAATCTTTCTTCACAACCCAATCCATGTACCCAGGAGAAATTGTACAACAAATTTGAGGATTCATTTTCTCCTGCTATCCTTGTAAAAATCAGAAAATTTGGGGCTAAAACAACATTTTTGTGGGAAAAAATATTTTTTCTTCATATCACAGATCAACATTGTAAAATTCCGCGAAGCACCTGTGGGTTCAACTTGCTCACCACACATCTAAATAAATTCCTTGAGGGGTCTAGTTTCCAAAATAGGGTCACTTGTGGAGGGTTTTTACTGTTTAGGTTCATCAGGGACTCTCTAAACATGACATGACACCCGCAAACCACTCCATCAAAGTCTGCTTTCCAAAACGTCACTCCTGCCTTTCTGAGCCCTGCCGTGAGCCTAAACAGTACTTTTTCCCACATATGGGGTATATGCGTACTCAAGAGAAATTGCATAACAAATTTTGGGTTCCATTTTCTCCTATTACCCTTGTGAAAATAACACAATTGGGGTTAAAAGAACATTTTTGTGGGAAAAATGTATTTTTTTTATTTTCAAAGCTCTATGTTGTAAACTTCTGAGAAGCACCTGGGGGTTCAAGATGCTCACCACACATCTAGATACATTCCTTCAGGGGTCTAGTTTCCAAAATATGGTCACTTGTGGGTGTCCACTGTTTAGGCACATCAAGGGCTCTCCAAATGCAACATAGCATCCGCTAATGATTCCAGCAACTTTTGAGCTCAAAAAGTAAAATGACTCTCCTTCTCTTCGAAGCTCTGCCGTGCACCCAAACAGTAGTTTTTTTCCCACATATTGGGTATCTGCGTACTTAGGAAAAATTGCACAAAAAAATGTATGGTGCATTTTCTCCTTATACCCTTTGGAAATGGAAAATTTGTGGCTAAATGAAAATTTTTGTTGAAAAATGTGATATTTTTATTTTTACATATAGGGTATCCGCGTGCACAGGAGAAATTGCACAACAATTTATGATTTTTTTTATTTTCACGGCTCAATGTTATACATTTCTGTCAAGCACCTGGATGCTCACCACACATCTAGAAAAGTTTCTTAAGGGGTCTTGTTTCCAAAATTCGGTCACTAGTGGGGTGTTTCCACTGTTTAGGCACATCAGGAGCTATCGAAATGCAACATGCCGTCTGCTCTCGATTCCAGCCAATATTACATTCAAAAACTCAAACGGTGCTCCTTCCCTTCCAAGCCCTGCCGTGCATCCAAACAGTAGTTTTCCCCCACATGTGGGGTATCAACATGCTCAGGAGAAATTGTGAAAATAAAAAATGTGAGTCTTGATTAAAATTTTTGTGAAAAAAGTTAAATGTTAATTTTATCATTGCATTAATTCCTGTGATGCACTTTAATGGTTAATAAACTTCTTGAATGTGGTTTTGAGCACTTTGACGGGTGCAGTTTTTAGAATGTTGTCAATTTTGGGTACTTTCTGTCATACAGACACCTCAAAGTCACTGCAAATGTGATGTGGTCCCTAAATAAAATGGTTTTGTAAATTTTGCTGGAAAAATTAGAAATCGCAGGTCAACATTTAACCCTTCTAACTTCCAAACAGAAAAAGTTATGCTTCAAAAATTGTACTGATGTAAAGTAGACATGTTGGAAATGTTATTTGTTAACTATTTTGTGTGAGATAACTCTTTGGTTTAAGGGCATAAAAATTAAAAGTTTGAAAATTGCAAAATTGTCGCCAAATTTCTGATTCTTACCCAAATAAACACAAGTCATATAGAATAAACATTACCACTTTCGTGAAGTACAACATGTCATGAGAAAACAATCTCAGAATCATCAGGATTCATTGAAGTGTTCCAGAGGTGTTACCACATAAAATTACACTGGTCAGAATGGTAAAGTTTTGCCTGATCAAGAAGGTGAAAACAGGCTTGGAGGGTAAGTGGTTAAAGGGGTTGTCCAGGTTTTGAAAAATGGTTTACAGTCACTCTGTGTGTCTGTAGTCTGTTGAATTGTCTGCACATTGAATGTATACTAAGTGATGTGACTAGCTTCAACTGACTCCTCTTTATTCACTTCTATGGGGAGAAGCCATTGGAGTCTAGTCAACACATGACAGCAAGTATGCAAATTGTGACAGTGTCTGCATCGCACGCAGTCATAATTCTGCAATCTGCAGTCATATAAAGTGCCTACAAACTTCTGTCCTAAATTTGAACAACCCCTCTATCTAATCTTATCTTGCCATGTGACTATAGAACAATATCTGATTTATTAATACAATTCTTTTAGATAGTGACCTAACCTGGCCTACTCTCACCAACATAGATACGGCATGTGTTTTTCATTCAGTTCCTTGCAGTTGTGTTTGTTTTAGAGGGTGCAATAAAGACCTATAAGGGGCCTGTACTATTGTAGAAACAGGTGCACCTTTGTTTGCATCTGTTTATGAGCACATATTAGCAATATTGCCTAAATGATTTACACAAAGGTGAGTGTGTAGTCTATTCTTTTATTATTTACTAGTTGAAGTTTATATACTCTTGTATTAGGGTATATTAATAGTGGTAGGAAGTATCACCATATATTTACAGATAAACCTTCGATTGCTTTTATCATTTCACATACACAAACCATATCATCAGAAGGGAGTTGCAAGGTAGTTATTAATTCCTTGCAGTAATGTCAGTATTAGAGGGGGTCCCATAAGTTCTATTGTAACGTTGGCACCCGGGACTACTTCTGCTCATATCTGATCATGGGTCTTGAGCTCACTAAAATTAAAAAGCTACAATTTAAGTGTCACATTCGGCTGAGGATAGACACAGACAAGAATTTTTTTGTACTTGAACATCTTATTTGCAATTGTCATGGATCCGACCATACATTCACTTTTTATGTAATTTCCTGAAATCTGTCTTGAAACAAATATAAGAAAGTATTTTAGTAAAAAGAATTATGTAGACTCATAGTTTACAACTAATTTTGCCGTTATACATCTATTCAGAATTCCACAGGAAAACATTTATTAATGTTCCACAGCTTCCACGTGGCTTGTAGCTATGCTTAGAGAGCCACCTGGTGGCTGAAATTTATACTGTTGGTTTTGATTCCCTTCTGTTTTTACAGCTTATGCTTTGTTTTTACTAGTCTTGAATCCCTTGACACAAGGGTTGAAGGTATTCTGAGACCATCTACACCTATCTTTAAGATAAAGGTGCCGCTTTAGGTCCAGCCTATTTGCAATAACAAACTATAGGGGTCATGTACTAGGTTTCAAGAATTACAAATAAAATCTCCAATTGCCTACAGTTGAGGTCAGGACTTTGGTGTCTTGGGAAGGTGTGACCTAGAAAAGAACTCTGAACAAAACAGAGGAGAAGTAGCTTTTTCATTTTCTTTTTCCTATTTTTTTTTTATATCGCCCCCCATATACCTTAAGTGATTTAATAAGCACAGGGGAGAGGGGGTAACATTGTACATTACAGCCATTCACCCCTAAAAAGAGCAGCTCATAAATTAAGTAAACTTACCCTCTAAATCATAATGTTAGTGATAACCCCTACAACTTGATCAAGTCATGACCCAGCCTATTTTGACCATAAAGACCTTGCCATTTTTTGCAATTCTGACCAGTGTCCCTTTATGAGGTAATAACTCAGGAACGCTTCAACGGATCCTAGCGATTCTGAGATTGTTTTTTTCGTGACATATTAGGCTTCATGTTAGTGGTAAATTTAGGTCGATAATTTTTGCATTTATTAGTGAAAAAAATGGAAATTTGGCGAAAATTTTGAAAATTTTGTAATTTTCAAATTTTTAATTTTTATTCTGTAAAACCAGAGAGTTATGTGACACAAAATAGTTAATAAATAACATTTCCCACATGTCTACTTTACATCAGCACAATTTTGGGAACAAGATTTTTTTTGTTATGAAGTTATAAGGGTTAAAAGTTGACCAGCGATTTCTCATTTTTACAGCAAAATTTACAAAACCATTTTTTTTAGGGACCACCTCACATTTGAAGTCACTTTGAGGGGTCTATATGGCAGAAAATACCCAAAAGTGACACCTTTATAAAAACTGCACCCCTCAAGCTACTCAAAACTACATTCAAGAAGATTATTAACCCTTCAGGTGCTTCACAGGAACTAAAGCAAAAAAAAAGGAAAAAATTGACATTTTAATTTTTCCAACAAAAATTTTCTTTTAGCATCAATTTTTTCATTTTTACATGGGCAACAGGATAAAATGGATCCTAAAATTTGTTGGGCAATTTCTCCTGAGTACACAGATACCTCATATGTGGTCATAAACCACTGTATGGGCGCACGGCAGGGCTCAGAAGGGAAGGAGCGCCATTTGACTTTTGAATGGAAAATATGCTGGAATATTTAGCGGTTGCCATGTCGCATTTGGAGAGTCCCTGTGTGCCTAAACATTGGAGCTCCCCCACAAGTGACCCCATTTTGGAAACTAGACCCCCTAAGGAACTTATCTAGATGCATAGTGATCACTTTGAACCCCCAGGTGCTTCACAAATTGATCTGTAAAAAAAAGAAAGTACTTTTTTTTCACAAAAATTTTCTTTTAGCCTCAGTTTTTACATTTTCACATGGGCAACAGTATAAATTTTATCCTAAAATTTGTTGGGCAATTTCTCCTGAGTACACAGATACCTCATATGTGGTCATAAACCACTGTTTGGGCGCACGGCAGGGCTCAGAAGGGAAGGAGCGCCTTTTGACTTTTTGAATGGAAAATATGCTGGAATATTAAGCGGTTGCCATGTCGCATTTGGAGAGTTCCTGTGTGCCTAAACATTGGAGCTCTCCCACAAGTGACCCCATTTTGGAAACTAGACCCCCTAAGGAACTTATCTAGATGCATAGTGAGCACTTTGAACCCCCAGGTGCTTCACAAATTGATCCGTAAAAAAAAGAAAGTACTTTTTTTTCACAAAAATTTTCTTTTAGCCTCAGTTTTTTTCATTTTCACATAGGCAACAGTATAAATTGGATCCTAAAATTTGTTGGGCAATTTCTCCTGAGTACACAGATACCTCATATGTGGTCATAAACCACTGTTTTGGCGCACGGCATGGCTCAGAAGGGAAGGAGCGCCATTTGACTTTTTGAATGGAAAATATGCTGGAATATTTAGCGGTTGCCATGTCGCATTTGGAGAGTCCCTGTGTGCCTAAACATTGGAGCTCCCCCACAAGTGACCCCATTTTGGAAACTAGACCCCTAAGGAACTTATCTAGATGCATAGTGAGCACTTTGAACCCCCAGGTGTTTCACAAATTGATCCGTAAAAAAAAGAAAGTACTTTTTTTCACTAAAATTTTCTTTTAGCCTCAGTTTTTTTCATCTTCACATGGGCAACAGTATAAATTGGATCCTAAAATTTGTTGGGCAATTTCTCCTGAGTACACAGATACCTCATATGTGGTCATAAACCACTGTTTGGGAGCACGGCAGGGCTCAGAAGGGAAGGAGCGCCATTTGACTTTTTGAACAGAAAATATGCTGGAATATTTAGCGGTTGCCATGTCGCATTTGGAGGGTTCCTGTGTGCCTAAACATTGGAGCTCCCCCACAAGTGACCCCATTTTGGAAACTAGACGCCCTAAGGAACTTATCTCGATGCATATTGAGCACTTTGAACCCCCAGGTTCTTCACAGAAGTTTATAACGCAGAGCCTTGAAAAAAAAAATCATTTTTTTTTCTCAAAAAATAATTTTTTAGCCAACTATTTTTTATTTTCACAATGGTTACAGGAGAAATTGGACCCCAAAAGTTGTTGTCCAGTTTGTCCTGAGTACGCTAGTACCCCATATGTGGGGGGAACCACTGTTTGGGCACACGTCAGGGCTCGGAAGGGATGTAGTGACGCTTTGAAATGCCGACTTGATGGAATGGTCTGCGGGCATCTTGTTACGTTTGCAGAGCCCCTGATGTGCCTAAACAGTAGAAACTCCCCACAAGTGACCCCATTTTGGAAACTAGACCCCGCAAAGAACTTATCTAGATGTGTGGTGAGCACTTTGAACCCCCAAGGGCTACACAGAAGTTTATAACGCCCGGGCATGAAAATAAAAAATCATATTTTTTCCACAATCAGGATCTTTTAGTCCCCAATTTTTTTATTTTCCCAAGAGTAACATGAGAAATTAGACCCCAAAAGTTGTTTTCCAATTTGTCCTGAGTATGCTGATATCCCATATGTGGAGAAAACTACTGTATGGGCACACGTCGGGGCTCGGATGGGAAGTAGTGACGTTTTGAAATGCCCACTTGATGGAATGGTCTTCGGGCGTCATGTTACGTTTGCAGAGTCCCTGATGTGCGTAAACAGTAGAAACTCCCCACAAGTGACCCCATTTTGGAAACTAGATCCCCCAAGGAACTCCTATAGATGTGTGGTAAGCACTTTGAATCTCCAAGTCCTTCACAGAAGTTTATAACGCAGAGCGTGAAAATATAAAATCATTTTTTTTCCACAAAAATAATTTTTTAGTCCCCAATTTTTTTTCCCAATGTTAACAGGAGAAATTAGAACCCCGAAAGCTGTTGTGCAATTTTTTTCCGAGTACGCTGATACCCCATATGTGGGGATAAACCACTGTTTGGGCATACGTCGGGGCTTGGAATAAAGGGAGCACTGTTTGACTTTTTGAACGCAAAATTTGCAGGAATCAATGGTGGCGCCATGTCGCGTATGGAGACCCCCTGATGTGCCTAAATAGTGGAAACCCCTCAATTCTAACTCCAACCCTAACCCCAACACACCCCTAACCCCAACCCTAACCCCTACACACACCTAACCCTAATACAAACCCTAACCATAACCCTAACCCCAACACACCCCTAACCCTAATCCCAACTCTAACCATAAACCTAACCACAACCCTAACCCTAATTCCAACCCTAATTCCAACCCTAACCCAAATTCCAACCCTAACCCTAATTCTAACCTTAACCCTAATGCTAACCCTAACCCTTGTTCTAACCCTAAGGCTGGGTTCATATTGCGTTTTACCCGCCTGTTCAACACGTAGCGTTGACCGGCTGGTAACGGTATAGCATAACGCGATCGCGTTATGCTATACCCGCTAGCGCAGATGAATCAGCAGATGATTCATCTGTACTAGCTGTGACGGAGCCCAGACGCTGCAGCCCGTGTCCGAGGCTCCGTCACTGAATGACAGCACGTTGCGAACGCATGCCGCTTTACGGCATGCGTTGCGATGTGCACACAAATGGGGTGAATGGCAGCGTTAACGGACTGCGTTACACCGCGTTATACCACGGACATCTAACGGACTGCCATAATGCAATATGAACCCAGCCTAACCCTAACCCTGAGGCCCCGTGCACACGTTGCGGATTCACTTGCGGATTTTTTTTAAATCCGCAGGTAAAATGACCTGCGTTTTACCTTTGAATTTAGCGCGGATTTGCTGCGTTTTTTCCCTGTGGTTTTACACCTATAATGGAATAGGTGTAAAACCGCTGCAGAATCCGCACAAAGAATTGATTTTTTTTTAACCATTTATTTGCATTGTACTGTACATGGTTTCTGGATCTGCTGTGGATCCGCAGCGCCAAATCCGCTGCGGATCCGCAGCAAAATCCGCCGCGGATCAGCGGCAAAATCCGCCGCGGTTCCGCAGAAAAATCCGCCGCGGATCAGCGGCAAAATCCGCCGCGGATCAGCGGCAAAATCCGCCGCGGATCCCCCGCAAAATCCACTGGGGATCCGCAGCAAAATCCACCGCGGATCAGCGGCAAAATCCGCCGTGGATCAGCAGCAATGTCCGCCGCGGATCCGCAGCAAAATCAGCCGCGGATCAGCGGCAAAATCCGCCGCGGATCAGCAGCAATATCCGCCGCGGATCAGCAGCAATATCCGCCGCGGATCCGCAGCAAAATCAGCCGCAGATCAGCAGCAAAATCCGCTGGGGATCCGCAGCAAAATCCGCAGCAAAATCCGCCGCGGATCCGCAGCAAAATCCGCCGCGGATCAGTGGCAAAATCCGCCGTGGATCAGCGGCAAAATCCGCCGCGGATAAGCAGCAAAATCCGCCGCGGATCAGCAGCAAAATCCGCCGCGGATCCCCAGCAAAATCCGCTGGGGATCCGCAGCAAAATCCGCAGCAAAATCCGCCGCGGATCAGCGGCAAAATCCGCCGTGGATCAGCAGCAAAATCCGCCGCGGATCAGCAGCAATATCCGCCGCGGATCAGCAGCAATATCCGCCGCGGATCCGCAGCAAAATCAGCCGCGGATCAGCGGCAAAATCCGCCGTGGATCAGCAGCAAAATCCGCCGCGGATCAGCAGCAATATCCGCCGCGGATCAGCAGCAATATCCGCCGCGGATCCGCAGCAAAATCAGCCGCGGATCCGCAGCAAAATCAGCCGCGGATCCCCAGCAAAATCAGCCGCGGATCCGCAGCAAAATCAGCCGCGGATCCGCAGCAAAATCAGCCGCGGATCCGCAGCAATATCCGCCGCGGATCAGCAGCAAAATACGCCGCGGATCAGCAGCAAAATCTGCCGCGGATCAGCAGCAAAATCCGCCGCGGATCCCCAGTAAAATCCGTTGCGGATCCCCAGCAAAATCCACTGGGGATCCGCAGCAAAATCCGCAGCAAAATCCGCTGCGGATCAGCAGCAAAATCCGCCGCGGATCAGCAGCAATATCCGCCACGGATCCGCAGCAAAATCAGCTGCGGATCAGCAGCAAAATCCGCTGCGGATCAGCAGCAAAATCCGCCGCGAATCAGCAGCAAAATCCTCCCTGGATCAGCAGCAATATCCGCCGCGGATCCGCAGCAAAATCAGCTGCGGATCAGCAGCAAAATCCGCTAGGAAAAAAAAAATTCTTTATTTTATTATTTGTCCCTACCTATGACAGGGGGGGGTTCATTTACTCTTTTTTATTTTGATCACTGTGACAGTTTATCACAGTGATCAAAATAAATTTTTGACCACTGGAGGGCGCACTGCGCATGCGCCGGCCGGCGGGCGCACTGCGCATGCGCCCGCTATTTTCCAAGATGGCGGCGCCCATGAAGAATCCCGGGCAGGCGCCGGGACGGATCCAGGGACATCGGTGGATCGGGAGAGGTGAGTAGGGGGGGTTGGAAGGTGAGGGGGGGGATCGGAAGGTGGGGGCAGCGGATCGCAGGAGCAGGGGAGCAGATAGGGACGGCGGTGACCGATCGCTGCCATCTTTCGGTGTCGGCGGCCGATCACCGCCGTGACTTGGTGTGGGGGGGTCAGATCTTGGTGTCCAGCCATGGCAGATGCTTTTGCAGCATCGGCCATGGCTGGATTGTAATATTTCACCAGTTTCATTGGTGAAATATTACAAATCGCTCTGATTGGCTGTTTCACTTTTAACAGCCAATCAGAGCGATCGTGGCCACGTGGGGGTTAAGCCACCCCCACTGTGGTGATGCGCAAGGGGTCCTGTGCCTGCGGGTCGGGTGACCTTTCAGTGACCCCGGTCTCCCGACCCGCAGGAACATGATTTATAGCATGACGCCGACGTCGGCATCATGGGTCGGGATGGCACAGGTTTTCATGACGTCGACGTCGGCATCATGGGTCGGGAAGGGGTTAATAATGGCTCAAGTTTTAAGAGGGCTGAAATAACACAATTTTTCATCAGGTCATTTTTTATTACTTCTGTTTGTTAGAGAAGGAAGATTGCAACTTGCAGAAATCTCCAATAACTGATGAGAAATCATAATTTACTAACTAAAATCAAATGTCTCTTTCTGGTATCAGTCCCTCCAACATGGGGCTTGGTCTCATTTTCATTAAACATACATTACTCAGTGATCGCATGGTAATTACTCCCTGGTACACTAATTGACAGCCTCCTCTGCACACACACACTGCGCACACACATTGCAGAGCAGCCTGTCAATCAATGTGCAGGAGAGTAATTACAGCTACACTCACTGTGTAGTGACTGTAACTGATCCCTGCACTGCCTCGATGACTGCAAGTGAGTGGCTACAGAGAGAACATGACTTCATTTTCTCTGTGTAGCTGCTGCTCCAGTAGGTCTGCCAGATCAATGAGTGGAACAGGCTGCCACGAGAGGTGGTGAGTTCTCCTTCAATGGAAGTCTTCAAACAGAGGCTGGACAGACATCTGTCTGGGATGATTTAGAGAATCCTGCTTTGAGCAGGGGTTGGACTAGATGGCCCAGGAGGTCCCTTCTAACTCTACCATTCTATGATTCTATGATTATTTAGATGCTTTACCTGCAAATTACCACTGTATGTATCTAAAGGTAAATGGCATTTTTGGAGGTGCCAGGCTCCAATTAATATTCTAAATTGTAGCTCCTGTTGTCTCTCATGCAAAATCTATAGAGATACACTAATGTACTCTATGTATTTATATTACTGTTGTCTTCGAATGTTGCAGAAATACCTTCAAGCCTGTATGTAATTGCTACTCTAATCCCCTGTAACGTGCAGCAATTTGTGCTATACTACCTCTTCTGTGGGGTTGGAGTTAGAGGTATAGAGGTTGGCCTTTGCTCCTCTTGGGCATCATTGAGCCTTGATACTGTCAATTCTTGAACCACTTATGGCAAGTACTCACGGTGATCTGCTGTAAAGACACTGAGCTTGAACTGCAGTGACCTCATCAGTGATTTTTTCCCACGGTGCTGAGGTCAGCGCAGTTACGCCCGGATGAGAACGCAGCCTCGGTGACCGGCAGTAACCATGATGATGTTACTGCTGGTCAATGATGCTGCACTCGCAGCAGCTCATTCACCATTGGTTCTCAGCCTGGACAGTCGCATCTTGGCACCGTCCAGGTTGAAAACTATTAATCCCCCAAACATGGATTACGGCGTGGGACAGAACGACGGAGAGGTGAGGGATATTATTGTTTTATATTTTGGCTTTACTGCAGGAGATGAGGGATTTAGTGGAATTAGGCGTTAGGTGAGTATAACTGTGTTTGTTATTTTTAAACATAAATGGAAAACTGTGTTTTATTTCTAATAAAAGACTTTATTCTGGCTGTGTATTTACCATATAACTATAGGATTAGTAATGGAGAGGTGTCTTATAGACACCTCTCCATTACTAATCTGTAGCCTTGATGTCACTTGACAATACAAAGGAGACATCAACCCCACAAGTATGAACCCCACTTGCCACCACTACAGGGCAGGTGTTAAGAGCCGGGCAAAGCGCCAGAATTGGAGCATCTAATAAATGCGACATTTCTGGGCAGCTATGGGCTGCTATTTTTAGGCTGAGGGGCCCATTTCAATGGCCCCTTACCAGCCTGAGAATACTAGCCCCCAGCTGTCAGCTTTAGACAGGCTGGTTGTCAAAAATGGGGGGGACCCCACACCGTTTATTTTAATTATTTACTTCAATAATTTAAAAAAACAGTATGGGAACCCCTCTATTCTTGATAACCACCCTTACTGAAGCAGACAGCTGAGAGTTGCAGCCCCCAGCTGTGAGTTTTGCCTGGCTGGTTATAGAGAATAGAGAGGCACCCACGCTGTTTTTTTTTATTTTTTCATAGCGCAAGCAGCGGGTGAGGAATACTCCCATCTGCAGCACCTGCTGTCACTATTATTAGCGGCAGTAGGTGTAGGCTGATGAGAGTAATAATCCCGTCAGCTGCCACCTGCTGTCATTGCTTTCACTTGAATATAACTCTAATCATTCTCCCCTGCTCATGCTGATCGCCGGCAGAGCAGTGGAGAATGATAAGAGCGGTCTTCAGCACCCGGTGCCGGGGAACAGAGCTTACTGTACTGATTCTTCCCTGGTCCCCGTCCATGTGGTACTGATGATGTGTGGCCCAGCTATGTAAGGCACACATAAAATCCAGGAGAATGCACAGGAAGGTAACCACAAAAGCTTGTTATCATTCACGTCACTCACACTTTCAGACACACCCACCAGGGGTATAGGAGGTAGTGACACGTAGCAGAGGCAGATAGTTTCCTGTCTTCGGACAGATCAGTTCAGCCAGAGCTGAGTCAAGCTTCCTGTCTTAGGACAGTGCAGTTCAGTGCCAGTTCAGTCTGGACTAGGAGAGAGGACTGAATCCTCGCAGAGCTAGCGTAGCTCACCTGACAAAGAAGTGGAGGCTAGTACGGGTGAAGTGAATCATCCTAGCCTAGTCAGAGCTACCCTTAATCAGTACCTCAACAGAAGCTGAAACAAGGAGGAAACTGAGAGCTGCTCAGCGAGCTCTGGAGAAAGCTGACATTTCCATCGAAAGCTACAAGTGCTTATGCAAAGAGCAAAAGCAGGGCGAAGGGCGCAGTGGAGAAGACATAGAGAAGTGCTTCAGGTATTGGATTGCCTGCACTAAATAACCGGACACCGGGGTCCGAAGCGTTGCTAGAGTTTCAAGCATAGTAACAAGATACCCGGAGGCTATCTGGACTACAGGTCGCAGAGAGCAGCCCAAGCGCTGATACGTAACCGGAGACAGGGAAAACAGGAGTCTAGCCTGATCAGCAAATATAGACTTAGTTCTCCCAACATCTGCTAGTCAGAGCCATAGAAGTCTCCACCACAAAGTCGGCCGGGCTTGTCAGCTATTGAAAAGCTGGAGATTTCAGAGTTAACTTCGCTTCAGGCAAGTTGGACTCACATACATATTGAAGTAAAGGAGGCCTCTAACCTGCTCAGCGGTTACCCGAATGTGCATTCTCCACCCCGACCAGCTCCCCGGACCTGCTTGAACCATCTACCAGTAAAAGGTATGAAAAGAAGCTGCATTGTGTGTGACTGAATTATTAGCTACACCCTGCATCATCACCATAGACTTCCAGGGACCAGTCTCACCTGTGGGAGACTTACCACCCAGCTGCCCCATAACA
This sequence comes from Oophaga sylvatica, assembly GCA_033576555.1. Classification (NCBI taxonomy): domain Eukaryota; kingdom Metazoa; phylum Chordata; class Amphibia; order Anura; family Dendrobatidae; genus Oophaga; species Oophaga sylvatica. The sequence goes on along the minus strand of JARQOD010000001.1, from coordinate 229,420,935 downwards.
TCCCCTGTGAAAGTCCTTATAGCAGCGCTGGTACAATTGACCAGAAGCCACAGGTGGCGTCACGAACTATTACAAATTCCCCTGTAAATATCCCCTAATTGTATGAGCGCCCAGGGCCACGGACCGAGTCCTGCTGCCAGTGACAAACCCCATAGACTTTCATGGGCTCGGTGCCGAGTACCCCATTGCCCTGGTACTAAGTGCGACTCAACTTTGGCGTCACGAACAGGATACGAAAGCTTGCAATTGTGAGTCCTGTGTGTCTATTGAACTGTTTGCTGCATTTGGCGCCAAAATACCGCCATCTTTACCGCAAAATTCGCGCCCTCAGGCGCTGGTGAAGAAGGGGGGCGTACCTGAAAGTGCGCGCTGGTTCCCTGGCCCCGCCCCCAACTCTCACGCGGCGGCAGGTCCTGTGAAACAGGAAGTGAACGCTCTGACATCACAGTCCAGCGACAAAGGTCCTGTCTCCACCGCTGTGCCTGCAACAAAGGTCCTGTCTCCACCGCTGTGCCTGCGACGCTGCAGCCTGTGAAAGAGGTAGGCTCAGATTAACCAAGGGGGCACCAATATGTCGCAGCAACCGGCAGGCGGAGCGGCCCCCGCTGGGGGCCCTAATAGCCCACCGCTTGGCGTCGTGCCGCAGGATGGGGGTGCAGGCCCCTCACCTGGTCCGGTGGTCCCGCTTATGCCCCTAACGCTCCCATACATGCCTGGAGCGAAGTGGCTCCCCCAGTACAGCGGCGAGCCAGACACCCTGCCAGGATTTAAACGGAAGATATGCAGTATTTTGGATATGTACTCAATGACTGAAAAGCAAAAAGCTGCTGTGGTAATAGGACAGTTAGCTGGTGCGGCTGAGAGAGAAGTAGAGACTTGGCCCATTGCAGACCAGGAGTCGGTACCTGCGATTCTCTTAAAGCTACAGGCCATCTTTGAGGACCGCACAGAAACGGATCTCCGGATGGCATTTTATCAGTGCTTCCAGGGACCGGGTGACAGTATTAGGGACTATGCCTGCCGACTACAGGGGGCCCTGCGAGCTCTTAAACAGGCTAACCCCACAAGTCCCATTGATGAGAGCCAAATGTTGAAAGAGCAATTCGTGCGGGGACTGAGGTCTCCAGAGGAAGGCAGGACTGTAAACTGGTGGTCCTTAGATCATCCAGATGCCACTTTTGATGCTCTAAAGGACATGGCAATAAAGGGACTGCGACCCCTGGAAAAGCCTGAGGTGGCAAATCAGTATCACCTGGGTGAAGCCACTCTTAAGCCGGCAGTACCCACCTTTTCCCCGCAGGTGGCAGAAGCTAAAACGCAGGTGGCGCCCCCTAGTGAGTTGGAATGTCTGCGCTCAGAAGTGCGCCAGCTGACTAAGAACTTGGCCACTGTAATGGATGCCCTGCAACTGCGGAAAGAGGAAGGAGGAAAGACTCTACTAGCCGACTGTCCAGAGGATGTCCCTTGGATGAACCGGAGGAAATGGAGGACGTCGCCTCACCGGAGGAGGACAACGCCACCCCCAGGAGCGACTCCTGATCAACACCATCCTCGCCGGGAGATCATCTGCTACCGCTGCAACCAAAAAGGTCATATGGCTCAGCAATGTCCTTTAAACGAGCCGATCCTGGGTCAGGGCCAACACCCAGGAGTAGACTCACCAGGCCCCTTAGACTGGAACCGCAGGTTCGTGGGTGGACGGCCCTACCTGTCCATGATTCTGGACGGGATTGCAATTCCTGCACTGCTGGACACTGGATCTCAGGTGACCATCATACCTGATGTCCTTTACAATAAATTTTGGTCCATGGACAGTCTCCAGCCCCCGAGCCCTGACTTGACAGTGTACGCCACCAATGGTCTCCCTGTTGAAGTAATTGGAGCCAAGAACGTAAACGTAAAAGTGGGCAGGGTGGAGCTGAAGGATCAGGGACTTCTAGTAGTCAGGACTGTAAATGAGGAAAATGGTCTAAATGTGATACTAGGTACTAACATTATCAGTAACTGTCTGGGAGAAGTTGTGTTTTTGCTCCAACAGCTCGCTGAAGTTGCCAAGCCAAAGCAGAAGGGAGTGATCCAGAGGGAGATCCGGGGCCCTGATGTGCCAGCAGCAAGCCAAGCTGACAGATGGTGAAATCGGTAATGTACGGGTCACAGACTCGAACCCCATTGTAATACCCCCAATGAGTGAAATGTTAATATGGTGTAGAGCAGCCATAGGTCTGAGAGGACAGAACTACCAAGCAGTAGTAGAACCCCATCGCTCAGAACACAGACCTACACTCATGATTGCTAGAGGGGTAGTGGAAGTAATAAATGGGAGAGTACCTGTACGACTTCTCAACTGGGGGGACGATGAAGTAAATTTGCCACGTTATGCCACAGTTGCTAAATTACATGCCGTAGATAACAATTTTATCCTCACAACCGAGTCCTTAGCCTCCCGCCAACCAGCGGAGGATAATGATCCGGCAACCCCGGTAGCGGACTGGTGTCAGCAGCTTCATATAGGGACAGACACCACTTCCGTCCACCAGAAACAGGGGGTACTATGGGTGGTACAAGAGTACGCACAAGTGTTTAGCAAACACCCACTTGATTTTGGGACAATTAAGGGAGTACAGCATCATATCCCTACAGGCAGTCATCCTCCCATCAAAGAGCGGTACAGGCCTATACCTCCAGCCCACTATCAGAAAGCTAAGGAAATGCTGCGTGACATGAAGCAAGCCGGGGTGATAAGGGATAGTTGTAGCCCCTGGGCAGCACCTCTAGTTCTAGTGAAGAAAAAGGATGGTAGCATGCGAATGTGTGTAGATTATAGGCAAGTAAATCGTATAACACATAAAGATGCATACCCATTACCACGCATAGAGGAATCCTTAGCTGCTCTGAAAACGGCTAACTACTTTTCTACCCTCGACCTTACTAGTGGGTACTGGCAAGTAGCTGTGGCTGAGGAGGACCGGGAGAAAACTGCTTTCACCACCCCAATGGGACTCTGCGAGTTTGACAGAATGCCGTTTGGCCTCAGCAGTGCCCCAGGAACATTCCAGAGGGTGATGGAGAGCTGTCTGGGACATCTAAACTTCGAAACTGTGCTGCTGTACTTGGACGACGTAATTGTGTACTCTAAGACATATGAAGATCATCTGAAGCACCTGGCGGAGGTATTTGAGTCATTGTCCAAGTTTGGGATGACACTAAAGCCCTCTAAATGCCACCTGCTCAAATGGAAGGTACAGTACTTGGGACACATTGTCAGTTCCGAAGGAGTAGCGCCGGACCCCGAGAAGGTCACAGCTATTCAGAAATGGCCAGAGCCGAAGAACCTAAAGGAGGTGCGTCAGTTCCTGGGACTAACAGGTTACTACAGGAGGTTTGTAAAAGATTACACTAAGAAAGCGGCGCCTTTGCAGGACCTCCTGGTAGGACAACCTCTTAAGAGCAGAAACCTTCCATTCAATTGGGGAAAAGAACAAGCTGAGGCATTCAAAGAGATGAAAGAGATCCTTACCGGCGATGAAATCTTAGCCTACCCAGATTACAGCCAACCGTTCCTGCTATACACAGATGCCAGTAACGAAGGATTAGGAGCGGTCCTCAGTCAGAAGCAGAACGGCCAAGAAAAAGTCATCGCATATGCCAGCAGAAAACTCAGGCCAACTGAGAGGAATCCGGAAAACTATAGCAGCTTCAAACTGGAGTTCCTAGCGCTGGTCTGGGCCATTACCGAAAGATTCAAACATTACCTCGCCTCCAACAAGTTCACGGCGTTTACAGACAACAACCCCTTGACGCATCTGGAAACAGCTAAGCTGGGAGCCATGGAGCAACGTTGGATGGCTCGGTTGTCAAATTATCAGTTTACCATCAAGTACAGAGCGGGCCGTAAAAATGCCAACGCGGACGCCTTGTCCAGAATGCCGCATGAATCCGACAAGGAGGAAGAATCAGATGATCTGGAAGAAATCGAGCTACCTGCGTTCCATCGAAATGGGATGGTCCAAGAGCAACGAGTCTACAGAAAGCGGTGTGGTGAGATGTTGAACCCTTTACCCCATCACAGCTGGAAGGAGACTCAAGACAGCGATCCAGTGGTCAGCCGTATCAAGGAGTTGATAAGACAAGAAGGTTCCTCCTTGGAGAAAGACGCACCCATACCAGCAAAGCTCCTGTGGAATGAAAGAAGCCGGTTGTTCATATACCGAGAGAAGTTGTGCAGGAGATACGTCGACCCAAGGACCCATGAGATGGTTTGGCAGATAGTGGTGCCCAGAGCAGACATCCAAATGGTGTTGGAAGCCTACCATGATCAAGCAGGACACTTTGGCTGGAAAAAGCTGGAGACCCTGTTGAGGTGCCGGTTCTACTGGGTAGGGATGCGCAGCTCCATCGAGAAGTGGTGCCGGAACTGTGGACCCTGTGGTCTCAGACGAAAAGACTATCATAGTCAGAGAGCACCCCTGCAGCCTATCCGGACGACTCGTCCTCTGGAGATCGTAGCATTGGATCACGTTAAGTTGTCCCCAAGCAGGTCAGGATATTCGTATGCCCTGACCATGGTGGATCATTACTCCAAATTTCTGGTGGTCGCCCCTGTCAAGGATCTCACAGCAGAGACAGCAGCCAAGGTCTTCCAAGCAAGTTTCTGCAGACCACACGGGTATCCAGAGCAGGTACTGACTGATCGAGGTCCAGCCTTTGAAGCTGAACTGTTTCAGGAATTCTGTCAATTGTATGGGTGTAAGAAGATCAGAACAACACCATACCACCCTCAGACCAACGGCCTTTGTGAAAAGATGAATCACATTGTCATGGATTTACTGAAAACTGTACCCCTGGAAGAAAGAAATCGGTGGCCGGACTTGTTACCTGACCTGGTTGACTTGTACAACCACATACCAGTAAGTTCCACCAACTGCACTCCAGCTTACCTTATGAGAGCAAGACCTGGAAGACTGCCAATGGATTTGGAGCTGGGAGTGGTAGAACCAGAGGCTGATGACAGTGCTGAAGATTGGGACACAACTCGACAGGAACAGTACAAGAGAGTACAAGCCTGCGTAGAAGACAGTCTCAACAAAGTAAGAGAAAAGCAAGAGAAGAACTATAACAAAAATGCTCCCGCTAAGCCTTTTATGCCTGGAGAAATGGTGCTCAAAAGGAAAAGAAGAATGCACAAGTTGGATGATCAGTGGGAACAGGAGCCATATGTCGTGCAAAATTCCAATTTTGATAACAGAAAGGTCTGTGCCATTAGTAAGGATGGAGGAAAAACGACGGCAACGGTGTCCAGAGATCATTTAAAGTTGTGTCCTTGCCCATTAAAGCTCCGTGAAGAAAACCCTGTTGTCAATCAGGAAGAAAATAATGAAGCGGTCATACACACGGATTTGGGAGATTTACCTGCGGATTGGCCCAGATTGGGAGACGCTGTAATTATTCCTGTGCTGCAGTTTTATCAACCGCAAGAGGAGTCTCTACAACCAGTCATACCAATTGTGCCAGTAGAGCCAGTTCCAGAAGGACCTGTTCCGGCAGACCCTCAACCATCAGAACCCGAAGTAGCGGACCCGCAAGAAGCAGTACCACAAGAAGTGGAATCCCCTGGTGAAGCTGGTGAAGCAGTACCGCCTCGTCCAGTCACTAGCATGCTTGCCAGGTCCCTAGAGAGGTGGAGTCGTGTCTATAGTTTGCCGTTACGCAGAACAGAAAGGTTAGAGACTACTATACCTGACGCTACCCCACGTAGGTCAGAACGCATCACTAGAGGAAAACTACCTATTCGCTATCAGGAGTAGTCCTAGTAAACTAGTTAGCAAGACCCAGACAGGGTTTATTGTCACTGACAAAATGTATAAAGTTTGAAAAAGTTATTAATGTGATTTCTATTTATATGTCTTGAAATGTGTCTTTTCCATGCAATGAACTGCGTGGCTGTGGACTATGCCAGCCCAAAAAAAACTTTCATGTAAATAGTTTGCACTACGGTGCATTATCTTGGTTTTACACGAAACCATTACTATCTACCTCTGAAGAAAAACCCGTATGGTGTGGCCTAGAGTGAGGTCTGCAGTCAGAAGTCCTGCAGCCCACCCAGGACCCACGTGGGAGGTTTTTGGTGCGGGTCCTCCACAAGTATCTCGTATTTATGAACATGTCTTGATATTTTGATACTTTTGTATTCTTCATTGTACAAATTGTAACGTTCAAGAAGTCTTACCTCCCGGATGGGATGAGTTAAAATGTTGTTGTTTAATGCAAAACAAAAATGTTTTTCTTTTTCTCTTTTACAGCCCGGGAGTGCTGTGTTTAACCAAGGGGGGATGTGTGGCCCAGCTATGTAAGGCACACATAAAATCCAGGAGAATGCACAGGAAGGTAACCACAAAAGCTTGTTATCATTCACGTCACTCACACTTTCAGACACACCCACCAGGGGTATAGGAGGTAGTGACACGTAGCAGAGGCAGATAGTTTCCTGTCTTCGGACAGATCAGTTCAGCCAGAGCTGAGTCAAGCTTCCTGTCTTAGGACAGTGCAGTTCTGTGCCAGTTCAGTCTGGACTAGGAGAGAGGACTGAATCCTCGCAGAGCTAGCGTAGCTCACCTGACAAAGAAGTGGAGTCTAGTACGGGTGAAGTGAATCATCCTAGCCTAGTCAGAGCTACCCTTAATCAGTACCTCAACAGAAGCTGAAACAAGGAGGAAACTGAGAGCTGCTCAGCGAGCTCTGGAGAAAGCTGACATTTCCATCGAAAGCTACAAGTGCTTATGCAAAGAGCAAAAGCAGGGCGAAGGGCGCAGTGGAGAAGACATAGAGAAGTGCTTCAGGTATTGGATTGCCTGCACTAAATAACCGGACACCGGGGTCCGAAGCGTTGCTAGAGTTTCAAGCATAGTAACAAGATACCCGGAGGCTATCTGGACTACAGGTCGCAGAGAGCAGCCCAAGCGCTGATACGTAACCGGAGACAGGGAAAACAGGAGTTTAGCCTGATCAGCAAATATAGACTTAGTTCTCCCAACATCTGCTAGTCAGAGCCATAGAAGTCTCCACCACAAAGTCGGCCGGGCTTGTCAGCTATTGAAAAGCTGGAGATTTCAGAGTTAACTTCGCTTCAGGCAAGTTGGACTCACATACATATTGAAGTAAAGGAGGCCTCTAACCTGCTCAGCGGTTACCCGAATGTGCATTCTCCACCCCGACCAGCTCCCCGGGACCTGCTTGAACCATCTACCAGTAAAAGGTATGAAAAGAAGCTGCATTGTGTGTGACTGAATTATTAGCTACACCCTGCATCATCACCATAGACTTCCAGGGACCAGTCTCACCTGTGGGAGACTTACCACCCAGCTGCCCCATAACATCCCCTGTGAAAGTCCTTATAGCAGCGCTGGATACAATTGCGACCAAAGCCACAG
>JARQOD010000001.1:229373253-229413408 GCA_033576555.1 Oophaga sylvatica | reverse complement strand
GCTTACCTTATGAGAGCAAGACCTGGAAGACTGCCAATGGATTTGGAGCTGGGAGTGGTAGAACCAGAGGCTGATGACAGTGCTGAAGATTGGGACACAACTCGACAGGAACAGTACAAGAGAGTACAAGCCTGCGTAGAAGACAGTCTCAACAAAGTAAGAGAAAAGCAAGAGAAGAACTATAACAAAAATGCTCCCGCTAAGCCTTTTATGCCTGGAGAAATGGTGCTCAAAAGGAAAAGAAGAATGCACAAGTTGGATGATCAGTGGGAACAGGAGCCATATGTCGTGCAAAATTCCAATTTTGATAACAGAAAGGTCTGTGCCATTAGTAAGGATGGAGGAAAAACGACGGCAACGGTGTCCAGAGATCATTTAAAGTTGTGTCCTTGCCCATTAAAGCTCCGTGAAGAAAACCCTGTTGTCAATCAGGAAGAAAATAATGAAGCGGTCATACACACGGATTTGGGAGATTTACCTGCGGATTGGCCCAGATTGGGAGACGCTGTAATTATTCCTGTGCTGCAGTTTTATCAACCGCAAGAGGAGTCTCTACAACCAGTCATACCAATTGTGCCAGTAGAGCCAGTTCCAGAAGGACCTGTTCCGGCAGACCCTCAACCATCAGAACCCGAAGTAGCGGACCCGCAAGAAGCAGTACCACAAGAAGTGGAATCCCCTGGTGAAGCTGGTGAAGCAGTACCGCCTCGTCCAGTCACTAGCATGCTTGCCAGGTCCCTAGAGAGGTGGAGTCGTGTCTATAGTTTGCCGTTACGCAGAACAGAAAGGTTAGAGACTACTATACCTGACGCTACCCCACGTAGGTCAGAACGCATCACTAGAGGAAAACTACCTATTCGCTATCAGGAGTAGTCCTAGTAAACTAGTTAGCAAGACCCAGACAGGGTTTATTGTCACTGACAAAATGTATAAAGTTTGAAAAAGTTATTAATGTGATTTCTATTTATATGTCTTGAAATGTGTCTTTTCCATGCAATGAACTGCGTGGCTGTGGACTATGCCAGCCCAAAAAAAACTTTCATGTAAATAGTTTGCACTACGGTGCATTATCTTGGTTTTACACGAAACCATTACTATCTACCTCTGAAGAAAAACCCGTATGGTGTGGCCTAGAGTGAGGTCTGCAGTCAGAAGTCCTGCAGCCCACCCAGGACCCACGTGGGAGGTTTTTGGTGCGGGTCCTCCACAAGTATCTCGTATTTATGAACATGTCTTGATATTTTGATACTTTTGTATTCTTCATTGTACAAATTGTAACGTTCAAGAAGTCTTACCTCCCGGATGGGATGAGTTAAAATGTTGTTGTTTAATGCAAAACAAAAATGTTTTTCTTTTTCTCTTTTACAGCCCGGGAGTGCTGTGTTTAACCAAGGGGGGATGTGTGGCCCAGCTATGTAAGGCACACATAAAATCCAGGAGAATGCACAGGAAGGTAACCACAAAAGCTTGTTATCATTCACGTCACTCACACTTTCAGACACACCCACCAGGGGTATAGGAGGTAGTGACACGTAGCAGAGGCAGATAGTTTCCTGTCTTCGGACAGATCAGTTCAGCCAGAGCTGAGTCAAGCTTCCTGTCTTAGGACAGTGCAGTTCTGTGCCAGTTCAGTCTGGACTAGGAGAGAGGACTGAATCCTCGCAGAGCTAGCGTAGCTCACCTGACAAAGAAGTGGAGTCTAGTACGGGTGAAGTGAATCATCCTAGCCTAGTCAGAGCTACCCTTAATCAGTACCTCAACAGAAGCTGAAACAAGGAGGAAACTGAGAGCTGCTCAGCGAGCTCTGGAGAAAGCTGACATTTCCATCGAAAGCTACAAGTGCTTATGCAAAGAGCAAAAGCAGGGCGAAGGGCGCAGTGGAGAAGACATAGAGAAGTGCTTCAGGTATTGGATTGCCTGCACTAAATAACCGGACACCGGGGTCCGAAGCGTTGCTAGAGTTTCAAGCATAGTAACAAGATACCCGGAGGCTATCTGGACTACAGGTCGCAGAGAGCAGCCCAAGCGCTGATACGTAACCGGAGACAGGGAAAACAGGAGTTTAGCCTGATCAGCAAATATAGACTTAGTTCTCCCAACATCTGCTAGTCAGAGCCATAGAAGTCTCCACCACAAAGTCGGCCGGGCTTGTCAGCTATTGAAAAGCTGGAGATTTCAGAGTTAACTTCGCTTCAGGCAAGTTGGACTCACATACATATTGAAGTAAAGGAGGCCTCTAACCTGCTCAGCGGTTACCCGAATGTGCATTCTCCACCCCGACCAGCTCCCCGGGACCTGCTTGAACCATCTACCAGTAAAAGGTATGAAAAGAAGCTCAATTGTGTGTGACTGAATTATTAGCTACACCCTGCATCATCACCATAGACTTCCAGGGACCAGTCTCACCTGTGGGAGACTTACCACCAGCTGCCCCATAACATCCCCTGTGAAAGTCCTTATAGCAGCGCTGGTACAATTGACCAGAAGCCACAGGTGGCGTCACGAACTATTACAAATTCCCCTGTAAATATCCCCTAATTGTATGAGCGCCCAGGGCCACGGACCGAGTCCTGCTGCCAGTGACAAACCCCATAGACTTTCATGGGCTCGGTGCCGAGTACCCCATTGCCCTGGTACTAAGTGCGACTCAATGCGGCAATCGGGCAGGCTAACAGTTGCCTCACGTGTGCCTCAAGTATTACACACACGGACACTGTTATCTCCGGTACCGTTTTTTCGGTACCAGAAAAAGACAGATGTGTGAAACCGGCCTAATGTACATAGAGGGCTTTGTAATTGAACATTTTAAAAATCAGTGGGGAAGTTTTATGCTTGTACTTGAACTTCATGCCATTTCTTTGCCAGAATCCATTGCCATATGTTGTTTACATCTACTTCTTGTGCAATGTGTTGTATATGGACACACGATCATGGCAGTCAAGTATTGATCACCTCACTGATGTGTTATGCGCATTGCCTTCATCACCGTGCCTAGTCCCTGGAAAGTAGTAAATATTCGTGAGTGGCAAATTTGTCGCAGTTAAAAAAAAATCTGTTTAATACATCTGAATTGGGTTGTTTCTATAACAAGAGTATGGATTTTTACAATGAGGACACGTTCACACGTTCAGTATTTGGTCACTATTTTACCTCAGTATTTGTAAGCCAAAACCAGGAGAGGGTGATAAATACAGAAGTGGTGACATGTTTCTATTATACTTATCCTCTGATTGTTCCACTCCTGGTTTTGGCTTACAAATACTGTAAAAAAAATCACCAAATACTCAACATGTGAATGTGGTCTAAAGAACAGTCACAGAAACTTTTGCACCAAATCAAGACAGTGTGATCCTTAGGGATGCCATAAATTCTCCATTTAATGTCACAGTTCAACCACCTCACATACACTAGACTAGACAAGCCACCGAGGCTGAGTGCCATACACTGCCAAGTTCTGCAGAAATTATGTACCCTGATAACCATTATTTCTAACTAGATGAAGGCCCAACACTATCGCATCGGGAGGGCGGTAATGTCACGATGGTGACAGGCTTGCAGCATTGAGAATCTCTCCCCCCATGTGCTCACCCACCTATCCACTCTTTCCCCATGTGCTGACTTCTCCCGTCTGTGTTCTCTTCTTTGACCTGTCTACCCCATGTGCTATCTCCCTTGTCTGCTGTCTCTCTCCTTCCTGTGCTGTGTTCTCCCCTCATGTGCTGTCCCGTTTGAGCTGTCTCACCCCTGTGCCCTGTCTCTCTCTCCCCTGTGCGCGTCTTCAACGTTTTGCCTTTGATGCTTTCCTTTCATTGTCATTGGCGTACTTTTTAGGAGGAGCCATGTTGGCATTGATATTTGCTTTTTAAAGGGGTTTTCCAAAGAACAAAAGTTCATTTTAAAAATTGTCTGTGTCTGACCATGTACAGAACATACAACAGCTCCTGGGAAGGGGAGGAAGCAAAACACAATACTGACAGCAGGGAATACATTTTGTGAGGTAAAATATTGTCTAAAAACAGTGAAATATTTTACCTCACAAAATGAATCCTCTGTGATCCCCTGCTGTAATGTCAGTAATATCTTTTGCTTCCTCCCCTGCCCAGGAGATGTGGTATGCTCCGTATACGGTCAGACACAGACAATTTTTAAAATGAACTTTCGTTCATGGGTAAGCCCATTTAATGTGACCGGCTTCCCTTGCCTGTAGACACATCACGCATCTGCCGCTGGGATCAGCTGAATGATTCACTGCGCCTGCGTGGAATTCGCACCGGCGCAGTAAATCAGACAGCTGCCATCTTTGTGTAGAGATAGCGGCGGTCACCTTAAAACTGCGCATGCGCTCCTCCTGTACAAAGATGACGGGGGTCAGTGAATCATTCGGCTGATCCTGGCGACGGCGTGTTCGCAATGGTGTTCAGCTTTATGTCAGAGTCTAGAACAACGTCAAACAGTTCAGCTTTATTTTCCTCCAGACACAGCACATCCAAGACATCATTAGCACGTCTGACACGGTACCAGCAATACATCTTCTACAACTCCGCTTCACTTCATTTGCTACACCGGAATAGACCACAAAGTAACTGCACTTCAATCTCTTTCCCTGGAGATACTTCAATCCAGTCACGGAAATACACATCTACTAGGTCGTCCAACCCTCCTGGTTATCCTGCCCGTGTACTCGCTGGTAGCCCACTCGCTACTGCTTCACACTTCTGCTGATTGTTCCCACAGTGGCTCTACCACTGGCACTACTACTTCATCAGCCCACCGATTCTGGCTGGCGGTCCCACGGTGATTCCTTCACCAACTACACGACTGCTGGTACCTTTATTCATTTCTCTTCTATTGTCCGCTACACAGCTCAGGACCAGGGTCATCTGAACAGCAACAGGGTCCACCCCCGACTGACTTTATCTAGGAAGTCCCTCACACAAGTTCCCAACCGACAGTTCACCTACTTAACCCCTTGGTGTCCTAACAAGTCCCCACTATGCTGAATGTGCTCAATGCCCCCACCTACTGGCCTATTACTGACCTACACTAAACCTCTAACACTTCTCTAATTGGATCCACTAATATGCATCCATCTAGTGGCCCTTTGCAGAACTACATTTACCCAGTCTATGTATATTACACTACAAGTGCCCTCCTCTAATGTCCCCAAAGGATGCACAACCTTACCTAAATCTATATGAAATACCATGCAAATGAGTCGCACTAAGTACCAGGGCTGTGGGGTACTCGGCACCGAGCCCATGAAAGTCTATGGGGTTTGTCACTGGCAGCAGGACTCGGTCCGTGGCCATGGGCGCTCATACAATGGGGGATATTTACAGGGGAATTGTAGATTAGATAGTTCGTGACGCCACCTGTGGTATCTGATCAATTGGACCAGCGCTGCTATATGGATCTTCACAGGGGATGTTATGGGGCAGCTAGATGGTAGGTCTCCCACAGGTGAGACCGGTCCCTGGAAGTCTATGGTGATGCAGGGTGTAGTAAATGAAACAGTCTCACACAAGGCAATCTCTTTCCATACCTTTACTTGCAGATGTTTCAGGCAGGTCCCGGGAAGCTGGTCGGGGTGGAGAATGCACATTCAGGATAACCGCTGAGCAGGTTAGAGGCCTCCTTTAACCTTGTATATGTGTGAGTACAAACTTGCATGAAGTCAAGTTAACTCTGCTAATCTCCAGCTTGTTCAATAGCTGCAACGCCCGGTCGACATTGTGGTAGAGCCTTTTGCTTAATCTGGTGGCCAGTTATGGTGACCAGATATCGGAAAGAACTAAGTCGTTAGGGCTGATCAGGCCTTGCCCGTCTTGCTCTCCCTGACTCCGTTTACGTATCAGCGCTTAGGGCTACCTACTGTGACTTGAAGTCCAGGAGGATTCCGGTGTTTCTTATTACTAGGCATAAAGCACTAGCAACGCTTCGGACCCGGTGTCCGGTGAATTAGTGCGGGTAATCCGGTACCTGATGCACTTGTCTCTATCTCTCCACTGTGCCTCTCGTCCTGCTCTTGCTCTTAACATAAGCACAAGTAGCGATGTTGTGAATATCAGCTTTTCTCCAGAGCTCGCTGAGCAATTCTCAGTACACTCACTGTTGTAGCTCCTGTGTTTCCCTTCTTTCTTTCCTTTCTCTGACCCTGTCCAGAGCAGCACACAGGTACTCTGTCAACTGTGTAAATGCTGTAGCTCCGAGAGTCACCTTCCTCAGACCCTGTCCAGAGCAGCGCACAGGTACTCTGTCAACTGTGTACACGCTGTAGCTCCAAGAGTTACTTTCCTCCTTCCAAAGAATACAGGTAGCTTGTGCTGAGGTACTGGTCCTGCAGTTCTGACTGGGCTAGAGTGACTCCTTACACTCAAACCAGACTCCACTTTATGAACTTGCTCTGCCAGAGTCTAGTCTGCTCTCCTCTTCCTCCAAGACTAGACTGGCTTGCACTCTGACTGGACTCCTCTCCCTCCAAATCCAGACTGAACTTGCACTGTCCTAAGACAGGAAGCTGACTGAACACTGACTGCTACGTGTCACTACCTTTTATACCCTAGTGGGTGTGTTGTGAAATGTGAGTGACGTGAATGAATATCAAGCCTCACGGTTACCTTCTTGTGCATTTTCCTGGAATTATGTGTGCCTGGCGTAGCTGGGTCACACATCCCCCTTGGTTAAACACAGCACTCCCGGGCTGTAAAAGAGAAAAGAAAACATTTTGTTTTGCATATAACAACAACATTTTAACACATCCCTTGCGGGAGGTAAGACTCTTGAACGTTACAATTTGTACATAGAAAAATATAAAAGTATCAAAACATTTTTCTCATAAATACAAGATACTTGTGGAGGACCCGCACCAAACCTCCCACGTGGGTCCTGGGTGGGCTGCAGGACTTCTCTGTTGCAGACCTCACTCAAGGCCACACCACACGGGTTTTCTTTCAGAGGTAATTAGGTTTTGTGTAAAACCAAGATGTAGCACCGAAGCGCAAACTATTTACATTAAAAGTTCTTGGGCTGGCACAGTCCACAGCCACACAGTCCTTGCATGATAAAACACATTTCACATATCAAGAGAAATCACATTAATACTTTAACTTTCACTTTACCCAACTGGGGTATTCTATGCAGACTATGCAATCATCATCACATTTACTCTTTAGCTTTTTAACTCGGTACCCAGCCGGGTATTCTACTTAAATATGTATCATTCAAAATATTAATAAAGTGCAAATCTGCAAAATTTCTTCTTTAAACTTTTTACATTTTTCAGTTGCAGTAAACCCCTGTCTGGGTCCTACTGATTTTCATCTTTGCTTGAGGTGACATTGACTTTTTCCATCCCTGGAGACAGAATTACACGATGCCCTTGGGTACCCATTACCAGGATATCATGTCCTGCGATGTAGGTTTGGGTCGCTACAGTCTTCATTCTGACTATGGTCCCACCGGGTGCTTCTGTCATGTAGGACGCAAGTGGCGTTGTTGAAGGTGTCGCAGTAACTTGCGATTCTGGACAGGTCGCAGATTGCGATGCAGAACGTGACGTAGACTGCGATGCAGAGGTGTACGCAGCGTACGATGCTGGACAAGACCTTGGTGTAGAGGAAGGTGCAGGTTGCGATGCAGAACGTGACGTAGATAGAGAGGCGTACGCAGGGGGCGATGCTGGTGCACGGCCTGGTGCTGTTGGAGCCCGAGACTGGGACGCTGCGGCATGGTGTAGGTTACCGGCGTCGGGGACGGGGTCACTGACAATAGAGACATTTAGGGCATACCATCCCTTTAAACCCCAGTGTCGAGTGTAACTGACTATGTCCCCATTTACCAGATCCCTTCCCGGATGACCGATGGGCAGGTGGGACTCTACATCCCGGCGACTCACAAAGACTCCCGGATATAGGCCCGGCTCACGGATAAAACCCCAGCCTGTTATGTTACGGTAGCTGAGGAGTGCAGGTAAAAAAGGAAATACACCAGAGCAGTTGGAATCTATGAGATTGCAGTACCCTGACTAACCACCGCAACTAGAGGCAGCCGTGGAGCGTTCCTACGTTGGTCCTAGACGCCTCGTCACAGCCTGAGAAACTAACTACACCTAAAGATAGAAATAGGAAAGCTATCTGCCCCGGAGCAGAACCCCAAAGATAATAGAAAGCCCCCAAACATGTAATGGCGGTTAGACAAGAGGAAATACTGACACAGAAAGAAAATAGTATGAGCAAACGCTGGGGCCCAAACTATCTAAATAGAAAAGGATAGGAAGGGTACTTACTGCAATCTCAGAAAACCCTGAAAAAACACCAACTCTACTAATTTCAAAATCACCTGAGATCACACGACCTCTACCACCTAAATTAGTTCTCTGGTGTAACAAAAACAAAACAGCAGCCACCGAAAAAAAACTGGAAAAAGCAAAAGTACAAAACACAGTGGCTGGACTAAACTGAGAGGGCAAAAGCCCCCGGAGGGGACCCTGAAGGCCCCCACAGAAGTGCAGGACAAAATGCAAAAATATAGTAAAAACACAAAATAAGAAATTGTCTTATCTGATAGCAGGAGATGCAGACACGACACAGCAGGCTACAAGGGAAACTGGAAAGAAGGATTCAGACCAGAACAATTGATCACCGGCAACCCTGATGGGAAAATGACTCCCTTACATAAGACCAATCAGTAACACCTGATTCCCAGTCCTCACAATCCTCACTAGTACCGCTTGTAACCACCAGAGGGAGCCTCTGCTCAGAACTCATCTCAAACCCATTCACAACAGTACCCCCCCCTTGAGAAGGGGTCACCGAACCCTCATTTGAGCAACCAGGTCGGTCAGGATGAGTTCTATGATACGCACGGATAAGTCTCCTAGCATGGATGTCCGAAGCAAACACCCAGAATTGTCTTCCTGACCATAACCTCTCCATTTAACCAAATACTGGAGTCTTCGTCTAGAAAAACGAGAATCCAATATTTTCTCAACCACATACTCCAGATTGCCCTCAACCAAAACAGGGTCAGGAGGCACAGCAGCAGGAACCACTGGCTCAACAAACCTCTTCAACAAGGACTTGTGGAACACGTTATGGATCTTAAATGTCCCTGGAAGAAGCAAACGAAAAGAAACAGGATTAATAATCTCCATGATCTTATAAGGTCCAATGAACCTAGGCTTAAATTTAGGAGATGCTACTCTCATAGGAATATTCTTTGAGGACAACCAGACCAAGTCCCCACTTTAAACCGAGGACCATCAGTCCTATGCGGTTAGCAAACCGCTGGGCCTTCTCCTGAGAGAGGGACAACCTCTCCACTACCTGGTCCCAAATCTGCTGCATACGCTCAACAACAGAGTCAACACCTGGACAGACAGAAGCCTCCGTCTGTCCTGAAGAAAATCGAGGGTGAAACCCAGAATTACAGAAAAACGGAGACATCAAAGTGGCAGAGCTAGCCCTATTATTAAGAGCAAACTCAGCCAAAGGCAAAAAAGAGACCCAGTCATCCTGATCAGCAGACACAAAGCATCTCAGATAAGTCTCCAATGTCTGGTTTGTTCTCTCAGTTTGACCATTGGTCTGAGGATGAAATGCCGAGGAGAAAGACAATTGAACACCCAGTTTAGAACAAAAAGTCCTCCAAAATCTGGAAACAAACTGGACTCCTCTGTCAGACACAATGTTCTCAGGAATGCCGTGTAAACGAACCACGTGCTGAAGGAACAACGGCACCAATTCAGAGGAGGAAGGCAACTTAGGTAATGGCACAAGATGTATCATTTTGGAAAACCTATCACAAATTACCCAGATGGTGGTCATTCTCTGAGAAACAGGAAGATCGGAAATGAAATCAATAGAGATATGGGTCCATGGTCTCTTGGGCACAGGCAATGGCATCAACAAACCACTAGAGCGAGAGCAAGGCTTGGAGCGAGAGCAAGTCCCGCAGGACTGCACAAATTCCCTGACATCGCGAGACAAGGTAGGCCACCAAAAGGACCGACTAACCAAGTCTCTGGTACCAAAAATTCCGGGATGCCCAGCCAATGCGGAACAATGAATCTCAGACATCACACTCTTTTTCCATTGGTCCGGGACAAACAATTTTCCAACAGGGCAGCGCTCGGGCCTATCCTCCTGATACCCCTCCAGAGCAAGTCTCAAATTGGGCGAGATGGCGGAAAGAACTACACCCTCCTTCAAAATAACAGAGGGATCAGATAGCTCAGGAGAGTCCGCAAGGAAACTCCTCGAGAGGGCATCCGCCTTAACATTCTTAGTGCCAGGAAGAAAGGAAACCACAAAATTAAAACGTGTGAAAAACAAGGCCCACCTGGCCTGTCTAGGATTGAGTCGCTGGCAGATTCCAGATAGACCAGATTCTTATGGTCCGTAAGGACCACCACCTGATGTTTGGCTCCCTCCAGCCAATGTCTCCACTCTTCAAAAGCCCACTTCATGGCCAATAACTCCCGATTACCCACGTCATAATTACGTTCAGTAGGAGAAAATTTTCGAGAGAAAAAGGCACAAGGGTTACTTTTAGAGGTCTCTGGATCTTTTTGGGACAAAACGGCACCTGCCCCAATTTCAGAGGCATCAACCTCCACCTGAAATGGCAGAGAAACATCAGGCTGCCGTAGAACAGGAGCAGAAGTGAATCTCTGCTTAAGTTCCTGAAACGCAGAGACTGCCTCAGGAGGCCAATTCACCACATCAGAACCCTTTCTGGTCAAATCAGTTAATGGTTTAACAATAACCGAGAAATTACCAATAAATTTACGATAAAAATTGGCAAAACCCAAAAATCTCTGAAGAGCCTTTAATGAAGTAGGTTGGACCCAATCACAGATGGCCTGAACCTTGACCGGGTCCATTTCAATAACAGATGGGGACAAAATGAATCCCAGAAATGAGATCTTCTGTACGCCAAAAAGACACTTTGATCCCTTCACATACAGAGCATTCTCTCTCAAAATCTGGAATACAGTTCGAACATGTTTCACATGAGAGTCCCAGTCATTAGAAAAAATCAAGATATCATCCAAATAAACAATCAGAAACTTGTCCACAAAATCCCTGAAAATGTCATTCATGAAGGACTGGAAGACGGAAGGAGCATTAGTGAGCCCAAAGGGCATCACAAGGTACTCAAAATGCCCTTCAGGGGTGTTAAATGCCGTCTTCCATTCATCCCCGTGCTTAATGCGAATAAGGTTATACGCCCCCCTGAGGTCAAGCTTGGTAAACCAAGTAGCGTTTTTCACCCTGGAAAACAGGTCAGAAATCAAGGGTAACGGGTATTGATATTTCACAGTAATATTGTTCAAGAGACGATAATCAATACACGGCCTTAATGAACCATCTTTTTTGGCCACAAAGAAAAAACCGGCACCTAAGGGTGAAGAGGATGGTCTGATATGACCCTTCTCCAATGATTCCTTGATATAAGACCGCATAGCGTCATGTTCAGGTACAGACAAGTTAAAAAGGCGACCTTTAGGGAATTTACTACCTGGCACTAATTCAATAGCGCAGTCATAGCTCCTATGGGGAGGTAAGGATGCAGATTTACTTTCGCTAAACACATCAGAAAAATCAAACAAAAAGTCAGGAACATCCTCAGCCTGGGGGGAGGCAGAAAAAACAGGAGTGTTGGTATTAACACATTGGCAGCCCCAACTGGTTACAGACACAGATTTCCAATCCAAAACAGGATTATGAGACTGTAACCAAGGGAAACCCAGCACTATAATGTCATGCAGATTATATAGAACCAAAAATTTGCAGCACTCCTGGTGATCAGGTTCAACCCTCATTATCACCTGAGTAGAAAACTGGGGTTTATTCTCAGCCAAAGGGGTAGAATCGATCCCCAGTAGAGGAATAGACTTCTGTAGGGGTATCAAGGGAAACCCACAACGTTTAGCAAAATCATAATCCATCAGGTTAATAGCTGCTCCAGAATCAACGAAAGCCTGAGCAGAAAATGAGGACAGAGAGCATATCAGAGTGACAGTTAATAAAAACTTAGTCTGAACACTACCCAAGACAACTGAGCGTGCAAAATGTCTTCCCCGCTTAGGGCAGACTGAAATAGCATGAGAGGCATCACCACAGTAGAAACATAACCCATTGCGCTTTCGAAACTCATGACGCTGTGCCCCAGACACCACTCCATCACACTGCATGGGCTCAGCAGCTGGCTCACAAGGCAACACCACTCCACGCATACTTCTCCGCTCACGCAAACGTCTGTCAATTTGAATCGCTAATGACATAGAATCATTGAGACCAGAGGGGACAGGGAATCCCACCATAACATCCTTTACATTATCCGACAGACCCTTCCGGAAAAGGGCCGCCAAAGCGTCGTCATTCCACTTGGTCAGGACTGCCCACCTACGGAATCTCTGACAGTATAACTCAGCGTCATCAAGCCCCTGATTTAATGCCAACAAGGCTTTTTCAGCTTGATCAGTGACATTAGGCTCATCGTACAATAACCCCAAAGCCTGAAAAAATGCATCAACATCACTCAAAACAGGATCCCCAGGTATCAGGGAAAAAGCCCAATCCTGAGGATCGCCGCGCAGGAGAGAGATGATAATTTGAACCTGCTGCGCTGCGTTTCCTGAGGACTTAGATTTTAAGGCAAGAAACAATTTACAATTATTTTTGAAATTCTGAAACTTAGCTTGATCCCCTAAAAACAAATCTGGCATGGGGATCCTAGGTTCCACAACAGGCAACCTAGCAAGATATGCAGCAATACTCTGAACCTCAGTGGCAAGCTGATCCACACGGCCTGACAACTGTGCAAACTCCATTAGGAGAAAAGATCCTCCCCAGCACCCAGAGATACAGAGGGAAAAAAAAAAAAAAATGCAACAAACAGAAAAATATCTCTGACAACTTTTCTTCCTTCAAAATATTTTTTCCCTTCTGTGAGTACCATACAATTTTTATGGCCGGTGATACTGTTATGTTACGGTAGCTGAGGAGTGCAGGTAAAAAAGGAAATACACCAGAGCAGTTGGAATCTATGAGATTGCAGTACCCTGACTAACCACCGCAACTAGAGGCAGCCGTGGAGCGTTCCTACGTTGGTCCTAGACGCCTCGTCACAGCCTGAGAAACTAACTACACCTAAAGATAGAAATAGGAAAGCTATCTGCCCCGGAGCAGAACCCCAAAGATAATAGAAAGCCCCCAAACATGTAATGGCGGTTAGACAAGAGGAAATACTGACACAGAAAGAAAATAGTATGAGCAAACGCTGGGGCCCAAACTATCTAAATAGAAAAGGATAGGAAGGGTACTTACTGCAATCTCAGAAAACCCTGAAAAAACACCAACTCTACTAATTTCAAAATCACCTGAGATCACACGACCTCTACCACCTAAATTAGTTCTCTGGTGTAACAAAAACAAAACAGCAGCCACCGAAAAAAAACTGGAAAAAGCAAAAGTACAAAACACAGTGGCTGGACTAAACTGAGAGGGCAAAAGCCCCCGGAGGGGACCCTGAAGGCCCCCACAGAAGTGCAGGACAAAATGCAAAAATATAGTAAAAACACAAAATAAGAAATTGTCTTATCTGATAGCAGGAGATGCAGACACGACACAGCAGGCTACAAGGGAAACTGGAAAGAAGGATTCAGACCAGAACAATTGATCACCGGCAACCCTGATGGGAAAATGACTCCCTTACATAAGACCAATCAGTAACACCTGATTCCCAGTCCTCACAATCCTCACTAGTACCGCTTGTAACCACCAGAGGGAGCCTCTGCTCAGAACTCATCTCAAACCCATTCACAACACCAGCCCTTGCGGAGTTTGAAGTCCGTCACGCACCCCTGGCGCCGCGGTTCCCGGAGTGTACCTTTATCACGGCGAACACTCTCCTTGTCGGCGAGGAACTCTTCCAGGTACCGCTGACGGAACTGCTGTATTTCTCTCTCCTCCTGCTGCCGTTGTCTCTCCTTCTCACGACACAGCTCCTCGTGCTCCACTTTTGCAGCATAGGTGATGTCATCAAGGTACTCCATTTGCTCCCAGTCGATTTCCGGCAGTGATGGTTGAGACCCCTCCGGTGTTCCTACCGGGGAACTGCAATCTGCTGCGGCCTCCTGGCCTGGCTGGCACTCCGGTACGGGCAGGGCCTCCTCAGCCGCCTTCTCCTCCACCTCTCCATCGGTGGGATCAGGTACAGCACTTTTGGGGGCAGCCTCCGGTTGTCCTTCAGCCTTCTTCAGCAGGGACTTAGGAAAGGCAGGTGATGGCATTATATCTGTGAGAGAGAACACTGCGTCCCACAGCAGCCGCTGTGTCTGGGCACGCCAGCGTCCCTCGGTCTCCTTCATGTCTGCATGGCGCTGGATCATTCTTTTAAGCGCCGCATTCTCCTCTTTTAATTCCAGCATGGTTTGCTGAAGGTCCTGTACTGGGGACGGCTCCGGAACGGGCAGAGGCTCTTCAGGGGAACAGGGCCTGCCTGCCACTGCTCCTCCGCATAGCGTATCCCGTCCTTCCGCCATCTCACTCCAGGCCAGACTGTGTTTTCCATCAGGAACAATCTGGTCTCTTCCGTGGAGGCGGGATTTGCGCTTCCTCCTTTTTGCATAGAAGATGAAGAGGAGGCGGATCTCCCTTGCAGTGGGGCCATTGCGGACGTTGTAATAACACTTTGAGAGGGCGGCCATAACTTTCCGCCACAGGGGGGGTACACGCCCACGAATGCACGCCCACCTTCTTCACCAGCGCCTCAGGGCGCGAATATGGCGGCAAAATGGCGGTAATTGGCGCCAAAAGTGACAAACAGCAAACAGTCTTTTTCTTGCATAAAACAGTCAATATAGGCAACACAGGGCTCACAATTTTTTGCAAGTTTCGCATCCTGTTCGTGACGCCAAAAGATGAGTCGCACTAAGTACCAGGGCTGTGGGGTACTCGGCACCGAGCCCATGAAAGTCTATGGGGTTTGTCACTGGCAGCAGGACTCGGTCCGTGGCCCTGGGCGCTCATACAATGGGGGATATTTACAGGGGAATTGTAGATTAGATAGTTCGTGACGCCACCCGTGGTATCTGATCAATTGGACCAGCGCTGCTATATGGATCTTCACAGGGGATGTTATGGGGCAGCTAGATGGTAGGTCTCCCACAGGTGAGACCGGTCCCTGGAAGTCTATGGTGATGCAGGGTGTAGTAAATGAAACAGTCTCACACAAGGCAATCTCTTTCCATACCTTTACTTGCAGATGTTTCAGGCAGGTCCCGGGAAGCTGGTCGGGGTGGAGAATGCACATTCAGGATAACCGCTGAGCAGGTTAGAGGCCTCCTTTAACCTTGTATATGTGTGAGTACAAACTTGCATGAAGTCAAGTTAACTCTGCTAATCTCCAGCTTGTTCAATAGCTGCAACGCCCGGTCCGACATTGTGGTAGAGCCTTTTGCTTAATCTGGTGGCCAGTTATGGTGACCAGATATCGGAAAGAACTAAGTCGTTAGGGCTGATCAGGCCTTGCCCGTCTTGCTCTCCCTGACTCCGTTTACGTATCAGCGCTTAGGGCTACCTACTGTGACTTGAAGTCCAGGAGGATTCCGGTGTTTCTTATTACTAGGCATAAAGCACTAGCAACGCTTCGGACCCCGGTGTCCGGTGAATTAGTGCGGGTAATCCGGTACCTGATGCACTTGTCTCTATCTCTCCACTGTGCCTCTCGTCCTGCTCTTGCTCTTAACATAAGCACAAGTAGCGATGTTGTGAATATCAGCTTTTCTCCAGAGCTCGCTGAGCAATTCTCAGTACACTCACTGTTGTAGCTCCTGTGTTTCCCTTCTTTCTTTCCTTTCTCTGACCCTGTCCAGAGCAGCACACAGGTACTCTGTCAACTGTGTAAATGCTGTAGCTCCGAGAGTCACCTTCCTCAGACCCTGTCCAGAGCAGCGCACAGGTACTCTGTCAACTGTGTACACGCTGTAGCTCCGAGAGTTACTTTCCTCCTTCCAAAGAATACAGGTAGCTTGTGCTGAGGTACTGGTCCTGCAGTTCTGACTGGGCTAGAGTGACTCCTTACACTCAAACCAGACTCCACTTTATGAACTTGCTCTGCCAGAGTCTAGTCTGCTCTCCTCTTCCTCCAAGACTAGACTGGCTTGCACTCTGACTGGACTCCTCTCCCTCCAAATCCAGACTGAACTTGCACTGTCCTAAGACAGGAAGCTGACTGAACACTGACTGCTACGTGTCACTACCTTTTATACCCCTAGTGGGTGTGTTGTGAAATGTGAGTGACGTGAATGAATATCAAGCCTCACGGTTACCTTCTTGTGCATTTTCCTGGAATTATGTGTGCCTGGCGTAGCTGGGCCACACACAAAGAACACTGAACTATGTCACTATAAAGTACATCACAAATATATACACACAGCAAAGACATTTAAAGGGTTAAATCTTGACCCTCCTTACAGTCATGTGAGGATTATATTGATACTGTCCATTCCTACAGACAGGAGATATCCGACATATGAACAAAATGTGTCTTATAACCACAAAAAGTATATAAAACTATAAAATTAAGTGCAAGAGATTTTATGAGATTAGTAGAAGGGGCAATCCATGTAATGTAAGGTCTACTGGCGTTTGTAAAGTTGACATAAATGTTGAAGCTAGCCTTTAAAGGGGTATTCCCATTTCATAAAGTGATGACATATTGATCAACAGGTGTTTGACCACTGGG
Source organism: Oophaga sylvatica (assembly GCA_033576555.1). NCBI lineage: Eukaryota > Metazoa > Chordata > Amphibia > Anura > Dendrobatidae > Oophaga > Oophaga sylvatica. The sequence goes on along the minus strand of JARQOD010000001.1, from coordinate 229,396,656 downwards.
ACCTCCATTTCTCCCGAAAAATCAGGACACGGTGCTGATTCAGTGCTGCAGTTATTAAATCACATTAAATAACATTCTCTATATACTTGTATAGAGCCGAGTCTGTGCCCCATCTAGCGACGCGGACGGCCAGTGGGTGTGTCCAAATAGACTTCGCTCCATACAAGTGCATGGAGAGTGAGACCACGCTCACTAACTCATAAATACCCTCCATTCCCTGGTCTGAAATCGGTGAATCCTCAAAGCACACAGTGCGTGCACTGGGGGATTCATAAATATGCAGTCACACAGAGTAACTGCAAACTTATCGATTTTGACCGGACAACCCCTTTAAATATGGATGACATAAGAGCTAAGAGCTCTTTTGTGCATATGGAAAGCAAACACTGCAAACAGTTTTGTAAAAGATAAAAAATGTAATAAATGTAAAAAAAATCTTCAATTCCCTATAACCCTACAACCTACACTATGCAAATCTCAGACAAGCGTAGCTTATTACTGCACTGTAAAACTGTCCTCTAAAGTGAGCATTGTATTGATTTCTTTAAGTTTTGGGTAGGGTAAAGGTTCCCTTACAAAACAGATTGACTAAACCCACCAGTTTTAGCAGAATGGACCAATCATCATTTGAACATAAAATAATGGGACTAAAATACACAATTCTGACCATAAGGCCGGTGTCACACTTGCGAAAAACTCGCACGATTCTCATGCGAGTCTCTCGTATCAACACCCGGCACTGCCGCCGGCACTCGGACCGGAGCGTGCGGCTGCATTGAAATACATTCTCATGCGAGAATGTCGTAAGTGTGACACCGTCCTAAAAAATGAGTGATATGTTGCAGAGCACAAAGTAAACCTGACAGAATCAACTTTAAAGACAGAGTTAAACAGATATTAAATTATGCATTCATCCTGTAACAAACCTATGTGGGGTTTTTGGAACTAATAAATGCAATGCTAGTGACACCTCTCCTAGTCATTTAACCTGATGTATCAGATGCCCAAATTCATACAAGGGCTACTGTACCAGGTAATTTGTTGGTTTTATTATATAACATGTTTGTTACAGGCCTACATACTCATCCCCTTGGAAAAGCTGTAAACAACACACGCGAAACGCACAGTTTTGTTATACCTCGTGATTGAGGCAGTTCACACCCATACCTTGCCTTACACATAGGCTCTTTTTGGCTTTGACTGGCATTTTGTCTATCTATGTTAACTTGTCAATATTATACTGTTGTGAGTACAGTTGTCTTTTATAATCAATAAAACCTTTTTTATATGCACTCGCAAACTCTTTTTCCTCTAATTTTTTCTCATATCTCCATGGAGTGAGCCTTCTCTCAAGGGTTGGGATCTCTATACCCATGGTTGCTGTTCTGCCAACACACACTAAATTACTGGGTTTATGTTTATCCATATACACATTAGATTAAATTTACCAGAACCCGACAATTTTGGTTGGATCAGCCAACCATCTGACATACACATGTGGTCAAAATTGTTGGTACCCCTCATTTAATGACAGAAAAACCCACAATGGTCACAGAAATAACTTGAATCTGACAAAAGTAATAATAAATAAAAAATCTATGAAAATGAACAAATGAAAGTGAGACATTGCTTTTCAACCATGCTTCCACAGAATGTTTTAAAAAATAAAAATCATGAAATAGGCCTGGACAGAAATGATGGTACCCCTGAAAATAATGTGACAAAAGGGACATGTTAAATCAAGGTGTGTCCACTAAATAGCATCACAGGTGTCTACAATCTTGAAATCAGTGAGTAGGCCTGTATAGAGGACTATAGATACTTACTGTGCTGTTTGGTGACATGGTGTGTATCACACTCAACATGAACCAGAGGAAGCGAAGGAAAGAGTCTCAGGAGATTAGAAAGAAAATTATAGACAAGAATGTTAAAGGTAAAAGTTATAAGACCATCTCCAAGCAGCTTGATGTTCCTGTGACTACAGTTGCACATATTATTCAGAAATTTAAGCTCCATGGGACTGTAGTCAACCTCCCTGGACATGGCCGCAGGAAGAAAATTGATGACAAATCAAAGAGACGGATAATACGAATAGTAACAAAAGAGCACAGAAAAACTTCTAAACAGATTAAAAGTGAACTTCAAACTCAAGGAACATCAGTGTCAGATCGCACCATCTGTCGTTGTATGAGCCAAAGTGGACTTCATGGGAGACGACCAAGGAGGACACCATTGTTGAAAAAAATCATAAAAAAAACAGACGAATTTGCCAAACTACATGTTGACAAGCCACAAAGTTTCTGGGAGAATGTTCTATGGACAGATGAGACAAAAATGGAATTTTTGGCAAGGCACATCAACTGTATGTTTACAGATGGAAAAATTAAGCATATCAAGAAATATGGAGGAGGCTCTCTTATGTTCTGGGGATGCTTTGCTGCATCTAGCACAGGGTGTCTAGAATCTGTGCAGGGTACAATGAAATTTCAGTACTATCAAGGGATTCTAGAGAGAAATGTGCTGCCCAGTGTCAGAAAGCTTGGTCTCAGTCTCAGGTCATGGGTCTTGCAACAGGATAATGACCCAAAACATACAGCTAAAAGCACCCAAGAATGGCTAAGAGGAAAACATTGGACTATTGTGAAGTGGCCTTCTATGAGCCCTGACCAAAATCCTATTGAACATCTTTTTAAAGAGCTGAAACATGCTGTCTGCAAAAGGCAACCTTCAAACACGAGACACCTGGAGCAGTTTGCTCTTGAGGAGTGGTCCAAAATACCTGTCGAGAGGTGCAGAAGTTTCCTTGACAGTTAGAGGAATCGTTTGGTTGCAGTGATTGCCTCAAAAGGTTGTGCAACAAAATATTAAGTTAAGGGTACCATCATTTCTGTCCAGGCCTATTTCAAGAGTTTTATTTTTTTTTAAATTCTGTGGAAGCATGGTTGAAAAGCAATGTCTGACTTTCATTTGTTCATCTTCATAGATTTTTGATTTATTATTACTTTTGTGTGATACGTAGTAACCATCAACGATCAGTCGGCTGCTGATCATTAATCGTTGCAGAATGTACTGGACCATAAATCTATCGTTGGTCTCCCACTGGGCAGCACACATCGCTCCGTGTGACAACGGGAGACCAACAATCAGCGAGCTCCCAGCACCGTACAGCAGACGCTGGGAGCTGGTATCCATGGTAAACAGCAGGTAACTAAGCGCCGTGCAGCACTTAGTTACCCGCTGTTTACCCTGGATACCAGCGTGCTCGCTGGTCCTGATCGCTGGTGAGTCTGCCTATTTGACAGCTCACCAGCGATCAGCTAACGATGTCCCAGCGATCCCATCCACGTCGGATCGTTGGTGGGATCGCTGGGACATTGAAGCGTGTAACGGGGCCCTAAGACTGCATCTTCCATAAAATCAGCAAGAAGTTTTTTGGAGCCTTCAACAGCCTTACTATGAGGATTGTAAATGTTATTACTATTATTGATGGTAAGATGAGTATTAATTTAGCATTAACATATTCTACAGCAGGATATCAATGTAAAAGAACAATAATATGACCAAAAGCTTAAAATCTAAATTAGATGGGAGACATGACATAATAGATACATGGTGCAATGACTGCATTCTGAGAACCAGACCCTGATGTTAACATGGAGAATATAAAAATACTGCATGAATCAGTTGCCCAGACAGTATCTGAGCCAATGTGGCTATAAACTGTAAAGAGATGTGATCTGGATGGCTAGGTGAGGATGCAGTAAAGTGGACAAATATGTGACCAGGTCAGGTTATGTATGAGCCCTGGACAATGGTTGTGCAACACAGTCCTGTGTGAAGAAGTTGGATTTACAAGGCATATTTATTTACTAGCTGTTTCCAGCCAGCTATCGCTCGGCACACTCATTGCTATCTAATTAACACTGCTGGTGATTAAACTAAAGTAAATAATGACAACATTCAATAGCGCTTACGCAGGCGGTAAATGAAATTAAAATGAAGTTAATAACCATAATAATCATCAAAAATCTGAATAATACTAATGATACATTTTATTCACAGTGTAAAATCGAAAACAAACTGGATTCAGTAAGATGCTTGTGTGGTAATGTGTGGGGACGGAGTCTTGTGTGGTAATGTGTGGGGACGGAGCCTCGTGTAGTAATGTGGGGGGACGGAGCCTCGTGTGTTAATGTGGGGGAACGTAGCCTCGTGTGGTAATGTGTGGGGACAGAGCCTCGTGAGGTAATGTGTGGGGACTGAGCCTCGTGTGGTAATGTGTGGGGACGGAGCCTCGTGTGGTAATGTGTGGGGACGGAGCCTCGTGTGGTAATGTGTGGGGACAGAGCCTCGTGTGATAATGTGGGGGGACGGAGCCTCATGTGGTAATGTGGGGGGACGGAGCCTCGTGTGGTAATGTGTGTGGACGGATCCTCGTGTGGTAATGTGTGGGGATGGAGCCTCGTGTGGTAATGTGTAGGGACGGAGCCTCGTGTGGTAATGTGGGGGGGATGGAGCCTCGTGTGGTAATGTGGGGGGACGGGGTCTCATGTGGTAATGTGTAGGGATGGAGCCTCATGTGGTAATGTGTGGGGACGGAGCCTCGTATGGTAATGTGGGAGGGCGGGATTAATTGTGGTAATGTGGTGGGGGGCGGGATTATGTGTGGTAATATGGTGCGGGGCAGGATTATGTGTGGTAATGTGGTGGGGGCAAGATTATGTGTGGTAATGTGGTGGTGGGGCGGGATTATGTGAGGTGATGTGGTGGGGGGCCGGGATTATGTGTGGTGATGTGGTGGGGGGCCGGGATTATGTGTGGTGATGTGGTGGGGGCGGGATTGTGTGTGGTAATGTGGTGGGGGGGAAGGATTATGTGCGGTAATGTGGTGGGAGGGCAGGATTATGAGCAGTAATGTGGTGGGGGTGCGGGATTATGAGCGGTAATGTGGTGGGGGGCGGGATTATGAGCGGTAATGTGGTGGGAGGGCGGGATTATGAGCGGTAATGTGGTGGGGGTGCGGGATTATGAACGGTAATGTGGTGGGGGTGCGGGATTATGAGCGGTAATGTGGTGGGGGGCAGGAATATGTGTGGTAATGTGGTGGGGGGTGGGATTATGAGCAGTAATGTGGTGGGAGGGCGGTATTATGTGTGGTAATGTGGTGGGGGGCAGGATTATGAGCAGTAATGTGGTGGGGGGCGGTATTATGAGCAGTAATGTGGTGGGGGGGCGGGATTATGTGTGGTAATGTGGTGGCGGGCAGGATTATGTGTGGTAATGTGGTGGCGGGCGGGATTATGTGTGGTAATGTGGTGGGGGGGTGGGATTATGTGTGGTAATGTGGTGGGGGGTGGGATTATGTGTGGTAATGTGGTGGAGGGGCGGGATTATGTGAGGTGATGTGGTGGGGGGCCGGGATTATGTGTGGTGATGTGGTGGGGGGGTGTGATTGTGTGTGGTAATGTGGTGGGGGGTGGTATTATGAGCAGTAATGTGGTGGGGGGCGTGATTATGAGCGGTAATGTGGTTGGGGGCGGGATTATGAGCGGTAATGTGGTGGGGGCGGGATTTTGAGTGGTAATGTGGTGGAGGGTGGGATTATGTGAGATGATGTGGTGGGGGGCCGGGATTATGTGTGGTGATGTGGTGGGGGGTGGGATTGTGTGTGGTAATGTGGTGGGGGGCGGGATTATGAGCAGCAATGTGGTGGGGGGGCGGGATTATGTGTGGTGATGTGGTGGGGGGCCGGGATTATGTGTGGTGATGTGGTGGGGGGTGGGATTGTGTGTGGTAATGTGGTGGGGGGCGGGATTATGAGCAGCAATGTGGTGGGGGGGCGGGATTATGTGTGGTAATGTGGTGGCGGGCGGGATTATGAGCATTAATGTGGTGGAGGCGGGATTATGTGCGGTAATGTGGTGGTGGGTAGGATTGTGTTGTGTGTGGTGATGTGGTGGGGGGTGGAATTGTGTGTGGTAATGTGGTGGGGGGCGGGATTATGAGCAGCAATGTGGTGGGGGGGCGGGATTATGTGTGGTAATGTGGTGGCGGGCGGGATTATGAGCATTAATGTGGTGGAGGCGGGATTATGTGCGGTAATGTGGTGGTGGGTAGGATTGTGTTGTGTGTGGTGATGTGGTGGGGGGTGGAATTGTGTGTGGTGATGTGGTGGGGGGCGGGATTATGAGCGGTAATGTGGTGGTGGGGCGGGATTGTGTGTGGTAGAATCATAGAATCATAGAATAGTAGAGTTGGAAGGGACCTCCTGGGTCATCTAGTCCAACCCCCTGCTAAAAGCAGGATTCTCTAAATCATCCCAGACAGATGTCTGTCCAGCCTCTGTTTGAAGACTTCAATTGAAGGAGAACTCACCACCTCTCATGGCAGCCTGTTCCACTCATTGATCACCCTAACTGTCAAAAAGTTTTTTCTAATATCTAATCTGTGTCTTCTCCCATTCAGTTTCATCCCATTGCTTCTAGTCTTTCCTTGTGCAAATGAGAATAAAGATGATCCTTCTACAATGTGACAGCCCTTGAGATATTTGTAGACAGCTATTAAGTCTCCTCTCAGTCTTCTTTTTTGCAAGCTAAACATTCCCAAATCCTGCAACCGTTCCTCATAGGACATGGTTTGCAGACCGGTCACCATTCTGGTGGCTCTTCTCTGAACTTGCTCCAGTTTGTTGATGTCTTTTTTAAAATGTGGTGCCCAAAACTGGACACAGTATTCCAGATGAGGTCTGACCAAAGAGGAGTAGAGGGCAATAATGACCTCACGTGATCTAGACTGTATGCTTCTGTTGATACATCCTAGAATTGCATTAGCCTTTTTTGCTGCTGCATCACACTGTTGACTCATGTTCAGTCTGTGATCAATTAGTATACCCAAGTCTTTTTCACATGTGCTGTTACTTAGCCCTATTCCTCCCATTTTGTATATGCTTTTTTCATTTTTATTGCCCAGATGTAGTACTTTGCATTTTTCCCTGTTAAAATCCATTCTGTTAGTTGCTGCCCACTGCTCCAGTTTATTTAAATCTTTTTGAATCCTCTCTTTCTCTTCTCTAGTATTAGCTACCCCTCCTAGCTTTGTGTCATCAGCAAATTTGATCAGTTTACCCTCAATTCCTTCATCTAAATCATTGATAAAGATGTTGAACAATACAGGGCCCCAAAACAGAGCCTTGTGGTACCCCACTTGGTAATGTGGTGGGGGGCAGGATTATGTGTGGTAATATGGTGGGGGGCAGGATTATGTGTGGTAATGTGGTGGGGGGCAAGATTATGTGTGGTAATGTGGTGGTGGGGCGGGATTATGTGAGGTGATGTGGTGGGGGGCCGGGATTATGTGTGGTGATGTGGTGGGGGGCCGGGATTATGTGTGGTGATGTGGTGGGGGTGGGATTGTGTGTGGTAATGTGGTGGGGGGGAAGGATTATGTGCGGTAATGTGGTGGGAGGGCAGGATTATGAGCAGTAATGTGGTGGGGGTGCGGGATTATGAGCGGTAATGTGGTGGGGGGCGGGATTATGAGCGGTAATGTGGTGGGAGGGCGGGTTTATGAGCGGTAATGTGGTGGGGGTGCGGGATTATGAGCGGTAATGTGGTTGGGAGCGGGATTATGAGCGGTAATGTGGTGGGGGCGGGATTTTGAGCGGTAATGTGGTGGGGGGTGGGATTATGTGAGGTAATGTGGTGGGGGGCGGGATTATGTGTGGTGATGTGGTGGGGGGTGGGATTGTGTGTGGTAATGAGGTGGGGGGCGGGATTATGAGCAGTAATGTGGTGGGGGGCAGGATTATGTGCGGTAATGTGGTGATGGGTAGGATTGTGTTGTGTGTGATGTGGTGGGGGGTGGAATTGTGTGTGGTGATGTGGTGGGGGCGGGATTATTAGCGGTAATGTGGTGGTGGGGCGAGATTGTGTGTGGTAGAATCATAGAATAGTAGAGTTGGAAGGGACCTCCTGGGTCATCTGGTCCAACCCCCTGCTAAAAGCAGGATTCTCTAAATCATCCCAGACAGATGTCTGTCCAGCCTCTGTTTGAAGACTTAAATTGAAGGAGAACTCACCACATCTCATGGCAGCCTGTGCCACTCATTGATCACCCTAACTGTCAAAAAGTTTTTTCTAATATCTAATCTGTGTCTCCTCCCATTCAGTTTCATCCCATTGCTTCTAGTCTTTCCTTGTGCAAATGAGAATAAAGATGATCCTTCTACAATGTGACAGCCCTTGAGATATTTGTAGACAGCTATTAAGTCTCCTCTCAGTCTTCTTTTTTGCAAGCTAAACATTCCCAAATCCTGCAACCGTTCCTCATAGGACATGGTTTGCAGACCGGTCACCATTCTGGTGGCTCTTCTCTGAACTTGCTCCAGTTTGTTGATGTCTTTTTTAAAATGTGGTGCCCAAAACTGGACACAGTATTCCAGATGAGGTCTGACCAAAGAGGAGTAGAGGGCAATAATGACCTCACGTGATCTAGACTGTATGCTTCTGTTGATACATCCTAGAATTGCATTAGCCTTTTTTGCTGCTGCATCACACTGTTGACTCATGTTCAGTCTGTGATCAATTAGTATACCCACGTCTTTTTCACATGTGCTGTTACTTAGCCCTATTCCTCCCATTTTGTATATGCTTTTTTCATTTTTATTGCCCAGATGTAGTACTTTGCATTTTTCCCTGTTAAAATCCATTCTGTTAGTTGCTGCCCACTGCTCCAGTTTATTTATATCTTTTTGAATCCTCTCTCTCTCTTCTCTAGTATTAGCTACCCCTCCTAGCTTTGTGTCATCAGCAAATGTGATCAGTTTACCCTCAATTCCTCCATCTAAATCATTGATAAAGATGTTGAACAATACAGGGCCCAAAACAGAGCCTTGTGGTACCCCACTTGGTAATGTGGTGGGGGGCGGGATTATGTGTGGTAATATGGTGCGGGGCAGGATTATGTGTGGTAATGTGGTGGGGGGCAAGATTATATGTGGTAATGTGGTGGTGGGGCGGGATTATGTGAGGTGATGTGGTGGGGGGCCGGGATTATGTGTGGTGATGTGGTGGGGGGCCGGTATTATGTGTGGTGATGTGGTGGGGGCGGGATTGTGTGTGGTAATGTGGTGGGGGGAAGGATTATGTGCGGTAATGTGGTGGGAGGGCAGGATTATGAGCAGTAATGTGGTGGGGGTGCGGGATTATGAGCGGTAATGTGGTGGGGGGCGGGATTATGTGTGGTAATGTGGTGGGAGGGCTGGATTATGAGCGGTAATGTGGTGGGGGTGCGGGATTATGAGCGGTAATGTGGTGGGGGTGCGGGATTATGAGCAGTAATGTGGTGGGGGGCAGGATTATGTGTGGTAATGTGGTTGGGGGGTGGGATTATGAGCAGTAATGTGGTGGGGGGGCGGTATTATGTGTGGTAATGTGGTGGGGGCAGGATTATGAGCAGTAATGTGGTGGGGGCGGGATTATGAGCAGTAATGTGGTGGGGGGGTGGGATTATGTGTGGTAATATGGTGGCGGGCAGGATTATGTGTGGTAATGTGGTGGCGGGCAGGATTATGTGTGGTAATGTGGTGGGGGGTGAGATTATGTGTGGTAATGTGGTGGGAGGCGGGATTATGTGTGGTAATGTGGTGGGGGGGCGGTATTATGTGAGGTGATGTGGTGCGGGGCCGGGATTATGTGTGGTGATGTGGTGGGGGGGTGGGATTGTGTGTGGTAATGTGGTCGGGGGTGGTATTATGAGCAGTAATGTGGTGGGGGGCGTGATTATGAGCGGTAATGTGGTTGGGGCGGGATTATGAGCGGTAATGTGGTGTGGGCGGGATTTTGAGCGGTAATGTGGTGTCGGGTGGGATTATGTGAGGTGATGTGGTGGGGGGCCGGGATTATGTGTGGTGATGTGGTGGGGGGCCGGGATTATGTGTGGTGATGTGGTGGGGGGTGGGATTGTGTGTGGTAATGTGGTGGGGGGCGGGATTATGAGCAGCAATGTGGTGGGGGGGCGGGATTATGTGTGGTAATGTGGTGGCGGGCGGGATTATGAGCAGTAATGTGGTGGGGGGCGCGATTATGTGCGGTAATGTGGTGGTGGGTAGGATTGTGTTGTGTGTGGTGATGTGGTGGGGGGTGGAATTGTGTGTGGTGATGTGGTGGGGGGCGGGATTATGAGCGGTAATGTGGTGGTGGGGCGGGATTGTGTGTGGTAGAATCATAGAATCATAGAATAGTAGAGTTGGAAGGGACCTCCTGGGTCATCTAGTCCAACCCCTGCTAAAAGCAGGATTCTCTAAATCATCCCAGACAGATGTCTGTCCAGCCTCTGTTTGAAGACTTCAATTGAAGGAGAACTCACCACCTCTCATGGCAGCCTGTTCCACTCATTGATCACCCTAACTGTCAAAAAGTTTTTTCTAATATCTAATCTGTGTCTTCTCCCATTCAGTTTCATCCATTGCTTCTAGTCTTTCCTTGTGCAAATGAGAATAAAGATGATCCTTCTACAATGTGACAGCCCTTGAGATATTTGTAGACAGCTATTAAGTCTCCTCTCAGTCTTCTTTTTTGCAAGCTAAACATTCCCAAATCCTGCAACCGTTCCTCATAGGACATGGTTTGCAGACCGGTCACCATTCTGGTGGCTCTTCTCTGAACTTGCTCCAGTTTGTTGATGTCTTTTTTAAAATGTGGTGCCCAAAACTGGACACAGTATTCCAGATGAGGTCTGACCAAAGAGGAGTAGAGGGCAATAATGACCTCACGTGATCTAGACTGTATGCTTCTGTTGATACATCCTAGAATTGCATTAGCCTTTTTTGCTGCTGCATCACACTGTTGACTCATGTTCAGTCTGTGATCAATTAGTATACCCAAGTCTTTTTCACATGTGCTGTTACTTAGCCCTATTCCTCCCATTTTGTATATGCTTTTTTCATTTTTATTGCCCAGATGTAGTACTTTGCATTTTTCCCTGTTAAAATCCATTCTGTTAGTTGCTGCCCACTGCTCCAGTTATTTATATCTTTTTGAATCCTCTCTCTCTCTTCTCTAGTATTAGCTACCCCTCCTAGCTTTGTGTCATCAGCAAATTTGATCAGTTTACCCTCAATTCCTTCATCTAAATCATTGATAAAGATGTTGAACAATACAGGGCCCAAAACAGAGCCTTGTGGTACCCCACTTGGTAATGTGATGGGGGGCGGGATTATGTGTGTAATGTGGTGGGGGCGGGATTATGAGCGGTAATGTGGTGGGGGGCGGGATTAAGAGCAGTAATGTGGTGGGGCGGGATTATGTGTAGTAATGTGGTGGCGGGCAGGATTGTGTGTGGTGATGTGGTGGGGGGCAGGATTATGTGTGGTGATGTGGGGGGTGGAATTGTGTGTGGTGATGTGGTTGCGGGGCGGGATTATGAGCAGTATTGTGGTGGGGGTGCGGGATTATGAGCAATAATGTGGTGGGGGTGCGGGATTATGAGTGGTAATGTGGTGGGGGGGCAGGATTATGTGTAGTATTGTGGTGGGGGGGCAGGATTATGAGCGGTAATGTGGTGGGAGGGCGGGATTATGAGCAGTAATGTGGTGGGGGTGCGGGATTATGTGGTGGGGGTGCAGGATTATGTGTGGTAATGTGGTGGAGGGCGGGATTATGTGTGGAAATGTGGTGGGGGGTGGCATTATGAGCAGTAATGTGGTGGGGGGCGGGATTATGTGTGGTAATGTGGTGGCGGGCGGGATTATGTGTGGAAATGTGGTGGGGGGTGGCATTATGAGCAGTAATGTGGTGGGGGGCGGGATTATGTGTGGTAATGTGGTGGCGGGCGGGATTATGTGTGGTAATGTGGTGGGGGGTGGGATTATGTGTGATAATGTGGTGGGGGGCCGGGATTGTGTGTGGTGATGTGTTTTGTGTGTGGCAATGTGGTGGGGGGGCGGGATTGTGTGTGGTAATGTGGTGGCGGGCGGGATTATGTGTGGTAATGTGGTGGGGGATGGGATTATGTGCGGTAATGTCAGCCCTCCCGCATAAAATAAGCATTTTAATAAAGGGGGGACTCATGGCCACATAGGCCCTGAATTTTTGCTGTGTATATATTTATAAAGGTCATTTTGGGGCCAGTAAGTGTGCTGTGGTAAGTACAATGAGCTGGTTTAAACCGGTTTGAGCCAGTTTTTGGCGCCCAATTTTAAAGGATATTTATTGGTGGACTTTGATTCTGGCGGGCTGTTGTGTGCTTTAAATAGCCCTGCAGTGTTATACGATCTCAGTCAGCGTCTGAGAAGAAAAGAAGATCCTCCCGCCCTCCCCTATTTTCAGTCGTGATGTTAATTTGTAGGAAAATCGCCCATGTGATGGGTGGATTGGTTGTTGGATTGTTAATTATATTAATTAATATGGATTTATTTATTAAAATAATGTATTAATTTATGTAACCCAAAATAAATATCACGGCCATTTCTGCCATTTAAAGGATTTACTGTCTACGTGGTTTTTATTGTATGAATGGGCCTTGTGTGGCCATGTGGTGGGGGCCGGGATTGTGTGTGGTGATGTGTTTGTGTGTGGTAATGTGGTGGGGGGCCGGGATTATGTGTGGTAATGTGGTGGGGGGCGGGATTATGTGTGGTAATGTGGTGGGGGCGGGATTATGTGTGGTAATGTGGATTATGTGTGGTAATGTGGTGGGGGCGGGATTATGTGTGGTAATGTGGTGGGGGCGGAGTACTGTGCAGGATTAGAGTATCACGATGCCGTTATTATTAATTGATTATTGGATCACTTTTATAGAGCCATTAACTCCACAGCACTTTACATACATCATCATCACTGTCCCCATTGGGGCTCACAATCTAATTTCCCTATCAGTATGTGTTTGGAGTGAAGAGAGGAAACCCTCGCAAACACAGGGAGAACATACAAACTCCTTGCAGATGTTGTTCTTGGTGAGATTTGAACCCAGGACCCCAGCACAGTAAATCTCCAGAGCTAACCACTGAGCCATCGTGCTGCCCTGTTTAAAGAGTAACCATCAATTCATAAATCAATAGCACACATAAAAATAAGCCACTATGTAATATATCTTATCAGAGAAATCTGCTTCTTTCTCCCGGACTGATATTTCACTCCCAATTCAAGGATAAAATCTGAAAAATCAGTCTTCAGTGGATATATCTTTTCCCATTTCTGAGATAGGAGATGACAATTTGTGCTTTTAACGGCTTTTCTATAGAGTGGAGAGAGGTGGAGCTAGAGGCAGAAACAGACATTCTGCTGCACGCTTTCCTGAAACAACAATTACAGCTCTCCATAGAACATTATGAGCACCAACTGTCATCTCCTGGCACAGTAAATGGAAAATTCTGGTTTCACTAAAGGCAGATTTTACCCATTTATTCAGAATTTTAAGAAAGAAAAATCAGTCCAGGAAGTGAAAAAATATATGATGACTGAATATATAATGACTGTTACTTTTTTTCAGATTACTCTTTCTCTTTCTGAAGATTTTCTCAAATTATAAGAAACTTGACCTTTGGTAATTTTATAAAATAAAGAATGAACTATTGCCTGTTCAATCCACTGATGGTCCAGTGAGCTCCCACAATGGTTCCACTCCTGGTCCTGCTTCAATGACATCACGTAAGTCATTCACATGACTGCTGTAGATCATCATTTCGCTCAGTGGTGGTGTTTGCGTGTTTACTACATGGTATCTGTGACCAGTGAGTGGCAACAATTGTCAAGTGAATGGTGGATGTGAATGTATCATTGGAGCATTGGTGAAGACAATTGGAGCAGCAGCGCTGGGGTGGTAGGAAATGTAACAGCTATGTACAAAGAGCACATATTGAGAAAATGAATACAAATATTTTTGTTTTTAACCCCTTAATGACCGCCAATACGCCTTTTACCGGCGATGGTTAAGGGTACTTAAACCAAAGCGCCGTTAATTCACTGCGCTGTGTGATAAGTATATAGCACCCCCCAGAGTTGGATTTTCTCCGGGGTCTCGGCTACCGGGAGATTCATTCATTTAGTGCAGGTACATTTTGATCACTGTGATAAACGCTATCACAGTGATCAAAATAAAAAAAATAGTAAATAAACCCCCCCCTTATCACCCCCTTAGTTAGGGAAATATAATTAAATAAAGAAAATATATTTATTTTCATTTTTCCATTAGGGTTAGGGTTAGGTTTTGGGTTAGGGTTATAATTAGGATTAGGGTTGGAATTAGGGTTATAATTAGGGTTAGGGTTACAATTGGGGTTAGGGTTACAATTAGGGTTAGGTTTACAATTAGGGTTAGGGTTACAATTAGGGTTGGGATTAGGGTTAGGATTCGGGTTAGGGTTGGGATTAGGGTTAAGGTTGGGATTAGGGTTATGGGTGTGTTGGGTTAGGGTTGGAGCTAGAATTGAGGAGCTAGAATTGAGCTAGAATTTCCACTATTTAGGCACATCAGGGGGTCTCCAAACACGACATGGCGTTCAAAAAGTCAAATGGTGCTCCCTCCCTTCCGAGCCCTGCCGTGCGCCCAAACAGTGGTTTACCCCAACATATGAGGTATCAGTGTACTCAGGACAAATTACACACCAATTTTGGAGTTCTAATTTCTCCTGTCACCCTTGTAAAAATAAAAAAATAGCTGGCTTAAATATCATTTTTGAGGAAAAAAATGATTTTTTTATTTTCACAGCTCTACATTATAAACTTCTGTGAAGCACTTGGAGGTTCAAAGTGCTCACCACACATCTAGATAAGTTCCTTAAGGGGTCTAGTTTCCAAAATGGGGTCACTTGTGGGGGGTTTCCACTGTTTAGGCACATCAGGTGCTCTCCAAACGCGACATGGTGTCCAGCCAATTCTGCGTTGAAGAAGTCAAACGACTCTCCTTCCCTTGCGACCTCTGCCGTGCGCCCAAAAAGTGGTTTACCCCCACATATGAGGTATCGGCATATTCGGGATAAATTGCACAAAAAATTTTATGGTTCATTTTCTCTTTTAACACTTGCGAAAATAAAAAAAAATTGTTCTGAAGTACATTTTTTGCAAAAAAAGTTAAATGTTAATTTTTTCCTTCCACATTGCTTCAGTTCCTGTGAAGCACGTAAAGGGTTAATAAACTTCTTGAATGTGATTTTGAGCACCTTGAGAGGTGCAGTTTTTAGAATGGTGTCCATTTTGGGTATTTTCTATCATATAGACCCTTCAAAGTGACTTCAAATGTGATGTGGTCCCTAAAAAAAAAATGGTGTTGTAAAAATGAGAAATCGCTGGTCAACTTTTAACCCTTATAACTTCGTAACAAAAAAAATTTTGTTTCCAAAATTGTGCTGATGTAAAGTAGACATGTGGGAAATGTTATTTATTAAGAAAGTTGTGTGACATATCTCTCTGATTTATGGGCATAAAAATTTAAAGTTAGAAAATTGCTAAATTTTCAAAATTTTTGCAATATTTCCCTTTTTTCATAAATAAACGCAAGTCATATAAAAAAAAAATTAACACTGACATTAAGTACAATAAGTCATGAAAAAACAGTCTCAGAATCAGCGGGATCCATTAAAGCATTCCAGAGTTATAACCTCATAAAGTGACAGTGGTCAGAATTGTAATAATTGGCCCGGTCATTAAGCTGCAAATTGGCTCTGTCACTAAGGGGTTAATCCTAATAAATTATTTTCTCCCAGTTTTCCCAACCTATGCGAAAGGTAATAATTGGCTGTGTTTCAGCTTTCTTCTGCCTCAATTAATCAGAACTTGTGTTATCCTGTTTTTTACTAGTTTATACTGCAAAACTATGGAGCTGGATCCAAACACCAAACATGCACATTTTTTTTGATCTGATTCTTTGACGGGTCCAATACAAGAACTGATGCACTGGAAGATTGGAAATGATCTCATAGACAACTATGGGATCAATTATATAGCTTGCTTCAGGGGTAAAATAAATGCTGGATGGTCGGATAAATGGAAATAAAGTCTTACTGATTTTATTCCTAAACTATAATTGGCCCATGAAATATGTTCCATGTCTTCATTATTCTCCCAAACAAAAACAAGTCACGACCCTAATGTTGTCAAGTAGCAGATTTATAGTGCTGCCTGTTAGTTTATGTGATTTGATGCATTTTACCGTTAAAATTGAGCAAAAGTAACAGAACTCTAGCAAAACAAAAACTGCAAGTAGTCTAAACAATGGAAATGTGCTTCAAGAAATGTGCTAGATGACACTGTGCCCAACAAACTTCAACTGCTCCCATCTGTTTTCACATTCTTGCAATGTGACTTTATTCTGCAATATGAATGTAAATATTGGCAGCCCCAATTATTACAGGGAGTAGCGTTGTCATCCATGTAAGAAAAGGCAAAGCGGGAATAAGCTGGAATAATGTAAGTGTGATTAGATCACAAGTCATTTACAACAATGTGCCAAACCCATTCATTAGCCCTGCACTGGGAAAGCACTGGGGATTTAAATGCTTTCTATGTTTAGATATGCAGATAGGAACTAATCACCCTGAGCCCTTCCCTCCCTCCCCCAGCCTCATTCACTAGCAACTTGTTGGACTACCTTGCATTTTCAGTGGGGTTGTGTAACACCATGAGCAACCTAGAAACACAAACATAGGCTCACATAGACAACTTGTGTGCCAACAGGCTAAATATTGCACCCTTGGCCCAGGCTGATTGACCCCTGCTGCTCTCCACACACACAAGATGTCAGACAGAGGTGTAGTGTGAGGGATGGAGAGCAGTGTGGCTCCAACACAGCATGCCATCCACCATCCACAGTACCTTACTGCAGGATTCTTGATCCTTAGTAGTGACCGTGCTCGGACAGCGTGTTATCTGAGTATCTTTGACGTGCACATATAGTATGTTCGAGTCTCTGCGGCTGCATGTTTGTGGAGGAAGATAGCCGCAACACATGCAGGGATTGCCTGTTACTTACTCAATGCCCACATATGTTACCGCGCAGGGATTTAAAAACATTATCCTAGTACATTGTTAGAAGTCATTGTGATATTTGAGGTTATTAAATTATTACAAATTAATATCTACTATATAATCGTCTAATTCTGTCTGTCTGTAATGGAAATCCTGCGTCGCTGATTGGTCGCGCCCAGCCGGAAGCGACCAATCAGCAACAGGCGCAGTCCGACCGCGAATTGGCGCAGGATTTGAACCACACACGCCACCGCTATCATCGGGAGATCAGCGGTGCTAGCCGCTGATCTCCCGACGGTATCCGCGGATCATCTCCTGCCGCATGGAGGTCAGTGGTGACGCAGCCGGGAGATGACCGGCACCAGCGGAAGTACACCGACTGGCTGCCTCCATGTAAACCCCAGCAGCAGCCTCCACGTACACCCCACCAGCAGCAGCCTCTATATACCCCAGCAGCAGCAGCCTCCACATATACCCCAGCAGCAGCAGCCTCCACATATACTCCAGCAGCAGCCTCCACATATACCCCAGCAGCAGCCTCCACGTACACCCCAGCAGCAGCCTCCAAATACACCCCAGCAGCAGCTTCTATATTCACCCCAGCAGCCTCTATATACACCCCAGCAGCAGCAGCCTCTATATACACCTCAGCAGCTTCTATACACACCCAGAAGCCTCTATATACACCCCAGCAGCCTCTATATACAGCCCAGCGGCCTCTAAACCTGTGTATTCATTGCATTATTCTTAAATCTTCACAAATAAACTACATACATATTCTAGAATACCCGATGTGTTAGAATCGGGCCACCATCTAGTACTTAATAATAGCATAATAATAATTTTATTTCTATAGCGCCAGCATATTCCACAGCACTTTACATTATAGAGGGGACTTGCAGAGACAATAAAAGACATTACAGAATAACAATAATCACATAAAACAACAGATACCAAGAGGAATGAGGGCCCTGCTCTCAAGCTTACAATCTATGAGGAGACATGAAAGGTGAATGGTAACAATTGCTTTCATTGTACGGTCCAGCCATCAATGTAATAAATAGGGTGTTCATGTAATGCTGCATGAACCGGTAACCAACCAGCATGTGTACAGACACAGAGGGTTATTAAGTGCCTGTAGAGAGTGTGAACATATCATAGAAGGGTTCTGGTTTTAAAGAACATTTTTAATGGGCAAAACAGGGATAGTTAGGTTAATATGTTGAGGCGTTAAGCCAGTCTGAAGCAACGCATTTGTGGGGAGCACTTAAAACAGTGGGTATTGGGGATATATTTCAAATAATTGGCGCAGCTCGCGAGAAGTCTTGGAGACGGGAGTGGGAGGTTTGACTTATTGAGGATATTAATCGGAGGTCATTAGCAAAACAGAGGGCACGGGTAGGGTGGTAGACTGAGACGAGGGAGGCGATGTAGGGTGGTGCTGAACCATGGAGCAATTTGTGGGTGAGAGTGATGAGTTAATATTGAACTTTATATCTGATGGGTAACCAGTGCAATGACTGGCTCAAGGTAGAGGCATCGGTGTAGCGGTTGGTGAGGAATATGATCCTGGCTGCTGTATTCAGGATGGATTGGAGAGGGGAGAGTTTTGTACGGGGGAAACAGATTTAGGCTACTTTCACACATCAGGTTTTTTGAATCAGGCGCGATCCGGTGTGTTTCTAAAAAAACGGATCCGGTACCGGATGGGTTTTTTTAGCATTGACTTACATTAGCGCCGGATCGCGCCTGATGTCCTGCGTTGCATCCGTTTTTGGCCGGATCCGTCGGAATTGTACATTCTGGCGGCCGGACAAGACGGTTTTTGAACCTTTTTTTTTTTTTCCGGAGACGCCTGACAGTGCCTGAATCGGCACTTCAGGCGGCCGGAAACAATGAAAGTCTATGATGCCGGACCAGTTTCTCGACAAATCCGTCAGAAAACTGATCCGGAGTCCAAGGTCTCTCTCTCTCTCTCTCTCTCTCTCTCTCTCTCTCTCTCTCCCTGATGTCTGTATTTTCAACATGTAAAATGTTATATTTCCGAGTTCAAAAGGTCAGGACGGATCAGGCAAAAAACTGATCTGTTCCATCAGTTTTTTTAAATCAGCGCCGGATCCATCCTTTCAGGCATAGGACGGATGGCGCCTGATTCAAAAAGCCTGATGTGTGAAAGTAGCCTAATAGAGAGTTACAATAGTCCAGAGGAGAATGAATAAGAGCAACAGTAAGAGTTTTGTGGAGTCAAAGGTAAGAAAAGGTTGAATTCTAAAAATGTTCTTGAGGTGTAGATGACATGAGTGTGTGAATATTCGCATGTGGGGAGTGAATGAAAGATCTGAATCAAGTATAACCCCAAGACAGCAGGCATGTTGCTGGGGAGTACTGGTAGAACCACACACGAAAATGGCAATATCGGGCATAGGTAGGTTACTGGGGGGAAGAAACACAAGGACTTCAGGTTTTGACAGGTTCAGTTTCAGATAGAGGGAGGACATGATGTTAAAGACAGCGGTAAGACAGTCACTGGTGTTTTCTAAAAAGGCAGGTGTGATATGAGGAGAAGAAGTGTATAATTGGGTGTCATCAGCATAGAGATGGTACTGGAAACCAAATCTACTGATTGTCCAATAGAGGCAGTATACAAAGAGAAGAGGAGGGGGCCTAGGACAGATCCTTGAGGAATCCCGACAGTAAGGGGAAAAGAACCAGCATGCACATGTATAGGTAGGGAGAAAAAAAAATTCATTGGAGAAATAAATTTGTAGCTGAAAACTAAAGTTGGTTATGAAAAAAATGAAAATAAAAAAAATATATATAGCTAATTTTATTTTTCAGCTGCCAATTCATTTCTCCAATATGTACAAAGGCAATAAGACAAGTTGGTCCCTTCATTGAAGAATTTTCTCTCCCTACATATGCTTGTATATTGTGTACAATTATTTGTAAGGCTATGACAACTTCACATATCTTTCTGCAGTCCTGGGTAAAACCAAGTGTTTGTATATTTTAGTGAAATACAATGGTGTCTATCAATGCTATTCTATCTACAGATAGATAGATAAATAATAGATAGATAGATAATAGACAGAATATAGATATAGATAGATTGATAGATAGATATGTGATAGATAGATAGAGAGAGAGAGAGAGAGAGAGATACAATAGACAATAGATAGATAGATAGATAGATAGATAGATAGATAGATAAGATAGATAGATAGATAGATAGATAGATAGATTCAATAGATGATAGATAAATAGATAAGATACAGTATATAGAAATATATATTGATATTTATATACACGTGTGTTTATAAAATGTAATGTATATATTGTAAGTGTATATATATTGCATGTATCTATTTCTTAATTAATGAGATATGTTAGCCATAAATTAGATAACTGTCCCTAGAAAACGCCCCATGACCACTTAGCATGTAGGGCTGACTTGGTGTTAGCAGCACTGACACAGGGGATAGATTCTGTGTTCTGGATTAAAGTGCCTAGCACCGAATGACCCCATCTCCCACACAGTATCTTATTCTCACTTCTGTGCCATACATAGGGGAATGTTATTAACCCCTTATCGGCTTAACTCATCCTCGGCTTTTTTTTCATGAATGTGGCCGACTTCTTTGTCAGTGAATGGGTCCCACGAAGGAAATGTGTCACATCTGTGCGTCAGGCAGAAGTTGTGCATGATAATCCAATGTACAGAGCTTCCAGGGTCGCTGTGCAGCATGTGCGCTTTTTTACCTGCATCATTCACATCAGCACTTCCCATGCATGTAAATTACGCATCATAATGAAGGGTCCCCTGGCTTCTGTGCTTATTATGGGGCGTCTGATGGAGCACACAGCACAGGACTCCATATGGGAATACGGCTTGTGAAAGCACACGGCACAGGAATTGTCCATTGACTAATATTGACTTCAAATCAGGGATCAACACAACATAAGGTGCTTGCAAATAACGAAAACGTGCAAGAGGCCTCAGGAATGGATGCTTGCTTCAGTGGATAAATCTGGATGAAATGCTAAAATGCTAGCTTTACACTGAGGAGTTTCTCTCTCTCTCTCTCTTTTGTTCCTCCTTTACTAAAGACACACATTTTACCTTGGCTTGGCAGATCAGTTTTCACTTCCAAATTCAATCCTCTCTAATCAGGTTAAAGGGCAATTAGAAATTAGTCTATCATTGAAGAAAATTGTTTCTTTGTAAAATCTACCTGTTTTTGTTATTTATTATTATTAATATATATATATATTATTATTTATCTACCCATCTATCTATTTATCAATCTATCAAATTTATATCTACCTATCTATTATTATATCTACTTTTCTAGCTATTTATCTACCCTATCTATTTATTTATCTATCTATCACATTTCTATCTACTTATCTATGATCCATCTATATATATATTTATTAATTACATATAGACCTTTATTCCTGTTCCTTATATTGATCAATTATATAACCGATGTGCCTATCTTCATATATGTGCTATTTACTATGCTATCTTAATAATTTAGTATCGATCTATCTATTTTTCTAATGTATCTATCCATCTGTAACAAATATATTTTATATGTATCTGTCTAGGTATGCATTTCTGTGTAGACCCATTTTCTTTTTTTGCTTCTACCTACCCATATCTATCTATCTATCTATCTATCTATCTATCTATCTATCTATCTATCTATCTAATCTATCTAAACCCATATCTATCTATCTCCATATCTATCTATTTATCTATCTATCTATTATCTATCTATCTATCCCATATATATCTATTTATTTATCTATCATCCATCCCATATCTATCTATCTCCATATTTATCTATCTATCCTAGTATTTATCTATCTCCATATCTATCTATCTATCTATCTATCTAATCTAATCTATCTTCATAAAGGAGGTCTATGTAGATCTAGATTTATTCTACCTATTATCCGGTTGTCTGTCTGCTCTTTCTTTCCTAGCAATACAGGTAAAATACCAATCCGTTTCTACAATTTTCTGAGCATTCCTAAATGGGGCGGATTGGGGGATTATTGGTAATATAGAGCTGGCTGGGGTAAATATGTGTGTAAAGGTCAGCCCTACAGAAGAAAAGACAGCCGTGCCTGTATACATGACACATGTGAGTTAATGCAATGACAACAAAGACAGGAGAATATTGGTAAGAAGGCCTGGGTTTAATAAGAACAATTACATTCTCGATACAGACTGCCGGCTGAACTTTGGGGGTCGATCATATATAATCCCATAACGAATCAATATTCCTAAAATGATACTTGGACAGGATAATAGGAACCAACAGCTCCAGAGGCGTCATTATGATGTACACCGAGTCTGGGGGAAATGTACACAAGTCATCCACCACTGCTACAGCTGCTTTACGATTTGTATGTACATGTACTTCAAGCAGCAACCTAATATAATAGAGGTAGATGATAGATAGAATTATTTTGATGTAGGGTATTAAATACATTACCAAGGCCAATCAATATTATGTACAAAAGCAATGAAATATTGGATTGGATTTTTTATTTATTATTATTATTATTATTATTATTCATCATCATTATTATTATATCGGTTCTGTAAATGCAAAATTTATATTTTTATTTTCTCAAAACTAACGCTTGCTTACAGAAAGACTTCCATCTGTCGTTAGGAAATAATTACTGGTAAAAGTTCTCCTTGCACTGAATGTAGCAGCTTCTAAATGTAAGAATGAAGCCGCTCAGCTTCTATACATAAGGAGCATTTACGATTGTCCATAGATCATATTTTATTGTAGGTATCCAAGGCATTTACAAGTAGCTACAAATTGATGATCATAATTCACATTCTCACGTGGCGAGAACTTGTCTTGATATTTTTATAATACAGCTAGAATCTAGGAAGGGACAGGAGAACTGGAAGACATAAAGAACAGCATAAAACAAAACTATCATAAGATTTTAATAAAGTAACACATTTCTGTAACATTTCATTTATTCTATGTCAAACATTAGTATTTCACAAGGGCTATCTTATATTAATAGGAATGAGTCTGTCACTTACCTTATGCTGTGCTCCCAGATAATTAGAAATAAAAATACTATAGTAGATGTATAGAAACAAGAGGATTAGCTAGGTCATTCCATTCCTCCACATTGAAGAAATAATATATCACAGAGGGATCCTTCACTGCTTCACAAATGTTAGAAAAGCAAACAAGAGTCTGTGTGCATTATTTAATAGTGGTTGATGAGGGGTTAATCGTAGATAAATATGCCTGTAGGTTCAGGGCTGGCACCTATCTCTGACTCTGGACCTCTGATGGCATGATGTCTGTGCCTCTATAATGTCCCTCTCGCCACCCTCCTCCAAGGGATGTGTATTGAGAGTAGACACCTTTGTTGATTCAACTTGTAAAGGGCG
>JARQOD010000001.1:229185753-229368253 GCA_033576555.1 Oophaga sylvatica | reverse complement strand
ATAATATGTATCTCTGTATGATTTATACATATAAATATGTATCTATTATATATATATATGTATCTCTGATGTTTATTAATATGTTATTTATATAATAGTATCTCGTATGTATATTATACATATAAATATGTATCTATGTAATTTAGAGAGAGAGAGAGAGAGGAGAGAGAGAGAGAGAGGAGAGAGGAGAGAGAGAGAGGAGAGAGAGAGAGAGAGAGAGAGAGAGAGAGGAGAGGAGAGGAGAGGAGAGAGAGAAAGGTCTGCACTCAGGACCGAAACGTCGCCACAAGGGCCAATAAAGAACACATTAAAAATTTTGCTACATGGAGTGCTGTTTCAATTTTTTGGACTATGTATAATATATTCACATGCACGGAGACAGTCGTACACAGTGGTAGTCCTTACCCGGACTCTGGCCTCTGTGAGGTTGGTCCACACAGCAATCTCCTCCCTGGTGGACATATCAGGGTAGCGGTTCCTCTGGAAAGTGGCCTCCAGTTCTTGCAATTGCTGACTAGTGAAATGAGTCCTCTGCCTGCGCTGTCTTTTCTTCTTGGATGGGTCGTCAGCGCTATTGTCTTCATTTTTACTTTGGTGGGTTTTGTCTTTATCTGTTCAAATGTAAAATGTGCATCAAAATTAATCTTCGTGCACAATTATATAATTATACTGAAATTATACTGAAACATATATTATATATATATAAGGGGAAATTAATATATATGTATTCATATCAGGTATATACTGCAAGTTTATGTAAAAAGACAAAAAGCTGCTAATGAGCTTTACCCATTCGGCCTGCTAAAGAAAAGCAGAGAGTTCTACAAATCCATTAAATCCCCAGTAGCTCAGGGCTGTGGATTATAGCTCACTGACTGCAGAAATAGAGGAGAAATAGGACCCAATATTCACAATAATTAATTGCAGCTTATTTCAGATTTCGTTATAGAAGTAGACAAATTAGGAGACTGTACACGGCCATATGTCCCTTACACTTCATTTTTAGCTGCAGTAATTATTGGTCATTTCTATTAGCGAAATATTTTCCGTTAAGTTACAGATCAGTTGATCCCCAGGAGCAACAAAGCAGCAGATCACATGAGTCATTAATGACAAGTTGTAGTCATTCCAGTTATTCACTACTGCGGCTGTGGAGTTGGAGGAAGGATCATTTTTATGGTGTTCATCCTGTAACACAACTCAGGACAAGGGAAGAAATCACTGTACTCAGCAATAGTGCCCCGTGCCACTGCTGTCATTTACTAGAACTGCTGCCATTTTTTCTCATGTTTATGACAGTAGAAACTAAAACTTACAACCTCCTACGGCAAAATGACCGCACACCAACTCTTAATAAAAACATGACACTAATACAAATGATCACATAATACTGAGATCAGATTCCTAAGCGATTGTGATAATTACAGTCATGTGAATGAAGTTACTGTTACAACTAATAATAATAGTTATCATCAGCAGCACATTAGTAATAATCATTTCAAAATGAGATTTCTATGGCTTCAGTTCTGTTAGCAATAACAATAAGAATTGTACGAATAATAAATGATATTATGGAATACCACAAATGATAATAATAATATAATGATGATAAATGCACATGGGCACAAGGACCTGAGCGGTGGTGCTGAGCTGTGAGGTCAGGGTGCCTGCTGGGTGCAGGTGTGTGCCTCCTTCTTACCTGCAGCTTCTGGGCTGGAGGTGTCAGAGATGGTGTGCACCTCCAGCCTCTGCTTACACTCCACAGATCGCTGGCCCAGCGAGGACGCCATGGAGAGCAGGGCCACTGACTGCTGATGGGAGGATGCTGAGGCCAGTTTACTCCCGGCTACGTGCTCCAAATGTAAGGGGTCTTTCATAGAGTTCATGAAAAAGGTGAATGTGTGCAGAAGGGAGCAGCCTCCCCGCCAGATCCAGAGGGATTACACAGGGACAATCCTGGATGTCACACTGAGCTTCACTTCCACTGTGCGTCCAACTGGTGGCACCAGAATCTAGGAGATGCGAGTGTGGGCAGCAGCACGGGCTGGCGAGGAGCTGTCACTGGCGAGCGCAGGATTACTTCTAATCTGGTGCTATACAGTCATATAGGCAGCTTGTTCTGGAGCTTCTTCAGGAGAGCTCCCTCTAGAGCAGCAGGCAGGGCATGGTACAGTCCGGGCACTGGACCCCGCGCAGGGCTGCACCTATACTAGTGACAATGGACAATCAGCAATAGCGCAGCCGCTTCCCTGTTTTACTAACATCTTAAACCAGAGTGGTGTCCTACCCAGCCGCCTGACGTCATCCACATCACCCCCCTGCACTGCTGTGAGCACGCCCAGAACGCCGTCCTAGCCAATCACAGCCTCCTCCTGCCGGGCGGGGTTACCGTAATTATAGACACCAATCCGCACTCGGCTAGGGTGGGAATGCAGCCCGGCTCCTCAATGCACAATTGTCAGCCCAGTGGTCGGCTGCGGAGCGGAGCATAGCCCTGCTCCCCGGACACTCGCACTGATGGCTGCCCTTCATTCTCCATCCTTCTATTCAGTGCAGCAATCGCCATTATATATATATACGTACAGTTACTGGTGATGCTGGAAAATACGGAGATAACACGACAGCGGGCTGTAAGAAATGAATCCTCCGTAATCTCCACATGAGCCGTCCCATGACTATATTAAGGCAGAGTACACATGTGTAATCCCGGCTGTGCGGATTCCCGCACTGTTCTGCCTCCATGGCAGCTCGGGCCCCATAAACACGGACACTAAGCAGTGGGGTCTGACCTTCCTCACTCGAGGTTTATGTGTGAGTGCAGACATGTAAAAACAGGGCAGCATTCCAGTGTATTGTATATGGTGACAATTTTATGCTCATAGCTCGGGGGAAAGAGGGGTTTATGCTTCTCAATGTTACCATTTATTTTCCATTTATGTACATTAAGCTTCATGGAAATATCTGACAATTCCAAACACTGCAAGAGAAGGAAGACATCACACATATCCCAGCCCTATATCCTCCCAGGCCCATAATCTGCCAGTGACAGGACTGGGAGCAGAGACAGCATCAAGATGTGTATCAAGATAGATGTCATAATAATATCCATAAATCTGCACATGGTGCTGTCTGCCTAGCTGTCTATCCCTATTTATCTAATAATTCTGTTTCTCTATCAATCCCATATCTATCTATCTAAATATCTATCTATTAAATATATCTAATAATTCTATGTATCTATCTATCGATCTATCAAAAAATGTGAAAAGAAGATGGAAGATTCTATGATAGAAGCGAAATATTGTCACATGGGCTAAAAATATTTTTTTAACAGCTTTTTAGTGGGCTGACTACTTTTTTTTTATCTATCTATCTATCTATCTATCTATCTATCTATCTATCTATCTATCTATCTATCTATCTCTGGCGGACACAGACTGAATAGAGCCCCTGTGCAACAACAATACATGGGCCCTTTGCACCCCAAAATCTCCTAAAAATGCAAAATTGCACCTGCTTTGAAGGTATAAATGGACCCCCTCACTGCCTGGGCCCCTGAGCGGCTGCACAGGTTGCGCCAATGATATATCCTCACTATTATCTATCTATCTATCTATCTATCTATCTATCTATCTATCTATCTATCTATCTATCTAAAAAAAGAACAAGAGCAGCATCAGCAATATGGGTGCAAAGCCTCCTAGGCACATACCAGTCCTTAATACATAAAAAAGATGGAAGCAGCACTCCTTGTTATGTAAAAATCTATCTATCTATCTATTATCTATCTCATATCTATATATCTATCTCTTATCTATCTATCTCCTATCTATCTATCTATCTATTATCTATCTATCTATCTATCTTATCTATCTATCTATCTATCTATCTATCTCTATAATTTACTATCTATTATTTATCTATCTATCTATCTATCTATCTATCTATCTATCTATCTATCTATCTATCTATCTACGGTATCTCTTATCTATTTATCTGTCTATTATTTATCTATCTATCTATCTATCTATCTATCTATCTATCTATCTATTATCTATCTATCCATCTATCTATCTCTATCTATCTATCTATCTATCTATCTATCTATCTATCTATCTATCTATCTATCTATCTATCTATCATCTATAAAAAAAGAACAAGAGCAGCATCAGCAATATGGGTGCAAAGCCTCCTAGGCACATACCAGTCCTTAATACATAAAAAAGATGGAAGCAGCACTCCTTGTTATGTAAAAATCTATCTATCTATCTATTATCTATCTCATATCTATATATCTATCTCTTATTTATCTATCTCCTATCTATCTATCTATTATCTATCTATCTATCTCTTATATATTTATCTATCTATTATTTATCTATCTATCTATTATCTATCTATCTATCTCTTATATATTTATCTATCTATTATCTATCTATCTATCTATCTATCTATCTATCTATCTATTATCTATCTATTATCTATCTATCTATCTAATATTTATCTATCTATTATTTTCTATCTATCTATCTATCTATCTATCTATCTATTATCTATCTATCTATCTATCTATCTATCTATCTTATCTATTTTATCTGTCTATTATTATCTATCTATCTATCTATCTATCTATCTATCTATCTATCTATCTATCTATCTATCTATCTATCTATCTCTATCTATCTATCTATCTATCTTTTCTATCTATCTATCTATCTATCTATCTATCTATCTATCTATCTATCTATCTATCTATTCTATCTATCTATCTATCATTATCTATCTATCTATCTATCTATCTATCTATCTATCTATCTATATATCTATTATCTATCTATCTATCATCTATTATCTATCTATCTATATCTATCTATCTATCTATCTCTATCTATCTATCTATCTATCTATCTATCTATCTATCTAATCTATCTATCTATCTATCTATCTATCTTCTATCTATCTATCTATTCTATCTATCTATCTATCTATCTATCTATCTATCTATCTACTACTATCTATCTATCTATCTATCTATCTCTATCTATCTATCTATCTATCTATCTATCTATCTATCTATCTATCTTCTATCTATCTTCTATCTATCTATCTATCTATCTATCTATCTATCTATCTATCTATCTATCTATCTATCTATCTATCTATCTATCTATCTATCTCTATCTATCTATCTATAATCATCTAATCTATCTATCTACTTATCTTAGCTTCTATCTAATCTTCGATCTCACTCCTATCTATCATCAAATCTAATCTTTAATCTTTTCATTTCACAGTTATGTATGGATAAACAAAGGCTTTGAAATGATTTGGCTTGGCTGATCTTTTTGAGGCGTTGTATCCTGAGATTGGCGCAGGATCTCCCGACCCACAGCGTTTCATCAGAGACAATGCTCTTTACATTGTGTAGTGCCTTTAATCTGATAAGACTCTAATTTGCTTAAGTCTTTTAAATGGGGGTTTAGACCAGCCCTAGCGGTTTTCTTATTGAATTCCTTGTAATTCCCAGCAGATCATAAAGTATATGTGTAAAGTAAATATTTCCACTTTCTGCACTGCAGCTGATGACCTGTAACTGAGTCAATATGAATTTGGATCAATCTTGCACTGTTTGTGTATTAAGTGTATGTGTGATGTGACAGGGATGGGTGATGTGATCATTAGGGGTGGCCTAGAATAAGTGGCAGGCCTAGGTGAGACACCACCAATTTAAGCAGATCTGCAGAAGTGAAATAAGACTATTTGCTATGGATGACATATGTAGCTGAGCTTGTAGTGAATAAAGACACTACAGAAATACTTCTATATGTTTCATTAAACCTCAGTCTATACCTATAAACATATCTTTATGGTCAGGTTTATGCATCTTCTACAAGATTTCTAAATTGTTGGATTTTTTTTTAAAACATAATTATGATGGTCTTAAACTACATCAAGTTTTATACATGAAATCAACCAGGGCTGGTACTTTGTAGCATCATTACACAGGGCACATAAGTGTCAAGTGAAATAAACACATACGGATTTGTATGCAAGATCCTAATACAGTTCTTTCCTCCTTCATATACACAGAGCTGTCAATGCCTCCAGGGTCCACAATTAATAACAGCAGTCTATTAGTTTCATGCAGCCACACAACACTCCCATAATTGTCAGACAGTGGAGATTTAATAATCTGGGAGGCAGACGCCCTGCTCCCATCTGACAAGGTCTGCAACCTGGCTCGTAGGTTATAGCGTCTACAATAAAAGAAGCACAAACAGAATCCATTGTACCTTATTGCCCAAGATCCAAACCCCCGACCAGGGCATTCCCCAATTATGGCAATGGCCAACACAACCCGCATTATTATACAGTAATAGAAAAAGTCTGATATGATCATATATTATATATATATATATATATATATATATATATATATATATATATATATATATATATATATATATTAGCACAATAGACAGTCGTGGCTTCTTTATATGTATGTATAATGAATTATGAACAGTGACTACAATAGAAAAGCAATTATATTATTTAGTATCGCATAAACTACATTAGAGTCATTCACATAACTGTCACTGCTGTGATAAGTACAACAGTGCCCATAAACAGCCTGTTCATACTTTCCTTGGGTTTTGTCCTTTTTAATATCAGTGGAGACATCGGCCCTCAAAAAATCAATCGAACAAGCAAACAAAAAAATAGAAAACGCCTATAAATGCTGACCCATGCAGAACTTCACTGTATAGCCATGTAAAAATTGTAAAATAATAAAAATATGTTATATATATATTATAATAATAATTATATATATATCATATATATATGCTCAAATCTACATTGAAATTTGGAGTCTTTTCTTTTATTGTGGTGGACATACATTGTGGAGGACACGTGCATGTATCTATCTATCTATCTATCTATCTATCTATCTATCTATCTATCTATCTATCTATCTATCTATCTATCTATCTATCTATCTATCTATCTAAGTAGTCTGGAAAGCTTGCAGTTTGTTACCATCTTTTCAGTTAGCCATTAAAGGTATCAACCATGAGGTATTCATTTCTATCTCATATTCTATCAATATCTATTATCTATCTATCTATCTATCTATCCATATTCTATCTATCTATCTATCTATCTATCTATCTATCTATCTATCTATCTATCTATCTATCTATTATCTATCTACCCATATCTTTCTATCTATCTATCTATCTATCTATCTATCTATCTATCTATCTATCATCTATCTATCCATATCTATCTATCTATCTATCTATCTATATCTATCTATCTCTATCTATCTATCTATCTATCTATCTATCTATCTATCTATCTTACTATCTATCTTCTATCTATCTATCTATCTATCTATCTATCTATCTATCTATCTATCTATCTAACATTCTAAAATATATTATATAAATATTATATATATATATATATATATTCTTAATTGTGCAATTATCTTGACAGAATGATGTTTATGTATTTATTCCTTATAATACTCCTGTAAATCAATGCTAACCTGGGCAGAACCAGCTGCTGAGCTCTACTGTGCCGACAGAAAAGTGCCAGTGACAAACCCCATTTATCAAGATTCCAGGCACTGAAGATGATAAAAGTTGTCATTCTTTCTAGGAAAGTCCTCACTTATTTGATGTCCAGACATTCCTATGTTCTCAGCGGCATTTGTTGTAGTTATCATCATTGTGCATCATCAGATATTTGCTAAATATTATTCACTATATCTGACGAGAGGGCAAGGACATAACCCTGAACTGGCTGCAGATGCGTCGGGTTAATGCAATGCCAGTTGCTCCAGTGTCATGTATACAGCTTATTGCCATAATATTCCCCTAACAGATAAATTGCTCCTGCCATTTGATATCATTGTCCCAGCCCTGCTGCACATATCTTGGATTATTGGCCATTCTCCTGGATGGAGAGCCATTAATTACCATTCAGTCAATATTAGGCAAACGACAATGCTTTCTCCATAGGATTAAGCAGACATCAGATTGTTCCATTAGTTTATTCCTGCTCACGAAAAAAGCTTTGCTTGTACATTTCTAGTTCCCTGGAGTCATCTCAGCATCTCCTGAATATATTATATTATTATCATCACAGGAGAGAACAACAGAGAAAATTCTACTGAGAGACAGCACTCAATGATTCTAATTAAAGTCTTATTAATTACAGCAATTTAATAAACTATCAAATTTTCAACAATTATACATATATATATCTTGCTAATATATATTTGTATATATATATATATATATATATATATATATATATATATATATATAACCTGTATGTGATTTATATATAAATCACAGTTCTGTAGACTGTGAGCCCTCGCGGGCAGGGTCCTCTCTCCTTCTGTACTTGTGTGTCCCTTGTCTTATACATGTCTATTGTACTTGTCTATATTTCCCCTTTTCACATGTAAAGCGCCATGGAATAAATGGCGCTATATAAATGAATAATAATAATAATAATAAATATATATATATATTTATATATAAATTATTACATTTGTACACACAAACTCACACATTATAATATAAAATGAACAAAGACAACTAAGACAAATACAAAAATGGCAAACAACATTGATTCATCTAACATTTAATATAGTAAAAAGAAACATCAAGTAAAAATCTAAAAAAGTAAATTATACATATAACACTGAGATTTGTTTTATAAATACTACTAATACTATTAATAGTAATATGTACTATGTATAATAGTTTTATAATCTAAAAAATAATAGAATGTAAAAATAGTTGATTGAAGAAGTAAAATGAACTAATAGTCGATGCTGTACTATTATTCATAAAAACACAATTCTATACTCAACATAGAAAAATAAGAATGAGATGCCGTCCTATGTGTATGGAGAATAGGGAATTTGAGACTTTACACAAAACAGAAAAGTGGAAAGTCAAGAGGTTATGTAAGATATAGCGAGCAGTGTAATATTTTGGGTGGGGTGGGGTGGGGTGAGGCAGACCACCTATCTATTGAAGCCCATTGTACACTATACTGAACAACAGAAGGTGCTGAGATTAATGGGACCGGCGAAAATGGAAGGGTTACTTTCAATTTTCAGGAGAAGGGAGTTTGCTAGTTTAGCTTTACTAATTGATGTGTGAATTGTATTTTATCATCATCTTTACTTTATCTATATTATCCTAATTATTATTTTATCTATCTATCTATCCCTATCTATCTATCTATCTATCTATCTATCTATCTATCTATCTATCTATCTATCTATCTATCCCATCTATCTATCTATCTATCTATCTATCTATCTATCTATCTATCTATCTATCTATCTATCATCTATCTATCTATCATCTATCTATCTATCTAAAATTTTTGTTTTAGTTTTTATGTAGTTTTATGTATCTGTGCTTGACAACAGGGATTTTTTTTAGCAAATACCATAATAAAAATATAAATGGAGGGATGATAGATAGAGAGATAGATAATCAAGGCGGCACCAGCAAAAAAAAGCAAAAAAAGGCAGCACTCCTAAAATAAAAAAATTAGAGCAATTTTATAGCCCATAGTGACGGCAACATTTCGGTCCAATTGATGACCTTTGTCAAGTCTCAATAGGATCGAAATGTTGCCATCACTATGAGCTATTTATTTTTTCTAATTTTCTATCTTGGGAGCGCTGCCTTAATTTTTGTTTGTATTTTGGAGTATTGGTTTATGCCTGGGATATTTTGCACCCATGCCCTCCACCTTTTTTTTTACTGATGCCGCCTTGATTTTCTATCTATCTATCTATCTATCTATCTATCTATCTATCTATCTATCTATCTATCTATCTATCTACTATCTATCTATCTATCTATCTATCATCCCTCCATTTATATTTTTATTATAGTATTTACTAAAAAAATATCCCTGTTGTCAAGCACAAATACATAAAACTACATAAAAACTAAAACAAAAATTTGAAAAAAAAAAAAATACAAAAAACAAGAAACGAAAAAGCCGTCTGGCTGACTAAAAGGTGGAAGCTTTTCTTCATCTCAGTACCTCTGTCTGACAGCAGAGAGCGCTCTAAGATTAGCCTTGTTAAATTTGCAGTTCCCTATAGGAAAAGGCCCAGAGTACTTACACTTTATAAAGGCTTGCAGTTGCAGCCTATAGATCTGGAGGTTTAATAAACTGCATTATCATGATATTTACACTCTGCCTTATTAATTTAGATCTATTCTCAGAGCCATACATACCTATTTTAATCTGACTCTATAGAAATTAGGATATTTTTGTAGCAATGACATAGAGGAGTGCTTATATTTTGCGACAGGCACTGGATACATAGATTTCTCTGGTTACAATGACTTTATGCACTTTTATTTCTTTTGTTACACAGATGTCCACTATTTTCTGCTCTATGGTTTTCCAAAATCGGTGACATCAGGATCAATTTTCCCCGTGCATCGATTGTTCACGACTGATGTCAAAACGTTGTAAGTTGTCATCCAGTATTTATCTACTCGAAAAGTAAATCCAATATGTAGTATTTTTTCATCTGCTCCTTAAAAGACCCAGCCCTAGATCTGACTCTCAAGATGCTGTAAACAATTATAGCAAACTATAGGAGACATTATCGCATCAAAAAAAAGAGAAAAAAAACAACAAAAACGCAAAATTAGACAAAAGCAAAACAACAAAAAACAAAAATGTCCAGCAGATAAGCAGAAACCCTGATACTTTTTACCACTGGCACTGGGTTGTATTCTGCCTACTTGATTACTTTGTGTCCTATCCAGAGAAGTCACTTTTCTAGATGTCAGCTTCCAGAGAAGAAGGATCCACTTGCAGATGGCTGCACCCAGGGTCCAGAAAGACAGGAGGACATCATAAATGGGGACGGATTGGGCTCACCGGCCACTACTTTGTGTCCTTTCCTTTACCCTGATCCCATAACACCAGGGTGCACAATCATTGCAGTTTTAAGTATGAATCCAAACATTTAAACAGCGCATTTGTTAATATCTCTGGACAAAGATCCTTGCTCCTTACCTATTTGAACACAAGTTGTCACCAACTTGCGACAGTTAGACTCCATTTCAGCTTTTGTCACTTAATCGGTAAAATACTGAAAAGTAAAAGGGAAAATAAAAGTTAGAAAAATTGTCATGAAGGATCTATGCTATCAAATAAATATAATAGAACGAAAAATCACAATTTAGTACAGTAAATACCCTATTATTATTATTGGTGTAATTGTTACATTACTATTATTGTTAACATTATTTTTGCATCAGATTGTTGATAATTCTTCTTATAATTATTATTATTTTCTAACATAAACATTTAGCAGTCATTTTGCTATCGCTGTCGTGTATAACATAATTATCGATCCATTTTATACAAGAATAATGTGCTATAAGCTGATGCATTATTTTGTAATGCTATAAATCAATTAACATGTTCTGAACTGGACACTTTTTTTGTTTAAAGCTGCGATCATTTTATCAATTTGACAGATTGCAACATTCGTTATTAAACTCTTCAACAAATTATATCTTAATCGAACGATTGTTCTATCATTGTGTTTCAGTAATCGTTTATGCATCCTATTAAATAAACAGACATTGAAAAAAAAAATATCAGACTTATCTAGATTGAAGCAATGCTTCCAGAATCTAGAGTTACACCCCACAAAACACAATTAGCTGGGATGTGATTCGTGCACAGCTTCGCCTCATTCCTGTTGTTTTCACAGGGAAGCATTAGCTAATTGCAGGCAGCTCTATCATTTCCATCAGTTGCTCATTTAGTAAATTAGGCTTTAATTAATGAGAGCTGAGAGCAAGTCTATATTACAGTGTGCACAGTGTTGTATTATTTTGTGTACCAGGATCTGGAAGCTGCTGTACTGCCTGCATTGTGATGTATTGTAAACTCATGTGATGCATAGCATAATCTGTTCCCAGCATTGTTAGTGGAGGTCTACACTGGCTCTACAGCAGCAGATATGTACAGGCATGAGAACATCATTGTGAGTGACAACATTTACTATGTAGTGCAATATTTGTGACAAACAGGTTTACATTCATTTTCACTGTAGTCCCTGTTTTTCCCCCCAGGCTGGTGCCAGAGAGGAGCAGAAGTTTGGCTGCCCAGATTGGAATGATTGTGCAGTAAAATCACAGGATTAGTGGCTGATTGAGATGTCTGTTGGTGAGATATTAGAAAATTCATTATCCCAGCTCTCTCCTCCTAACTCGATATGAAGTAACACAGATGGGATTTTATTAGGCCAGGCTTGGAATGTTTACTTATGATAATATGGGAAGAAATTTGCATGTCATCATCTTGGTAATCTTTTCTCTCCTTTAATGTCTGCATTGGCTTGATGATTACTTCATGTCTGCATTGATGCAGAATTCTGACCCACAGCTACGTCCTAATTATTACAATGATCTTTTCATTTCAACTTTATTATGGTCACCAGTTCACATCTCAGCTCCCTGATGTTGCAGACAGTAAGAAGCTTTATTTCTTGAGATTTACATGCAGAACTATACATATTATATTCTCTAAACATCTGTATTTTTTGGAAATTATCTACTACTATATTGATAAATCCAACTCCAAATATATACAATATATACAGCATAAAGCAAACATTAGTAAAACAAAAATGTAACTATATATATCATAATACAGCATACACACATTTTATATATATATATATATATATATATATATATATATATAATATAGTGTGTGTATGCTTGTACTATGTGTACTACGCTGCATTATACATATATAGTTTCTATTTTATATTTGTTATCTTTCTAACAACTATTTACACTCACAAACCTAGGCATGTGCACAGGTCACCTACTCAAAAGATAGTTTAATATTTATAAAATGTCTTTAACAATATAGAAAAAGTTCATTTGCCAAGCTAGGTTGTACATAAATATATTGTATTATAAAAAAAAATTAAGTACATCTGTATGTGCAATATATATATATATATAATATATATAAATATAATAATAAAGAAATACATCTGTATGTGCATCACATGTGTGATAATATATATATATATATATATATATATAATATATACCTGTATATATATATATAAAAAAATACATCTGTATGTGCATCACGTGTGTGATATATATATACTATATATTATAAAAAATACATCTGTATGTGCATCACGTGTGTGATATATATATTATATATAAAAGAATTACATCTGTATGTGCATCACGTGTGATATATATATTATAAAGAAATACATCTGTATGTGCATCACGTGTGTATATATATATATATATTATAAAGAATACATCTGTATGTGCATCACGTGTGAATATATATATTATAAAGAAATACATCTGTATGTGCATCACGTGTGTGATATATGTACTGTATATATTATAAAGAAATACATCTGTATGTGCATCACGTGTGTGATATATTACTGTATATAATTATAAAGAAATACATCTGTATGTGCATCACGTGTGTGATATATATATAAATATATAAAGAAATACATCTGTATGTGCATCACGTGTGTGATATATATATATATATAAAGAAATACATCTGTATGTGCATCACGTGTGTGATATATATATATATATTATAAATAAATACATCTGTATGTGCATCACGTGTGATATTATATATTATATATATTATATATATATACGAATGCACAGCAGATGTTTTTCCATACAGATGTATTTCATAATATTATTACATATAATATATGCATGCAAACACCAAATGCACATACAGATGTTTTCATTATTTTTATAATACAATATACATATGTATATATATATATATATATATATATATATATATATATATATACATAATGCACATACATTTGGATTTCACATACAGATGTATTTCATTACAGTACATATATACACACACACACACACAAAACACACACACACACACACACACACACTCATATAATGCAGATGCAGTTGGATTTCAGATACAGTCGTCCTTCATTAGAATATATATATATAATGTGTAATATATATATATATATATAAATATATTTATACATATAAATGCATATACTCACACATGTAATACACATGAAGAAGGAGTGATTTCATTATATATATTATATTATATATATATATATATATATATATATATACACATGTATAATACACGTCCACTACTCACATCCAGATGCATTTCAGGTCAGATATTGGTGGTGTGTATAGCATGCCCTGCAGATAGCACACATATGGAGCTGTCACAGGTAGTGGGTGTGAGCTCAGGCCTGTGTACGGTACAATGCACATAGTAGGAATAAAACATATAGAGTGCTTTCAGTGGGAGAAGAACTCTATATGTGGGAAAGCACTCTATATGTTTTTTTCTACTGGCTAAAACGGTACCAAACCAATCTTTTTTCGTTTATCATAGTAGGAATCACTTGCAGCAATGACTGACCACCAATCTGCTGCTACTCCACTTTACTAAACTTTGCGGTGAATTTGAAAGAATATTATTTTCATGCTTGATTCATAAATGCACAATTCCCCTTCCCCACAACCACAGCTGTTGCAGCAGTGAAACTTTTAATGTATTTTATGTCCTATAGCCAGTCAGTCTGCTGTTAAAATTATGGCAGACAATTAAACACAAGTAACTATCAAACAGTCCACTTCTGTGCACTGAGGGCTGCGGCTCAATGAAAAAAAGCAAAAGAAAATGAGATATGTAATTTTATGTCTGGGGCACATTTAGCAATATTTCACACATATCAGTATCCTCAGATCTCCAACCATCTGGACTTGCTTTGTCTTCTGTTACAGACTCGCCTGACATTCTAGGGAAGTGCTGAGGTTAACTTTCATACAATAGGCAGCCATGTACGTCCAATGGTTGGGAGAACCGCACAAGACATGCAGGAGCTAGCAACAGGACACAGATTATGTGATCTGGGAGTTTCCAAAAACTTAGGGTAAAATGTCACATTATTCAGTGTTCCATTTTTCTCTTCTATCTATCTCTATCTATCTATCTATCTATCTATCTATCTATCTATCTATCTATCTATCTATCTATCTATCTATCTATCTATCTAAAAAAAAAACAAAGAAAAAAATAGGTGCACAACCAGCAAAAAATACTTAGGTGCAGAGCTTCCCAGGTAAGAACCAATTCTCCAAATGCTGATATGGGCCATTAAAAAATCACTTTAGACTTAATTCTAGTGCATTGGAGTGCTGCTTCCATTTTTTTACTCCATCTACCAATCAATCAATCTATCTCATATATATCTATCCCATATCTATCTATCTATCTATCTATCTATCTATCTATCTATCTATCTATCTATCTATCTATCTATCCCATATCGATCTATCCCATCTATCTATCTATCTATCTATCTATCTATCTATCTATCTATCTATCTATTATCTATCTATCTATCTATCCCATATCTATCCCTATCTATCTATCTATCTATCTATCTATCTATCTATCTATCTATCATATCTATCTATCTATCTATCTATCTATCTATCTATCTACATCTAAAAATAAACACATATAATAAACCCACACAAACATACATACAGACACACGCACAATACATACATGGCATTTTCTATGTGAAAATAAAATGTTTATCATCAAATTATTAAAATAGATCCCATCAAGCTTCTTCACCTATGATATACTTTTCTCCATTCACAAAATGTCCAGACGTATGAGGCCTGTCTTGTTCATGAAGCACAGACCTACTAGTAAAATCTATAAGAAACTTGTGGTAGGGCTCTACAGAAAGAAGCTTCATAGGGAACATTTAGGGCTTTTTGGAGAATATATGGAGCTCCAGTATAATGTGAACTCCTCTACACTTTTACACATTGCATTATACAAGCAGTAAAAGGGATTAGATGTCAGGAGAGAAATCCTACCAGTATAGGCCCCAGGTGGAACCAATGTGTGACCTTTCCTGATCTCACATCTTTACATTACAGCAGGGGTATTATTCTAGTGGCTGTGTACTTACTGTGCCTATAGATGACCTAGCCTTGGAACAGTTCCTCAGTGCAGTCTTGGAAAGGACATCACACATAAAGGACTGCAGGAGAATCCAGTGCTATAGAAGCCAGCAGCAAAGTCCCAAGTTCCTGAAAGGGTTCCTGGTAGGAGTGTGAGATGAGAGGTGCCTGTCCCTGGGTCTCTTCCCCTCTCTCTCCCTCTATGTGTGTCTCTCTCCCTCTCTGCAGTGGGAATGACGTGACGTCAGCAGAGATTCCACCAAACTCAGGCAGCAGAGCAGGAGGGAGGAGAGGGTCAGGGGAGAGAGACACAGGGAGGGAGGAGGGCACCCAAAATCCGATCACCGGGTCACAGAAAAGAAGAAGAAAACAGGGGTATTGGTGTATAGACATATATGCTCTACCCAGAGCATATGTCCTGCCGAAAAGGATATCACTAGGCTAGAAGGCAGGCTTATGCTGAGGATAGAAGTCAATGAAACTCTGCAAAATGTAATGACAGTAATCATCCTCACCATTCTAGTTATTCTATGAACTGGGCCAGTATACTAATAGATAGGGGTACAATAGCATATATATATATATATATATATATATATATTTATATATTATTATGTATATTTATTACATATATATATTTCAGGTGTTGTCTGTTATTTTACTTGTGTTTGTTAATACTACATCTATAATATAAAAGTATATCGGACTGTCATTTTGCCTTGATTATACTTTTGTTATCACATTTTGTATTTGTGTGACAAAAATCTATCTATCTATCTATCTATCTATCTATCATCTATCTATCTATCTATCTATCTATCTATCTATCTACTCATATCTATCTATCTTTCTATCTCATATCACTATCTATCTATTTATTTCATATCTATCTATCTATCTATCTATCTATCTATCTATCTATCTATCTATCTATCTATCTATCTATCTATCTATCCCATATCTATCTATCTATGTATCTATCTATTTCATATCTATCTATCTATCTATCTATCTATCTATCTATCTATCTATCTATCTATCTATCTATCTATCTATCTATCCATCCATCATCTTTTTACAGGCTGGTTCCAATGTATGCTACCGAGAGTCATAAAGTAGCTGTGATTGATAAACATAAAATGCATTGAACAAAACCCTAAAAGCATGGCAAAAGTGAAAAATGTCCTGTACTGTAAGTGGACACGGCGGGTTCACATGGGGTCAGTGATATTTTGCGCATCCCTGCAATAAAAGACTGAAAGACTACATTGTGCTCCATTCATGTAAGACACCTGTGCTCATCTGTTTGTTCCTTATACAATGTCTATATGATGGGGTTATACAAAAAAATCGTGACACATTACAGCAGTAACATAATAACAATATTATTAATGCTAACAACAACAAAATAATGATATTAAAATACAAATATCAAAAAAATAATATTATTAAGTCGTCATCATAAGAATATACATCAGAAAAGTATTTAACTAGAGCTGCTGTTGTCCACGATGCAGTCTACTAATATAGATCTAGTCTACTAATGTAGATAATACTGAAAATGTTCTATATTTATCTATTTACAAATTTATTGCTAAATCTAATTATTTTCATATAATAGATTAAAAAAATATATAATGTTCTTGTGGACACACGCACGCATATATATGTAATATAGCTACATGACAACATGACATATATGTGTGATTAATATATATATATATATATATATTATATAATATATATATTATAAAGGCACAAACACATATGATTGGACAAGGGAGTAATTAATTGTTAGACTTTATTTGATGAGTTCATCACTGGGGGAACTGTCTGCACATGTGAGGTCCACTTTCCTGATAATGGTTTATAATGCTGTATTGAATGTCAAGGTTGTAGACTCGTCATTTACTGCTATAACGGAGCGGAGGACGGGGAGTATATATACAGTCAGGGTGCATTTATGGGAAACCCGAAATAATTGTTAGCGTCCGCCTGACACTATGCAATGCCCCTGATAGTGCGATGTAGCCCCCCAACTACATCATATGTGCAGTCATTGGCTGTGAGGAGCAGACACCGGCCGCCTCATTGATCCCACCGAAAACTATGTGAGGAATGTACAGTAGCAGCCGCTACCTATCTACAGCATCTATCTCCATACTGTAAGGACGCCGGGCACACCACAGACTATTCAGACCATTCTTCTTTGAATGTGTCAGCAAATTACATATATATATATATAATAATTTTTTTTATATATTATAGAAATATTTATATTCTTTTGAATTAGAATATATATATATACATACACACACACACACAATATATATATATATATATATATATATATATATATATGTCTATCTCTCCCTTTCTCTCTATAAATAAATGCATTACAAGTTAGGTGATTGTGAATTAGTATGGCTGCTGTGTATTGGGTTTAGTGTTTCAGTTATATGGTAAGGTCACACAATTGCGCCAGATTGCCTGGGGTTAAGCACAAAGTGACATTAGGTCCACGAGACCACCGCCTGTGTCCACTGAAGGTCGTGTTGCATGTGCAGTACACGTGACTCAGGTATTAGATCTGTAAATTAGGATCTCCCAAGTGTCTCACTAGTGTGGCCAGAACAGGATCATATTGTGTGTGATCTGTAGGTGAGTCTATGTGTATGCCTGAGTGAAGAAGAGTGTGAATAAGATAGAGGTCTAAGGGGTAAGGTTTCTCCTTGTGGAGAGTGACATACCAGCTCTGGCTTGTTAACGTAAGGAGGCTTATTCGCCGTGCAATGCTCCTCTGGGAAATTTAATATGCAAATTGCCTCTTAAGAGAAAAAGAGGACTTGAACTAAGAGGCAATTTGCATGAATAAGATAGAAGGATATCATGTCAAACTGTCCACAGTGTGAAGTGCAGGTCATATTGTCCTGCAGGGGTTAGGGAAAGAGATGGCATGAGGTCTTAATGTGTACTGCAGGGCATAGTGTCCAAAAGGGTAAAAAAGGGGGTGCCATGAGGTCATAGTGTGAAGTTTAGGACATAATGTCCACAAGGGCAAAAAGGAGGTGCCAAGAGGTCATAATGTGAAGTGTAGGACATAGTGTCCACAGGGATAAAAATGGAGGTGCCATGAGGTCATAATGTGAAGTGTAGGACATAGTGTCCACAGGGGTAAAAAAGGAGGTGTCATGAGGTCATAATGTGAAGTGTAGGACATAGAGTCTACAGGTGTAAAAAAAGGAGGTGCCATGAGGTCATAATGTGAAGTGTAGGACATAGAGTCTACAGGTGTAAAAAAGGTGGTGCCATGAGGTCATAATGTGAAGTGTAGGACAT
This sequence comes from Oophaga sylvatica, assembly GCA_033576555.1. Classification (NCBI taxonomy): domain Eukaryota; kingdom Metazoa; phylum Chordata; class Amphibia; order Anura; family Dendrobatidae; genus Oophaga; species Oophaga sylvatica. The sequence continues at coordinate 229,348,832 of JARQOD010000001.1, read as the reverse complement.
AGAGTCTACAGGTGTAAAAAAAAGGAGGTGCCATGAGGTCATAATGTGAAGTGTAGGACATAGTGTCCACAGGGGTAAAAAAGGAGGTGCCATGAGATCATAATGTGAAGTGTAGGACATAGTGTCCACAGGGGTAAAAAAGGAGGTGCCATGAGGTCATAATGTGAAGTGTAGGACATAGAGTCTACAGGGGTAAAAAAGGAGGTGCCATGAGGTCATAATGTGAAGTGTAGGAGATAGAGTCTACAGGGGTAAAAAAAAGGAGGTGCCATGAAGTCATAATGTGAAGTGTAGGACATAGTGTCCACAGGGGTAAAAAAGGAGGTGCCATGAGGTCATAATGTGAAGTGTAGGACATAGTGTCCACAGGGGTAAAAATGGAGGTGCCATGAGATCATAATGTGAAGTGTAGGACATAGTGTCCACAGGGGTAAAAAAGGAGGTGCCATGAGGTCATAATGTGAAGTGTAGGACATAGAGTCTACAGGGGTAAAAAAGGAGGTGCCATGAGGTCATAATGTGAAGTGTAGGAGATAGAGTCTACAGGGGTAAAAAAAAAGGAGGTGCCATGAGGTCATAATGTGAAGTGTAGGACATAGAGTCTACAAGGGTAAAAAAAGGGGGTGCCATGAGGTCATAATGTGAAGTGTAGGGCATAGTATCCAAAGGGGTAAAAAAAGGAGGTGCTATGAAGTCATAATGTGAAGTGTAGGACATAGTGTCCACAGTTGTAAAAAAAGGTGCCATGAGGTCATAATGTGAAGTGTAGGACATAGTGTCCCCAGGTGTAAGGAAAATAGGTGGATAAGGTCATAATGTGAAGTGTAAGGCATAGTATCCACAGGGGTAAGAAAAGGAGGTGATATGAGGCCATAATGTGAATTGTAGGGCCTAGTGTCAACAGGGGTAAGGAAAATAAGTGGCATGAGGTCACAATTAGAAGCTTAGGGCTTAGTATCCACAAGAGTAAAGAAAGGAAGTGGCATGAGGTCATAGCGCGAAACATAAGACTTGGTGCCCACAGGGGTAAGGAAAGAAGGAGGCATGAGGTCACAATGTGAATTGTAGGTTGTACTGTTGTCCAAAGTGTGCAGAAGACATGACGGCCTGGGTTTGACTACAGTGTGAAAAATTTTCACGGTAAGTGTAAACGGCATTGGGTGGGAAGAGTGCGGTACAAGTGCAGGTAATGCTGTCCTCAAGCAGATGAGATGCCTGTGTGTGATCATAAATAAAGCTGTGGTGTCCATAGTGTGGCATGAGGATGGTGTGAAGTGCGGGGCATGCTGTCTGGGTCTGGCCTGAGTACACCTATCACTGGGGTGCGGGGCATGCTGTCTGGGTCTGGCCTTAGTGCACCTACCACTGGGGTGCGGGGCATGCTGTCTGGGTCTGGCCTGAGTGCACCTACCACTGGGGTGCGGGGAATGCTGTCTGGGTCTGGCCTGAGTACACCTACCACTGGGGTGCGGGGCATGCTGTCTGGGTCTGGCCTGAGTACACCTACCACTGGGGTGCGGGGCATGCTGTCTGGGTCTGGCCTTAGTGCACCTACCACTGGGGTGCGGGGCATGCTGTCTGGGTCTGGCCTGAGTGCACCTACCACTGGGGTGCGGGGCATGCTGTCTGGGTCTGGCCTGAGTACACCTACCACTGGGGTGCAGGGCATGCTGTCTGGGTCTGGCCTGAGTGCACCTACCACTGGGGTGCGGGGCATGCTGTCTGGGTCTGGCCTGAGTGCACCTACCACTGGGGTGCGGGGCATGCTGTCTGGGTCTGGCCTGAGTACACCTACCACTGGGGTGCGGGGCATGCTGTCTGGGTCTGGCCTGAGTGCACCTACCACTGGGGTGCGGGGCATGCTGTCTGGGTCTGGCCTGAGTGCACCTACCACTGGGGTGCGGGTCATGCTGTCTGGGTCCGGCCTGAGTGCACCTACCACTGGGGTGCGGGGCATGCTGTCTGGGTTTGGCCTGAGTGCACCTACCACGGGGTGCGGGGCATGCTGTTTGGGTCTGGCCTGAGTGCACATACCACTGGGGTGCGGGGCATGCTGTCTGGGTCTGGCCTGAGTGCACCTACCACTGGGGTGCGGGGCATGCTGTCTGGGTCTGGCCTGAGTGCACATACCACTGGGGTGCGGGGCATGCTGTCTGGGTCGGCCTGAGTGCACCTACCACTGGGGTGCGGGGCATGCTGTCTGGGTCTGGCCTGAGTGCACCTACCACTGGGGTGCGGGGCATGCTGTCTGGTCTGGCCTGAGTGCACCTACCACTGGGGTGCGGGCATGCTGTCTGGGTCTGGCCTGAGTGACACCTACCACTGGGGTGCGGGGCATGCTGTCTGGGTCTGGCCTGAGTGCACCTACCACTGGGGTGCGGGGCATGCTGTCTGGGTCTGGCCTGAGTGCACCTACCACTGGGGTGCGGGGCATGCTGTCTGGGTCCGCCTGAGTGCACCTACCACTGGGGTGCGGGGCATGCTGTCTGGGTCTGGCCTGAGTGCACCTACCACTGGGGTGCGGGGCATGCTGTCTGGGTCAGGCCTGAGTGCACCTACCACAGGGGTGCGGGCATGCTGTCTGGGTCTGGCCTGAGTGCACCTACCACTGGGGTGCGGGGCATGCTGTCTGGGTCTGCCTGAGTGCACCTACCACTGGGGTGCGGGGCATGCTGTCTGGGTCAGGCCTGAGTGCACCTACCACGGGGTGCGGGGCATGCTGTCTGGGTCTGGCCTGAGTGCACCTACCACTTGGGTGCGGGGCATGCAGCTGACAGTGCATGAAGTGGACGGTTTCCCTCCCATTGCCCAGCATGCAACTGAAGTGAGCAGCTGGTGAGAAATGGAAATGGCCCACAAAGAAGCAGACGATGCTGCCTGATTTCCATCCCCTGCTGGAGTGTGAGGAACAGGCTGACATACGTTTCACGCTCCTAATCCTTCTTTTACATTTTTAGTCATACTCCCATTAAACAACTAATTAATGTCCCTGAACCACCAAGGAATAGAGCATTAGACATGCTGCTAGGAAAACAGGGTCATGTGCTCTGTGCAAATCACAGAAAGTCACTTTACACATTGGTTCCTGACTCCTGATCTCCTCTGTGCCAGTGCAAAACAGCAGAAAAGCATGTAATGCTGGTGCAGACAGGCCATGCATTCTCACATTATACCCCCACAACAGCCTGGCACACAATGGCGATGACATCAGCTAGCTTCAATTTCCACATCAAGGCCACACTTTACAGGAACAGCATTAGTGCTGGAAAAATAGATAGATAGATAGATAGATAGATAGATAGATATAGAATTAGATAGGATAGATATAGATAGATATAGAGATAGATAGATAGATAGATAGTAAAATGATGATAGATAAATAAATATATAAATAAATAGCTACAGAGATAGACAATACGATAGATGGATTTATAGATCTCACAAATCAGCCATGTAAAAAGTTATAATCCTCAACATGTAGTTTACAAATATACATTTTCCTATTGCAGTCACACAGAAATGTAGACAATGACATGGGTAGTGTCTGATGTGCATAGCCATCTTCACAGGAGCACACCTCGCCCCTTCCAAATAGCTGAAATAATTCCAGTAGAAACAGTTTACAGAACAATAATCACCTAGTCAACAGCATAATTAGAAAATATGTTGAAAGTGAAATAATCCCTTACAAATGTCTATCAATTCCACGTGTCTCCGCAGTTTCTTCGTGGGTTGCAGTGATTTTCTATTTAGCTGGTGGTTTCCTCCCATCCGTGATGGATTATGATCTATACCCGAGCAGGCATACTTGACAACAAGCAGGTATATGTAAATAGCAAATGGCTATCTGTTTAACAACTCCAAACAGTATTGATTGGGAGCCTGCTCGAAATTGTCATCCCTGTAGTGATAATGTGCTCATTCAGGGTTACCCATCCATGCAGTCCCCAGCACACAATCACACAGAGGGAAAAAAGAAAACATTTTAAGAGCTTAATGGATCTGCATATAAATTAAAATTATCTGCCCTTTGTGCTTTTCCCTGCCCAATACAACCAACATGCCCTCGTGTTTTTACGATATTTAATTGTTTTTAATATATTATTGCATCCTGCCTTTCATTTGCTGCAGCGGACAGATCTAGATGACTGCTTTATTATGAATGTGATATAATATAGAGGGAGCTTAGTATTGGAACAAGGAGGTAATAAGGACCAACATATATCATGACAAAGAGCTCTGCTGTAATGTAGCTGTCTGCTGTAATGCAATTTGCATGCTTAAGGAGCTACAAGTCACAGCAAAAGAGTTAAATACAAGTGAATACAATTGTGATTTGCACTTCAGTATTGCCGGGTAATGCTAATTCACACGTTGTCACATCTGTCTATTTATCTATCTATCTATCTATCTATCTATCTATCTATCTATCTATCTATCTATCTATCTATCCATCTATCTATCTCTTATCTATCTATCTATCTATCTATCTATCTATCTATCTATCTATCTATCTATCTATCTATTCTTATCTATCTATCTATCTATCTATCTATCTATCTATCTATCTATCTATCTGTCTGTCTGTCTGTCTGTCTGTCTGTCTGTCTGTCTGTCTGTCTGTCTTTTTATCTATCTATCTATCTATCTATTATCTCTCTAACTTTATATATGCAAATACACAAACATATATATGTACAAATCGGTATATATAGTATATATATATATTCGTGTTGTGCATACATGCTTTGCAAGAATTTTACATAAAATTATACATAAATGACCAGTGATCATCACAACAGATACTGGAATTAATACAGTTTTTGCATTGATATTACATATATTTCAATTATAAATACATATCGACATTGCAGTTATATATATTATATATATATATTATTATAGATAATTATACATACCTACATACATAGGAATTATAGAGGTATTATTTATTGCACAAACACACACACAAATAAACAAATATATATATATTACAGTTTTTTTTTTTAAATCAATGTATTTGATATACATAGTCAGTAAGCTACTGGACAGTAGATGTCTGCCGAGACTATTTAGCCCATATGATTTGTTGTCCCACACATTCACATAAATACACACACAAACATAAACACACACACAAACATAAACAAACACACACACATACACTCACACACACATACACACACACACTCACACATACACACACACACACATACACACACACATACACGAACATAAGCACACACAAATATAAACACACAAAACATAAACAGACACACACACATACACACACACACATACACACACACAACACACAACTAAGAACACACGCACACACAAGCACACAGTCACACACACACACGCACACAGTCCCCACACACACACACCACACACACACACACACACACACACCACACACACACACAGTACAGCACACACGCACACAGTCACACACACACACACACACACACACACACACACACACACACACACACACACACACACACACACACACCCTGTGTAAGCAGTACCTGTGTCTGGAGCACCACCACTCTGTATTTGTTACATATCGACATTGCAGTTATATATATATATTATATATATATATATATATAATATATGTATATATTTATATACATACCTACATACATAGGAATTTAGAGTATTATTTATTGCACAAACACACACACAAATAAACAAATATATATATATTACAGTTTTTTTTTTTTAAATCAATGTATTTGATATACATAGTCAGTAAGCTACTGGACAGTAGATGTCTGCCGAGACTATTTAGCCCATATAATTTGTTGTCCCACACATTCACATAAATACACACACAAACATAAACACACACACAAACATAAACAAACACACACACATACACTCACACACACATACACACACACACACACACACACACACACACATACACACACACATACACGAACATACACACAAATATAAACACACAAAACATAACAGACACACACACATACACACACACATACACACAAACATAAACAAACACACACACAAATATAAACACACACAAACATAAGCAAACACACACACACACACGCACACACACACACACACCACACACACGAAAAGCACACACACACATAACAACAATAAGCACACACACACACATACACACACGAACATAAGCACACACACACACACACACAGTCACACACGCACACACATACACACACACTCACATACACACACACACTCACATAAGAACACACGCACACACACACGCACACAGTCACACACACACACGCACACAGTCACACACACACAGTCGCACACGCACACACACACACACACACACACACACACACACACACACACACGAACATAAGCACACACACACATACACACACGAACATAAGCACACACACACACACACACACACACAGTCACACACGCACACACATACACACACACTCACATACACACACACACGAACATAAGAACACACGCACACACACACGCACACAGTCACACACACACAGTCGCACACGCGCACACACACACACACACACACACACACACACACGAACATAAGGACACACACACATACACACACGAACATAAGCACACACACACGCACACACACAGTCACACACGCACACACATACACACACACTCACATACACACACACACGAACATAAGAACACACGCACACACACACGCACACAGTCACACACACACACGCACACAGTCACACACACACACACACACACACACACACACACACACACACACACACACACACACACACACACACACACACACACACACACACACACACACACCCTGTGTAAGCAGTACCTGTGTCTGGAGCACCACCACTCTGTATTTGTTCTTGATGGGAGCTCTGTGGAGGAATCTGGAAGTTCAGAGACAGGAGGTGAGAAGCAGGCTGCTGATGTGAAGTGTGTTGCCTCAGGGTTAGCCAGCATCCCCTTTCATTTCAAACACTTATTGATTTGCTGTTGTCATCTTTGGCGACGCAGAAGGACACTTGAAAGAATTTCTGATGGGTCTCTGATCTGAGAAAAGAGGTGACCTGACCGAGATCTTCACTATGTCTTAATTACCGCATCAACTCAAGCAACTCACACTTCAACTTTTTAAATTATGCTGCAAACTTCTTGGCTTTTCTCCTCCAGGCAGAAGAGCCGCGGTGTGAGCTGGAGCCGTCTCTGGGCCAGAGTCTGCCAATCGATTGACTTCATCTACAGTGCATTATATCAAAAAGCGCTTTAACCTTCAACTCTTGGCTTGGTGTGAAATAAATCAGGGCTAGATGAGAAGAATAGGTTTCGATCAGATATCATAACCAGTGTAATAGTGACAGCGTCATGTGCTCTCTCATTGTCCTCCCCTGAGCTTTACTACTTAAAGCAAGGAGACTTCAATCTGCCAGAAAGCCATCTCCAAGACCCAGTCCAGCAGGGGACAGCTCTGGCCCCTAATGCTGGGCACTACTACTCCGGGGGTCTGTCTGCACCTATATATAGGAGCTGCTACAATAAGAACAAGTGTAGCACACAACAAACATCATGATCCTTGTCTTTTACCTGGCCTGTCTTCAGTATAGGGATCTGAAGGTGAAAGGACTGCAGAAGTGTGACTGACTGACAGAGCTGATGTGAGCATAGTCCTGATAGAATACTGATTATTGTGATATCAGATATGCCACTATTTTCACACATATAAAGGTGATGAGGGCAGTGATCTCTATGGCAGCACAAGCAGCACACAGGCTGTCCCAGCAGCTGAGAGGTAGGAGACTAATGATGGTGAAGCCTTTCCACTAGAATCCATTAGCAGGCATAGATACCTGCCTTGTGTTCCAGATGTAAATTCTAACATTTGATAATCTGGCTGTATCACACTTAGAAAGCATAAACTCAGTCCATGCATTCTGCAGATGCGTCAAACTTAGAATTGTGTGAATACATTTGTAGGTCCCTAGTCCAGCAACCATATTGGCTTCCTTGACCGCCAAGGATGCCCTGGAAATTGCATCCTACCTGCTGGAATCCCCAGTGCCGCTATTGATTTGTAGGCCTGGCATGACATCATAGTTGTAAAGTGACACATGTATGATGTCACGCTTGGCCTACTAATCACTTAAGGCACCAAAGATGTTGGCAGGTAGAATGCGATTCCCAGGGCTCCCTTCTGGCATCCATTGTTTACTGATGTGACTACTGGACCATGGTCCTACAAATACATTCGCTCATCTCTAGTCACATTTATCCCAGTGGCAGATGATGTATTATAAATATGGAACCTTGCATGTAATTGGACACTAAGGCTCCTATTCATAACATTTTTCACTTTAAAATACTGGGGTTAATTACTTTGAAAAGCCACAAAACTTTGGTGCAACTCAGAATTGAGCAAAATTTTTGTGACTTGGAGTTTTCACACCAGTTTCTCTCCACTTCTAATTCATGAAAAACTGTTGTTTGTTATGCTTGAAATCTTACTCCAGTCAGAAACTGGAGTAAGATTTATGGCATACCACGTATTAGATGCTCTTAAGGGTACATACTCACTGGCGACGAAAACGTCCGACGCTTCCATGTAAAATCCCAGCTCTGGCACCGGCACTCGGGAGTGGAGTGCGCGGCTGCATGTATTTATATGCAGCCGCTCGCTCCACTCCCGAGTGCCGGCACCAGAGCTGGGATTTTACATGCGAGCGTCGGACGTTTTCGTCGCCAGTGAGTATATACCCTAATTCATTAAGATGCGTGTACCTTTTAATGAACCAGGAGCGTCTGACTCCACCATGCTCCTTCATCAAGACCAATGTTCAAATTGCCAGTGTTGATTAATTGGGGCCTATTTTTCTATCCTTTGCAACAGCTCTAGACCATCTTACTTCCTTAAAATTTTCTGCTTGAAAAATCTATATCATCTTGTTAATAAATATGCTATATTTTACAAATCAGCCCACTAACCCCACCACTTTTTCAATAGTATCTAGTGAAGTGCAAAAAGCATCAAAAATTAGTACTAAACATGGCTCATGGCATATGCACTAGAATTCTCTTTCAAAATGAGCGTTCATATCCAGTAAATATACTCTAATATTTGCTGATTTGGAACTTATTTTAGGTTATGTAACAATACTACTATAGCAGTCTGAAACCCATACAGTTGCACATCACTTTTCCTGACGCAAATGACTTTACTGACTGATCTTGGTGGTGAATTACTGCAGCACAAGATTCTTTGTGTTCCCTAGTGAAACCTCTATTCTGCAACATATACAGTATGTGTGTTATATTGGAGGACACAGCTGTTCCTACACCTTTTCTCAAACTAGCAATACCCTTTAGCCAGTATGACAGGCTACAGCCTTAAAGGGATTATCTGTGAATTTGGGGAGTCTTGGCACAGGGGCTAAGAACTTACATTTAGGGAATTGCTAATCACCTTCTTGTACTGCGACGATGTGTTCCGATTCAAGCGGTGTTTCTCCAGCTTCAATTGACTTTACATTGCTTTACAGAGCAGCTCTTTCACTTTCAGTCTGCTCTGTTAACTGGTCATCATTGCCGACATCATACTGACTGACAGTCAGCTACCTGGGGCCGACGGTCAATCAGCATGATGTCAGCAGTGACAACCCGTTGACAGAGCAGACTGGAACAGAAGGAGCCTCTCTGTTGACGCGATGTCACACTAAGCAGGAGAATCACCGGCCAGAGTAGTACGTGACAGCTCTGAACCCAGACAGATTGTTCCTGGGCAGAACAGGGCAGGTGGTTAGCAACTACCTGCTAGTAAGTTCCTAGCCACATAGCCAAAGACCCCCCAATATTCCAGATAACTCCTTTAAGTATTGGCAATTCATCCCTGGTGTTTGTAAGCACATGAGTCTAGTGGGCGGTCCTACTAGTAATTGCCAACTATCTCTACATGCACACTCATACAGGGAAGACTTTCAGTCACTGAATGGGACTGCCTATTTATACAAGTGAAGGGGGGCACAGGGCCGGGTTGCTATGGTCCGGCTTTAGCTTCAGACAAGACAGGAGACATTGGGTTCTGGTTACCAGGTTCAACTTTACTGTGCAATTCGGTTACACATGGCAGCTGCATACAGAATAAGGCCGGGATCACACATGCGAGAAACACGGCCGAGTCTCGCATATGAATTCCCAGCACTGGCGCCGGCACTCGGGAGTGAAGTGTGTGGCTGCATGTATTTCTGTGCAGCCGCTCACTCAGCTCCTGAATGCCGGCGCCAGAGCTGGGAATTCACATGCGAGACTTGGCCGTGTTTCTCGCATGCGTGATCCCGGCCTAAGACATAGTCCCATTTTAATGATGTTTATTTTGTTTCCTGGCCTGTCAGTCTTTGTCTCCTTTCTGCGCGACTTGTCCCTAGCCCAACTCTCCTAGCCAGGTTTAGAGACTCTCCTCCTGGCATAACAGCTTCTCTGAGGAACACCATCCTTTCCCTTCTCTGTGACCCAGCTGACATCTTCCTCACAAAGGGGACAGTGGTATGGCTCTCACCCCTTTCGGATCTCAAGGTCAAGACTGTCTCGGCGCCAACGAAAACCTCAGAATGTGCCCTCATGCTGGTCACTTTTTTCAGTGTCGAAAAAAATGATTGAGAAAGATTATTATGATTGTAATTCTAATTATTTTACAGGACACAAGAAAAGCTACTAATATATTTATACTACTATGCTGGGCTACAGACATGTATTACTGTCTAAATGTTATTGTTTATTATTCCCTTCACCCCGAAGCTTTTTTTCACCTTCCTTAACAGGCCAATTTTTACAATGCTAACCACTGTCACTTTACGAGGCCATAACTCTGGAACCCTTCAACGGATCCCGGTGATTCTGAGGTTGTTTTCTCGTGACATATTGTACTTTATGATACTGGTAAATTTTATTTGATATGATTTGTTTTTATTTGTGGAAAAAATGGAAATTTGGCCAAAATTTTGAAAATTTCGCAATTTTCAAACTTTTCATTTTTATGCTCTTAAATCAGAGAGTCATAGTGCACAAAATAGTTAACAAATAACAATTTCCCACATGTCTACTTTACATCAGCACATCTTTTGAAACATAATTTTTTTTGTTATGAAGTTATAAGGGTTAAAAGTTAACCAGTGATTTCTAATTTTTACAGCAAAATTTGCAAAACCATTTTTTTAGGGACCACCTCACATTTGAAATGACTTTGAGGGATCTATATGACAGATATGACATACCCAAAAGTGACACCATTCTAAGAACTGCACCCCTCAAGTACTCAAAACCACATTCAAGAAGCTTATTAACCCTTCAGGTGCTTCACAGGAATTTTTGGAATTTGGAAGGAAAAAATAAACATTAACCTTTCTTTCGCACAAATTTTCCATTAGACCTAATTTTTTTTACTTTTACAAATGTTACAGGAGAAAATGGACCATACAATTTGTTGCGCAATTTATCCTGAGCATGTCAATACCCCATATGTGGGGGAAATCTACTGTTTAGGCACACGTCAGGGCTAACAAGGGAAGGATCGCTATTTCACTTTTTGAATGTAAAATTTGCTGGCATAATTAGTGAACGCCACATCATGTTTGGAGAGCCCCTGATGTGCCTAAACAGTGGAAACTCCCAACAAGCGACATAATTTTGTAAACTAGATCCCTTAGGCAACTTACTGTATCTAGATGTGTATTGAGCACCTTAAACACACAGGAGCTTCACAGAAGTTTATAACGTTAAGCCGTGAATATAAAAAAAATCACATTTTTCCCAGAAAATTCTTTTTTAGCTCCAAATTTTGCATTTTCATAAGGATAACAGGAGAAATTGTCTATACAATTTGTTGTGCAATTTCTCCTAAGTGCGCAGGTACCCAATACGTGGAGGAAAAAACTGTTTGAGTGCACGGCAGGACTTGGAAGGAAAGGAGCGCCGTTTGAGTGTTTGAATGTAAAATTTGCTGGAATAATTAGTGGCTGTCATGTCGCGTTTGGAAAGCCCCTGATGTGCCTAAACAGTGGAAACCACCAACAAGTGAAACCATTTTGGAAACTAGACCCCTTAGGGAACTTATCTAGATGTGTATTTGTGTATTGAGCACCTTGAACCCACAGGTGCTTCACAGAAGTTTATAACAAGAGCCATGAAAATAAAAAAAATCACTTTTTTCCCCAGATAAATCTTTTTTAGTTCCAAATTTTTCATTTTCATAAAGGTAACAGGAGAAATTGGTCCATACAATTTGTTATGCAATTTCTCCTGAGTACCCCAATACCACATATGTGGGGGAATACTACTGTCTTAGCGCCTGGCAGGGCTTGGAAGGGAAGGAGCGCATTTGACTTTTTGAATGCAAAATTTGATGGGATAATTAGCGGACGCCGTGTATTGTTTGGAGGCCCCTGATGTAACTAAACAGTGGAAACCCCCCACAAATGACTCCATTTTGGAAACTAGACCCTTTTGGGAACTTATCTAGGTGTGTATTTAGCACCTTGAACCCCAAGGTGCTTCACAGTAGTTTATAACGTTAAGCCGTGAACATAAAAAAATCACATTTTTCCCAGATAAATCTTTTTTAGCTACAAATTTTGTATTTCCACAAGGCCAAAAGGAGAAAAGTTTGTTGTGCAATTTCTCCTGAGTTCACTGATACCCCATATGTGGTCAAAAAATACTTTTGAGGTACAGTGCAAAACTCATAAGGGAAGTAGCGCCATATTACAGTGCAGATTTTGCTTCACTTGTTTGAGGGTGCCATGTTACATTGGTAGAGCACCTGAGGTGCTGGAACAGCAGAACAACCATAAGTGACCCAATTTTACCAATTAAACCTCTCAATGAATTCATCTAGGAGGTGCAGTGAAGAAAAAATAATTTACATTTTACCACCAAGATTGTTTGTTAGCCCCAAGTTTCACATTTTCATGCTGGGGAACGGGTAGAAATGGCACCAAAATTTGTCCCACAATTTTTGCTGAATGTAGAAATGCCCCATATGTGGATGTACAGTACTACTTATCCATACGGAGAGACTCTGGAGGGATAGAGTGCTACTTGCGTCCTGGAGCGCAGACTTTCGTATACTAGTTTGCAGACTTCATATAAAGAGCCACTAAGTGCTAGAAAAGCAGAATCCACCCCCATTTTGGAAATTATAACCCTTTGGGAATTTATCTACAGATGTCGTGATGATTTTGACTCCATGGGTGTTTTCCAGAAAAAAGCAGCAGTGCATGTTGCTGAGTGTAAATTGCAAACTGCGTTGTAGTGACCAGTACATTGCAGTCACCAGTACATTGTGCCCAGCTCATGCTTCTGGAGATATGTATCTGTAAATTAGGTGAGCTCTTATCACTACAGAAATGCAAAACATGTGGGCGCTAAATGTGGTTTAAGCACACTGAGGCTCAGAAGGGATGGCGGGGCATTTGGATTTGGAAGCAGAGAATTTGCTAAATTTCTTTTGGGGAGCTAAGAGCCATTTAGCTTTTCCATAGCCTACCAGTAAAGTTGAAGCTCCCTATATTTCCATTAACAGATGACAGGTCTGAGTGGAGACATGCTTTTTTGTGGATTGAGTTGAAGCTTTTATTGGGAACATTTTTCATAACATTTGGGATCACATTTATTTCATTTATTACTTTGGGGTTTCCAGCTAAATCTCTGAGTGACGTGATTCAGATGAAACCTCCGAGGGATCCATTCCAATAATGAAGTAGCAGAGTTAGGCCTCATACTCACTGGCTGGAAAAAAATCGGTCCGTTTTCTGCAGGAAAAAAACGGTACATTTGTTGTAAAAAGGCATGCGATTTTGATGCGATTTTAAATCGCACCATGCGTTTTCTGTCAGTTTTCCATCAGTTTTCCATCTGTATGCAATGTGATTTTAACATGAAGTTTTACATAGAGCAGTTATCTCTATGTAAAAAGTCATGTAAAAATCACATTGTAACAAAAAAATTTTCACAAAAAGCAAATAATTATATATATAATATATATATATATATATAATATAACATCTAATATATATATAATATATATATAGGTCATACACTTCTACATGGTATAATAGCCGCTAATTCATCCCTGGCATTACTGTAAAATCACACTGACAGCTTTAATAAAGAATAGAAACAATACATATACACACATAGAATACATATATATATACAGTGCCTACAAGTAGTATTCAACCCCTGCAGATTTTGCTGGTTTGATAAGATGCAAATAAGTTAGAGCCTTCAAACTGCAAACGAGAGTAGGATTTATTAACAGAAGCATAAATCTTACAAAACAAAAAGTTATGTTGCTCAGTTGAATTTTAATAAATTTTAAACATAAAAGTGTGGGTCAATTATTATACAACCCCTATGTTTAATATTTCGTGGAATAACCCTTGTTTGCAATTACAGCTAATAATCGTCTTTTATAAGACCTGATCAGGCCGGCACAGGTCTGTGGAGTTATCTTGGCCCACTCCTCCATGCAGATCTTCTCCAAGTTATCTAGGTTCTTTGGGTGTCTCATGTGGACTTTAATCTTGAGCTCCTTCCACAAGTTTTCAATTGGGTTAAGGTCAGGAGACTGACTAGGCCACTCCAACACCTTGACTTTTTCCCTCTTGAACCAGGCCTTGGTTTTCTTGGCTGTGTGCTTTGGGTCATTGTCTTGTTGGAAGATGAAATTACGACCCATCTTAAGATCCTTGATGGAGGAGCGGAGGTTCTTGGCCAAAATCTCCAGGTAGGCCATGCTATCCATCCTCCCATGAATGTGGACCAGATGGCCAGGCCCCTTGGCTGAGAAACAGCCCCACAGCATGATGCTGCCACCACCATGCTTGACTGTAGGGATGGTATTCTTGGGGTCGTATGCAGTGCCATCCAGTCTCCAAACGTCACGTGTGTGGTTGGCACCAAAGATCTCGATCTTGGTCTCATCAGACCATAGAACCTTGAACCAGTCTGTCTCAGAGTCCTCCAAGTGATCATGAGCAAACTGTAGACGAGCCTTGACATGACGCTTTGAAAGTAAAGGTACCTTACGGGCTCGTCTGGAACGGAGACCATTGCGGTGGAGTACGTTACTTATGGTATTGACTGAAACCAATGTCCCCACTGCCATGAGATCTTCCCGGAGCTCCTTCCTTGTTGTCCTTGGGTTAGCCTTGACTCTTCGGACAAGCCTGGCCTCGGCACGGGAGGAAACTTTCAAAGGATGTCCAGGCCGTGGAAGGCTAACAGTAGTTCCATAAGCCTTCCACTTACGGATGATGCTCCCAACAGTGGAGACAGGTAGGCCCAACTCCTTGGAAAGGGTTTTGTACCCCTTGCCAGCCTTGTGACCCTCCACGATCTTGTCTCTGATGACCTTGGAATGCTCCTTTGTCTTTCCCATGTTGACCATGTATGAGTGCTGTTCACAAGTTTGGGGAGGGTCCTAAATAGTCAGAAAAGGCTGGCAAAAGAGATCATTAATCCACACATGTGAAGCTCATTATTCTTGGTGCCTGAACTACTTCTTAATACTTTAGGGGGACCAAACAGAATTCTTGTGGTTTGAGGGGTTGAATAATAAATGACACTCTGAATTAACTTTTGTTTTAAAAAAAAAAAAAAAAAATAAAAAAATTTTTTGCTGCAGTGCATTTCCCACTTCCAGGCTGATCTACAGTACAAATATCACAATGCCAAGTTAATTCCGCATGTGTCAACCAGCTAAATCTGCAGGGGGTTGAATACTACTTGTAGGCACTGTATATATATATATATGTAATTGTGACATATATATATATACATATATTTATAGTTCCTAGACTTCTACATACTGTAATAGCCGTTAATTCAATTGCCGGCTTTTGTGAAATCACAGAAGCCGACATGAAATGATACATTGTTTCCACACAGTTAACAATGTCATTTCCTGTATTTTGATATATGGTTTGAACTTACAATTACATGAGTGTATTTGTACAAAATTTCAGACATGTAGGGGTTAATTAACCCCTCTCTGACATTAGACGTACTATCCCGTCCATAAAACCCGTGCCATTCTGCCCATGGACGGGATAGTACGTCATAGGCGATCAGCTGCGCTCCTGAGGGGAGCGCAGCTAATCGCTGCCGGGTGTCAGCTGATTATCACAGCTGACACCCGTGACTGTGTGTCAGGAGCGGTCACGGACCGCTCCCGGCACATTAACCCCTAGCACACCGCGATCAAACATGATCGCGGTGTACTGGGGGCACAGGGGAGGATCGCGCAGGGTGGGGGCTCCCTGCGCGCCCCCCTGAGACCCTCAGACCAGCGCGATGTGATCGCGCTGTTCTGAGGGCTTCCTCCCTCCCAGGACCCGGATCCAAGATGGCGCCGGGGTCCTGGAGGGAGGCGGCTTCCTCAGTGCCTGCTGAGAGCAGGCACTGAGAAGCCTGCTGCACTGCCTGAGCGATCGCTGGTGTGACAGTGTGCTGTGCACACTGTCACACCAGCGATTTGATAAAATACAGTGATGTCCCACCCTGGGACAAAGTAAAAAAGTTAAAAAAATAAAAATAAACATGTTATAAAAAAAAATCCAAAATAAATAAAAAAAAAAAAAAGATATTCCCCAATAAATTCATTTCTTCCTGTAAATAAAAAAAACAAAACAATAAAAGTACACATATTTGGTATCGCCGCGTCCGTAACGACCCCCCCTATAAAACTGTCCCACTAGTTAACCCCTTCAGTGAACCCCTTAAAAAAAAAAAAAAAAAACAAAGCAAAAAATCAATGCTTTATCATCATACTGCCGAACAAAAAGTGGAATAACGCGCGATTAAAAAGACCGATATAAATAAACATGGTACCGCTGAAAACATCATTTTGTCCCGCAAAAAACGAGCCACCATACAGCATCATCAGCGAAAAAATAAAAAAGTTATAGCTCGCAGAATAAAGCGATGCAAAAATAATTATTTTTTATATAAAATTGTTTTTATTCTATAAAAGCGCCAAAACATAAAAAAATGAATAAATGAGGTATCGCCATAATCGTACTGACCCGAAGAATAAAACTGCTTTATCAATTTTACCACACGCGGAACAATAAAAACGCCTCCCCCAAAAGAAATTCATGAATTGCTGATTTTTGTTCATTCTAACCTCCCAAAAATCGAAATAAAAAGCGATCAAAAAATGTCACCTGCTCAAAAATGGTACAAATAAAAACGTCAACTCGTACCGCAAAAAATAAGACCTCACATGACTCGTGGGCCAAAATATGCAAAGATTATAGCTCTCAAAATGTGGCGATGCAAAAAACTATTTTTGCAATAAAAAGCGTCTTTTAGCGTGACAGCTGCCAATCATAAAAACCCACTATAAATAGTAAATCAAACCCCCTTTATCACCCCCTTAGTTAGGGAAAAATAATAAAATTAAAACAATGTATTTATTTCCATTTTCCCATTAGGGTTAGGGTTAGGGTTGCGGCTAAAGTTAGGGTTAGGGTTGGCGCTAAAGTTAGGATTAGGGTTAGGGTTGGGATTAGGGGTGTGTTAGAGTTAGGTTTGTGGTTAGGGTTGGGACTAGGGTTAGGGGTGTGTTGGGGTTAGGGTTGGAGTTAGAATTGGGGGGTTTCCGCTGTTTAGGCACATCAGGGGCTCTCCAAATGTTTATTGGCGTCTGATCTCAATTCCAGCCAATTCTGCGTTGAAAAAGTCAAACGGTGCTCCTTCACTTCTGAGCTCTGCCATGCGTCCAAACAGTAGTTTATCCCCACATATGGGGTATCAGCGTACTCTGGACCCCAAGAGTTATTGTGCAATTTGTCCTATTTCTTCTGTTACCCTTGGGAAAATAAAAAACTGGGGGCGAAAATATCATTTTTGTACAAAAAAAAATATTTTTTTGTTTTACGGCTGTACATTATAAACTTCTGTGAAGCACTTGGGGCTTCATAGCGCTCACCACACACCTAGATAAGTTCCTTGTGGGGTCTATTTTCCAAAATGGGGTCACTTGTTGGGGATTTCCACTGTTTAGGCGCATCAGGGGCTCTCCAAATGCGACATGACGCCCCCAGACCATTCCATCAAAGTCTGCAATCCAAAACGTCACTACTTCCCTTCCGAGCCCCAACGTGTACCCATACAGTAGTTTTCTCCCACATATTGGGTATCAGCGTACTCAGGACAAATTGGGCAACAACTTTTGGGGTCCAATTTCTCCTGTTACCCTTGTAAAAATAAAATATTGGGGCGAAAAAATCATGTTTGCAAAAAAAAAAAGTTTTTTTATTTTTATGGCTGTGCGTTATAAACTTCTGTGAAGCACTTCGGGGTTCAAAGTGCTCACCACACATCTAGATAAGTTCCTTGTGGGGTCTACTTTCCAAAATGGGGTCACTTGTGGGGGGTTTCCACTGTTTAGGCGCATCAGGGGCTCTCCAAATGCGACATGACGCACCCAGACCATTCCATCAAAGTCTGCAATCCAAAACGTCACTACTTCCCTTCCGAGCCCTGACGTGCGCCGATACAGTAGTTTTCTCCCACATATTGGGTATCAGCGTACTCAGGACAAATTGGACAACAACTTTTGGGGTCCAATTTCTACTGTTACCCTTGTGAAAATAAAATATTGGGGGCGAAAAAAATCATTTTTGTAAAAAAAAAAAAGGATTTTTTATTTTTACGGCTGTGCGTTATAAACTTCTGTGAAGCACTTTGGGGTTCAAAGTGCTCACCACACATCTAGATAAGTTCCTTGTGGGGTCTATTTTCCAAAATGGGGTCACTTGTGGGGGGTTTCCACTGTTTAGGCGCATCAGGGGCTCTCCAAATGTGACATGACGCACCCAGACCATTCCATCAAAGTCTGCAATCCAAAACGTCACTACTTCCCTTCCGAGCCATGACGTGCGCCCATACAGTAGTTTTCTCCCACATATTGGGTATCAGCGTACTCAGGACAAATTGGACAACAACTTTTGGGGTCCAATTTCTCCTGTTACCCTTGTGAAAATAAAATATTGGGGGCGAAAAAAATCATTTTTGTAAAAAAAAAAAAAAGATTTTTTATTTTACGGCTGTACGTTATAAACTTTAGTGAAACACCTGGGGTTCAAAGTTCTCAACACACATCTAGATAAGTTCCTTGAGGGGTCTAGTTTCCAAAATGGTGTCATTTATGGGGGTTTCCACTGTTTAGGCAGATCAGGAGCTCTCCAAACACGACATGGCGTCCAGCCAATTCTGCGTTGAAAAAGTCAGACGGCGCTCCTTCCCTTCCAAACTCTGCCATGCACCCAAACAGGGTTTACCCCCACATATGGGGTATCAGCGCACTCAGGACAAATTGCACAATAACTTTTGGAGTCTTGTTACCCTTGGAAAAATAAAAATTGGGGTGAAAAGATCATTTTTGTGGAAAAAATATGATTTTTAAATTTTACGGCTCTACGTTATAAACTTGTGTGAAGCACTTTGGGGTTCAAATTGCTCATCAAAAATCTAGATAAGTTCCTTAGGGGGTCTAGTTTCCCAAATGGGGTCATTTGTGGGGGGTTTCCACTGTTTAGGCACATCAGGGGCTCTCCAAATGCAACATGGCATCCAAACTCAATTCCAGCCAATTTTGGTTGGAAAAAGTCAAATGGTGCTCCTTCCATTCCGAGCTCTGCCGTGCGCCCAAACAGTGGTTCCCCCCCACATATGGGGTATCGGCGTACTCAGGACAAATTGTACAACAACTTATGTGGTCCAATTTCTCCTGTTACCCTTGGGAAAATAAAAAATTAGTGACTAAAAGATAATTTTTGTGGGAAAAAAATAGGATTTTTTATTTTCATGCCCGTGCATTATAAACTTGTGTGAAGCACTTGGGGGTTCAAAGTGCTCACCAAAGATCTAGATAAGTTCCTTAGGGGGTCTAGTTTCCAAAATGGGGTCACTTGTGGGGGGTTTCCACTGTTTAGGCTCATCTGGGGCACTGCAAACGGAACATGACCCCCATTAACGTCTGCATTCCAAAACGTTACTACTTCCTTTCCAAGCCCTGCCGTGCGCCCAAACAGTTTCCCCCCCCCACATATGGGGTATCAGCGTACTCAGGACAAATTGGACAACAACTTTTGGGGTCCAATTTCCTTGGGAAAATTCAAAAATTTGGGACTAAAAAATCATTTTTGTGGAAAATTGATTTTTTTTTTTTCACACCCAGGCTTTATAAACTTTTGTGAAACACTTGAGGGTTCAAAGTGCTCACAACAGATCTAGATAAGTACCTTAGGGGGTCTAGTTTCCAAAATGGTGTCACTTGTGGGGGGTTTCCACTGTTTAGGCGCATCAGTGGCTCTCCAAACGCGACATGGCATCCAATCTAAATTCCAGCCAATTTTAGTTTGAAAAAGTCAAACGTCGCTCCTTCCCTTACGAGCTCTGCCGTGTACCCAAACAGTGGTTTTCCCCCACATATGGGGTATTGGCGTACTCAGGAGAAATTTCATAACAACTTATCTGTCCATTTTCTCCTTTTACCCTTGTGAAAATAAAAAAAAAAGTTTGTAAAAGATAATTTTTGTGGCTAAAAAGTAAAATATTCATTTTTTCCTTCCACGTTGCTTTAGTTACTGTGAAGCACCTGAAGGGTTAATAAACTTCTTGAATGTGGTTTTGAGTACCTTGAGGGGTGCAGTTTTTAGAATGGTGTCACTTTTGGGTATTTTCTGCCATATAGACCCCTCAAAGTGACTTCAAATGTGAGGTGGTCCCTAAAAAAAATGGCTTTGTAAATTTTGCTGTAAAAATGAAAAATCGCTGGTCAACTTTTAACCCTTATAATTTCCTAACAAAAAAAAATTTTGGTTCCAAAATTGTGCTGATGTAAAGTAGACATGTGGGAAATGTTATTTCTTAACTATTTTGTGTGATATATTTCTCTGTTTTAAGGGAATAAAAATTCAAAGTTTGAAAATTGCAAAATTTTAAAAATTTTCGCCATATTTGCGTTTTTTCAAAAATAAACGCAAGTTATATCGAAGAAATTTTACCACTAACATGAAGTACAATATGTCACGAGAAAACAATCTCAGAATCGCGAAGATCCGTTGAAGCGTTCCAGAGTTATAACCTCATAAAGAGACAGTGGTCAGAATTGTAAAAATTGGCCCGGTCATTAACGTGCAAACCACCCTTGGGGGTGAAGGGGTTAAAGGTGTAAATTCGTTGAAAAAAAATGCGTGGGCTCCCGCTGTATTTTCTCCACCAGACAGACAAAGCAAGCGAGTGGGGGCAGATAATAATAGCCTAGGGAGGGTACATTTTTTTTGTGCCCCCCCTGGCTACTAACATCTGCCCCCAGACACCCCAGAAAGGGCAAATCTATAATTAGATTCGCCCTTTCTGGCACTTTGCCCGTCTATTCCCATTGCCCTGTAGCGGTGGCGAATGGGTTAATAAGGCGTTAATGTCACCTTAGTATTGAAAGGTGACTTAAGGCAGGTTAATAATTGAGAGCTGTCAATTAGACAACTATCAATTATTAATCCTATTGTATGATACAAAAATCAAACACACACAGTTTAATAAAAAATAAGTTTAATGAAATAATCACACAGTTTTTGACCATATTTTATTTTCCTGCTAAAACCATTTCCTGTAATAAAAATAAAATAAAAAAGCAAAATTATTCTTACCAATCCGATGTACAGTCAGGTCCCATGCTGTAATCCATCAGAAAGGGTTAACAGGTTAGAGCTCGCAGAGAGCTATAATGCTGTCTGCTGAGCTCTTACCCCCTGAATGAATAACTTAAGGTACTGCCACACTAAACAATCCCGCTAGCGATCACAATAACGACGCATACTAATGCGATCGCTAGCGGGATTGTTTCTATATCGCTAAATGCAGCCACATTTAGCGATATAGTTAACGACGCTATCGCCGTTAGCGATCTTCTTAATGACTTTAGCGGTACAAAAGTACCGCTAAATCGCTAAAAAAAGGTGCCACACTAGCGATATATACTTACCCAGCGGGAGCGCCGACGAGAAAATAGGGTCCGGAACGATTCCAGCGACGA
This sequence comes from Oophaga sylvatica, assembly GCA_033576555.1. Classification (NCBI taxonomy): domain Eukaryota; kingdom Metazoa; phylum Chordata; class Amphibia; order Anura; family Dendrobatidae; genus Oophaga; species Oophaga sylvatica. Next base: position 229,326,727 of record JARQOD010000001.1, on the reverse strand, counting down.
GCGAGATCACAGCAGGAAGCTCGTCGCTGGCAGCTGCCGCACTGAACAACATCGCTAACGGGATCGCTAAATAGTGACGTTTTTTAGCGATCCCGTTAGCGATATTGTTCAGTGTGGCATACCCTTTACTCTCCCAGTGAAAGGAGAGGAATAGATTCATGAATGGAGCTTAATTGATTTATTGCCACTTTCACTTCAGTGACCTGACCTAAGGTGAAAGTGGATACAATCAATTAAGCTTCATTCATGAATCACATCCTCTCCTGTCGGCAGGAGATAAGCTCATTCATTCAGGAGCTATCAGATGAGCATGCAGGATTACTTGCGCTGCTTATCTGATTGCTAGTTAACCCTTTGTGAAGGATTACAGCGTGGGACGTGACAGATCGCCAGATAGGTAAGAATAATGTTGTTTTATTATTTTATATTTATTTTAGAAGAACAAGGGCTTCGCACGGATTAAGAGTGAAATAAAAGATGGTCAAAAATATGTGTTTTGATTTCATTAAAATTATTTATTCTTAAAGTGTGTTTGTGTTTTTTTATTTACTTCAATAGGATTAATAATTGATAGTTGTCTAATTGACAGCTCTCAATTATTAACCTGCCTTAAGGTCACCTTTCAATACTAAGGTGACATTAACGCCTTATTAACCCATTCGCCACCGCTACAGGGCAATGGGAATAGACGGGCAAAGTGCCAGAAAGGGCGAATCTAATTATAGATTTGCCCTTTCTGGGGTGTCTGGGGGCAGATGTTAGTAGCCAGGGGGGGCACAAAAAAAATGTACCCTCCCTAGGCTATTATTATCTGCCCCCACTCGCTTGCTTTGTCTGTCTGGTGGAGAAAATACAGCGGGAGCCCACGCATTTTTTTCAACAAATTTACACCTTTAATTAACCCCTACATGTCTGAAATTTTGTACAAATACACTCATGTAATTGTAAGTTCAAACCATATATCAAAATACAGGAAATGACATGGTTAACTGTGTGGAAACAATGTATCATTTCATGTCGGCTTCTGTGATTTCACAAAAGCCGGCAATTGAATTAGCGGCTATTACAGTATGTAGAAGTGTAAGAACTATAAATATATATATATATGTATGTGTTACAATGACATGTATATATATATATATATATATATGTATTCTATGTGTATGTATCTAGTGTTTTGTGAGCTGTCAGTGTGATTTTACAGTAGCCGGGGATGAATTACCGGCTTTTCAAAGGAGACTGGTGCATATAAATCGGACAGCACTTGCATGGTGCGAGTGCTGTTCGTTTTTTAATCGCACCCATTGACTTGCATTGGCGATTTTCATCCCAAAATCGCATCAAATCGCAGCAAGCTGCGATTTTTTTCTCACACCAATATCTGATGAGAAAAAAATCGCTAATGAGAACTCACCCATTGACTAACATTGGTCAGATTTGCATCCGATTTTTTATCGTCTGATTTTCATCCGTTTTCGGCACCAGTGAGTATGAGGCCTTACTCTGGACTCCATCTGGCCTCTGTTCAGCGGTGTCCTTTTGTGTCCTTTTCAGAAGTGCACAAAACTGTGGCCGACGGCACTTTTATGCACTCCTGAAAAGACAGACACCACCGGATCACAGTTCCTATGGCGTCCACAGTGCCTCCATCTGCCTCATTATAGGGAATCTTTCACCGGGGGGTTCTGTTTGAATCACGTATTTCAGAGATTTACATGGAAACCCCAGTGTAAGCACTCAGCGTAGAGTGCAGGATAAATATGCACTGATCCATCCTGCGATCTTTGGGAGTCAGAAAAAATCAGCATGTGAACAATTGGTTTTATTTATTTTTTTACGCCATTCTTCGTGCGGTATAAGTGATTAGGAAACTTCGGGTCAGTGGGATTACAGCAATACTAGATTTGTATCTAGTTTTTATGTTTGGCTGCTGTCACACACTAAAAGATGCATTTTATTGCGAAAACTAGTTTTTGCATCACCATATTTTGAGAGCTATAATTTTTCCATATTTCGACTGACAGTCATGTGAGGGATTGTTTTTTTACGGGACCTGCTGATGTTTTATTGATACCATTTTTGGGCACATGCCGATTTTTGATCGCTTTCTACTCTGATTTTTGCGAGACAGAAAGAACACAAACCAGCAATTTAGGAATGGCTTTTTTTTTTTATACTGTTCCGCATGTGATAAAATTGGTAAGGCAACTTTATTCTTTGGATCAGTAGTACTCAGTTGAGCATTCCGATACTGCAAATGTTGGGTATTGGTCGATATTCGCGGTATCGGAATTCCGATACTGAGTTCCGATACTTTTTGCATATCGAATACCGGAATCGGAAGTTCCCATACATAATGTTATACATAGTCAATACTGTAAAATCACACTGACAGCTCACAAAACACTAGATATATACACATAGAACACATATATATATATATATATATATACATGTCATTGTGACGTATATATATATATATATATATATTTATAGTTCATACACTTCTACATAGTATAATAGCCGCTAATTCAATTGCCGGCTTTTGTGAAATTACAGAACCACCCGACATTAAATGACACATGGTTTACATACAGTTAACCATGTCATTTCATGTAGTTTGATATATGGTTTTCACTAACAATTACATGAGTGTATGTGTGCAAAATTTCATACATGTAGGGGTTAATTAAAGGTGTAAATTCGTTAAAAAAAATGCCTGGGCTCCCGCGCTATTTTCTACACCAGACAAGGAAAGCCAGCGAGTGGGGGCAGATCATATTACCCTAGGGAGGGTGCATTTATTTAGTGCCCCCCTGGCTACTAACATCTGCCCCCAGCCACCCCAGAAAAGGCAAATCTATAATTAGGTGCGCCTTTCTGGCACTTAGCCCGTCTATTCCATTGCCCTGTAGCGGTGGCGAATGGGTTAATAATGGGTTAAAGCCAACTTACTATTGGAAGGTGACTTTAAGCCAGGTTAATAATTGAGAGCTGTCAATTAAACAACTATCAATTATTAATCCTATTGTATGAAATAAAAATAAAACACACACACTTTAATTAAAAATCATTTTAATGAAATAATCACACCGTTTTTGACCATCTTTTATTTTACAGGTAATCAGTGCGAAGCCCTTGTTCACCTGTAATAAAAATAAAATAATAAAGCAACATTATTCTTACCTATCCGGTGCTCTGTCAGGTCCCACGCTGTAATCCTTCACAAAGGGTTAACTGGCTTACAGCTAGCAGCACAACTAATGCTAGCAGCTCAGCTGTAAGCCCCCGAATGAAGGAGTTCCTCTCCTGGCCGACAGAAGAGGAAGTGATTAGTGTGGGAAGCTTAATTGATTGCTTCCCAGGCTAATCAAGTCAGGTCAGCCGGGGACACTGCACAGCATCAGTGACGTCAGAGGGAGTCCCGGCTGACCTGAAGTGAACTGATTAGCTTGGGAAGCAATCAATTAAGCTTCCCACACTAATCACTCCCTCTCCTGTCAGCTGGGAGAGGAACTCATTCATTCGGGGGCTTACAGCTGAGCAGCTAGCATTAGCTGTGCTGCTAGCTGTAAGCCAGTTAACCCTTTGTGAAGGATTACAGCATGGGACCTGACAGAGCACCGGATAGGTAAGAATAATGCTGCTTTATTATTTTATTTTTATTACAGGTGAACAAGGGCTTCGCACGGATTACCTTTAATATATAAGATGGTCAAAAACTGTGTGATTATTTCATTAAAATGATTTTTAATTAAAGTGTGTGTGTTTTATTTTTATTTCATACAATTTGATTAATAATTGATAGTTGACTAATTGACAGCTCTCAATTATTAACCTGGCTTAAAGTCACCTTTCAATAGCAAGGTGGCTTTAACCCATTATTAACCCATTCGCCACCACTACAAGGCAATGGGAATAGACGGGCTAAGTGCCAGAAAGGGCGCATCTAATTTTAGATTTGCCTTTTCTGGGGTGGCTGGGGGCAGATGTTAGTAGCCAGGGGGGGCACTAAATAAATGCACCCTCCCTAGGGTAATATGATCTGCCCCCACTCGCTGGCTTTCCCTGTCTGGTGTAGAAAATACTGCGGGAGCCCAGGCATTTTTTTTCAACAAATTTACACCTTTAATTAACCCCTACATGTATGAAATTTTGCACACATACACTCATGTAATTGTTAGTGAAAACCATATATCAAACTACATGAAATGACATGGTTAACTGTATGTAAACCATGTGTCATTTCATGTCGGGTGGTTCTGTAATTTCACAAAAGCCGGCAATTGAATTAGCGGCTATTATACTATGTAGAAGTGTATTAACTATAAATATATATATATGTGTCACAATGACATGTATATATATGTACAAACACATCCAGCTACATGGTGTTACCAGAAAAGGATCGCACAGGAGCGTGCTTGATCCTATAGACAAAGAGGAGAACACCAACTCATATAAATACATGAAGACAAGGAGAACAAAAAGAGTCTTTGGTGATAATAATAAAAAATGATTTATTATATAATTAAACAATATCACATAAGTCACCCATAATATCAAAATATATGTGCAAATCAAGAACTAGGACAGACGGAAAAGGACCACAGCACCTCCAAATAATGTATTAATCACATGTGTGCAATAGTAAACTCCATCATAGAAATAACCCCAAGGCAACCCATGCAGAGAACTTAATCTCTAATGAACCGTAACAACACTGCATATGATGAGGGGCTTACCTAAAGAAATGGTGGAGGGCAGGAGGGGACGGGTCCCAGGAGTGATGTCCACCCCGACGCGCGTTTTGCGGATGCTACACGCTGCTTTATCAAGGGGATGTAAAGTGATGGGACCAGGACCTTCAAGTATCCCTGGTAATAAGTCACATGGTTCCAATGGACCAATGAGCGCCCTGCCCTCCAACATTTTTTATTATTATCACCAAAGACTCTTTTTGTTCTCCTTGTCTTCATGTATATATATGTGTATTCTATGTGTATATATCTAGTGTTTACAAGGAAAGAAAGGTTTTATTTTAATTCAGATATTTCTGTCCCATTGACTTGCATTGGTTTCCGGTATCGGAATCGGCGATATCCAATACTTTTTGGGTATCGGTCCGATCCAATCAGATCCAATATTTCTTGATATCGGAAAGTATCGCTCAACACTAGTCAGTACGATTACAGCAATATCTGATTTATCTCTTTTTTATGTTTTGGCGCTTTTACACAATAAAAACTTTTATAGAAAAAAATTATTAATTTTGCGTCGCTTTATTCTGAGAGCTATAACTTTTTTATTTTCCTGCTGATGGTGCTTTATGGTGGCTTGTTTTTTGCAGGACAAGATGACGTTTCCAACGGTAACATTTTTATTTACATCCGTCTTTTTGATCGCGTTTTATTGCACTTTTTGTTTGGCGGTATGATGATAAAGCATTTTTTTTGCCTAATTTTTTAAATTTTTTTCACGTTGTCCACTGAAGGGGTTAACTAGTGGGACAGTTTTATAGAGCGGGTCGTTACAGATGCGACAATACCAAATATGAGTACCTTATTGTTTTTTTTTTTAATTTACATAAATAAATGTATTTATTGGAAAATATTTATTTCCTTTTTTTTCGTTATTTATGGATTTTTTAAAAATATTTTTACATTTTTTTAAAACTTTTTTACATTGTCCCATCCTGGGACATCACTGTATAATGTCATATCACTGTCCCACGCAGTAATCCATGTCTGGGGATAAACAGCTTTCCAAGATGCGACCGTCCGGAAAACTGTTTATCCCCAGACATGGATTACGGGACAGAACAACGGACAGATGAAGGATATGGTTGTTTTTTATTTTTGTTTTATTACAGGATATGAGGGCTTCAATGGAATGGCCGTTAGGTGAGTATAACTGTGTTTGTAATTATTAAATGCAAAAGTGTGTTTTGTTTTTATTTCAAACTAGATGGAGGCCCAATGCTATTGCATCTGTAGGGCGGTAATGTCACTATAGGGGCAGGCTTTGCAGCTTTGAGAATCTCTCCCCCATGTGCTCACCCACCTATCCACTCGCTCTTTCCCTATGTGCTGACTTTTCGCCCTCATGTGCTGTCCCGAGGAGCCATGTTGGCGTTGATATTTGCTTTTTAAAGGGGTTTTCCCTTGAACGAAGGTTCATTTTCAAAATTGTCTGTGGCTGACCGTGTACAGAACATACCGCAGCTCCTGGGCAGGGGAGGAGGCAAAAGACAAAACTGACATTACAGCAGGAGATCACAGAGGATACATTTTGTGAGTTAAAATATTGTCTAAAAACAGTCAGTGAAATATTTTACCTCACAAAATGAATCTTCTGTGATCCTCTGCTGTAATGTCAGTATTGTCTTTTGCTTCCTCCCCTGCCCAGTAAATCAGACCGCCACCATCTTTGTGCAGACAGATAGTGGTGGTCACATTAAAACTGCGCATGCGCTCCTCTTGTACAAAGATGGCGGCGGTCAGTGAATCATTCGGCTGATCCTGGCGGTGGCGTGTTCGCGACGATGTTCCACTGGTGGTACCGTGCAAGAGGCTGCATACAGCGTATACAGTGTGTGTGGTGCATATGGCATACAGTGTGTTTGCGTGAGTGTGTGTAGTGCGTACGGCTTATACAGTGTGTGGTGCATACGGCGTATACAGTGTGTGTGGTACGTACGGCATATACAGTGTGTGTGGTACGTACGGCGTATGCAGTGTGTGTGTGTATGGCACATACAGTGTGTGTGTGTGGTACATACAGCATATACAGTGTGTGTGGTGCATACGACGTATACAGTGTGTGTGTGTGGTGCATGCGGCGTATGTAGTGTGTGTATTGCGTACAGCGTATACGGTGTTCCGCTGGTGGTACCGCGCACGAGGCTGGTACCACCAGCAGTTTCCATGTTGAGACACCAATCACTTGGGTGTCCCAATATGGCGGTCGTTGAACTTCCGCTGCTTGGAATTCTGGGATCCGGACACATCTGGACAGAACAGGATGTGAAGACATTACAAGATAAGTATATATTAGATAAAGGATTTTATCTGGCTGTGTGTTTATTTACCATATAACTAAAGGATTAGTAATGGATCGGTCTCTCCATTAGTAAGCAGGGGGCTTGATGTCACCGGACAATACAAAGGTGACACCAAACCCACAAATAAGAAAAACACTTGCTACCACCACAGGGCAAGTGGGAAGAGTCGGGCAAAGAGCCATAATTGGTGCACCTAATAGATGAGCCTTTTCTGGTGTGGTTGTGGTCTGGTCATGGCCCCTTACCAGCCTGGGAATACCAGCCCCCAGCTGTCTGCATTAGCTTGAATGGTTGTCAAAAATGGAGGAGACCACTAAATAATTAAAATATATGCCTTGGGGACCCTTCTATTCTTGATAACCTTAACATCCTTTATTATGTATACCCCACCTCACGTGTAAAGCGCCATGGATTAAATGGCGCTATAATAATAAAAATAATAATAATAATAATAATAATAATAATAACCTGCCTTGCTGAAGCTGACAGCTGAGAATTGCAGCCCGCAGCTGCCAGTTTTGCCTGGCTGGTTATCAATAATATAGGGGAACCCCTTGTCATTTTTTCTTTATTTATTTATTTATAACGCAGCCGGCGGCAGATGAATACTCCCATCAGCCGCCACTTGCTCTCGCTGTTAACAGTTGAACACAACTCTCAACATTGTCTCCTGCTAGCACTGATCACAACGCGAGCAGGGTTCCTTGATGTGAGCTTTCTTCACTTCACTGGGGAATAGCGTGAATAGTATCACTGATTCTTAGGCGCCGGTATGTGTCAAACTGATGACACAAGGATGTAATCCGTGTGTCATCAGTGTGCACGTGTGTGGGACATTTTCCGTCCCATGCTGCTACCGGAAACACTGGCGTCTGAAAGAACTCTTAGTGAATTACGATCTTTGGTCGACTTTTGCTGATTTTTAGGAAAAATGCTCGGGAATCTGAACATGAATCCGAATGAGCTATGTTTGTGCCAAATTTGAGATTGGCAAACGTTTTCTGAACAAATTCATTCATCTCTACCCTCATCAGTTAGAGGTAGAGCTATTATTTAGAGAGGCTTTCTGATGGAAAAAAAATTATCATCTATTCACAAGAAATGTGACAAATTTTTTAGAAGATCACTGCGTATTGCAAATCACAGATCTTCCATTTAGCATGTGTGGTTTGGATGGCATATTAAATTAATTTGTTTGGAGACTTACCTCAGATGTTTTGTGTCAGATAACCAGGAGGATTGGTCTTCTTTTCTACCATGGGCTGAGTTTGCTTTAAACAATCATTGTAGTGAGTCCACTGGTAAGTCACCATTTTTTTGCACATATGAATTCCATCCACAATTCTGTACCTTCTGTAAAGATGAGCCTTCAGATGTTCCTGGTAAGTAACAATTTTCTTCTTCACTCTCATTGGTATGGGAAGTGGTTCAGAATAATTAAAAAATCCAGGGGGACAAATATAAACATATGTCTGATATGAAATGATTGTCATGTCTGGACCTTGGGGTGATTGATTTAGTATGTCTGTCAACCAAAAATATTAAGCTGAAAGTTCCTTCTAGTAAATTGGGTCCTTACATTTGACCCATCCAGGTAAACTTGGCCCTGAGGGTCCTGGGCCCCCTCGTATAAGAGGAGGGGGTACTGTCTCAAGTGTGTCATGTCAACCTGGGAGTAGAAGATCACTGCATATTGTGAATCACAGATGTTCCATTTAGCCCATGTTAAATAAATTTGCTTTCCTCTGGTGCTGAATAAGTTAACAACCCTTTCCATGCTGGTCAGAAACTTGCAGCTCCATTTCCAGCTGTTTCTGATTTGGTCATTACCTCTCCCTATAAAACCTGGCCAAACCCTCTCTGTCTTGCCAGTGAAAACTTTGCTTCCTAGCTCTTTGGAGACGCTGTGCTGAATAGGAGTTCTTTGTTGCTACTGGAGATTCGTCTTCATGTGCTGTGTACTAAACCTATGTGGTTTAGCAGTGGAGCTGTTGTAGAAGTGTTCAGTGGTTTGCTGTAATGCATGTGTGTTTATCTCCTGGTCCCTGTTCCATTTTTTTTGTTCCTCACTGTCCATATCCTCCTCCCTATTGTTGGTTAGTGCTTTTGTATGATAGAGATGTTCCTTTATCCCTGTTTTGTCTTTGTGTCTATTTCTGTCCTATGCCTCATGGGGTGGGGGAGGGACAGATCAGGGTTCAACAGGAGCATAGTAAGGTCGGAGACTCGGGCCTCTCTAACTTCAAGAGTACACCCCGGATAGGGATAGTTAGGGTCCCAATTCCAGGACAGTTTGAGGTCCTGTCACGCTGTCTAATGATATGTATACAATGTCAGTAAACTATTAATACAGGAACAACACTCTATACAACAACTAGTATAGCAACATCAGCATGTAAGTATAGAATAGATTTACCTGACACGATATCTGCTGAACTCAGGGTTAATCTTGAGGACTTGATGAGCTGAAACAGGAAAGAGGTGGACCGGGATCTAACCTGACCCTAAACTGGGGTCCTAACTAATCCCTCACCTTGGAGGTACTGATAATGGTTCAGAGGTCCAAGTCTCCAACCTAACCCTGTCTCCTATCAGACCCTGAACCCTGTAATCAGTCCTAAGAAGGATCCTGACTACCACCAAAGGGATATGGGCTGATCTCAGCTAAATACACAGATTAGACATATAAGACAGACAGGATAACACTCGCTTGCATACACACTCAAACACCAAAGGAACATAAATGGTCTGGGAAATAAACTCTAACCAAGTTGAGCTTAAAACAACTAAGGAGCTCTCAACTAAAGTCTATACAGATTCATTCCTATCTGTGGTCTGCATGAAGGTTTCACTGGCAACTCCCAAGCAGACAACCAGGAATTTAAAGGAAACCAATCAACAAATAATCAATTGCAGCCGGGAGAAACTGCACCCAGTCCCAGCACCGAGCACAGACAGAATTAACTCCCTAGCTGCCAAACACAAAGAAACAGCAGCTCAGCTGTGAGAAGTCAAAATGTGCAACCGCGACGATCTTCGTGGCAATGCACACATGACAGTACCCCCCTTCTACGAGGGCCTCCGGACCCTCAGGGCCAGGCCTGCCCGGGTGAGTTCTGTGGAAGGTCCGAACCAAACGATCTGCGTTAACATCAGACGCAGGGACCCACGTCTCTCTCCTCTGGACCATACCCCTTCCAATGCACCAAGTACTGAAGGGACCGGCGATTCAGACGTGAGTCAATGATCTTTGATACTTGAAATTCCAAGTTACCATTGACCAACACAGGAGGAGGAGGTAGAGGTGACGGTATGACTGGTGCCACATACCTTTTAAGTAATGACTTGTGGAACAAATTATGAATTTTAAACGTAGGAGGGAGGTCCAGACGAAATGCCACAGGATTAATTATGGAACTGATCCTGTACGGCCCGATGAATCTGGGACCCAATTTCCAGGAGGGCACTTTAAGTTTTATATTCCTGGTAGACAACCATACCAGATCGTTCACATTCAGATCTGGACCAGAAACTCTCCTCCTATCAGCCATACGTTTGTAACGGTTCCCCATCGCACTCAGATTATTCAATACACCTCTCCACACAGAAGCAAGTGACGACGAGAAACGCTCCTCCTCAGGAACCCCAGAAGGGCCCCCCCCATTGAAAGTACAAAACTGGGGATGGAAACCATATGCCCCAAAAAACGGGGACTTACCAGTGGACTCGCTCCGCCTGTTGTTAAGAGCGAACTCTGCCAGAGGCAAGAAAGAAGACCAGTCCTCTTGGTTCTCTGAGACAAAACACCGGAGATATGTCTCTAAGCTCTGATTCAGATGCTCTGTCTGACCATTGGTCTGCGGATGAAAAGCCGAGGAAAATGACAATTGCATCCCCCGACGTAAACAAAATGCCCTCCAAAATTTGGACACAAACTGAGACCCCCTATCTGACACCACATCAGAAGGCAACCCATGAAGTCTAACGATCTCCCTAATGAACACCTGCGCCAGAGTTTTAGCATTAGGGAGTGCAGGAAGAGCAACGAAATGTGCCATCTTACTGAACCTGTCAACAACCACCAGTATGACAGTATTCCCTGACGACGGAGGAAGGTCCGTAATGAAGTCCATAGATAAATGAGTCCATGGACGCTCCGGAAGTTTCAAGGGTAAAAGGGTCCCAGACGGACGGGTATGAGGGGTTTTAGAGCGAGCACACACCCCACATGACGCGACAAAAGTTATAACATCTTTATTAGCATTAGGCCACCAAAACCGGCGAGAAAGGAGATCTAAAGTAGCCTTACTCCCTGGATGTCCTGCTAGAGCAGAATTATGATGTGCCTCAATAACCTTTTGTCTCAACAGATTTGGGACAAACAGTCTCCCTGGAGGTCCTGCAGGGGCGTCCCCCTGAGCCTCTAACACCTCCTCCTCAAGCTCAGAAAATACAGCCGACACTACCACCCCCTCCTGAAGGATAGGACTCGGGTCATCCGTTTTCCCGGCCCCTGGGAAACTGCGAGACAAGGCATCAGCCTTTACATTCTTAGACCCCGGGCGATAAGTGACGACAAAATTAAACCTGGTAAAAAACAACGACCATCGAGCTTGTCTGGAATTCAGACGCTTAGCGGATTCCAAATACAACAGGTTCTTGTGATCAGTAATAACGGTAACCGGGTGGACTGCCCCCTCCAAAAAGTGACGCCATTCTTCAAAAGCTAACTTAATGGCCAAAAGTTCCCTATTGCCGATATCATAATTCCTTTCGGCGGACGACAATTTCTTAGAAAAGAAAGCGCACGGATGCCATTTACCAGGGGACGGACCCTGGGACAATATAGCACCCACCCCTACGTCAGACGCATCCACCTCCACAATGAACGGCTGAGATGCATCTGGTTGGATGAGAACGGGTGCCGAAGCAAAACATTTCTTCAAAGAGGAAAAGGCTTGGCAAGCTTTGTCCGACCATTTAGAAAAATCCGTCCCTTTTCTTGTCATGTCAGTGAGAGGTTTGACGACAGATGAGAAATTACAAATAAATTTCCGGTAGTAGTTAGCAAACCCCAAAAAATGCTGCAGAGCCTTAAGATCCCCTGGCTGATCCCATTCAAGCACTGCTCTCACCTTTTCAGGGTCCATACGGAAACCGGAGGCTGACACCAAAAAACCCAAAAACTGAAGTTCCTGTACGGCAAATACACACTTCTCCAGTTTGGCGTATAGTTTATTGTCTCGCAAGATCTGCAACACCTGTCTCACATGCTCCTGATGAGACACAAGATCTGGCGAGTAAATTAAAATGTCATCCAAATATACAACCACAAACAGCCCCACAAGGTGACGAAAAATGTCATTAACAAAATGTTGGAATACTGCTGGTGCAGTAGTCAGACCAAAAGGCATGACTAGGTTCTCATAATGTCCCTCCGGCGTGTTAAACGCCGTTTTCCACTCATCCCCCTCTTTTATCCTAATCAGATTATACGCCCCCCTGAGATCCAATTTAGAAAACCATTTGGCGCCAACAATTTGATTGAAGAGATCAGGAATAAGAGGGAGTGGATACGGATCTCGAACAGTAATCCGATTAAGTTCGCGGAAATCCAAGCAAGGGCGTAGGCCTCCATCTTTCTTCTTCACAAAGAAGAACCCCGCGGCTACTGGGGAAGATGAAGGTCTAATATGCCCTTTGGCCAGACTTTCAGAAATATAATCTTTCATAGCCTGCCTCTCAGGACCAGAAAGATTATACAACCTAGCTTTAGGCAACTTAGCATCAGGAAGGAGATTAATAGAGCAGTCATACACGCGATGAGGAGGCAACTCCTGACACCCCTCCTCAGAGAAAACATCCCCAAAATCCTCCAAAAAAGGAGGCAATGTACTAGGCACGACCGCACTGATGACTGTGTTCATGCAGTTGCTTTTGCAAAACTCACCCCATTGGCTTATTTCTCTGGACTGCCAATTAATCACAGGGTTATGTTTAACCAACCAAGGAAGTCCCAACACAATGGGAGTAGGTAGACCCTCCAACACATAACAAGATAATTGTTCCCTATGTATTGCCCCTACCTGAAGGTCAATGTTATGAACCTCATGAACAAAGCTACCTTGGCCGAGAGGCCTGGCGTCAATGGAGAATATAGGGATCGGTTTGACCAATACACTCAGATGCATACCTTGAGCCTGAGCAAACTGAGCGTCAACCAGATTAGCCCCGGAACCACTATCAAGAAGAACAGACAATCTCTCCACTCTCGTACCAACTACCACCTCCACTGGTACAAGGAACTGAGAAGAACTGGCGGATGAAATACATACTCCCAGGTTGTCGTCCACCACACAACCTGGGATTAACAGTTTTCCGGCGACTTTTGGCTCAACAAGGCACGGGATGGACATTCTCCAACAAAATGTCCCTCTTTCCCGCAGAAAAAAACATCTTCTAGTCCTGCGGCGTACCGCCAATCCCCTCCTACGAAATGATGTCCCTCCCAACTGCATAGGCTCATCCGAACAGACAAGGGGAACCTCAACATAAGGGACTTTAGTGGTAGGTGGAGAAACAACAGGGAGTGGGGTTACCTCACCCCTCTCCCGAAGCCGTCTATCAGTATGGATAGCTAAGGCCATAGCAGCCTCCAGAGAAGGAGGAGACTCATACTGAGCCAAAACGTCTTTTAATTTATCAGAAAGCCCATGACAAAACTGGCTCCTAAGAGCTGGGTCATTCCACTGAGTATCTGTGGCCCATCTACGAAACTCAGAAGCAAATTCCTCTGCCGGACGATCTCCCTGCTGTATCTTACGTAATTTTGTCTCAGCAAGAGAGACCCGATCTGGGTCATCATATACCAATCCCAGGGCAGTAAAAAATTGATCTACAGACAGTAGAGCCGGGGATCCCGGAGGAAGGGAAAATGCCCAGGATTGAGGGTCCCCTTGCAGAAGTGAGATAACAATTCCCACTCTCTGCTCCTCACTCCCTGATGATCGAGGCCGAAGCCGAAAATACAATTTACATGCCTCCCGGAAGGTGAAAAATTTGTCTCGCCCACCAGTGAACCTGTCCGGGAGAGCTACTTTAGGTTCAACTCTGGTTTGCTCCAGGGGAGACAAAACTTTGGACTTAATGTCCGTCAGCTCCATGGATAATCCCTGCAACTGCAGAGCCAGCTGGGCTACTGGATCCATGGTAACTGGAGATAATTTTTATGGTCCAGTGAAAATGTCACGCTGTCTAATGATATGTATACAATGTCAGTAAACTATTAATACAGGAACAATACTCTATACAACAACTAGTATAGCAACATCAGCATGTAAGTATAGAATAGATTTACCTGACACGATATCTGCTGAACTCAGGGTTAATCTTGAGGACTTGATGAGCTGAAACAGGAAAGAGGTGGACCGGGATCTAACCTGACCCTAAACTGGGGTCCTAACTAATCCCTCACCTTGGAGGTACTGATAATGGTTCAGAGGTCCAAGTCTCCAACCTAACCCTGTCTCCTATCAGACCCTGAACCCTGTAATCAGTCCTAAGAAGGATCCTGACTACCACCAAAGGGATATGGGCTGATCTCAGCTAAATACACAGATTAGACATATAAGACAGACAGGATAACACTCGCTTGCATACACACTCAAACACCAAAGGAACATAAATGGTCTGGGAAATAAACTCTAACCAAGTTGAGCTTAAAACAACTAAGGAGCTCTCAACTAAAGTCTATACAGATTCATTCCTATCTGTGGTCTGCATGAAGGTTTCACTTGCAACTCCCCAAGCAGACAACCAGGAATTTAAAGGAAACCAATCAACAAATAATCAATTGCAGCCGGGAGAAACTGCACCCAGTCCCAGCACCGAGCACAGACAGAATTAACTCCCTAGCTGCCAAACACAAAGAAACAGCAGCTCAGCTGTGAGAAGTCAAAATGTGCAACCGCGACGATCTTCGTGGCAATGCACACATGACAGGTCCTCCTTCCTTACTGAAGATCGTCACCGCGTGACAGATGGTTTAGTGAATCCTGCATTGAGCAGGCATTCAAACATGATGTACCTAGAGTTTCCCTCCAACTCTAACATTCTATAATTGCAAATAAAATTCAAATAAAAATGTAAAAAAATCTCTAAAACTCAAAACACCGGCTTTATCAATAAAACATTAAAATGAATCTCCCCAACAAATGACAGCACAAAGGAGAAATATTTGGTGTCGCCGTGTTCATGACAATCCATACTATAAAACTCTATCATTTATTCTTCATGATGACCGACCGCAAAAAAACATGAAAAATGACAAAATTGCAGTCATTGTTCATCAATTTCACAAAAGATGATAAAATGTGATAAAAAAGTTGTATGAATTCAACAGGGTTCCAATAAAAACAACAGATTGATATACCAAAAACAAACCTCACACAGGTCTGTAGACAGAAAAATGAAAAAATAATGGTTATCAGAAAGTATTGACCAAAAAAGCAAAATACATTTTCTTGAAAAAAAAGACATTCTTTTGCAAAATTAGTAAAATGGAAAAAAAGGTATAAATTGTTTATCACCGTAATTGCATGGACTCATACTTGAGCTATATATATTATTATTTATCCTGCATGGTGAATGCCATAAATACATTTGAAAAAAAATGTTAGAATTGCTTATTTTTGTTCATACAGCCTCACATAAAACAACAAAAAAAGTTATCAAAAGTGTTATGGGCCTAAAAAATAAGCTCCTTTTTAAAGAAAAAAAGTGATATGTATCCATATGCTGACTGTTCCTCTTTTAACCTTTTTAACCATATGAACTATCTGTGACCTAGCTGCAAAACTCACTTTCGGAAAGAAACAGCGCACAGATTATCTTTAATGCTTTATGGAAAATTATTTTGCTCAATATATATCTCATCTTCAAAAGCAATAAAGCCAGTTTGTAACTGTCACCATATTCACCAAATGCGGTAACTCCTAGTCTAAGGTGTCTATAGAGATCCATTCAAATTCATGGCATCAGAAAGACGTTCAAGGAACATGTACAATGCAACTTATTTGCTTCCCAAATATCGGCAATTGGGCCCATCTCTGAAATCTGCTTACCTTGGAGGAAATGAGTCGAGATTTTGAGATCCTGGGTCATGATATGTAACACGATAAATTCAGGAATCCCCTTTTATTTGGGCAGTATGCTGTTATGTATTAGTTAGTAAGGCCTGCATAAGAACAGCTAAGGAAATTAATTGCTATGGCCTGTATAAGGACAACTAAGGGACAGCAGTTGCCAAGTAGGGGTGTCCTCCTTCCCAGACAGGTAGGGTATTGTTTCTTAGGGACTTACCGTATATATTCGAATATAAGCCGAGATTTTCAGCCCATTTTTTAGGGCTGAAAGTCCCCCTCTCGGCTTATATTCGAGTCATATACCAGGGGGTCGGCGGGGGAGGGGGAGCGCAGCTGTCCTATATACTCACCCCTCCGCTGGCGCGGTCTCTGCAGGCCCTGCTCTTCTCCCACGGTCCCGACGCCTGTGTTCAGCGGTCAGCTGGTACCGCTCATTAAAGTCATGAATATGCACATATTCATGACTTTAATGAGCGGTAACACTTGACCACTGAACACTGTCGCCGGGACCGTGGGAGAAGAGCAGGGCAGAGACGCGCCGGCGGAAGGGTAAGCATAAGCGATATTTACCTGTCCCTTTCCACTGTGTCCTCGGGTCCTCTTGCTGCGATGTTCAGGCAGAGGGCGCGATGACGTGGTTACTGCGCGCCGCGCCCTCTGCCTGATCATTCACTGCTGGAGGACCCGGAAGACAGCGGCAAGCAGCGGTGGACCCGGTGACAGGTAAATTTCTCAGGTGCCGGGGCCCTGAGCAAGCGGTGACACCGGCACCTGTCCCCTATAGCGCGCCAGTGTCACCGCCTGCTCAGGACACCGGCACCTGGCCCCCAGCGACGAGAGGTGAGTATGCCTTTTTTTTTTTTTTTTTCGGTTGCAGCAGCAGCGGCAGCAATTGAGGCCTATATTATGGAGCATAATCTATGGGGTGTAAGGATTAGGCCTCGCTTGAGTGCGACCGGAGGTAAGCAGGAGGGCGACTTCACTCGATTCTTCAAGCAAGTTTATTCAAACTTCATAAACTGCTTACAACAGAAAACAAAACCAGCCTTCTCTGGCACAAAGTAACAAAACGGCATATATACAGTCCTGGTACTCTAGCAGAGTAGTCTCCTCAGAGCACACACACTGGAGGTCTCCACACCTCCAGCCACTCACACCTGTGGTCAGCAGTAGGCTCATTTATATCCCAGACATCCAGCTAACACAGAACACATGACTGGTCATGTGGCCATGACCTCATGACAGGTCCTCAAACCACATACAAAGGTATAGTGATGCCCTACTCTCCCATCTGTCTATGTGTTCATCATATTGCTACATACCTCCCCCCTCTGCCTAAAGCCGTGGGCTTGGCACATTTCATTCACCGACTAGAAACTCTTTTCAGTCGTCTCCACAATTAACTGGTCTGTCACAGTTTGGCTTAGGTCACTGAGTCCTGAGCTAATTGAGGTGTCACTGCCTCTACCTCTCATTTCAGGCCAACTATGTCCTGTCTTAGTTCCACTTCGATGACTTTCACTCTGAAGCGAACTTCTGCGCCTCTCTATATTAAGGGTTGAAGGTGGCTGCCTGTTTTCCCCCAACTCTTGCAGCTGTCTGTTGATCTGCTCCTCTTCAATTCTTAGCTGTTCTATTCTTCCCTGGTGCACCTCCAGGAGCACCCGGATCTTCCCAAGGTTTTCCACCAACCCCTTCCGACTTGGAGGTTTTCTTGTTGTCTCCCGACGTCTCTGCTTCTCGCGGAGGCCATCTGAGTGGCGGCTCCCTTGCTGACTTTCTTCCTCCGTTGAGGCCCCTTCTTTGGTCATCTTCTCCAGTTCACTCTCCTCCCGTATGCTCGGACCAGGAGAGCGCAACCGTTCAGTTTCCCGGACTGTCGTGGATTTCCTGGGGTGGGCATTAGCTTCCTTCTCTATTTGGAGTTCTTTGAGAATTTTCTCTTGCTCCTCTGCCCAGCAGCGGTGCTCCTCCTCTCTACATAGAAGTTCCTGCTGATGCTTCTCCTGGGCCGCTCTGAACATCTCCGAATCTTTCACTAGGATTTGGGTCGCCGTCTGGCACGCTGACAGTTGACCTTGGACTTTAGAGACTTCCTTCTCCAGGTCCTCCACTCGTTGCTCAATCCCTTGTCTCTGTATCCTTTCTTGCCCGACTGTCTCTTTAAGCAGCTCCATCTCATGGACTTGCTCTCTTTTATCCAGTACATGTGGCACCATCCTTTCCCTCTTATTTCTCTTCTTAGAGAGCATAGGCTGTCGGGCCTTCCTGCAGCCCCTGCGGTGAGGAGGAGATCTGCTACTTGTACCCGACTCCACCTTGCTGCACTCGCTTTCACTTGCGGTTAAGTTACAGTCTGTATAGGAGTCATTCCCACTCCCTCTGTCATCTTGGAACAGCAAGTCCCCACTTAACCAGGTGTCGGCCCCTATTCCTGGAGCTACCCAGTTTTCTGCGGTCCTATATTTGGTCACCCCAAAGTCCTCACTTTGGTCTGAGCCACACTTTCAGACGGTCACCAGGCACTGGGTATCTTTGACTTTATGGGTGGCTACCTCAGTTTTACCCACCACACTATCAGCAACCACTACAGCCTCCTGCAGGGATGGGCCTCTCTTAGGGTCATTCTGGTTCCCTTCTGAGCAATCAGCCAGTGCTTCGTCCCACACCTCCCAAAACCGTTTACAATCCTGGCCTATTATTATAGGATATGGTAAGTCTGGGACTACAGGGACATCATGGGTTGAAATAATAGTGGACGTCTCAACGATTACCCTGGATACCGGATACTCCCTAGTGACCCCATGAACACAAGGGACTTCTATCTTCTTTCCGGGAATCTGATAGACAGGGAGTGTGTCGCTCAGCAGAGTCACCTGGCTTCCTGAGTCTAGAAGTCCACTCACACACTCTCCATTCACTATTGGAGAACAGTTCAGTGCCCCCCGGTCAGATGTAAAGTCAGTACACCATTCGCGACATACGCTGTTCAAACCCTGAACCCGGCAATAGTTCCTCGGCTCATCCGCCACCACTTCTTTTCTCCTCATCGACTCAGTTTGGGACTCCGCCCCTTCTGAATGTGGCAGTAGTTTATTAGGGTTTACTGGTTCCCCATTCTCGCTAGGGACCTCAGAACCCTTTCTCCACAGATCCCAAAACAGACAGAAATCCCGGCCTATAATTATAGGACGCACCAAGTCCCGAACGACGCCGACTTCATGGGACTCAGTGCCATGCGTCGTTTCAATGTCCACTCTGGCCATAGGGTAGTCCTTTACATCCCCATGTATGCATTGAACACCGACTTTTTTCCTGGTAATATGTTGAGAGGAAAAGTGGCCCTAATCAAGGTCACTAAACTTCCAGAGTCTAGCAGCGCTGTTACTGCTTCACCGTTCACCTTCACGGGACAGACTTGAGGACCCTGATTGGGGAACGGGTTTCCACTGCAGGCTGGATATGCATACCATGAAATACGGTGTCCTATGCTGCAGTCCATCTGCTCGGTGGTCTGCGGACACCGGGCAGCTATATGTCCTGGCTCATGGCACCTCCAACAAATAATTTCACCCGCAGTGACCTTGGGCACCACCTCCCCCCGCCATTTTGACCTTGGGCGCTCCACCCCTTTTTGGGACTCTGCCCCCTGTTGGGGCCGCCAGTACGTAAGGGGCTGCTTCCCCACTGCTCCTTCCATCCCCTGGTACCTCTCGACCAGTCCGACCAGTTCATCAGCATTCCGGGGATCACCCTGGGCAACCCAGGTCTGCAGGGGCTTTGGCAGGGAGTGCACAAACTGATCCATTACAACTCTTTCTACCATCTGGGCCGGTGTAGCGGAGTCTGGCTGCAGCCATTTCTGGACCAGATGCAGCAGGTCAAACATTTGGGAGCGCGGCGGTTTGTCCCTGTGATAAGCTCAGCGGTGCACTCTCTGTGCCCTGACAGTCATTGTTACCCCCATACATGCGAGAATCTCAACCTTTAGCTTAGGATATTCCTGAGCGTCCTGCACCGTCAAATCGTAGTACGCCTTCTGGGGCTCCCCTGTCAGGTATGGGGCCAGTACCTCTGCCCACTGCTCTGGGGGAAGTCTTTCCCTCTCAGCAACCCTCTCAAATACAGTCAGGAAGGCTTCAACATCATCCCCGGGGGTCATTTTTTGTAATGTGCGTCTTACCGCCTTTCTGACGTGGTTGTCATTAGCCAGACCTGGGGTTGGGGCACTCGTCCTGCCCTGGATGGCGGTTGTCAGAAGCTGTATCTGCTGCCGATGTTCCTGCTGGCTCTGCTGCATCTGCTGTTGGTGTTCCTGCTGGCTCTGCTGCAACTGTTGCAACAACATCCTGTTGGCCTCTTGCTGCTGTACCTGCGCCTGGACCAAGTGTTTCAGCAGGTCCTCCATTTTCTCCGGCAATGCTGGCTGGCTTGCTATAGTTTTGACCCACGACATGCAGTAACCAGTCCCATTTCTCTGCTGGGAACGCTGCTCGCACGTCTCCACCAATTGTAAGGATTAGGCCTCGCTTGAGTGCGACCGGAGGTAAGCAGGAGGGCGACTTCACTCGATTCTTCAAGCAAGTTTATTCAAACTTCATAAACTGCTTACAACAGAAAACAAAACCAGCCTTTTCTGGCACAAAGTAACAAAACGGCATATATACAGTCCTGGTACTCTAGCAGAGTAGTCTCCTCAGAGCACACACACTGGAGGTCTCCACACCTCCAGCCACTCACACCTGTGGTCAGCAGTAGGCTCATTTATATCCCAGACATCCAGCTAACACAGAACACATGACTGGTCATGTGGCCATGACCTCATGACAGGTCCTCAAACCACATACAAAGGTATAGTGATGCCCTACTCTCCCATCTGTCTATGTGTTCATCATATCGCTACAGGGGGCACAATCTATGGATCATATATGGGGGCATAATCTATGGGGGCACAATCTATGGAGCATATATGGGGGCATAATCTATAGGGGCACAATCTATGGAGCATATATGGTGGCATAATCTATGGGGGCACAATCTATGGATCATATATGGGGGCATAATCTATGGGGGCACAATCTATGGAGCATCAATGGGGGCACAATCTATGGGGGCACAATCTATGGAGCATCAATGGGGGCACAATCTATGGAGCATCTATGGGGGCACAATCTATGGAGCATCTATGGGGGCACAATCTGTGGAGCATCTATGGGCACAATCTGTGGAGCATCTATGAGGCATAATCTATGGAGCATCTATGGGGCACAATCTATGGATCATCTATGGGGGCACAATCTATGGAGCATCTATGGGGGCATAATACATGGGCAGCATATAGGGCATAATCTCATTTTCCACCCTAGGCTTATACTCGAGTCAGTAAGTTTTCCCAGTTTATTGTGGCAAAATTAGGGGGGTCGGCTTATACTCTGGTCGGCTTATACTCGAGTATATACGGTATTAAGCAATAATAAATCTGATTATCCATATTGTCCCTATCATACCCAAATGACACATAGAATATTGTCATTTCATTCTAGGCTCAATAGATTACTTTTCGGTTATACTTTTTTGGATTGCTTACTCTTGCTTTTAAATATTGAATCAATTTATAACTTTTAAAATAAGGGGTATTTTTGTTCTAAAATACAATAAAAAATACGTAAGTTATATGTAGTCACGTCAATAAATAAATAAAAATATTACTACTCTTGATATGTGACAAAATGTAACCAAAAACAGCATGTTTGATCATGGGCAGCATGGTGGCTCAGTGGTTAGCAAGGACGATATCTGCAAGGAGTTTGTATGTTCTCCCGTGTTTGCGTAGGTTTCCTCCGGGTACTCTGGTTTCCTCTCACATTCCTAAGACATACTGATAGGGAATTTAGATTGTGAGCCTCATTGGGGGCAATGATGATAATGTGTGCAAACTGTAAAGCGCTGTGGAATATGTTAGCGCTATATAAAAAAAAAAGATTATTATTGAGGGGCAGTAATCCCTGTCCTTAATGGAAATGTATAATCAGAAAATGACCTATTGTTATATCAGGTTTTTGTGTGAAATGTATTTTTAGCTGTAATGAAACAAACCACACTTTTACTTTTCTATTTAAAAATAACAAACACAGTTATACTCACCTAACGCTTAATTCCACTGAATCCCTCGAATCCTGTAATAAAACAAAAATAAAAAACAACAATATCCCACACCTGTCCGTCGTTCTCTCCCACCCCGTAATCCATGTCTGGGGGATAAACAATTTTCAACCTGGATGGTGCCAAGATGTGACTGTTCAGACTGTGAACCACTGAGGAATGACCTGATACAAGCTCAGCCTCAGTGACTAGTAGTGACATCATCTGCGGTGACTTTGGTGAGATCCCCACTAGCACGGTGAGAAAGTCTCATGGTGCATAGGCAAGTTCACCGCAGTTAAAATTCACAGCAGTGAAATTCTTCTGGTGAACTGCGTCTTTTTCTCATTGTGCCAGTGGGGATCTCACCGAGGTCACCACAGTTCATTTGGCCTGGCTAGGAACGCAGCCTCAGTGATTGTAAGTAACCTCGATGAGGTCACCGCTAGTCACTGATGCTGCGTTCACAGCAGCTCATTCATCAGTGGTTCTCAGCCTGGACGATCGCATCTTGCCACCGTCCAAGTTGAAAAATCCCCAGACACGGATTACGGCGTGGGACAGAATGAGGGACAGGTGAGGGATACGATTGTTTTTATTTTTGTTTTATTACACAAGACGAGGGCTTTAATGGAATGGGCGTTAGATGAGTATAACTATGTTTATTATTTTTAAATAAAAAAGTAAAAGTGTGTTTTGCTTTATTTCAAATAAAAGACTTTATTCTGGCTGTGTCTTTATTTGCCATATAACTACAGGATATGGTAAATACACCTGACAATACAAAGGTGACATTAACAAATATGAACCTCTCTTGCAACTGCTACAAGGCAAGTGGGAAGAGCTGGGCAACGTGCCAGAATTGGCGCATCTAATAGATGCACCTTTTCTGGTCAGCTGCGGGCTGCTATTTTTAGGCCTAAGGGGCAATATCCATGGCTCTTTACCAGCCTGAGAATACCAGCCCCCAGCTGTCTGCTTTAGCAAGACTAGTTGTCAAAAATGGGGGGGACCCCAAGGCATTTTGCTTTAAATTATTTATTTCAATAATTAAAGAATACAGCGTAGATACCCCTCTATTCTTGATAACCAGCCTTGCTGAAGCTGACAGCTGAGAGTTGCAGCCCCCAGCTGTGATTTTTACATGGCTGGTTATCAAAAATACAGTCAAACGCACTCCGTTTTTTTTAAATGATTTATTTGCAGTACAGGAGCAGGCTGATGAATACTCCCATCACCCACTCCTGCTCTCACTGTTATTAGCGGCAGCAGGAGTCGGCTGTTGGAAGCAGTAGTCCCATCAACCGACACCAGTGACTGGAAGTAAGCTTTATACCTCTGATCACAGTTGCATGCTCACACTGTCTTTTGAAAGCGTGGGAACCGCATCTGTCTGGCTGGCGGTAATGATTTTACTGCCAATAATAATAATAATAATTTTATTTCTATAGCGCCAACATATTCCGCAGCACTTTACATTATAGAGGGGACTTGTACAGACAATAGACATTACAGCATAACAATAAACACAGATCAAAGTAGATACCAAGAGGAATGAGGGCCCTGCTCGCAAGCTTACAATCTATGAGGAAAAAGGGGAGACAGAAGTAGTGTTTGCCGCACTGTCATGCACATGGACAGCATGGCAAACACTGAATGTTTGGGCCCCCCATTCAAGTGAATGGGGTCTGGGTTCGGGTTCGGGTACTGTTCTGGTATCCGAACCCGACATTTTTGTAACTGTTTGGTCTAACCCGAAAATCCAGTTGTCCGTCTATCTCTAATCATAATCCGTATTAATAATCATAAAAAAGATTTAGCATTTTTCACACTTTTCAGCTCACAGGTAAAATTTGAATTCAGTGAATTCAGATTTTCTCATTACTGAGATAGGAGATGACAGTTGCTACTAATGAGATTCTATGTAGTGGGAAGGAGGGATGAGCTGTGTCTCTACAGTAGTTTTTCACCAGTTTGCCTAGGCACTTTTGTTCTATTGAAGGGAAATCATAATTCTTCAGCAGACAAAAACATTTTGGACAATTGTGCATTTTCTTCATTTTCCTTTTCTGTACAACCTTGACTATGCACTAGTGCACAAATCAAGGTCCATAGGCATGGTTTAGTGAGTTTAGTATGGAAGATATTTGACTGGTTCGCACAGAGCTATGACTCCAATCCCATCTAACAACTTTTGATTGAATTACATTGGGGATTGCAAGCCAGGCCTTGTTATCCAAAATCAGTAACTTCACAAATGTTATTCTGGTTGAATATGCAAAAGTTCCCACAGACACCCACAAAAGTGTTTTTTGGAAATCTACCCAGAAAAGTGCAAGCTGTTATAGCTGCACAGAGGGCAGGTAACTCCATATTAGTGGCTAAGGATTTTGAATGGGCCATCATAAAATCATTTGTAGGTGTAATATGAAGAGATCCAAGTACTTTTGTCCATATGTTGTACAGGCTTGGTGTCATAGAAAATATTAAAAATCTCTGAAGTCACTCACATCCCCCTCCCTCCTTTTTTCTCTCACATAAATTTACAGTAGGCGTAACAGAGGACCTGATACCAAACCCCTGCTTCTCCTCCACCCTCCAATTTGCAGTAAGGAAAAAGGAGCTAGCAATCTAAAGCTGCCTTTATGAAAAATGGCAGTGTACAAAGAGATGTGAACCATCTTAATTAAAATGCATGGAGTCCTCCTTACGCCCAGGTGACTGTATGAGGATGTATATTGTGCATAGACAAAGAGTACAGATTAGAAAGTTTAGACAGTAGAAGGCTTTTTAAGTTTTGAGAGGAATAAAGGCAATATCTCACACCCTTCAGAAATAGTCATGGTCACCCAACCTACACATAAACAGGATAGCTGAAGCCCTTCAGTCCACAAGAAATGCATGTTGGATTCAGATGACACTGGATTACTGCAGGGGGAAATGTTACAATAAGCCTGCTCAGACAGTATGTCTCTGAAAGGAAATATAGAATATGGGAATTTGTCTAAATCCGATATTAATAAGACATTCATTTTCGGCAAAAAGATGCATATTTTCTCGTAACTATAACCCCTGCCAACAGGTGCCAAATCCATAGAGGCCAGATAACTGCCAACAGCTATGCCATGTTTCATCTCTAAGTAAAGATAAAATCCTGATAAAAAATGTGGCACCAATCTCAAACTTCTGTGATCATCCGGTGAGGCTGACGCGCACATGGTACCAGGGTTATGGGGTACTCGGCACCGAGCCCATGGAAGTCTATGGGGAATGTCACTGGCAGCAGAGCTCGGTCCGTGGCCCTGGGCGGTCATGCAATGGGGGATATTTACAGGGGATTATAAAGATAGTTTGTGACGCCACCTGTGGTTTCTGATCAAGTAGACCAGCGCTGCAGGGTGAATCTTCTGAGGGGATGTTATTAGGCAGCTAGATGTTAAGTCCCCCACAGGTGGGACTGGTCCCTCGAAGTCTATGGTGATGCAGGGTGCAGAGAATAATGCAGTCACACACAAGTCAGTCTCTTTCCATACCTTTACTGTTGTTGTTGGCAGGTATGCCCCGGGGAGCTGGTCAGGTTGGAGAATGCACATTCAGGGAATTGCTGAGCAGGTTTAAGGCCTCCTTTCTCCTTGAAGTGTATGTGAGTCCTAACTTGCATGAAGTCAAGTTTAACTCTTTCTGTAGCAGCTACGCCTGGCCGACATTGTGGTAGAGCCTTTTCTGTCGCACTTGTGCCGTTGAAAGAACCAAGTTTATGTGGCTGGCCAAGCCAGACTCCTGTTCTCCCTGACTCCAGTTACGTATCAGCACTTAGGGCTACCTTCTGTGACTTGAAGTCCAGCAAGGCCTCCGGTGTTTCTTATTACTAGTCGTGAAGTTCTAGCAACGCTTCGGACCCCGGTGTCCGGTTAACTAAGTGAAGGTGATCTGTCACCTAGGTCACTTGTCCTTCTTTCTCCACTCGCCTGTCGCCCTGCTCTTGCCCTTAACATAAGCACAGGTAGCGGTGGGTGTAGTCGTCAGCTTTCCTTCTAGTGCTCACTGACCTGTCTTCAGTTGCCTCGTCGTATTAACTGCAGTGGTTACTTTCCTTCTTTCCTTCCAAACCCTGTCCAGAGCAGCTCACAGGATGTTCCGTCAGACTGTATATACGCTGTAGCTCCGAGAGTCACTTTCCACTTTCTTAGGAACACAGGCAGCTTGTTCTGAGGTAACTGTTTCATTTGCTTCAGTTGCAGCTCTGACTGAAACTGAAACTAAACAGAACTTCTCCTCTGCTGTCCTGAGGAAATCTGAGCTTGAACTGAACACCTCTCCTCCTCCACACAACTGATCTAATCTCTGCTACATCACACTACTTAAATAATCTAAGTTGCCCTCTGGTGGCAGTGTTAGGAAATGTGTGATGTGAATGAATATCAGGCTTTACAATTACCTTTCCTGTGCATTTTCAGGAGCCATGTGTGCCACGCGCAGCTGGGCCACACAAGGCGTTATCACATAAGTTGGGATTTGATAAAATCCTGAAGGGCTGAGAACAGTATACAACCCTGCCCACATGAGTTCATCACAGGTAGGGTGTGTGGGTGTGACTCAGGGCCTGACAAAAGATCAAACCGAATTATGATCTGGGTTAGTGTAGAGAGATACATATAGTGTATGCAGGAATCCTGTTCACTGAAAAGCCAATCGGTGTAGTAAGTTTCTTTTGGTTTATCCCTTTTATTTTTATGTAATTGTATATTCTGTATTGTTTTGTCCCCTTTGTTAAATATTTTTTATATTTTTCATAAACACTGCCTCCCTTTGGATTAAATATAAAATTCAATAGTTTGCTCCTTTTGTTCTGTTATCCACGCCTCAAAGCCATACGCTACCTATCAGGCGTTCAGTCAGCCTGTAAAAAGAACTGGTGGTGAAGAAGAGTAGTCTGGGGTTATCATGGAGTTAGTGGTGACCGTACGGGGGTATATACATATATTACAGAGTTGGCATCCAGAGGTGTATATACCATATGCTCACTGTTAAGTTTCTCGATAACTTGCCTGTTAGTGCAAACAGCCAGAGGCCTCCAATCGTGTAATTGCCCAGACGATATTGGGCAACAGAGAGCTGTTCGACACAAAGATCACAGCGGGTGGTTCTGCATGACCTGTGATATGTGATTAAATCCTATTATATTCAACAGCACTTCACATACATGATCATCACTGTCCCCAATGAGGCTCACTATCTAAATTCCCTATCATATGTCTTTGGAATGTGGGAGGAAACCAGAGTACCCAGAGGAAACCCACACAAACAAACATAGAAGCTCCTTGCAGATGTTGTCCTTCATGGGATTTGAACCCAGGACCCCAGTGCTGCAAGGCTGCTGTGCTAACCACTGAGCCACCGTGCTGCCCATATGATTCTTCTTGGAATGTTTTTTTATGACAAAAACTTGGCATTTTTACAGGGGTGTATAGACTTTTTATATTTGAGGGGATTTACTTGTATTTATTTAGCAGACTTTTTCAGATGGAGTAAAGTGATTCCCTTGCTTATTAAGTGTTTACATGCTTCATATATGAATACATGTCAATCAGATTTTTCTAGTAAAACAAGGCCGGGGTCACATTAGCATATAGCATCTGATGTGAGAGCATCGGATGCGATATGCTAATTACACTCAGCTCAAACTCCGCTGTGAGCTGGAGCCGAGTGTCATCTTAGGCCGGAGTCACACTAGAGAGGAAAACGGATGAGTGCTATGCAATAAAACATTGCATAGCACTCGGACCAGTATTAATCTATGGGACAGCTCCCATCACCGTTTTTTTCCTGGCCGTATTCTACTTGCGAGTGAAATCACAGCATGCTGCGATTTGCACCGTACATCGGACGAGACTCGCCAATGCAAGTCTATGGGTGCAAGAAAAAATCGCACACCACACGGTCCATCAGTGTGACTTGCGAGAAATACTCACTGGTGTCCTTTGAAAAGCCGGCAATTCATATGCAGCTACAGTAAAATCACACTGACATGTTATAATAGAAAAGATAGAACAGAAATATACACATAGAATACATATATATACATAGATGTCAGTGACACACATATATACAGTATATATACAGTATATGTATTTACATTCATTAGAGAGATATATAGAAGAAAAGCCGGTAATTCATTTGTCAGCTTCTGTAGAATCAGTGCAGGAGCCGACAGGATATAAGACATGGTTTACATACAGTAAATACTGTATATATATACATATATATATGTACATATAAATATTAGATAGATAGCAAAATAGATAGATAGATTAAAATCCGGCAAATGATCTGCCGCATACAGAGCTGTATAATATATATATATATATATATATATATACTAGCTGTAGTACCCGGCTTCGCCCGGGTTAATTAATAACTGCTGTTAGCTGTAACAAAATAGACTATGTTAACAAAAATTTATTCTGCACATAAAAATCACACACCAAAACGTGCGGGGGTTAAAATTTCCATTCAACACATAGCCTATGATGCTCCTGGGGTTGAGATGTGCGGGCATGCAAAATTTCATGCCCGTAAGTACAACGGTGCAGATTCCTATCCCGGGCCAAAATTATTTGCCGATTTGGAATGCGCGGGGTTAAAATTTAGACTCAAAACCTAGCCTATGACGCTCCCGGGGGCGAGACGTGCGGGTGTGCAAAATTTCATGCCCGTAAATGCAGATTCCTATGCCGGACATACACACAAGCATTCAGCTTTCTCCCCATTATGTAGATAGGACCAAAATTGTTTGGCGATTTGGAACGTGCGGGGGTTAAAATTTCCATTCAACACATAGCCTATGATGCTCCTGGGGTTGAGATGTGCGGGCATGCAAATTTCATGCCCGTAAGTACAACGGTGCAGATTCCTATCCCGGGCCAAAATTATTTGCCGATTTGGAATGTGCGGGGTTAAAATTTCGACTCAAAACCTAGCCTATGACGCTCCCGGGGTCGAGACTGCGGGTGTGCAAAATTTCATGCCCGTAAATGCAGATTCCTATGCCGGACATACACACAAGCATTCAGCTTTCTCCCCATTATGTAGATAGGGCCAAATTGTTTGCGATTTGGAACGTGCGGGGGTTAAAATTTCCATTCAACACATAGCCTATGATGCTCCTGGGGTTGAGATGTGCGGGCATGCAAAATTTCATGCCCGTAAGTACAACGGTGCAGATTCCTATCCCGGGCCAAAATTATTTGCCGATTTGGAATGCGCGGGGTTAAAATTTAGACTCAAAACCTAGCCTATGACACTCCCGGGGTCGAGACGTGCGGGTGTGCAAAATTTCATGCCCGTAAATGCAGATTCCTATGCCGGACATACACACAAGCATTCAGCTTTCTCTCCATTATGTAGATAGGGCCAAAATTGTTTGGCGATTTGGAACGTGCGGGGGTTAAAATTTCCATTCAACACATAGCCTATGATGCTCCTGGGGTTGAGATGTGCGGGCATGCAAAATTTCATGCCCGTAAGTACAACGGTGCAGATTCCTATCCCGGGCCAAAATTATTTGCCGATTTGGAATGCGCGGGGTTAAAATTTCGACTCAAAACCTAGCCTATGACGCTCCCGGGGTCGAGACGTGCGGGTGTGCAAAATTTCATGCCCGTAAATGCAGATTCCTATGCCGGACATACACACAAGCATTCAGCTTTCTCCCCATTATGTAGATAGGGCCAAAATTGTTTGGCGATTTGGAACGCGCGGGGTTAAAATTTCGATTCAAAACATAGCCTAGGACGCTTTCGGGGTCGAGACGTGCGGGCGTGCAAAATTTCATGCCCGTAAGTGCGATGGTGCGGATTCCAATCCCGGACAAACATACGCACATACATACACACATACATACATTCAGCTTTATATATTAGATGTTTTGAAGAATATTTGTTTTCAAAACGATGTGTACAGTTGTGTATTATAATGCGATTTTAACATGAGCTTTTATATACAGAGAACTGCTGTATGTAAAAGCTCATGTTAAAATCGCATTGCATACGGATTGCATATGTATGTCATATGAATACTAGATGCGAGGAAATCGCATCATCGCATTGCAGACGGATTACATACAGATCACCATAAGGAAAACATTGGTGCGATTCTCGGCCGTCAAAATCGGACCGATTTTTTACATGTTGAGTGTGACTCCTGCCTTACTGTCAGGGGCGTAACTATTGCAGTCGCAGCTGTCGCCACTGCGACCGGGCCCGGCAGGTCAGGGGCCTGGCAGGCCAGATGCACATTTGTTGCCATGCAGGAGATTCCTCCTGCACGGCAACAGATTCCTCCTGCATGGCAGCATGATCGCGCAGGAGATGCTGAAATATCAGCACTTCTTGCTAGGTTAGTGCAGGAGTTCAGCGCTGCCGGTGGCTGAGTTCTGCACTAGTAGCCAGGAGCGGCGTCAGCATCAACCCTGGCTGCTAACTAGTGATGAGCCACCCCCGTAGTGTTCGAGTTCGGTTCGGTTCGCCGAACAGCCGTGTGTTCGATGAACTGTTCATCGAACTGTTCGTCGAACACCGTTAAAACCAATGGCAGGCAAACCAAAACACATAGAAACACAAAGAAAACACATAGAAAACACTTCATTGGTGTCCAAAAGCTGACAAATTGCTCACAAGACACAACTAACACATGGAAAAGTGACAAGCACATATAGTCATGCGAAAAGAAAAGAGGTGGAGGAGTAAAAGGAGGGGGAGACACAGATATAGGCATGTCATGCCCTTCTAAAACCAAAAAAGTGCCAAGCTGACACGGCCAGTCCGTTCCTGCTCGTGCGACCTGCGTGTCGCCGGGTTTGTGCCAGAGCTGCGGTTGACCCTGACGGCCAGCCCCCCTCTCCCAATACTGGTGCCTGTCCTCTGGTGGGTCGAGCGAGCCCCCCTGCGGTGGAGGCAGGTCTAATCTTTTTTATTTAAATTGTCTCTCTAATTTGAATGAGTACACTTTAAATCCTTTTACAAGGATCTATTGGAGGGCAAGTCTCATGCCAGCAGCTGCGGTAATGCCAGGTCCAGTAGCGTCCAGTAAAGCTGCTGCAGTTAAAAAACTTTATAAGGATTGAGCTTGGCGGTCCACCGCAAGGCGTCCTACTGCCACTCACAGCCCCTGTGCCTTGGGGTGCCTCCCCGATGCTCTTCACTTATTGTCCCGGGGGCCCGAAGCATTTCCTTTGAAAAAATTAAGTGTCCAAAGTACAGGTGGTGTACAGTCATGGTCAAAAGTTTTGAGAATGACACAAATATTAATTTTTACAAAGTCTACTGCTTCACTTTTTCTAATGGCAGTTTGCATATACTCCAGAATGTTATAAAGAGTGATCAGCTTAACAGCAATTACTTGCAAAGTCAATATTTGGCTAGAAAATGAACTTTATCCCCCAAAACACATTTCAACATCATTGCAGCCCTGCCTTAAAAGGACCAGCTAACCTCTTTTCAGTGATTGCTCCATTAACACAGGTGTGGGTGTTGATGAGGACATGCCTGGAGATCAATCTGTCATGATTAAGTAAGAATGACACCATTGGACACTTTAAAAGGAGGCTGGTGCTTGGCATCATTGTTTCTCTTCTGTTAACCATGGTTATCTCTAAAGAAACACGTGCAGTCATCATTGCAATGCACAAAAATGGCCTAACAGGGAAGAATATTGCAGCTAGAAAGATTGCACCTCAGTCAACAATCTATCGCATCATCAAGAACTTCAAGGAGAGAGGTTCCATTGTTGCCAAAAAGGCTCCAGGGCGCCCAAGAAAGACCAGCAAGCGCCAGGACCGTCTCTTAAAAGTGTTTCAGCTGCGGGATCAGGCTACCAGCAGTGCAGAGCTTGCTCAGGAATGGCAGCAGGCAGGTGTGAGTGCATCTGCACGCACTCTGAGGCGGAGGCTCTTGGAGCAAGGCCTGGTCTCAAGGAGGGCAGCAAAGAAGCCACTTCTCTCCAGAAAAAACATCATGGACAGACTGATATTCTGCAAAAGGTACAGGCAGTGGACTGCTGAGGACTGGGGTAAAGTTATTTTCTCTGATGAATCCCCTTTTCGATTGTTTGGGACATCAGGAAAACGCCTCATTCGGAGAAACAAGGTGAGCGCTACCACCAGTCTTGTCTCATGCCAACTGTTAAGCATCCTGAAACCATTCATGTGTGGGGTTGCTTCTCAGCCAAGGAAATGGCTCTCTCACAGTCTTGCCTAAAAAACACAGCCATGAATAAAGAATGGTACCAGAATGTCCTCCAAGAGCAACTTCTCCCAACCCTCCAAGAGCAGTTTGGCAATCAACAATTCCTTTTCCAGCATGATGGAGCACCTTGCCATAAAGCAAAGGTGATAACTAAATGGCTCAGGGAACAAAACATAGAGATTTTGGGTCCATGGCCTGGAAACTCCCCAGATCTTAATCCCATTGAGAACTTGTGGTCAATCATCAAGAGACGGGTGGACAAACAAAAACCTAAAAATTTTGACAAAATGAAAGCATTGATTGTGCAAGAATGGACTGCTATCAGTCAGGATTTGGTCCAGAAGTTGATTGAGAGCATGCCAAGGAGAATTGCAGAGGTCCTGAAGAAGAAGGGTCAACACTGCAAATATTGACTTGCTGCATTAACTCATTCTAACTGTCAATATAAGCTTTTGTTACTCATATGTTTGCAATTATTATATTTCTGTCTGTGATAAAAACATCTGTCAAACACACATAAAAACCAGAGGGCAGCAGATCATGTGAAAATATAATATTTGTGTCATTCTCAAAACTTTTGGCCATGACTGTAGCTTGCTTAACAGCTGTGTTAATCCGCTGACTAGCAGACACTGCTACTAGGCCCAAAATTATTGTCGATTTTTCGGAAAAACTGAACTCTTCGAAATCTAGTTGCCCCCAGCAACAAAACTCTCAAGTCCTTATCTTCATCTGCAACCCGGATAAATTCTAATCCGAGTTGTTTTGCATGTAGGACCTCTAAGGCCGGCGTCACACACAACTACAAAAAATCGGTCCGTTTTAGACGGTCGACAATCGGATCAAAATAAAAACATCACACATCCTTCTGGCATCCGATTTTCCTTCAAAGATGCAATTTAATCGCATGTGTGTGTACCTTGTAACATCCGATTTTCATCCGACTTGCGAGATTTTCTCGCAGGCTTGCAAAACTGACATATAATGGATCCAAAAGAATAGTATTTAAATGCCAAAAGAAAGAATAGATATATACACATAGAGCACATATATATATATATATATATATGTCATTGTGACATATATATATACATATATTTATAATTCTTACACTTCTACATACTGTTATAGCCGCTAATTCAATTGCCGGCTTCAGTGAAATCACAGAAGCCGACATGAAATGATACATTGTTTCCACACATTTAACCATGTAATTTCATGTATTTTTATATATGTTTGAAACATACAATTACATGAGTATATGTGTGCTAAATTTCAGACATGTAGGGGTTAATTAAAGGTGTAAATTCGTTGAAAAAAAATGCGTGGGCTCCCGCTGTATTTTCTCCACCAGACAGACAAAGCAAGCGAGTGGGGGCAGATAATAATAGCCTAGGGAGGGTACATTTTTTTTGTGCCCCCCCTGGCTACTAACATCTGCCCCAGACACCCCAGAAAGGGCAAATCTATAATTAGATTCGCCCTTTCTGGCACTTTGCCCGTCTATTCCCATTGCCCTGTAGCGGTGGCGAATGGGTTAATAAGGGGTTAAAATGACCTTGCAATTGAAAGGTCACTTTAAGCCAGGTTAATAATTGATAGCTGTCAATTAGACAACTATCAATTATTAATCCTATTGTATGAAAGAAAAATCAAACACACACAGTTTAATAAAAAATAAGTTTAATGAAATAATCACACAGTTTTTGACCATATTTTATTTTCCTGCTAAAACCATTTCCTGTAATAAAAATAAAATAAAAAAGCAAAATTATACTTACCAATCCGATGTACAGTCAGGTCCCACGGTGTAATCCATCAGAAAGGGTTAACAGGTTACAGGTCGCAGAGAGCTAATAATGCTGTCTCAGACCTGTATTCCCCTGAATGAATAACTTCCTCTCCTCAGCGAAAGTAGAGGAATAGATTCATGAATGGAGCTTAATTGATTTATTGCCAATTTAACTTTAGTGACCTGACCTAAAGGGAAAGTGGACACAATCAATTAAACTTCATTCATGAAACACATCCTCTCCTGTCGCCAGGAGAGGAACTTATTCATTCATGAGCTTTGAGCTGAGCATGCAGGATTACTTGCACTGCTTGGCTCAAAGCTAGTTAACCCTTTGTGAAGGATTACAGCGTGGGACGTGACAGATCGGCGGAATAGGTAAGAATAATGTTGTTTTATTTCTTTTTCTTTATTTTAGGAGATCAATGGCTTCGCACGGATTAAGTGTAAAATAAAATATGGTCAAAAAAATGTGTTTTTATTTCATTAAAATTATTTATTCTTAAAGTGTGTGTGTTTTTTTATTTACTTCAATAGGATTAATAATTGATAGTTGTCTAATTGACAGCTATCAATTATTAACCTGCCTTAATGTGACCTTTCAATTGCAAGGTGACAGTAAGGTGAGATTAACCCATTCGCCACCGCTACAGGGCAATGGGAATAGACGGGCAAAGTGCCAGAAAGGGCGAATCTAATTATAGATTTGCCCTTTCTGGGGTGTCTGGGGGCAGATGTTAGTAGCCAGGGGGGGCACAAAAAAAATGTACCCTCCCTGGGCTATTATTATCTGCCCCCACTCGCTTTGCTTTGTCTGTCTGGTGGAGAAAATACAGCGGGAGCCCACGCATTTTTTTTCAACGAAATTACACCTTTAATTAACCCCTACATGTCTGAAATTTTGCACAAATACACTCATGTAATTGTATGTTTCAAACATATATAAAAATACATGAAATTACATGGTTAAATGTGTGGAAACAATGTATCATTTCATGTCGGCTTCTGTGATTTCACAAAACCCGGCAATTGAATTAGCGGCTATTACAGTATGTAGAAGTCTAGGAACTATAAATATATGTATATATATACATGTCACAATGACATGTATATATATATATATATGTGTTCTATGTGTATATATCTATTCTTTCTAGTCTTTATTAAAGCTGTCAGTGTGATTTTACAGTATAGCCGGGGATGAATTGCCGGCTTTTCTAAAGGACACCGATGCGATTTCATCGCAAGTCACACAGTGTGGTCCGTTTGTAATCAGATTTTTCATCGCTCCATAGACTTGCATTGGCGATAGTCGACCCACAATCGGTGACAATCGCAGCATGCTGCGATTGTACACGGACGTTTAAAACGGACCACAAAAAATCTGATACTGGGAGCTGCTCCATAGATTAACATAGGTCCGACTGCAATGCGATATTTCATCGCATTGCAGTCGTCCGATTTTGTCGCCAGTGTGACTCCGGCCTCACTGTTATTAGCGGCAGCAGGAGTCGGCTGTTGGAGCAGTAGTCCCATCAACCGACACCAGTGACTGGAAGTAAGCTTTATACCTCTGATCACAGTTGCATGCTCACACTGTCTTTTGAAAGCGTGGGAACCGCATCTGTCTGGCTGGCGGTAATGATTTTACTGCCAATAATAATAATAATAATTTTATTTCTATAGCGCCAACATATTCCGCAGCACTTTACATTATAGAGGGGACTTGTACAGACAATAGACATTACAGCATAACAATAAACACAGATCAAAGTAGATACCAAGAGGAATGAGGGCCCTGCTCGCAAGCTTACAATCTATGAGGAAAAAGGGGAGACAGAAGTAGTGTTTGCCGCACTGTCATGCACATGGACAGCATGGCAAACACTGAATGTTTGGGCCCCCCATTCAAGTGAATGGGGTCTGGGTTCGGGTTCGGGTACTGTTCTGGTATCCGAACCCGACATTTTTGTAACTGTTTGGTCTAACCCGAAAATCCAGTTGTCCGTCTATCTCTAATCATAATCCGTATTAATAATCATAAAAAAGATTTAGCATTTTTCACACTTTTCAGCTCACAGGTAAAATTTGAATTCAGTGAATTCAGATTTTCTCATTACTGAGATAGGAGATGACAGTTGCTACTAATGAGATTCTATGTAGTGGGAAGGAGGGATGAGCTGTGTCTCTACAGTAGTTTTTCACCAGTTTGCCTAGGCACTTTTGTTCTATTGAAGGGAAATCATAATTCTTCAGCAGACAAAAACATTTTGGACAATTGTGCATTTTCTTCATTTTCCTTTTCTGTACAACCTTGACTATGCACTAGTGCACAAATCAAGGTCCATAGGCATGGTTTAGTGAGTTTAGTATGGAAGATATTTGACTGGTTCGCACAGAGCTATGACTCCAATCCCATCTAACAACTTTTGATTGAATTACATTGGGATTGCAAGCCAGGCCTTGTTATCCAAAATCAGTAACTTCACAAATGTTATTCTGGTTGAATATGCAAAAGTTCCCACAGACACCCACAAAAGTGTTTTTGGAAATCTACCCAGAAAAGTGCAAGCTGTTATAGCTGCACAGAGGGCAGGTAACTCCATATTAGTGGCTAAGGATTTTGAATGGGCCATCATAAAATCATTTGTAGGTGTAATATGAAGAGATCCAAGTACTTTTGTCCATATGTTGTACAGGCTTGGTGTCATAGAAAATATTAAAAATCTCTGAAGTCACTCACATCCCCCTCCCTCCTTTTTTCTCTCACATAAATTTACAGTAGGCGTAACAGAGGACCTGATACCAAACCCCTGCTTCTCCTCCACCCTCCAATTTGCAGTAAGGAAAAAGGAGCTAGCAATCTAAAGCTGCCTTTATGAAAAATGGCAGTGTACAAAGAGATGTGAACCATCTTAATTAAAATGCATGGAGTCCTCCTTACGCCCAGGTGACTGTATGAGGATGTATATTGTGCATAGACAAAGAGTACAGATTAGAAAGTTTAGACAGTAGAAGGCTTTTTAAGTTTTGAGAGGAATAAAGGCAATATCTCACACCCTTTAGAAATAGCCATGGTCACCCAACCTACACATAAACAGGATAGCTGAAGCCCTTCAGTCCACAAGAAATGCATGTTGGATTCAGATGACACTGGATTACTGCAGGGGGAAATGTTACAATAAGCCTGCTCAGACAGTATGTCTCTGAAAGGAAATATAGAATATGGGAATTTGTCTAAATCCGATATTAATAAGACATTCATTTTCGGCAAAAAGATGCATATTTTCTCGTAACTATAACCCCTGCCAACAGGTGCCAAATCCATAGAGGCCAGATAACTGCCAACAGCTATGCCATGTTTCATCTCTAAGTAAAGATAAAATCCTGATAAAAAATGTGGCACCAATCTCAAACTTCTGTGATCATCCGGTGAGGCTGACGCGCACATGGTACCAGGGTTATGGGGTACTCGGCACCGAGCCCATGGAAGTCTATGGGGAATGTCACTGGCAGCAGAGCTCGGTCCGTGGCCCTGGGCGGTCATGCAATGGGGGATATTTACAGGGGATTATAAAGATAGTTTGTGACGCCACCTGTGGTTTCTGATCAAGTAGACCAGCGCTGCAGGGTGAATCTTCTGAGGGGATGTTATTAGGCAGCTAGATGTTAAGTCCCCCACAGGTGGGACTGGTCCCTCGAAGTCTATGGTGATGCAGGGTG
Organism: Oophaga sylvatica; assembly: GCA_033576555.1. Classification (NCBI taxonomy): domain Eukaryota; kingdom Metazoa; phylum Chordata; class Amphibia; order Anura; family Dendrobatidae; genus Oophaga; species Oophaga sylvatica. The sequence goes on along the minus strand of JARQOD010000001.1, from coordinate 229,288,621 downwards.
CAGAGAATAATGCAGTCACACACAAGTCAGTCTCTTTCCATACCTTTACTGTTGTTGTTGGCAGGTATGCCCGGGGAGCTGGTCAGGTTGGAGAATGCACATTCAGGGAATTGCTGAGCAGGTTTAAGGCCTCCTTTCTCCTTGAAGTGTATGTGAGTCCTAACTTGCATGAAGTCAAGTTTAACTCTTTCTGTAGCAGCTACGCCTGGCCGACATTGTGGTAGAGCCTTTTCTGTCGCACTTGTGCCGTTGAAAGAACTAAGTTTATGTGGCTGGCCAAGCCAGACTCCTGTTCTCCCTGACTCCAGTTACGTATCAGCACTTAGGGCTACCTTCTGTGACTTGAAGTCCAGCAAGGCCTCCGGTGTTTCTTATTACTAGTCGTGAAGTTCTAGCAACGCTTCGGACCCCGGTGTCCGGTTAACTAAGTGAAGGTGATCTGTCACCTAGGTCACTTGTCCTTCTTTCTCCACTCGCCTGTCGCCCTGCTCTTGCCCTTAACATAAGCACAGGTAGCGGTGGGTGTAGTCGTCAGCTTTCCTTCTAGTGCTCACTGACCTGTCTTCAGTTGCCTCGTCGTATTAACTGCAGTGGTTCTTTCCTTCTTTCCTTCCAAACCCTGTCCAGAGCAGCTCACAGGATGTTCCGTCAGACTGTATATACGCTGTAGCTCCGAGAGTCACTTTCCACTTTCTTAGGAACACAGGCAGCTTGTTTTGAGGTAACTGTTTCATTTGCTTCAGTTGCAGCTCTGACTGAAACTGAAACTAAACAGAACTTCTCCTCTGCTGTCCTGAGGAAATCTGAGCTTGAACTGAACACCTCTCCTCCTCCACACAACTGATCTAATCTCTGCTACGTCACACTACTTAAATAATCTAAGTTGCCCTCTGGTGGCAGTGTTAGGAAATGTGTGATGTGAATGAATATCAGGCTTTACAATTACCTTTCCTGTGCATTTTCCAGGAGCCATGTGTGCCACGCGCAGCTGGGCCACACAAGGCGTTATCACATAAGTTGGGATTTGATAAAATCCTGAAGGGCTGAGAACAGTATACAACCCTGCCCACATGAGTTCATCACAGGTAGGGTGTGTGGGTGTGACTCAGGGCCTGACAAAAGATCAAACCGAATTATGATCTGGGTTAGTGTAGAGAGATACATATAGTGTATGCAGGAATCCTGTTCACTGAAAAGCCAATCGGTGTAGTAAGTTTCTTTTGGTTTATCCCTTTTATTTTTATGTAATTGTATATTCTGTATTGTTTTGTCCCCTTTGTTAAATATTTTTTATATTTTTCATAAACACTGCCTCCCTTTGGATTAAATATAAAATTCAATAGTTTGCTCCTTTTGTTCTGTTATCCACGCCTCAAAGCCATACGCTACCTATCAGGCGTTCAGTCAGCCTGTAAAAAGAACTGGTGGTGAAGAAGAGTAGTCTGGGGTTATCATGGAGTTAGTGGTGACCGTAGGGGGTATATACATATATTACATGAGTTGGCATCCAGAGGTGTATATACCATATGCTCACTGTTAAGTTTCTCGATAACTTGCCTGTTAGTGCAAACAGCCAGAGGCCTCCAATCGTGTAATTGCCCAGACGATATTGGCAACAGAGAGCTGTTCGACACAAAGATCACAGCGGGTGGTTCTGCATGACCTGTGATATGTGATTAAATCCTATTATATTCAACAGCACTTCACATACATGATCATCACTGTCCCCAATGAGGCTCACTATCTAAATTCCCTATCATATGTCTTTGGAATGTGGGAGGAAACCAGAGTACCAGAGGAAACCCACACAAACAAACATAGAAGCTCCTTGCAGATGTTGTCCTTCATGGGATTTGAACCCAGGACCCAGTGCTGCAAGGCTGCTGTGCTAACCACTGAGCCACCGTGCTGCCCATATGATTCTTCTTGGAATGTTTTTTTATGACAAAAACTTGGCATTTTTACAGGGGTGTATAGACTTTTTATATTTGAGGGGATTTACTTGTATTTATTTAGCAGACTTTTTCAGATGGAGTAAAGTGATTCCCTTGCTTATTAAGTGTTTACATGCTTCATATATGAATACATGTCAATCAGATTTTTCTAGTAAAACAAGGCCGGGGTCACATTAGCATATAGCATCTGATGTGAGAGCATCGGATGCGATATGCTAATTACACTCAGCTCAAACTCCGCTGTGAGCTGGAGCCGAGTGTCATCTTAGGCCGGAGTCACACTAGAGAGGAAAACGGATGAGTGCTATGCAATAAAACATTGCATAGCACTCGGACCAGTATTAATCTATGGGACAGCTCCCATCACCGTTTTTTTCCTGGCCGTATTCTACTTGCGAGTGAAATCACAGCATGCTGCGATTTGCACCGTACATCGGACGAGACTCGCCAATGCAAGTCTATGGGTGCAAGAAAAAATCGCACACCACACGGTCCATCAGTGTGACTTGCGAGAAATACTCACTGGTGTCCTTTGAAAAGCCGGCAATTCATATGCAGCTACAGTAAAATCACACTGACATGTTATAATAGAAAAGATAGAACAGAAATATACACATAGAATACATATATATACATAGATGTCAGTGACACACATATATACAGTATATATACAGTATATGTATTTACATTCATTAGAGAGATATATAGAAGAAAAGCCGGTAATTCATTTGTCAGCTTCTGTAGAATCAGTGCAGGAGCCGACAGGATATAAGACATGGTTTACATACAGTAAATACTGTATATATATACATATATATATGTACATATAAATATTAGATAGATAGCAAAATAGATAGATAGATTAAAATCCGGCAAATGATCTGCCGCATACAGAGCTGTATATATATATATATATATATTTTATAATAATTATACATATATTACATTATTTATACATACAAAGCGGTGTAAAATACCCTGGCTTCGCCCGGGTTGAGTTATTAATAACAACTGCAATTCTATCGGCTTTGCTAACAAATAGATCAATGCTATGGTTAACAAAATTAAATGTATTCCCATCCCACATAAAAATCACACCACCAAAATCGTTGCGGCGGGTTAAAATTTCCATTCAACACATAGCCTATGATGCTCCTGGGGTTGAGATGTGCGGGCATGCAAAATTTCATGCCCGTAAGTACAACGGTGCAGATTCCTATCCCGGGCCAAAATTATTTGCCGATTTGGAATGCGCGGGGTTAAAATTTAGACTCAAAACCTAGCCTATGACGCTCCCGGGGTCGAGACGTGCGGGTGTGCAAATTTCATGCCCGTAAATGCAGATTCCTATGCCGGACATACACACAAGCATTCAGCTTTCTCCCCATTATGTAGATAGGGCCAAAATTGTTTGGCGATTTGGAACGTGCGGGGGTTAAAATTTCCATTCAACACATAGCCTATGATGCTCCTGGGGTTGAGATGTGCGGGCATGCAAAATTTCATGCCCGTAAGTACAACGGTGCAGATTCCTATCCCGGGCCAAAATTATTTGCCGATTTGGAATGCGCGGGGTTAAAATTTAGACTCAAAACCTAGCCTATGACGCTCCCGGGGTCGAGACGTGCGGGTGTGCAAAATTTCATGCCCGTAAATGCAGATTCCTATGCCGGACATACACACAAGCATTCAGCTTTCTCCCCATTATGTAGATAGGGCCAAAATTGTTTGGCGATTTGGAACGTGCGGGGGTTAAAATTTCCATTCAACACATAGCCTATGATGCTCCTGGGGTTGAGATGTGCGGGCATGCAAAATTTCATACCCGTAAGTACAACGGTGCAGATTCCTATCCCGGGCCAAAATTATTTGCCGATTTGGAATGCGCGGGGTTAAAATTTCGACTCAAAACCTAGCCTATGACGCTCCCGGGGTCGAGACGTGCGGGTGTGCAAAATTTCATGCCCGTAAATGCAGATTCCTATGCCGGACATACACACAAGCATTCAGCTTTCTCCCCATTATGTAGATAGGGCCAAAATTGTTTGGCGATTTGGAACGCGCAGGGTTAAAATTTCGATTCAAAACATAGCCTAGGACGCTTTCGGGGTCGAGACGTGCGGGCGTGCAAAATTTCATGCCCGTAAGTGCGACGGTGCGGATTCCAATCCCGGACAAACATACCCACATACATACACACATACATACATTCAGCTTTATATATTAGATGTTTTGAAGAATATTTGTTTTCAAAACGATGTGTACAGTTGTGCATTATAATGCGATTTTAACATGAGCTTTTATATACAGAGAACTGCTGTATGTAAAAGCTCATGTTAAAATCGCATTGCATACGGATTGCATATGTATGTCATATGAATACTAGATGCGAGGAAATCGCATCATCGCATTGCAGACGGATTACATACAGATCACCATAAGGACAACATTGGTGCGATTCTCGGCCGTCAAAATCGGACCGATTTTTTACATGTTGAGTGTGACTCCTGCCTTACTGTCAGGGGCGTAACTATTGCAGTCGCAGCTGTCGCCACTGCGACCGGGCCCGGCAGGTCAGGGGCCTGGCAGGCCAGATGCACATTTGTTGCCATGCAGGAGATTCCTCCTGCACGGCAACAGATTCCTCCTGCATGGCAGCATGATCGCGCAGGAGATGCTGAAATATCAGCACTTCTTGCTAGGTTAGTGCAGGAGTTCAGCGCTGCCGGTGGCTGAGTTCTGCACTAGTAGCCAGGAGCGGCGTCAGCATCAACCCTGGCTGCTAACTAGTGATGAGCCACCCCCATAGTGTTCGAGTTCGGTTCGGTTCGCCGAACAGCCGTGTGTTCGATGAACTGTTCGTCGAACTGTTCGTCGAACACCGTTAAAACCAATGGCAGGCAAACCAAAACACATAGAAACACAAAGAAAACACATAGAAAACACTTCATTGGTGTCCAAAAGCTGACAAATTGCTCACAAGACACAACTAACACATGGAAAAGTGACAAGCACATATAGTCATGCGAAAAGAAAAGAGGTGGAGGAGTAAAAGGAGGGGGAGACACAGATATAGGCATGTCATGCCCTTCTAAAACCAAAAAAGTGCCAAGCCGACACGGCCAGTCCGTTCCTGCTCGTGCGACCTGCGTGTCGCCGGGTTTGTGCCAGAGCTGCGGTTGACCCTGACGGCCAGCCCCCCTCTCCCAATACTGGTGCCTGTCCTCTGGTGGGTCGAGCGAGCCCCCCTGCGGTGGAGGCAGGTCTAATCTTTTTTATTTAAATTGTCTCTCTAATTTGAATGAGTACACTTTAAATCCTTTTACAAGGATCTATTGGAGGGCAAGTCTCATGCCAGCAGCTGCGGTAATGCCAGGTCCAGTAGCGTCCAGTAAAGCTGCTGCAGTTAAAAAACTTTATAAGGATTGAGCTTGGCGGTCCACCGCAAGGCGTCCTACTGCCACTCACAGCCCCTGTGCCTTGGGGTGCCTCCCGATGCTCTTCACTTATTGTCCCGGGGGCCCGAAGCATTTCCTTTGAAAAAATTAAGTGTCCAAAGTACAGGTGGTGTACAGTCATGGTCAAAAGTTTTGAGAATGACACAAATATTAATTTTTACAAAGTCTACTGCTTCACTTTTTCTAATGGCAGTTTGCATATACTCCAGAATGTTATAAAGAGTGATCAGCTTAACAGCAATTACTTGCAAAGTCAATATTTGGCTAGAAAATGAACTTTATCCCCCAAAACACATTTCAACATCATTGCAGCCCTGCCTTAAAAGGACCAGCTAACCTCTTTTCAGTGATTGCTCCATTAACACAGGTGTGGGTGTTGATGAGGACATGCCTGGAGATCAATCTGTCATGATTAAGTAAGAATGACACCATTGGACACTTTAAAAGGAGGCTGGTGCTTGGCATCATTGTTTCTCTTCTGTTAACCATGGTTATCTCTAAAGAAACACGTGCAGTCATCATTGCAATGCACAAAAATGGCCTAACAGGGAAGAATATTGCAGCTAGAAAGATTGCACCTCAGTCAACAATCTATCGCATCATCAAGAACTTCAAGGAGAGAGGTTCCATTGTTGCCAAAAAGGCTCCAGGGCGCCCAAGAAAGACCAGCAAGCGCCAGGACCGTCTCTTAAAAGTGTTTCAGCTGCGGGATCAGGCTACCAGCAGTGCAGAGCTTGCTCAGGAATGGCAGCAGGCAGGTGTGAGTGCATCTGCACGCACTCTGAGGCGGAGGCTCTTGGAGCAAGGCCTGGTCTCAAGGAGGGCAGCAAAGAAGCCACTTCTCTCCAGAAAAAACATCATGGACAGACTGATATTCTGCAAAAGGTACAGGCAGTGGACTGCTGAGGACTGGGGTAAAGTTATTTTCTCTGATGAATCCCCTTTTCGATTGTTTGGGACATCAGGAAAACGCCTCATTCGGAGAAGACAAGGTGAGCGCTACCACCAGTCTTGTCTCATGCCAACTGTTAAGCATCCTGAAACCATTCATGTGTGGGGTTGCTTCTCAGCCAAGGAAATCGGCTCTCTCACAGTCTTGCCTAAAAACACAGCCATGAATAAAGAATGGTACCAGAATGTCCTCCAAGAGCAACTTCTCCCAACCCTCCAAGAGCAGTTTGGCAATCAACAATTCCTTTTCCAGCATGATGGAGCACCTTGCCATAAAGCAAAGGTGATAACTAAATGGCTCAGGGAACAAAACATAGAGATTTTGGGTCCATGGCCTGGAAACTCCCAGATCTTAATCCCATTGAGAACTTGTGGTCAATCATCAAGAGACGGGTGGACAAACAAAAACCTAAAAATTTTGACAAAATGAAAGCATTGATTGTGCAAGAATGGACTGCTATCAGTCAGGATTTGGTCCAGAAGTTGATTGAGAGCATGCCAGGGAGAATTGCAGAGGTCCTGAAGAAGAAGGGTCAACACTGCAAATATTGACTTGCTGCATTAACTCATTCTAACTGTCAATATAAGCTTTTGTTACTCATATGTTTGCAATTATTATATTTCTGTCTGTGATAAAAACATCTGTCAAACACACATAAAAACCAGAGGGCAGCAGATCATGTGAAAATATAATATTTGTGTCATTCTCAAAACTTTTGGCCATGACTGTAGCTTGCTTAACAGCTGTGTTAATCCGCTGACTAGCAGACACTGCTACTAGGCCCAAAATTATTGTCGATTTTTCGGAAAAACTGAACTCTTCGAAATCTAGTTGCCCCCAGCAACAAAACTCTCAAGTCCTTATCTTCATCTGCAACCCGGATAAATTCTAATCCGAGTTGTTTTGCATGTAGGACCTCTAAGGCCGGCGTCACACACAACTACAAAAAATCGGACCGTTTTAGTCGGTCGATTATCGGAGCAAAATGTAAACATCACACATCCGCCTGGCATCCGATTTTCCTTCAAAGATGCGATTTAGTCGCATGTGTGTGTACCTTGTAACATCCGATTTCCATCCGACCACCGTTTTTTTGTTGCAGCTTACCAAAAAGGACCAATAACGGTTTTGAGGCCTGATACTCATTTAAATCATCAGGCAGAGCTATATTTAAGTGCTCTGCTACAGGTGTGCCCTCCCACCTTTGCACTGGTGTCATTTTGTTCCTTGTGCTTAGTGCTTTCTAGCTGCTTTATCCAAACATGTTTTTACCAAAACATTTGTCAATGATAAGACAAAATACAAAAGAGCAAAATCACATAATAATCAAAAAATTGTACAAATTTTATTACAAAATTCAAGATACATAATAACAATATTTATAAAAAATGCATGAATAAAAGAGACGGACAAAATATCTCCTACAAGTAAATATAGCTGCAAGCAAAAAAAGCCAAGGTATCCCAATCAATGCTATAGTATTTATAAAATACCCAAAAGAAAGGAATCTATAGGACCTCTAACATAGTTTACAAATGTCAGAAAAAATTAAATTTATTACTGACTGATGACAATTCCTGTGAAACAATAATAAAGTAAAAATCTGGACACAACTGTAACTAGTAAATTGTACTTGCCCCTTCAGGAGTCTACAATTAAACCAGGAATGAAACCTATCATTTATATTCCATGATAGGTTTCATTCCTGGTTTAATTGTAGACTCCTGAAGGGGCAAGTACAATTTACTAGTTACAGTTGTGTCCAGATTTTTACTTTATTATTGTTTCACAGGAATTGTCATCAGTCAGTAATAAATTTAATTTTTTCTGACATTTGTAAACTATGTTAGAGGTCCTATAGATTCCTTTCTTTTGGGTATTTTATAAATACTATAGCATTGATTGGGATACCTTGGCTTTTTTTGCTTGCAGCTATATTTACTTGTAGGAGATATTTTGTCCGTCTCTTTTATTCATGCATTTTTTATAAATATTGTTATTATGTATCTTGAATTTTGTAATAAAATTTGTACAATTTTTTGATTATTATGTGATTTTGCTCTTTTGTATTTTGTCTTATCATTGACAAATGTTTTGGTAAAAATGTGTATTGTCTAGAGCAGATACCAATTGTTACAATTCAGGCACTTTGTTTCTATATTTATCCAAACATGAGCAACACACTCAGATTTTCTCCACTGAGCGTGTGCTGTTCCATTGGGTTATATCCAGACGTTTTGGGGAGCCATATCCTGTAATAGCAGATCCAGAAGATGCAGAAGAATGTGGGTACATCCACTTTTGACAAGAAGGATAACTAAAGGCCATTTTCACGCCTATATTTGTCACTGCGTAGCCATGGAGATAAGTTTTTCCAATATTGTCGAATGAGCATAGCTACCTTTGATACGTTGCTTGACATTGTGCGCCCTGGGATCACATTTCAGGACACCAGGATGAGAAAAGCAATTTCTGCAGAGGAACGCCTTCTCCTAACAATAAGGTATGTGTGTCAACGATATGTTGATCATGTTTGCCTCGACATAGTCACTTTGCAAGTGTTGTAGCACACTTCTTGGAAACTTATAATGTGAGTAATGTATTTCTCAAGCTTACCTATCTAAATTATTGCCTTTGGTGTATTCCACAGAAGGCATGGCTAGTAATCTAATTTCCAGCATGTGTGCTCTAAGAAACTAAAGCATTGTAAGTGTTGTGCATGCTGAGTTTGTTGTTTTTGGTGCTGATTTGTCCATGTTCTATGTTCTATGTGTGTTACAGGTTCCTTTCTACTGGCATGTCCTACGCTGCTCTGCACTTAGAGTTCTTAATAGGGCGATCAACAATTTCAGGCATTGTGCGGTCAACTTGTGTGGAAATTTGGAACAGACTACATGAAGACGTCATGCCTGAGCCAAAAATGAATGACTGGTTGAGGATAGCACAGGGTTTTTCAGAAAATTGCCAGTTTCCACACTGTATAGGAGCCCTGGACGGCAAGCACATACGTGTTCGTAAACCTCCTAACTCAGGCTCCCAATTCTTCAATTACAAACAATATTTTTCCGTAGTTTTGTTGGCCTTGGTCAACACAAACTACAGGTTTATAATTGTAGACATTGGGGCCTATGGAAGGACTGGAGACTCAAGAGTCTTCAATACTTCCATAATGGGTAGGCGGATACGCAATAACCAACTGGACCTACCACCAGCAAGTCAACTTACAGACTCTATTCCAGAACATGTGCCTTATGTTATAGTTGCAGATGAGGCATTTCAATTAACCCGTAATGTAATGAGGCCATATCCCCGTCGCTATCTCACCCATCGGCGTAGAATATTTAATTGTCGCCTGTCACAAGCTCGGCGGCTGGTGGAGTGCACTTTTGGAATTCTTAGTGCTAAATGGCGGGTACTTCAATCTGCAATTCAACTCAGTGAAGACAATGTTAATGTGGTCCTCAAAGCATGTGTGGTCCTACATAATTTTTGTAGAATCCATGAATGCTCCTCACAACATGTGGGTGAGTTAGCCTCTGTGAATGTGTCTTTGCCTATGTCACCACCCATCCATCCCCGTCGTCCACCTTCAGGCCTAAAAATACGTGATGTGTTCACTCAATTTTTTGTGTCCCCTGAGGGTGCTACTGCCTGGCAAGAGGAGGCATTATTACACATGTAGTGTGCCTATGTTGCTCTGTCATAAAGATATTTATGCTCACTTAATTGTATATGTTGTGTTTGTTTTGGTGTCATATTGTGTGTAAGTTAGGCAGACCATCACATATTTAAATAAACAGCTACATATTGAAATAATCACATACAATCAATGCGACTCAAAACATTTTTTTATGTATTTGGTCATGTTTTGTCGCTGTAAACATAATGAAAAATGACTAATGTGTCATAAACTGTATTCAACATATTTCCTGAGAAACTTGCAGCAGTAAAACAAAGTAGAATGTTCATAACTTCAAACAAATAACAAAAAAATACATTACACCTATAACTGGTGGTAGGTGTGGGGTGGTGAAGGTGGAGGGCCAGATTGTGAGGGCTGCCTAGACTGCTCTCCAGGCACTGTGTCACCATGAGTGGTGGCTGAGTGTGTACTTTGCTGGCTGCTTGGTGCTTGCTCTGTATGGGGGTTTGGGTAAGGTAAGGTTGGGAACTGTTGTGGGTAGTCATAATATGACTGCCCACTTACACTGTAGCCCCCAAAATGCCCATGTCGACCATACCCATGTTGTGGCCAGCATTGAAAATTGGGTATGGTCGAGTGGGCATATTGTGAATGGGCACTGTGTCCCATGTGTGGTACATGTTGTGTGACACTTTGGTAGGACTCACTTAGAGGAGGAGGAGTTGGTCTCTGTGGTCCACAAGGAGGAGGTGGAGGAGGAGCATGATGATGAGGAGGAGGCTGATCAGAGGCTGATGCAGACTCCCCTTGCTGGGTTCCCATCAAACGAAGGAGATTTTCACTGGAACGTTGCCACCTGTCCAGTAAATCTAGAAAGTTGTTGGGATCATTTGGTGGGGTTCCTGCATCCAGCACAATTTGTACCCCAGCTCTGATCCGCAGTCTGTGCTGTCGGGGAATGGCCCTGAGGTACCGAGCCAGACTGCGTCCAAATGCCTCCTCCCCATCATCATGGGCAACAGTGGACAAGTCTGTCCACCTGCCTCCTTGTGCCAGAACCAACTCCTTCTCTTCTACGCCTGGGTCGCGGTGACACACCTGCAGGAGGCGAAGCCACATCCTGGGGCCTACCAGGGCTGCTGCTGAGGGGAGGGTCTTGGGACTCTAGAGGCAAGCTCTCTGACTCCACTGCTGGTGGTGGTGGTGGTGATGCTGCTGCTGCTGCACTTGCTGCTGATGACGGCACAGCCTCCTCAACATCCCCACGGGGTCGATCACTGCCTCTGAGTCAGAAGCTGCCTCTCTCTTTGTAAGGTTTGACTTGGTGCTAGAGAAGAAAATAATTTTATTAAAATTTATACGAAAATATAGCAATACACTTTGTACAGACATTAACTTACGGTCGCAAATCCATAGCTGGAGCCAGAAAATTGAGTCTATCATAATAGACATATTTTCTTTTGCTGCTTGCTGCTGCCCCACTGCGCCCCCTCAGCTGTCTCTCTCGCCTGTAGCAGTCTCTACAGCTGCGCCAACGCCTTGTAACATCTGACACTGAAAAAGTAACGGATACAATCCAAAATTATACTTATCTGCCCTTGTAATGTAGTAAAAACAGAAGTACCGTACACCAGCAATATTATCATTTTTTGGCGTGTTAGGGGTACAGAACAGCACTACAAATTGTATGTAGGTAATATAACAAGTTAACATTACAAGGGTTCATACATACAAAGCTCTATGACATATGTGTCACAATAATGAGCATTTATTTGGGACACAGCAATGGGATTACCAAAAGGGACACATATTAAGTACTTCACCTACGCATTTATTGCGTAGGCAAACATTTTTAAGGTTAACTTGGCGTCCATTGCAGTTGGAGCTAAATATTAGATGTGCTTGGAGTACTGACATAGCACTGGGGGTTCAACAGTCATAACTGTTGTTTTGGCCACATTTCTGTTTCACATATAATGGTAGAGGGACATTATAACACATTGTTGTTGGTAGATACTGAGTAGTCATACAGTATTGTAAGCGTTTTCAAGACGTTACTTACTGATGCGTTCTTGGTCCTCCCTAGACCTGTCGCCAAAATCAAGAAACATCTGGGAACATATTCTCCGCCAAGCCGCGTCCTTCCGCGACCGGTTGGAATAATTGGGATCCCGCTGGTCCCAAAGTTCTGGTCTCTCCTGGACCAGAACGATCAACATCTCAACATTGATGTGACTGGCCATGGTTCTGGACTCCGTGGAGGCGGTTTCCTGTTTGGGTTTGAATTTTCGTAGCCTAATTAGCATGTTAGCCCTTCCTGGCAATTATCCTGATGCAATTTCCTGGCACCTGGGATAGTGGTGCGATTTAATCGGAAGTCACACGTGCGGTCCGTTTGTAATCCGATTTTTCATCGCTCCCATAGACTTGCATTGGCGATAGTCGACCCACAATCGGTGACAATCGCAGCATGCTGCGATTGCACTCGGACGATTAAAAGGACCACAAAAAATCGGATACTGGGAGCTGCTACATAGATTAACATAGGGCAGACTGCAATGCGATATTTCATCGTATTGCAGTCGTCCGATTCTGTCGCCAGTGTGACGCCGGCCTAAGTGTTTATGTTGCGTCTCTATTATGAATGGGGTGCAAGAATTTCAATCTCGCACCACAGGCACCAGTTTTAATATCAACTGTCATATCACTTGCCAATCGTGCTACATTATTTATTTAATTGAGTGTGGTTGTGGGTTGTAGTACATCGGTCGGACGATACAGACGATGCATGCAAGGCTCAACAAGCACCATCAAAATATCCGAAATGGGTTCATGCTACACAGTCTCTCAAAACATTTCTCCTTAGTGCACCAAAAGAATTTGAATTCGTTAAAACTCACTGTTATTGACCAGATACCACATGATATGCCTGATGGGTATAATAATCTAATAAGAAGGGAGAGTTTCTGGATTTTTAAACTTGGTACACTGGCCCCTGAGGGGTTAAACCTCTGTAAGGTTTCAACTCACTCGGCTGCTTCAGAGGTAATCAGGAGACACTTTTCTTATCCAAAAATCATCAGGTTTATTACATCATAAACCTTACAGTCACATGCAATACAAATCTTCAGTACTTCAGCTCCTGCCTGGAGCTTCACTCCTCAGACACAGAGACCTCTCTGTAATTCCCGCCTGGACGCATGGAAGTCTGTCCACACTGGCAGACTCCCACAACACTCTCTTCAGACAGAGTCCTTTCTGTAAAGTCCCATCTGGACACATGGAAGTCTGTCCACCCTGGCAGACTCCCACAACACTCTCTTCAGGTGCCAAGCACACTTCGTTACATAGGCGTAACCCCACCCACAGATGAGGTCAGGATCACATGGTTAGGTCACCTGATCATGACCTCTTCACAGGTCCTTCAGACACACACAAACCATGCTTCCATGCATATCTCGAGGAGCATACACAATGCCCCCTAGCTGCATCAGGGGTCACTACACCACATACCACCCCCCCTCTGTTCAAACTTGTGGGGTTGAACACTTGTTACCCGACCAGAGATCCTTCTCGGTCGTCTCTGCCAGTCAAACCGTCTGGCTAAGTCGGGCCCTCTGTCAGACCACCCGCCTCCCCAGCGGTCAGTACGGCGTCGCAATTCCCCTGCACCCATACGTCCTGTCTGGTCTGAGTCCTTTTCAGCTCGTCCACCACAGGTTCTCCTGCTTAGGTCACTCATCACTGAGCTAACTGAGGCATCACTATTTCTACCTCTTCCATCAGGCGCTCTTCGCCTCTCAACACTACGGATTGAAGGTGGCGGCCATCTTCTTTCCATTTCCTGCAGCTCTCTGTTGACCTGCTCCCTCTCCAGTCGTAGCTGCTCTACTTCTCTCAAGTATGACACACGATACTCCAGGAGCATCCGGATATTCCCAAGGCTCTCCCTGGATCCGACAACGAGGAATGGAACCATCCCATCTTCACCCCTGACCTGGACTTCGTCATCCGCCGGAATCCTGACTCTCGTCACACCGGACTTATTCACCATCTCCTTCATCACTTTCCCAAGTCTTCCGATGACTTTCTTCACCAGACCTCTGGGCACTTGAATGATGTCTTCCACCAATCCAAGCCGACTTTGAGCCTTTCTTGCTTGCTCCAAACGTCGAGCGGCTTCTTTATTCCTCCACATGATCATCTGTTTCGTTCGGAGGCATTGTAGATGCATGTCTCTCAGGACAGCCACTCGCTTCAGGGTGACTTCCTTAGTCGACAGTATGACTAACTGTTTCATCTCTGGCACCCAGTTCACACTACATGCTTCTACCGCCTTTCTAAAGGCCTCATGCACTTCCTCACTGGCACACACTTCTCGCAGGTCTTCGGGTATCTCTATTACACACTTGAAACCCGACCCGTCACCTTCTTGGACAGACTGTTGGACCTCCTCGTCCTGAGCATTAGTACAGTTTTCCAAGACATCGTTCTCCCTTGTGTGCCCATCTGCATGGCACTTCCCTTGCTGGATTTCTTCTCCCATAGATTTCTGGAGCTGGGCACTAGTCTCCTCCTCTATCTTGAGCTCTCGGAGAACTCTATCTCGCTCTTCTGCCAAGCAGCGACACTCCTGCTGATGTTTCTCTTGGGCCTCTCTGAGCACCTCCGTTTCTTTCCATAGAGCCTTGTTCATACTCTTACACGCTGACAGATGATCTCTGAGCTTAGAGACTTCCTTCTCCAGCTCCTCCACTTTGTGCTCAATCATTTGTCTCAGGACCCTTTCTCGCTCGACTGTCTCTTTCACTGTTTCTTTAAACAGCTCTATCTCATGGTCCTGCTCTCTTTTAGCCAGCACATGTCGCACCATCACCTCTTTAATTACATTTTCGGCTGGGCACTCTTGCCTACACACACTCTGCCTCTCCAGAGTTCCGCCCGTTCCTGCATCCGCAGTTTCCACTGTCTCACGACTCTCGGTAACTTCAGAGAGCTCCAGCTTACTGCACTCACTTTCCCTTGCGGTTGAGTCACAGTCTGCATAGGAGTCACTCCCACTCCCCCTGTCATCCTGGAACAACACGTTCCCCCTTAGACAGGTCTCTGCCCCCTTTCCTGGAGCTATACCGTTTCTCACGGTCACACGTCTTGTCACGTCCAAGTCCCCGAGTTGGTCTGACCCACACTTTCTCCCGGTCACCTGGAACTCTGGACTATCGCTATTAGGTGTTACCTTCTTTTCACACATCACACGACAAGGAACCACTACAGCCACCTGCTGTGATGGGGCTCCCTCCTCTGAACAACAACACACTTTATCAACTTCCCATGCCTTTTCAAATAATGTGAAGTCCCGCTTCCTCTCATAGGGGTACACTAAGTTCGGTGGTATACCAGCATAACACCCTTTTGGAATCTCCACCCACTTTTGGGCCACCATCCCCTTTTGGGTTGCCACCCCCTGTTGGGACTCCGCCCCCTTTCGGGCCACCATCCCAATTTGGGTTACCGCCCCCTTTTGGGCCACCATCCTAATTTGTGTTACCGCCCCCTTTTGGGACTCCGCCCCCTTTTGGGCAACTTTACTGATTTGGGCTACCACCCCCTTTTGAGACTCCACCCCCTTTCGGGCCACAATCCCAATTTGGGTTACCGCCCCCTTTTGGGACTCCGCCCCTTTTGGGTAACCATCCCTGTTTTGGGTTGCCGCCCCCCTTTTGGGACTCCTCCCCTTTTAGGGACACCACCCATCACTGGGGTACACACCACGGCTCTTACAGGCCCCAGTCCACACAGTACCCTTAGATAGTGTCTTTTACTTAGGGCGTTGTACTGGCCCTTTAAGAGTTTGTGTGCCTCGGTTCACACTGTCCTTTTTACCACACCAGCTCCTGCTGGTACTGCCATCGCTTCAGTTGCAGCCACTAACAACCAGCACCTCCAGATGCTACTCCTAAGCTGCTGTGGCTGTTACTGCAGCTCCGGCTGCTGCAGAACTTCTTGCTGTAACAGTCACTGTAGCTCCTGCTACCACAAGTCTCTGCACGCTGCGCTGTCTTGCCGCTTATCACCTTCGTGACCCCACGAGTCAGAGCCAGCCGCTTGTCACCTTCATGACTCCTCTGAGCCACAGCAAACACCTCACACGTGTTCCAGAAAAAAAAACAGTTTCTCACTGACCCGTCAGCACAACACAGACTCCTGTCTGTCACACTCTCAGCCAGAGAGATTTCCGGACACCTCTCTCATAGAGGCATCCAACAAAGGAAAAAAAACAGTTTCTCACTGACCCGTCAGCACAACACAGACTCCTGTCTGTTACACTCTCAGCCAGAGAGATTTTCCGGACACCTCCTCTCTCATAGAGGCATCCCACAAAGGAAAAAAAAACAGTCTTTCACTGACCCGTCAGTCCACCACAGACTCCTGTCTGTTACCTGTTGATCACTCAGGTTTCCGGACACCTCCTCTCTCATAGAGGCATCCACAAGGACACAACAATCTCTCACTGACCCGTCAGTACACCACAGACTCCTGTCTGTTACCTGTTGATCACGCAGGTTTCCGGACACCTCCTCTTCATAGAGGCATCCCACAAGGACAAAACAATCTCTCACTGACCCGTCAGTACACCACAGACTCCTGTCTGTTACCTGTTGGCCACGCAGGTTTCCGGACACCTCGTCCTCAGAGGCATCCAACAAAGGAAAAAAAAACAGTCTTTCTCTCACGAACAGTTCCCTCTGGTCCCGACCAGCATAACACGGTTTTCAAGACCGTTACCTGTTGGCGTCAACCACACAGGTTCCTGGAGACCTCCTCCTCAGAGGTATCCTATCAGCATGCTTTTTCTCCATTTTCAATGACCCCGGTCAACATAACACAGACTCCTGTCTGTCACCACTGCTTAACAGCTTCTTCAGATACCTCATATCAGAGGCACCCCATAAACATAAATGTACAGTTTATTCGTGACCACTGGTCACACTCACGGTTTTCACAGACCGTCCGTTCCTCCTCTGGTTTCTGATTTCCAGTCCTGAAACATGTGCTCCTTGGGCCGCTGCCCGCATTCTCCACCAATTGTAAGGTTTCAACTCACTCGGCTGCTTCAGAGGTAATCAGGAGATACTTTTCTTATCCAAAAATCATCAGGTTTATTACATCATAAACCTTATGTGAATACTACTCAACTTAACACCCGGTTTTATGGTCCACTACATAGACACAGTTCACACCTTCACCAGAAGGACTCCAGATAGCTAAGAACACATTCCCACTAGCTCTCCATTTGTAAGAAAATGCTAATTCGATTTCCTTTGCTTATCTTTTGAAGGCATCACACCTCCCAGGTCTTGAACAAATTTCCTACTATAGTAAGCATCTAATGTGTCTTTCTTATTATTCCAAATGTAATCTTGCCTGAAGAAGGAGCCTCTGCGCTCTGAAAGCTTGCGAACATATAATTTTCTGGTTAGCCAATAAAGGTATCACTTTAAGAATGCTCTTGTCATAATTGGACGGAGAAGTATTCACATCGATTTTTCTGGCTAACACGGTACCACAATATAATTTATTATTGTACACCATCATAAACCTTACAGTCACATGCAATACAAATCTTCAGGACTTCAGCTCCTGCCTGGAGCTTCACTCCTCAGACACAGAGACTTCTCTGTAATGTCCCGCCTGGACGCATGGAAGTCTGTCCACCCTGGCAGACTCCCACAACACTCTCTTCAGGTGCCAAGCACACTTCGTTACATAGGCGTAACCCCACCCACAGATGAGGTCAGGATCACATGGTTAGGTCACCTGATCATGACCTCATCACAGGTCCTTCAGACACACACAAACCATGCTTCCATGCATATCTCGAGGAGCATACACAGTGCCCCCTAGCTGCATCAGGGGTCACTACACCACACCTCACTATTGAAAAAGTCACATAATATATGCATTTTGAGATTTATTTATTTATTTTCATTTATTTTTCCTTGTGTACATTGTTTTTATGTCGTTTTTAGATTGGTTTTATTCAATTTATCTGTTTTTTTGTTTTTTTTCTTTTTTCTTTTTTGCAGTCATATTTGCATTTTTAATCATGTGGGTGTTCTGATTAATTGCCTTTTGATTTTCATTTGCTGCTCCACCTTTATATAGCTTTCCTACTTCATTCTATGTATAACTGCCACCTGAGGAAGACGGAGCTATTCCATTGAAACGCGTTGTGGATATCAATAAATTAAGACTTTTTAATATCAGCTGAATTGCGTGCCTCGCGCTCCTTATGACCGGATTGCTTTATCATCACTTATGTCTGATCCTCTCTTGAGGTACCCGGCCGGAGCTGCAGTGGACAACCTTAATCTCATCTGCCTTTATCGCCAGCCTGGCGCTCCTTTGAAACCGTCTATCTGAATTTGGTTGCAAAATTATTGTCTGGGCGAGATGCAGTTAAAAATTTGTAATTATATCTACAGCCGGAAGCTACTACCGCTGGACTCAGCAGGACACTGCCACTATGGCCCAAAATTATTGTCTGGGTTAGATGCAGTTAAAAATTTGTAATTATATCTACAGCCGGTGGCTACTCCGCTGACTAGCAGACACTCAAGCTTTGGAGCAGACCTCTGATTCCTAGGCTATAGTATGAGTAAACAGCTCTAGTCTTCACACTCAACCATCTGTGTTACCCCAACCATAGTGTATGTAGTTTCTTATGGTTAAAAGGGGGGTGGGAAAAGTCCCAACCCACCTGTAATTGATGATACCAACATCACGTAAAACACAGCAAGGGGACTCCAAAAAGAGTCTCCATATTTTCCAAAAATTTGGGGCACAGACACCACTTAAGTAGCATCAATTGCCCCAGAGTTGCTTAAAACGGTTGGTGAGGTGATTTTACCAAATCCTCAAGATTTTACTCTCCCCAGGATGACACAGGGGTAGAAAAGTCCTTGCGGATCCATGATTTGTTCATCTTTATGAACGTGAGTCTGTCTACATTCTCAGTGGACAGCCGCGTCCGCTTATCTGTCAGACTCAGCACACCACCAGCAGTGCTGAACACACGTTCAGAGAGAACAAAAATTATTATTAATTTAAAAGCTGGTGGAGCTTAGTATAGATGGCCTAATATAATGAGTACCACACACTGCTACAGGCCCAAAATTATTCTACAGGCAAGATGCAGCTAAAAATAATTATTAATTTGAAAGCTGGTGGAGCTTAGTATATATGGCCTATTAGAATGAGTAACACACACTGCTATAGGCCCAAAATTATTTTCCTGCCTAGATGCAGCTACAAATTATTATCAATTTTAAAGCTTAAAACGTTTGGTGAGGTGATTTTACCAAATCCTCAAGCTTTTACTCTCCCCAGGATGACACAGGGGTAGAAAAGTCCTTGCGGATCCATGATTTGTTCATCTTTATGAACGTGAGTCTGTCTACATTCTCAGTGGACAGCCGCGTGCGCTTATCTGTCAGCACACCACAAGCAGCGCTGAACACACGTTCAGAGAGAACGCTGGCTGAGGGGCATGACAAGATCTCCAAGGCGTGAGTGGCGAGCTCCGGCCATTTATCCAGATTGGAAGCTCAAAAAGAGCAAGGGTCCAGTGACACAGTCATGGCTTCGATGTTCAGTTGGAGATACTCCTGACTATGTGTCTGAATTCTTGTCTCCTGTGGCCTTGCAAAGGATGGGCTAAAAAGCTGGTGAAAGGATACCGAAAAATTGCTGTGAACACCAGCAGATACTGTGTTTCTGTTATGGTTTGAGTGCTGAACACTCAACAGTCCCACGGTTGGCAAGTTAGAACTGTGAGATTCACTACGTGCACCACTGGTGTTTTGTGGAAAAGCACATGTAAGATTCTGCAACAGTCTCTGCTGATACTCCTGCATGCGTGAATCCCTTTCTATGGCAGGAATTATTTCGGCAAATTTACTTTTGTACCGGGGATCTAACAGTGTGGCTACCCAGTAGTCAGGATTATTTTGAATTCTGACAATTCGAAGGTCATGTTGCAGGTAGTGCAGCAAGAAGGCACTCATGTTTCTTGCGCATCCAGGAGCACCAAGTCCCTGTTGTGTTGGTGGCGAGGTACGAATCATGCTTCCTTCCTCTGCCCTCTCCCCCCAACCTCGCACAATAGAAATGTGATCAAGGTCTCCCTCATCTGATGAGTCTTCCATTCCCATCGCCAGTTCGTCCTCCACTTCTTCCTGGGCTCTTTCACCTTCCTCACTAGTGGAGCTTAGTATAGATGGCCTATTAGAATGAGTACCACACACTGCTACTATGCCCACAACTACTGTCCAGGCAAGATGCAGCTAAAAATTATTAGGAATTTGAGCTCTGGTGGAGCTTTGTATAGATGGCCTAATACAATGAGTACCACAGACTGCTACTATGCCCACAATTATTGTACAGGCAAGATGCAGCATAAAATTATGGGTATTTCAACTCTGGTGGAGCTTTGTATAGATGGCCTAATAGAATGAGTACCACAGACTGCTACGATGCCCACAATTATTCTACAGGCAAGATGCAGCCAAAAATTATGAGTATTTCAATTCTGGTGGAGCTTTGTATAGATGGCCTAATACAATGAGTACCACAGACTGCTACTTATTCTACAGGCAAGATGCAGCCAAAAATTATGAGTATTTCAACTCTGGTGGAGCTTTGTATAGATGGCCTAATAGAATGAGTACCACAGACTGTACTATGCCCACAATTATTCTACAGGCAAGATGCAGCAAAAAATTATGAGTATTTCAACTCTGGTGGAGCTTTGTATAGATGGCCTAATAGAATGAGTACCACAGACTGCTACTATGCCCACAATTATTCTACAGGCAAGATGCAGCCAAAAATTCTGAGTATTTCAACGCTGGTGGAGCTTTGTATAGATGGCCTAATACAATGAGTACCACAGACTGCTACTATGCCCACAATTATTCTACAGGCAAGATGCAGCAAAAAATTATGAGTTTTTCAACTCTGGTGGAGCTTTGTATAGATGGCCTAAGAGAATGAGTAACACAGACTGCTACTATGCCCACAATTATTCTACAGGCAAGATGAAGCCAAAAATTATGAGTATTTCAACTCTGGTGGAGCTTTGTATAGATGGCCTAATACAATGAGTACCACAGACTGATACTATGCCCACAATTATTCTACATGCAAGATGCAGCAAAAAATTATGAGTATTTCAACTCTGGTGGAGCTTTGTATAGATGGCCTAATAGAATGAGTACCACAGACTGCTACTATGCCCACAATTATTCTACATGCAAGATGCAGCAAAAAATTATGAGTATTTCAACTCTGGTGGAGCTTTGTATAGATGGCCTAATAGAATGAGTACCACAGACTGATACTATGCCCACAATTATTCTACAGGCAAGATGCAGCCAAAAATATGAGTATTTCAACTCTGGTGGAGCTTTGTATAGATGGTCTATTAGAATGAGTACCACAGACTGCTACGATGCCCACAATTATTCTACAGGCAAGATGCAGCAAAAAATTATGAGTATTTCAATGCTGGTGGAGCTTTGTATAGATGTCCTAATACAATGAGTACCACAGACTGCTACTATGCGCACAATTATTCTACAGGCAAGATGCAGCAAAAAATTATGAGTATTTCAACTCTGGTGGAGCTTTTTATAGATGGCCTAATAGAATGAGTACCACACAATGCTACTATGCCCAAAATTATTGTCCAGGCAAGATGCAGATAAAAATTCTTTTTTTTAAAACTCTGGTGTAGCTTAGTTTAGATGGCCTAATAGAATGAGTAGCACACACTGCTACTATGCACACAATTATTGAACAGGATAGCTGCAGCGAATAATTAGGAGTGATTTGAACGCTGGTGTAGCCGACAAAAAGTGATAGCAACTGCTGTAACCTAGCCCTGAAAAGGGCTGCAATTACAAATAGTCACTGTCCCAAGTTGACCTATCTGTCTATTTAAGAGTGAGCACAGACCTGCCTGCTAAAACTGCTAGGAACTGATGTAACGTAGCCCTCAAAAGGGCTGCAATTACGAACTAGTCCCTACTCCCTAAACCTTCCTCTCTATTTCTCAGCTATTTCGCTTGCAAGTCGCAGTTGCACAATGCATACACAATATAGCGCTAACAGCAGCAGTGCCATCTAACACTGAGCTGCAGCAGAGAAAATGGTGGCGAGGGGGGAAATGGCTGGGTCTTAAAGGGCATGGACATGTGACATACACAGCCAATGAAACATGTCCTTGCTTGTGTGAAAAAAAAGCACCTCGCTCCGTGTGAGCGCTGCTGATAGGCTGACAGATTGCACCGCCCACTGGAAATGCGGGAAAGAGAAAAAAAATGGAGATCTTCATTATCTCTGCAGAGATCCATGCCATGCCCTCCCCCTGCCACGCTGGACACTCAAAATGTGTATTAACAGTGATTCTCAGCATAACTGCGAAAAAATCCAGTGACGATTTAGGTGCACGAACAGTTATCGTACATAACCTCAAACAGCCAAATTTTTTTCAAATAGTTCGGGTTCGTCGAACGACTCGAACACCGCCCAAAACAGCTCGAATTTGAGATTGGAGAACAGTTTGCTTCGAACACCGCTCGTGGGGCCAGATCTCTTCAATGATGACCCGGGGTCATCATGACGACCCCCGGGTCATCAAGCTACGGAAAGCTTTCACCATAGGTATAATGCACAGCAATGCTGGTGCATTGCAATGTATTATACCTGCAATCAAAGTAAAAAAAAGTGAAAGTCCCATAAAGGGATTAAGTAAAGTAGGAAATGTTTTTTTAAAAATATGTAAAAAAAAATTAAAAATAATAAAAATAATTTAAAAAAATCCACTAATAAATACACATTTTAATGTAAAAAAATTAAATAAACAAAAAAATACACGATTGGTGTCGTTTGGTATCCATCTATAAAAGTGTCACACTAGTTAACCCCTTCGTGAGCGCCATAAAAACCCCCACAAAAAAGTAGTAAATTATACTTTTTCCAAGCGGTATCAACATACCACTTGTTAAAAATGGAATAAAAAGCGATAAAATAAGAATGGTAATAAAAATAGTATCACTGAAAGCGTCATCTTGTTCTGCTAAAAACAAGCCCTCACATTACTCTGTCAGCCGAAATATGGAAATATTATAGCTCTCAAAATGCGGCGATGCAAAAACTTCTTACAAAAAAAAGCGTCTTTTAGTGTGTGACAGCTGCCAAACATAAAAACCCGCTATAAATAGTAAATTAGTAAATTAAATCCCCCTTTATCACCCCCTTAGTTAGGGAAAAATAATAAAATAAAAAAATGTATTTATTTCCATTCTCCCATTAGCGTTAGGGTTAGGGTTGGGGTTAGGGTTGGGATTAGGGTTAGGGTTGGGACTAGGGTTAGGGTTGGAATTAGGGTTAGGGTTGGAATTAGGGTTAGGGGTGTGTTAGGGTTAGATTTGTGGCTAGGGTTATGGTTAGGATTGGGGTGTGTTGGGATTAGGAATTGGGTGTTGGAGTTAGAATTGGGGGGGTTTCCTCTGTTTAGGCACATCAGGGGCTCTCCAAACACGACATGGCGTCTGCTCTCGATTCCATCCAATTTGTCATCTGCGTCACTGTTATTCCTCCATTCAATGACCTCCGCTCCGTTCCAATCAACAACGGACTGGTCATCTGGAAAATACTGGCAAATGCCAGATAGGTGGTCTGACAACACGCATAACAATATCGGCATCTCAAAAAGTGGATATTCTTGATAATTGTAGCAGAATAGAGAGCTGTCGGCTCCTTGGTCCACTACCATTACTTCACTTGGGCCGACCATATACTGCTCCCAGTCTGTGGCCTTCCAGAAGTCAGAGCAAGGTAGGATATGCAGGCGGAACAACGCAGAGGATGCAGGCAGAGCAAGGCACGGGATGCAGGCTGAGCAAGGCAGGCAGAGCAAGGCAGGGGATGCAGGCGGAACAACGCAGGGGATGCATGCAGAGCAAGGCAGGGGATGCAGGTGGCACAACGGCAGGCCAGAAAACCTAGATGTACCTTTGGCAACAATTAACAGCCGCAGGCCAATCACAGGCCGTCAGCTGATGTCAGCGCACACGTCGCCGACCTATGATGTCACTGTCATACGCGGAACGATGCTGCGTGCCTCAGCTGAATCGCTGGAGCTCAGCCAGGTAGGGAAAAACTTTTTTTTTTGTAAAGCCGCAGTATGGGGCACATTATACTGATATGGGGGTGCATTCTACTATGGTGGGTGGTGGGGGAAGGGGATGCATTTTACTGCTATGGGGCTGCAGCATTATACTATATATGACTATGGGGTGCATTATACTAATATGAAGTACTATGGGGTGCATTATACTTTATGGATGACTATGGAGGTGCATTTGATTATACTAAATAGATGACTATGAACTGTGCAGTATATTATATAGAGGACTATGGGGTGCATTATATTATATGGAGAACTATGGGTGTGCATTATACTTCTTATATGGATTCCCATGACTTCTATTTAAGCCCCTGATGAGTATAATGGTTTATTTTCTTTTATACATTACAGAACAACGGCAGTACGGGGGACAAATATATACCAGGATAGGGCACCGGATAGTTACGCCACTGAGGTCAGACTATACAACATTGCAACAAAGCTATAGTGTGCGAAATGAATAAGGAAAATGTGAATTTGGGTGGAAAATATTTAGGCATGGTGGGCCCCATTTGAAAGTTTGCATCGGGGCCATAACTTTGTAGTTACATCACTGCTTACTGTGATATGATTTTCTCACATGCGAGAATCAGATCACAGGTGAGGAGAAGAAGGAGAGATTGATCTCTCTATCTTCTCCGTGCCATATAGGCTGCCAATCACAGATGCTGTGATTTTTTTTTCTTTTCATGCCAAATTGACATGAGAAAAATCGCAGATGAGCTCTGCCTCACTGAATAACACTGGTCATAGTGCAATGTGTAATTTTCTCGCATTGCACTCCTTGCATTATACGCCAGTATGAGCGAGCGCTAATAGTGTAAATTTGATACTTTTTTTACGGACAAAGTTACATGAATTTTATTTTGTATGGTGGTCTCTGATATCAGTGTACTGGTGGAGGGACATATCAGGGTCTATGATTACTGCCAATAAAAAATATTATTATACTTCTTACCACCTAACCAGACTTTTTCTCCTGAACAATTGCTAATAGAAGCAAAGATGTGTATCTTCGTACCGTGTTAGCCAGTAGATAGAAAAATATTTAGACTTGAGAGTCCTCAGTGGTTGATACCTTTTAATGGCTAACTGAAAAGATGGTAACAAATTGCAAGCTTTCGAAACTACTCAGGTCTCTTCATCAGGCAAAGACTAATATAAAATCTGAAGAATCACATATTTATACACAACACAGCACAGAAACTATGCAATAGGTAAGACAAGTGACGTGAAGCAGAACTATCATTATGGGAGAGTGATAGACAGTTATGGCCATAAATATTGGAACAGTTCTTAGATGAGGACTGAAAGTTTTATTGTCCTCTGATTAGGGTCTGGTAATGTGCTGTCTTGGGAGCAAATTCCTTAATTGATGTAAAAACATGAGCTGACATCAATATTAAATCACAATGCCTAAAACCTGAATGGGAAAATGGTGAAGTAGAAACCAATTGTACCTATTAGAGGCTTCATTTGATCCACAACACAAACAGTTCTTTCTTGTAAGCAAAAAAAACAACTGAAGAATCACATATTTATACACAACACAGCACACTGTGTTGTGTATAAATATGTGATTCTTCAGTTTTTGTTTTAGTCTTTGCCTGATGAAGAGACCTGAGTAGTCTCGAAAGCTTGCAATTTGTTACCATCTTTTCAGTTAGCCATTAAAAGGTATCAACCACTGAGGACTCTCAAGTCTAAATATTTTTCTAATAGAAGCAAACAAATTTGAGAGTTTAAATTACTTTGCCAATAACCTTAAAGGGGTTCTCTGGTCACATGACAGAGACAAATGAGACTTAGAACCCCATTACCAATCTGACATTAATGATCTATCTTTAAAACTATTCAGAAATTTTACGATTATGCTGCTGACATATGTGTCTATGGTTGCAGACTACAAGCAAACTTAGTGTAGTGTGATCCTGCAGCCAGACACCTTTCTATTTAATTCCTGATAATTCTTGCTAACTATAATTTAATAAGTTATATAAAGAAATGAAAGGGATTGAGTAAAACAGACAAGTATGCAGTCACTCACGCCCAGCTAGTTGCATTCTAGCCAGTTCAGTGCATGTGTTGGGAGGATTTTCAAGTCTGCAGTCACATAGAGTGACTGCAGACTGGTCATTTTAGACCGGAAAACCCCTTTGAGCACTTTCCAAAAAAGATTAAATATATACCACATGATGTAACGAAATTGCAGGCCTATATGTTTATTTTTTGTGGAAACAGTAATGACAAGTTCACTTTAAAATGCTTATTGCTTTGAAGGTACATTTGGCATGTGGGTAGGGTAGATTAATCATGGTTTCCCTCTAAACAGGTGTTGCCTTCTAGCAATGCATCTTGATCTGCCTTTCAAATCTCCTAAAGTTGGATAGCTGTAAAATGCTATAATCTTAACGTTGGTTGGGCTTTACACTCTGGAGGCTGAGAAGCCATTTAACACCCTCCCCTGGCGTCTCTTACTTAGCACATGTGGTTGAAGAACTAAATTAACTCTTTCATCATTATTTCATATGTTTGTAAAGGTAAACTGATAAAGTGGTAACTTTAGTTCTAACAAAGAAAGACATTGAAAAAATGTGGCACTTTGTCTAAATGTCAAATACGGTATATGGAAAAAATGAATGTAGTTTCAGAGCTATGCCAAAGCTGAATTATTTATTAACTTGTTCTGCTACATATTAGTAGAGGAAAACAACACCAGTTCTGATCAACTTTTACATCATTTTATTGGTGCAAAACTGTATCTGACTTAATAGAACAATGTGGTTTTCCATAGGAGCAGTTCTTGTAACATTGACTAAAAATATGGTTCTGATTCATCAAGCAGTTGTCAGTTTTTGGGTGTACAGTTGCTTGAAATTATTGCGATTTTTTACTTTATACCCGAGTCACAGACAGCTCTATCCCCCTTTTGAAAAGTCAGCAGAACTTGGGTGGGAAGAGGCATGACTAAACAAGCCAGACAAGTTAATCATGATTTATGCCCCAAAAGTGCTACAGATTATGACATAAATATAAATTTCTGATGTTGGTGCAATGCAGTGGAAAAATGTGGCAAATTCATTAAGAGGCACACACCTTTGGTGCTTCTTACTTCAGTGAACTGTCCATGTAGACCAGTATACAACACACCAATGATGATAAATTCAGTTCCAGTCTTTAACAGAAATTATAAGAGACATAATATTAATAATTGCAATAACTGTTCTATGGTTTTGGTGCAGCTTTGGGCAGAAATTCACAAATTGCATATCATAATGCAGTTTTCATGCTGTGTTGGATTTTCTTTGAAAATTCAGTGTTCTCCTAATATGACAACAATTTTAATAATATGGTACATAAATCAAAACTCAGAGTGCTTGATCCAAAGCCTGGGACTCGATATGTGGCAGCTTTATGCTGTGAGGAATAAATTTACTGGGAATCAAAATAATTGTTTTACTGTCTGTATTCAGGCAAACTTTTGAAAACCAATCATTCACATAGGTGTATATGATACCCAGCATAAGCTATCTTATTTTGTTGTCGCAATATTAAAATTATACATGTACCTTCCATAATGTAGATATTTGAGATGACTATATCTTAGCTTAATTTTTCCACAAAAATTAAATTTTAAATAGTAACTTAGATTTGAAAATCGCATAACTAAAAGTCTCTAATTGCCTGGAAAACATGTGCATAACACCAAAATTTCCTGTTGTAGCCTATTGAATCCATTTGGAGCTCTGTAATGCAAGCATAGCCTTTTAAATGTCCAAGTGTCTTCAGCCTATCTGCCTTTGGGAAAAAAGATGGTACCAAACATAGCAGTTTCATGCTTTGCTTGCTATTTATTCTGTAAAAAAAAGTCCAACATTATAGATTTTTGGGGTAGATGCCTTGCTTTTGTTTTTACACAGTCAGTGCAAACACAAAAAGCCAAGTCATTTTTACAAGTTTAAGTTTTGTGCAAAAATCATCCCTGTTTGGAAAGTAGCATATTCATAAGCAAAGAAGCGATAGCTTTTTCACAAGCCAGCCCAAAAATTATCCCTTTAATGAGAGAGACAAAACAGGTGTATTGTTTTGAAGGAGAAAAAGTTATTGCTTCTCAACTAGGACTAAAAAAATATCTCACAAAATTATTAGGAAATCACAAACTTTTTATCAAGTCTTCCAAAACGTATTCCCTATTTTAGGGAAACAAAACAAGAGTACTGTTTTCAAAGTGAAGAAAGTATGGCTTGTTGTCACCAAAACATTCCAAAAATTTGCCCTATTTTGAGAGGTGTTTTTGTTTGTGTAACCTCAAAAGAGTAAATTTCCTGGCAGCTGCAGGAATGCCTGGTACTTTTAAACACAATGGGGAGATGTTTGGCTGGCATGGCTGTCCTGTGGCTGTGGCAGGAGCAACATAGTAGACACTTAGGACGGGGCAGGTAAGAAGATGTGTGGCAGTTTAGAGCTAACAATGGCAGCCATTACTGAAGCAGTGTGACTGGAGTGGATGTGCAGTGGTTGTGACAGGAGAAGAATGTTTGAGCGTTAAGGGTATGCCACACTAAGCGAGATCGCAAACGAGATCGCTAACGAGATTGCAATTGCATCACCATTTTATGATGCAGTAGCGATCTCGTTTGCTACTTAACTGTGTGTGACATGTAGCAGCGATGTGGCCCCTGCTGAGATGTCGCTGATCGTTTGTAAACGTTCTGAGCCGTTTTTGGTCGTTGGTGTCCCGCTGGTGAGCCTGAATCGCTGAGTGTGACACCCTTTATGAACGACTTCACCAGCATCGCAGGTGGGACTAGGTTTTCCCAATGACCGCAGAGGTCGTTATAGAGATCGCTGATGAGATGTGTTTGGAATCACAGATCGCTGATGAGTTGTGTTTGGAATCACACAGCTAAGTCGCTAGCGAGATCGCTACTGTGTCATAAATGGTGACGCAGTAGTGATCTCGTTAGCGATCTCGCTTGCGATCTCGTTCAGTGTGGCATACCCTTTAGAATGAAGCAGGCAAGAGATGTTTGGCAGTTTAGGGCCATAAATGGCAACTGTTGTAGCAGCAGTACTACAGTATAGATGACATGATGGTCATGGAGTAGATTCTCTTCTGAGTGTGGTTGATCGACACTAGCAGCAGCAGAATGTTGTAGAATACAGTAATGGGCAGTACCGTCTACACCTACTTGACTGATATCCATTATGCTGCGTGACATCAGACAAAGGACCCATTAGTCAAACAGAAGGAGAGGGTGCTGGACAGGGAATATAGCTGAAGTGGTAGAAGTTTCAGATTTACCATTGTTCTTCAGCATATTTTGCATATCAATTCAAACATTGATTTATCAGTAACAGATGAGTGGATTGGTCATATAAAGGCATTGCTGGACTTGTTTTGAAACAGCTAAATGCAACTCTAAATAGTTTGATAGGTGAAATAATGCTGACAGATTCCCTTCAAATACCAGAAATGTATTGGAAAGCTGTGAACTTGTTTGCAGAGATGTGTTAACTTGATAGCAGAGACTAAAGACCCCGTTACACATAGCGAGATTGCTAGCGAGATCGCTGAAATGTCACCGATTTTGTGACGTAGCAGCGACCTAACCAGCGATCTCGCTTAGTGTGACACTCAGCTACGATCAGCCCCCCTGCTGGGCGTCGCTGATCGTCGCTGAATGTCCTGGACCATTTTTTGATCGCTGGTCTCCCGCTGGCCAGCGCGCATCGCTGCGTGTGACAGGCGGGAGACCAGCGATAAGCAAACTGGAGCTGGTAACCAAGGTAAACATCGGGTTTCCAGGTGCCGGGTGGCGACTGGAAACCCGATGTGTACGTTAGATACCAGCGCGCTGGTACAGGGGAGCTGGTAACCAAGGTACACTGCGGGTAACTAAGCGACGTGCGTCGCTTGTTACCGGCATAGTCGCTGTCCTGATAGCTGCTGAGAGCTGCCTGTTTGACAGCTCAGCAGTGATCATGTAGCGACACACCAGCGATCCTGACAAGTGCATATCGTTGTCGGGATCGCTGGTGAGTCGCTATGTGTAACGGGACCCTAAGGTATGAACAGCATTGAGAATACTTGCGACAAGATGATAATAGAGCTGATAATAGAGCTGTTGGTGTGGACTATACCTAGATAAATAAGATGGACTGAACTTGGAAACTATTTTGGTAGTAGAATAGAAGTCAGGAGTAGCAGAGACGATAATTAGACACCTGGCAGGAGCTGATCCAAGTGGAAGGAGAAACAAATGCATGACAAAACAAAACTAATTAAGAACAATACTTTCAAAATACTCAGTTACCTGTGTGCCTGAGCTGGCCTTAAAAGGCCTTGTGTCATGATATCAATGGTGTCTGCATAGGTATATGAGACAATATTGCAAAGTGTTGGACTCACTGTAAATAGCCAAGGTCCTAGGAAAAGTTGTTTGAGGAATGGTCTCTTCACGTGTGTACTGAAAAAATAGGACAGCCGGTAAATTATTGGCTGCTACAAAATAAGGAAAATCCTGTAAAATTGTACTTACTAATTTGGTTGCCAGTACTTGCTGAAAAAATTGTTTGGTTATGAATATTGTGTCACTTTGATTGATGAGTCACAGGGTTCAGTGATTAAATGGTGGTACATTTGAGGAAGCTATATATGCTAGTATAGATGAGATATGGACCCAGAATCAATTCAAAAAGTGTTCCTACTCAGAACCTTGCTGAAATATACAATGTTAATAATTAGTAATTACTGGTTGTGTACTAATGCAGAAAGAAAACATATGAAGATGATAAATAGCTGCTATACTCACAATATTGAGGATTTAAATTGTTGCATAGAGAGCCGTCAAATGGAGCAATATTATATAATATGACCGGTATAGATAAGGTGTCAGTATATACCAGTTTACAATTTAGCCACTCCTTCAGACTTTGCTGCAAATAACAATTGTATACTCATTCAGAGAATCCAATTAGAAATAGCTTGTGAGTATTATACTAGGCGTTATACTCACTGTGTGTAAATAGATCTAATCTGCTGCAGGAAATATCACCGCATGAAGCGGGTAAGCTGGTAAACATAGGCTGGTGAGCGTTGTGCTCTGCGTTGTACTCACTGCATACGAATGGATCTGGTCTGCTGCGGGGATAGACGCCGCATGGAGCGTTGCTGGGAGGAGGTCGGCAAACACTCGGCGCGCTCCGGCCGGAAGCAGCGCCTGTGGTTGCGACAGGAAGAGGCGGAACAGCAAGGTGACGTCACCGATTAGTTACGCTTGCGTGGAAGTGCAGGGGCTAAGTGTGCTGACGCGTTTCTAGGGACCACTATCCCTCTTCATCAGAGCTAAAGCTCACTGCACTGAATTGCTCCTATACATAAAGAAATACTAATGAGGCTCTCTTTCATTCTAAACCTCAATGGGTGGTGGTTATGAGAGAACTGCTGGACCTGCCATAATTGGACTAATGACTCTGTTTATATATGATAATGAAATAGAATAAAACATGCTTAAAAACCATCCTTTATTGATATCATTTATAGTTATAGTTATTTTAAATGATATCAATAAAGGATGGTTAATAATCTAATTTATCTCTACTTCATTATGCATATCACATTTATCTGAAAGTCCATAATAACTTTCATATCCCAGCACGTTTATTTATTGTTTGGTGTCTGCATAGTATTCTGGTATGGACTAGCACAGTGCAAGTCAGCCATTGGGGAAGAAAGCAAGAGCATGCAAGTGACTAAAAACAGACATACAGAATATGGTTATATAGATTTATAGTAATATCTAATCTCTAAAGATTGTGAAACGTTAGGGTGTGTTAAAAATTTTGTACTAATTTCTTGCTTTCAAAACAAAGAATATATAAACATCTCAATCAATAATAAAGATGATTTGCTGTCAAAAACATACTTCATTACTTTGCCCTACCGGAACATGGAACACAAATTATTTTGGTTTTAGTTTTACTTTGGTCTGCGTTTGGTTATAGTTTCAGTAGTTCTCTGCTCTTTACCTTTGTGCACTCTTTAACCCCTTCAAGACCCTGCCCTTTTTTGATTTTGGGTTTCTGTTTTTGCTCCCCTTCTTCCCAGAGCCAAACTTTTTTATTTTTCCATCAATATGGCTGTGTGAGGACTTGTTTTTTGTGGGACAAGTTGTACTTTTGAATAACATCATTGGTTTTACCATATAGTTTACTCAAAAATTTGAAAAAAAATTCCAAGTGCATTGAATTTTCAAAAAAAGTGCAATTCCATAACGGTTTTTGGATTTTTTTTTTACCATATGCAACAAATGCTAAAACTGACCTGCTATTATGATTCTCCAGGTCATTACAAGTTCCTAAACATTAAACATGTCTAGGTTCTTTTTTATTTAAGTGGTGAAAAAAATCCAAAGTTTGTTAGGAAAAAAATGGCACTATTTTCGTGATCTCGGGTTACGTGAGGGCTTATTTTTTGCGTGCTGAGCTGATGTTTTTATTGATAACTTTTGTGGTGCAGATACGATCTTTTGATCGCCCGTTATTGGATTTTAATGCAATGTCGCGGCGACCAAAAAAACGTAATTCTGGTGATTTGATTTTTTTTTCTCGCTATGCTGTTTAGCGATCAGGTTAATCCTTTTTTTATTCATAGATCGGGCGATTCTGAACGCGGCGATACCAAATATGCATATGTTTGATTTTTTTTATTGTTTTATTTTGAATGGGACGAAAGGGGGATGATTTGAACTTTTATTTTTTTTAATTTTTTTAACATTTTTAAAAACTTTTTTTTATTTTCGGCATGCTTAAATAGTTTCCATGGGAGACTAGAAGCTGCCATAGCCCGATCGGCTCTGCTACATACAGGCGATGATCACATTGCCTCTATGTAGTAGAATTACTCACTTGCTATGAGGGCCGACCACTGGGCGTCGCTCATAGCAATTCGGCACAGACAACCATAGAGGTCTCCAGGAGACATCTGGTTGTCACGCCAACGAACCGGTGACCCACGATCAGGTGACGGCAGGGCCGGCGTCAGCACCCGGCACACCCGGGCAAGTGCCGGGGCCCTGAGCAGGCGGGGGGCCCACTCGCCGTCGGGCACCCCGGCGCCCGTTAGCGGTGTCAGCGCCGCCACTGGGCCCCCCGCTTGCTCAGGACCCCGGCGGCAGCCGGCGCAATACTCACCTCTCCCCGTGCCTCCGCTGCCGCAGCTCCGGGCTCCAGGGGGCGCCTGCGCCGGCGCTTCCTCTCTCACAGCAGCGCTGCTGAATGATGTCATCATTCAGCGGCCGGCTGTGGCAGAGAGGGCGCGGACGCCGGACAGGTTAGGCATGTGTGTGTGTGTATGTGAGAGAGTGCTGCCTGCGGTGCTGTATGTGTGATGGTGGTGGGGGGAGACAGGCAGTGATGGTGGTGAGGAGGCGATGATGATGATGATGGGGAGGCAATGATAATGGGAAGGTGATGATGATGATATTAATGGGGAGGAAATGATAATGATGATGATGGGGAGGCAATGATAATGGGAAGGCAATGATGATGATATTAATGGGGAGGTAATGATGATGATGGGGAGGCAATGATAATGGGAAGGCAATGATGATGATGATATTAATGGGGAGGCAATGATAATGATGATGATGGGGAGGCAATGATAATGGGAAGGTGATGATGATGATGGGGAGGCAATGATAATGGGAAGGCAATGATGATGATGATATTAATGGGGAGGCAATGATGATAATAGGGAGGCAATGATGATGATGATGGGCAGGCAATGATGGTGAGGGGAGGCAATGATGATGATGATGGGCAGGCAATGATGATGAAAATGGGGAGTCTTTCCCCAGCGCCCTTTCCTGAGCCGTAACAGTGCAGAATGCAGCACAGTGTAGAGGAGAGCTCCATATTTTGTATGGAGCATTATATGTGGTCCAGTATTCTGTATGGAGCATTATATTGGGTCCAGTATTCTGTATGGAGCATTATATGAGGGATGGCGGGGTGAAATCCTGCATGGGGTATTATATGGGTGATGAGGGGGAGACTATGTGGTGCCCATAATATTGTATGGAGGACTGTACTGTCCAGTCTGTACTGTGCGCTGTGAGGATTTGGCGGTTTTTGAGCTATTGTACAATTTACAATAGGTATCAGTCATGTAATGGAAGAAGAGAAGTGTTTGGCGTTGTGCTATACCCATATTTCTCTGCAGTATCTGTGCATCATGAATCGTGGTCTGTGTTAAAGGGGCCCACTGAGGCTCTTTCGCCCGGGGCCCATAAAAACCTGGAGCCAGCCCTGGGTGACGGGGTCACCGGTGAGTGAATTTCCCACCCGATGACAGCTGACATGTCCCAGTAAAGATGTGGGCTCAGAGCCAGGGCCCACATTAAAGGGAGAGAAGTGACCTCTGCTGTACTAGCACGGTGGATGTTGTAAAGGGGTTAAAGGTGATGCAAAACGCTCCTACAGGCTACTTGCTTTTGAAACTTAACCTACAATGATGACTAATGGTCACAAATTTTGGGCATCACTATGGATGGTGTTTCAGATGCATGCAACCCAATGCAGCATGTGATATCACCCGAACACTTCCACATTTATTTGCTACATCTCTGTCTTCATGCTTTCATCTTGCAAAAAGACATTGATATTCACAAGAGTTGTACTTTTGATTGACACCATTGGTTTTACCATATTGTTTACTAGAGAATGGGAAAAAAAATTCCAAGTGTTGTGAAAGTCTTTTTTTTTTTTACTATGTTCACCAAATGCTAAAACTGACCTGCCATTATGATTCTCCAGGTCATCATGAGTTGGTAGATACCAAACATGTATAGGTTCTTTTTTGGTGGAAAAAAAATCCAAAGTTGGCTAAAAAAAAAAGCATCATTTCCGCGACCCATAGCGTCTCCATTTTTCAGGATCTGACTAGGGCCGGGTGAGGGCTTATTTTTTGCGTGCAAAGCTGACGTTTTTAGTGATACTCTTTCGGTGTAGATACGATCTTTTTGATCGCTCGTTATTACATTTTAATGCAATGTTGCAGCAACCAAAAAAATGTAATTCTGGTGTTTTTACTATTTTTTTTGCTACGTCGTTTACCGAGCGGATTAATTCTTTTCATATTGTGATAGATTGGGCAATTCTGAATGCGGCGATACCAAATATGTGTACTTTTTTCTTTAATTCTTTTATTTTGAATGGGGCGAATGAGGGTTGATTTGAACTTTTGTTTTTTTCTATAAATATTTTTAAAAGCATTTGTTTTTACATTTCACTTGCTTCAATAGTCTCCATGGGTACGCCGATACCCTACATGGGGTAGAAAACTACTGTTTGGGTGCACGGCAGGGCTCGGAAGGGAAGGAGCACAATTTGACTTTTGGAATTCAAAAGTTGCTGCAATCAATGCAGGTGTTTGCAGGGCCTCAGATGTGATTAAACAGCTGAAACCCCTCATAATTGACCCCATTTTGGAAACTAGACCTCTCAAGAAATTCATCTAGGTGAGAAGTGAGAATTAAACCTCAGGTGATTCACAGAATTGTAGAACATTAGGCAGAGTAAAGTAAATGAAAGATTAACATTTTTTCCACTAAAATGTTGCATTGTCCCAAAGATTTGTATTTTCAGAGGGGGTAATAGAAGAAATGAACATTACAGTTTGTTACACAATTTTTTCTGATTATGCCAATACCCCATATATGTGGTGGAAAACTACTTTTGAGACACAGTATAAAATCTCAGAAGGGAAGGAGCGCTATATTGGAGGGCCAATTTTGCTGAAATGGTGTGAGGGTGCAGAGGAACCCCCATAAGTGACCCGATTTTTCAATCTACACCTCTCAATGAACTCATCTAAGGTTGCAACAATCATATTGACACCATGGGTGTGTCACAGTATTTTATACCATTGGGCGGTGAAGAAAAAATAATTACTCTTTTTTTACACCACAACATTTTTTTTAACCCCAGATTTTACATTTTCACATGGAAAAATGGGTAAAAAAAGCACCTTAATTTGTCACTCAATTACAGCTGAAAGTGGCAATCAGCAGTGACTGTAGAGTACTGCTTAGCCACATGGCGAGACTTGGAAGTGAAGGAGCACTACTTGAATCTTGGAGAACAAATGATTGCAGAATAGTTTGCAGATTCCATATACACAGTCCTTAAGTGCCAGAATAGCAGAATCCCACCCTCAGCTGACCATATTTTGGAAATTATAAATGGTAGTTTATCTACAGGTTTAGTGATAAAATAGTGATTTTAGGTTAGCCTCTGTTAGGTGTCGGGATTCTCCCGCTGCGCGAGATAGATCCCAAGCATTATCCAGTGCTGTGGTCCCCACTTCAGGTCCGGCCGCTGCGAGTGTGGCTCAGCACAGACGTCAGTCCCAGCATCTTGCTCAGTCTCGTGGCATACATAGTAACATAGTTTTTTTAGGGTCGAAGGAAGACTTTAAGTCCATCTAGTTCAACCCATAGCCTAACATGTTGATCCAGAGGAAGGCAAAAAAAACCCATGCGGCAAACACTAAGCTCCACATTGGGGAAAAAAATTCTGTCCCGACTCCACATACGGCAATCAGACGAGTTCCCTGGATCAATGCCCTAACAAGGAATCTAGTGTATGTAACCTGTAATATTATACTTTATACTTTTCAAGAAAGTATACGTTTGGTTACTGCCGGCTCTCCAGCCAAGTCTATGGTAACCAGTGATAGGCAGGTGCAGCCTTATGCTATGGAGTCTAAGTCCAGAGATCATCTTTCTAAGCATGTCCGTGATGTGGTGTCTTCTCATTGGTGGTCGGACGTTAGCTACTCTGATGAGGTGGCAGTTCCAGGTGATCTCTCAGCCGACTGGACATAAGTGTTTGGGGTGGAGCCTAGTGTATAAAAGGCTTCCAGCGGCGCATGCAGGCATGCTAGTGTCATTTAAATTTTGGGTGTGTGGGTGGATACTCTACCACTCTGCACGTTTTCTCGCGTCCATCTATGCTCTTAGTTTGTACATGTTGGCCGGCAGATAACATACTTATGCGGTTTCCTTCCCATGGCTCCACGCCTGGGTGTCTAGTCAGCTACTTGCTTAGGGTGCCGGTTAGGCACAAATTCTGTAGTGTCAGGACTGGGGTAACTAGCCGCTTGGCTTAGCATCTGTTTCGTTCTTGTGTGTGGTTAGCACAGTTCAGTTATAGAGCAAGCTCAACCCACGTGCTATCATCTCTGTGTAGGTAACAGGGTATAGTACTTAGCTTTCTTAGTGTAGTACCGCTCTGTGAAGTAACCGAGCTTGGTACTCAGTGTTCCTACTGTGTAGCCCAGCTGTGTCTGGAGCCACATGTTCCCAGGAGGATGCAACAGAAGGTAAACCCACAATGACCTATATGCACACAACACATCTGCACCATTCCCTAGATCCACCAGAGGGAGCCCTTTCGCAATATATATAGTGTAGTGAAGGACAGCAGACAGTCAGTCTAGGCAGTCTAGTCACCTCAGAACACCAGAGATCTCAAGTTACCTCAGATCTCCTCAGAACGTCTTAGAGAGCAGATTAGCCTGAGAGCTGAGAGAGAGAATTACCGAAAGACTGAATACTACAGCGTATACTCAGTTTACTGTGTGGAGTCCAGTAATAGTGGAGGAAGATAGCCACTTTAGCCTGGTCAGAACTGAGTCAACTGAGGTAGTTTCAGTGAGTAAGCGTGCCGACACTTTGAGAGCGGTGAAGAGAAAGGAGAACCTGCCATCTACTGCTAGAGTGTGCTTATGCTGAAGGTCGAAGTAGGACGAAAGGCAAGTGGAAGGAAAAGAGAGTGACAGAGGTTGAAACAGCATTGATCGCTTACCTCTACTCTGCACCACCGGACACCGGGTCCGAGCTTGCTAGAATCTACACGACTAGTAGGATACACCGGAGACCCTGTGGGACTTCAAGTCGCAGGGGCCCATCAGTGCTGATACGTAACCGGGGTCAGGAAGACGGAGTCTAGCAGGGCCCTGCATACAGAGACACTGTTCTATCCTAGAGAAGGCTTCACCACAAAGTCAGCCGGGCGTATAACGGAAGACAGAGTTAGACTTCGTTTCATACAAGTCAGAAACTCACACATATAGGAGTACGGAGGCCCTACACCTACTCAGTGGGATTACTGGACGTGCATCCTCCACCCTGACAGCTTCCCGGGACGTGCCTGCAACTACCATCAGTAAAGGTACAGAAAGAGACTTTCGTGTGTGTGTCTGCCTTATTGCTCCTGCACCCCTACACCGCCATATACCCTGAGGGATCTGTCTTGCCTGTGGAAGACTTAACACCTTGCTGCCCAGTAACAACCCCTCAGTGGATCTACCGGGCAGCGGTGGTCACCATGACCAGGTACCACAGGTGGCGTCACGAACAAACTGTACATACTTTATTCCCTTGTAAATATATCCCTTTTATTGAGGTGAGCCCCCAGGGCCATGGACCGAGCTGCGCTACCCGTGACATCCCCCATTGAAGTGAACGGGCTCGGTGCCGAGTACCCCACAGGCCCTGGCTACGGGCGACTCACTACCACACTGTGTGGCAGTAACACAGTGTGCTTAAGGTAACGCTCACTGTTTTGTTCCGTCATTGCTCTTACTAGCAGCAGGCTCATCTCTGCATGGTGGACCCCGGGTTGCGATTGCACTTTATTTTATATTATATTTAGTGCAATCCGCCAACCCTAAACAGCCTCTTTAGTTATTTTAACTCCATGGGTATTTTCCAGAAATAAGTAGCAATGGATGTTGCTTAGTGAAAATTGCAAATCAGCTGTTGCAGTTCCCTTACATTGTAGACATAGAACCCATAAATTAAGCAGGATCTCATCACTACAGAAATGCCAAACACGTGGATGAAAACTGCAGTTTAGGCACATTGTGGGGCTCAGAAGAAAGGGCGGGGCATTAGGATTTGGGAGTTCAGAATTAGCCGAATTTCTTTTGGGAGTTGAGGATACATTTTGCTTTTCCAGAGCCTTTGTGCTACCAGTAACGTGGAAGCCCCTTATATTTCTATTGACACACGACGAACCTGAATGGGAACTTGTTTTTTTGTGCATTGAGTTGAAGATTTTTACATAAAATTTGGAATCACATTTATTCTTCGGGTCAGGGCAACTACAGCGATACCAGATTTATATTGTTTTTTTTATATATTTGGCTGCTATCACACACCAGGAGACTTTTTTTTTTTTACAAAAAAAGCATTTGCATTGCCATAGCTGGGTATAAGTTGAATGGAGCAGGTCAGATATGACCTTTGTCAGATGCGACATCATTTTAAGTGTGACATCTTTGAAGTGTTACATCAGAAATATACCTGAATGATAGTGCATGGTATATTCCCCTTCATGCTGTCATGTCCTGAGCCATCTACTTTCATCCACAGGTACGTCTGAACCATCTCTCAATCCAGAATACCCACTGCACCCCAGAATCCTATGTACTCCTCTTTTTCTGTTTTAACTGGTACGCTGCTGCTTTTTCCCTGATTTTTAATTCCATGTAGCATACTTCAGATTTACTGAATGCATATTGATATGTCTGTGATCCTCACTCCTAGGCCTATCCCTCCATCTTAATCTGTCTTTCTTCAGCTTTGATGCTAGGCAAATGTTCTATTAACTGCAATCTGTTAATTGCTCCCTGCTGTGAACTGTCCTCCTGCTCCTTTCTCCTCCCCTCTCTCTCTCCCACCAGGCTTAATTTCTTGGACATTTGAATGGTATAAGTTGAATGGAGCAGGTCAGATATGACCTTGGTCAGATGCGACATCATTTTAAGTGTGACATCTTTGAAGTGTTACATCAGAAATATACCAGAAATAGTCCAGAAATAGGTCAGAAGGTAAGAATAATCACTGTCTTCTAATTCTACTTGCCTTCCTCTTCTTACCCTGCTCTTTAACCATGCTTACATTTGCCCTCACCGTTTTTGCTCCATTAATCTTCACTCTCCTTCGCTATCCCCAAACCCCTGCAAGCTCGAACCAAATAACTGTCTCCCCCTCCCCCTCTGTCTCCTCATCTGCAGACCTGCTTCTTAACCTCAGACCTCTCCCACTAAAATATAACATAAGCCGGTCACTCTCCTTCACCCATCTGCTTTCCCTTTCTCTGCTTCTTCTCACTGCAGGCAACATATCCCCCAATCCTGGCCCCCCCTACCTCATACATCCCACTAATCCTCACCCCTATACTTCTCACAGTAAGAGAAACTACCGCAATCCCTCATACTTAAAACCTGTGCCGCTGACCCCTACCCCCCAGCTTCCTCTCTCTGGAGCACTCTGGAACGCCTGCTCCATCTGCAAAAGCTCCACGTGATCCACGATCTCTTTACTTCCCGCAACCTCTTCTTCCTGGCCCTCACTGAGACCTGGCTGATGCCCCTGACACGGCCTCCCTTGCTGCACTGAGTTACGGTGGCCTCCACTTCACCCACACTCCTCGCTCTGGCAACAGACATGGTGGAGGCATGGGTTTCCTTCTTTCTAATAACTGCTCCTTCAACCCTATCCAACCCCAACCCTCCCTTATCCTCCCTTCCTTTGAGGTCCACTCGGTCCGTATCTACTCTCCCTCTGATCTCCAAATGGCCGTCATATACCGACCACCGGGCTCAGCCACTGCCTTCATTGACCAATTCTCCAGCTGGCTTCTTCACTTTCTCTCTGCTGACATCCCCACCATCATCATGGGTGACTTTAATATCCCTATTGACACCCACCAGCCAGCAGCCTCCAAACTCCTGTCACTTACTTCATCCTTTGGACTTACTCAGTGGTCCTCCACAGCCATCCACACAGACGGACATACATTAGACCTCATCTTCACCCCCCTCTGTTCCCTATCTAATCTCACAACCTCTCCCCTTCCCCTATCTGATCATCACCTACTCACCTTCTCATCCCTGTCCTCTTCACCTGCCCCCTATGTTCAGCCACTGGCACATCCTCGCAGAAACCTCGCACACCTAGACATTCACAGACTCTCAGACTCTCTTCTACCTTTGTCCTCCATATCTTCACTCCATAACACAGACAGCGCCACCGCTTTCTATAACACCACCCTCACATCTGCCATAGACTCAGTCACCCCTCTCACGCACGGCAAAGTGCGACGAATCAATAGGCAACCCTGGCACAACAATCTCATCAAAAAACTTCGACAATCATCCAGGGTTGCAGAGCGGCATCGGAAGAAAACACGCCTGCCAGACGACTTCACTGCTTTCAAACAAGCTACACTTGCCTTCAAAATAGCCCTCACCTCTGCTAAACAGACCTATTTCACAAACTTTGTATCTTCATTATCCTACAACCCAAAACAACTGTTTAGCACATTCAACTCTCTCCTCCGCCCACCACTGCCACCTCCAACTCCACTCATCTCAAGGACTTTGCCACCTACTTCAAAAATAAGATCGACCAAACAAGGCAAACCTTTACTGTTCCACCATCCCAACTACTCCATATACCAGACCTCTGCCCTTCTCTAATAACCTCCCTCTCCAACATCACTGAAGGAGAGCTTACTCATCTCCTTTTCAAATCACACCTCACCACCTGTGCACTTGACCCCATCCCTTCCCACCTGCTCCCCAACCTCACTAACACGCTCCTCCCAGCCCTATCCCATCTCTTCAACCTATCACTATCTTCTGGTACCTTTCCCTCTGCCTTCAAACATGCCACCATCACACCCATCCTCAAAAAAACAAACCTTGACCCAACTGCTATGCCCAGCTATCACCCAATATCATTGCTTCCGTTTGCTTCCAAACTCCTTGAGCAGCATGTCCACGCTCAACTTTCCTCCCACCTCTTATCTAACTTCCTCCTTGACAACCTCCAATCTGGCTTCCGCCCCCACCACTCCACTGAAACTGCCCTGACCAAAATAACTAATGACTTACTCACAGCCAAAGCTAACAGACAGTTCTCCATCCTCCTCCTCCTTGACCTGTCCTCTGCCTTTGACACAGTCGACCACTGCCTACTTCTACAGATTCTTTCTTCCCATGGCATCAAAGACCTTGCTGTTATGTTTCGGTAGCTGAGGAGTGCAGGTAAAAAAGGCAATACACCAGAGCAGTTGGAATCTATGAGATTGCAGTACCCTGACTAACCACCACAACTAGAGGCAGCCGTGGAGCGTTCCTACGTTGGTCCTAGACGCCTCGTCACAGCCTGAGAAACTAACTACACCCAAAGATAGAAATAGGAAAGCTATCTGCCCCGGAGCAGAACCCCAAAGAACATAGAAAGCCCCCAAACATGTAATGGCTGCCAGACAAGATGAAATACTGACACAGAAAGAAAATAGTATGAGCAAACGCTGGGGCCCAAACTAACTAAATAGAAAAGGATAGGAAGGGTACTTACTGCAATCCCAGAAAACCCTGAAAAGCACCAACTCTACTAATTTCAAAAACACCTGAGATCACACGACCTCTTCCACCTAAATTAGTTCTCTGGTGTAACAAAATCAAAACAGCAGCCACTGAAAAAACTGGAAAAAGCAAAAGTACAAACATCAGTGGCTGAACTAAACTGAGAGGGCAAAAGCCCCCGGAGGGGACCCTGAAGGCCCCCACAGAAGTGCAGGACAAAATGCAAAAATATAGCACAAAAACAAAAAGAAGAAAATGTCTTATCTGTTAGCAGGAGATGCAGACACGACACAGCAGGCTACAAGGGAAACAGGAATGAAGGATTCAGACCAGAACAATTGATCACCGGCAACCCTGATGGGAAGGTGACTCCCTTATATAAGACCAGTCAGTAACACCTGATTCCCAGTCCTCACAATCTTCACTGGACAGACCAGCACCGGTTGTAACCACCAGAGGAAGCCTCTGCTCAGAACTCATCTCAAACCCATTCACAACAGTACCCCCCCCTTGAGGAGGGGTCACCGAACCCTCATTTGAGCAACCAGGTCGGTCAGGATGAGTTCTATGATACGCACGGATAAGTCTCCTAGCATGGATGTCCGAAGCAAACACCCAAGAATTGTCTTCCTGACCATAACCTCTCCATGTAAGGTTCTGTGTACATGTTCCTGAAACTCAGTTTTTTCGTCAGCCATTTTACTTTCTATCTTGCTGCAGCTATCTTGCCCTCAGTCAATATGGAGTTTCCAGCTTGCATGTTCCCGCCCTGATTCTCTCCTCTTGCTTCTTAAGCAGCCACAGCTGAGCAATCAGTGCTTCAGAATCAAGCCTGCAGTGAACCTGTGACCTGACTCCTGGAAGCCTTGGACTTGTACTCCAGTTATTTCCTATTGTGGAACTTTGGAACACTCGTGGACTTTGGAACCTTGCTATTTGATAAATCCACGTTTGCATGGACTTACGGTAACAGAGAAGAGATCCTGAACCTGTTGTGGAGAGTGATTGCTGAGCTTAAGTTACTCTGGCCTGCTGTGTCTCCTGCTTTTGTATCTGCAAACTGTGTGACTATTATTGCCACTTGTATGAAGTAATACAAGACCTTCTATATCAAACCTGTGACTCCTGTGTTTTCATCGCACCCAAGCACAAGACACTATATGAACTGTACTACTTACATTACACTCCATTTAACCAAATACTGGAGTTTCCGTCTAGAAAAACGAGAATCTAATATTTTCTCAACCACATACTCCAGATTGCCCTCAACCAAAACAGGGTCAGGAGGCACAGCAGCAGGAACCACTGGCTCAACAAACCTCTTCAACAAGGACTTGTGGAACACGTTATGGATCTTAAATGTCCCTGGAAGAAGCAAACGAAAAGAAACAGGATTAATAATCTCCATGATCTTATAAGGTCCAATGAACCTAGGCTTAAATTTAGGAGATGCTACTCTCATAGGAATATTCTTTGAGGACAACCAGACCAAGTCCCCCACTTTAAACCGAGGACCATCAGTCCTATGCCGGTTA
This sequence comes from Oophaga sylvatica, assembly GCA_033576555.1. Classification (NCBI taxonomy): domain Eukaryota; kingdom Metazoa; phylum Chordata; class Amphibia; order Anura; family Dendrobatidae; genus Oophaga; species Oophaga sylvatica. The sequence goes on along the minus strand of JARQOD010000001.1, from coordinate 229,244,376 downwards.
GCAAACCGCTGGGCCTTCTCCTGAGAGAGGGACAATCTCTCCACTACCTGGTCCCAAATCTGTTGCATACGCTCCACAACAGAGTCAACACCTGGACAGACAGAAGCCTCCGTCTGTCCTGAAGAAAATCGAGGGTGAAACCCAGAATTACAGAAAAACGGAGACATCAAAGTGGCAGAGCTAGCCCTATTATTAAGAGCAAACTCAGCCAAAGGCAAAAAAGAGACCCAGTCATCCTGATCAGCAGACACAAAGCATCTTAGATAAGTCTCCAATGTCTGGTTTGTTCTCTCAGTTTGACCATTGGTCTGAGGATGAAATGCCGAGGAGAAAGACAATTGAACACCCAGTTTAGAACAAAAAGTCCTCCAAAATCTGGAAACAAACTGGACTCCTCTGTCAGACACAATGTTCTCAGGAATGCCGTGTAAACGAACCACGTGCTGAAGGAACAACGGCACCAATTCAGAGGAGGAAGGCAACTTAGGTAATGGCACAAGATGTATCATTTTGGAAAACCTATCACAAATTACCCAGATGGTGGTCATTCTCTGAGAAACAGGAAGGTCGGAAATGAAATCCATAGAGATATGGGTCCATGGTCTCTTGGGCACAGGCAATGGCATCAACAAACCACTAGAGCGAGAGCAAGGCTTGGAGCGAGAGCAAGTCCCGCAGGACTGCACAAATTCCCTGACATCACGAGACAAGGTAGGCCACCAAAAGGACCGACTAACCAAGTCTCTGGTACCAAAAATTCCAGGATGCCCAGCCAATGCGGAACAATGAATCTCAGACATCACACTCTTTTTCCACTGGTCCGGGACAAACAATTTTCCAACAGGGCAGCACTCGGACCTATCCTCCTGACACCCCTCCAGAGCAAGTCTCAAATTGGGCGAGATGGCGGAAAGAACTACACCCTCTTTCAAAATAACAGAAGGATCAGATAACTCAGGAGAGTCCGCAAGGAAACTCCTCGAGAGGGCATCCGCCTTAACATTCTTAGTGCCAGGAAGAAAGGAAACCACAAAATTAAAACGTGTGAAAAACAAGGCCCACCTGGCCTGTCTAGGATTGAGTCGCTTGGCAGATTCCAGATAGACCAGATTCTTATGGTCCGTAAGGACCACCACCTGATGTTTGGCTCCCTCCAGCCAATGTCTCCACTCTTCAAAAGCCCACTTCATGGCCAATAACTCCCGATTACCCACGTCATAATTAGTTCAGTAGGAGAAAATTTTCGAGAGAAAAAGGCACAAGGGTTACTTTTAGAGGTCTCTGGATCTTTTTGGGACAAAACGGCACCTGCCCCAATTTCAGAGGCATCAACCTCCACCTGAAATGGCAGAGAGAAACATCAGGCTGCTGTAGAACAGGAGCAGAAGTGAATCTCTGCTTAAGTTCCTGAAATGCAGAGACTGCCTCAGGAGGCCAATTCACCACATCAGAACCCTTTCTGGTCAAATCAGTTAATGGTTTAACAATAACCGAGAAATTACCAATAAATTTACGATAAAAATTGGCAAAACCCAAAAATCTCTGAAGAGCCTTTAATGAAGTAGGTTGGACCCAATCACAGATGGCCTGAACCTTGACCGGGTCCATTTCAATAACAGATGGGGACAAAATGAATCCCAGAAATGAGATCCTCTGTACACCAAAAAGACACTTTGATCCCTTCACATACAGAGCATTCTCTCTCAAAATCTGGAATACAGTTCGAACATGTTTCACATGAGAGTCCCAGTCATTAGAAAAAATCAAGATATCATCCAAATAAACAATCAGAAATTTGTCCACAAAATCCCTGAAAATGTCATTCATGAAGGACTGGAAGACGGAAGGAGCATTAGTGAGCCCAAAGGGCATCACAAGGTACTCAAAATGCCCCTCCGGGGTATTGAATGCCGTCTTCCATTCATCCCCGTGCTTAATGCGAATAAGGTTATATGCTCCCCTGAGGTCAAGCTTGGTAAACCAAGTAGCGTTTTTCACCCTGGAAAACAGGTCAGAAATCAAGGGTAACGGGTATTGATATTTCACAGTAATATTGTTCAAGAGACGATAATCAATACACGGCCTTAATGAACCATCTTTTTTTGGCCACAAAGAAAAAACCGGCACCTAAGGGTGAAGAGGATGGTCTGATATGACCCTTCTCCAATGATTCCTTGATATAAGACCGCATAGCGTCATGTTCAGGTACAGACAAGTTAAAAAGGCGACCTTTAGGGAATTTACTACCCGGCACTAATTCAATAGCGCAGTCATAGCTCCTATGGGGAGGCAAGGATGCAGATTTACTTTCGCTAAACACATCAGAAAAATCAATCAAAAAGTCAGGAACATCCTGAGCCTGGGGGAGGCAGAAAAAACAGGAGTGTTGGTATTAACACATTGGCAGCCCCAACTGGTTACAGACACAGATTTCCAATCCAAAACAGGATTATGAGACTGTAACCAAGGGAAACCCAGCACGATAATGTCATGCAGATTATACAGAACCAAAAATTTGCAGCACTCCTGGTGATCAGGTTCAACCCTCATTATCACCTGAGTAGAAAACTGGGGTTTATTCTCAGCCAAAGGGGTAGAATCGATCCCCAGTAGGGGAATAGACTTCTGTAGGGGTATCAAGGGAAACCCACAACGTTTAGCAAAATCATAATCCATCAGGTTAATAGCTGCTCCAGAATCAACGAAAGCCTGAGCAGAAAATGAGGACAGAGAGCATATCAGAGTGACAGTTAATAAAAACTTAGTCTGAACACTACCCAAGACAACTGAGCGTGCAAAACGTCTTCCCCGCTTAGGGCAGACTGAAATAGCATGAGAGGCATCACCACAGTAGAAACATAACCCATTGCGCTTTCGAAACTCATGACGCTGTGCCCCAGACACCACTCTATCACACTGCATGGGTTCAGAAGCTGGTTCAGAAGGCAACACCATTCCACGCATACTTCTCCGCTCACGCAAACGTCTGTCAATTTGAATCGCTAATGACATAGAATCATTGAGATCAGAGGGAACAGGGAATCCCACCATAACATCCTTTACATTATCTGACAGACCCTTCCGGAAAAGGGCTGCCAAAGCGTCGTCATTCCATTTGGTCAGGACTGCCCACCTACGGAATCTCTGACAGTATAACTCAGCGTCATAAGGCCCTGATTTAATGCCAACAAGGCTTTTTCAGCTTGATCAGTGACATTAGGCTCATCGTACAATAACCCCAAAGCCTGAAAAAATGCATCAAAATCACTCAAAACAGGATCCCCAGGTGTCAGGGAAAAAGCCCAATCCTGAGGATCGCCGCGCAGGAGAGAGATGATAATTTGAACCTGCTGCGCTGCGTTCCCTGAGGACTTAGATTTTAAGGCAAAAAACAATTTACAATTATTTTTGAAATTCTGAAACTTAGCTCGATCCCCTAAAAACAAATCTGGCATGGGAATCCTAGGTTCCACAACAGGCAACCTAGCAAGATATGCAGCAATACTCTGAACCTCAGTGGCAAGCTGATCCACACGGCCAGACACCTGTGCAAACTCCATTGAGAGAAAAGATCCTCCCCAGCACCCAGAGATACAGAGGGAAAAAAATGCAACAAACAGAAAAAAATATCTCTGACAACTCTGACAACCTTTTTTCTTTCACAATATTTTTTCCCTTCTGTGAGTACCATACAATTTTCAATTTTTAGGCCGGTGATACTGTTATGTTTCGGTAGCTGAGGAGTGCAGGTAAAAAAGGCAATACACCAGAGCAGTTGGAATCTATGAGATTGCAGTACCCTGACTAACCACCACAACTAGAGGCAGCCGTGGAGCGTTCCTACGTTGGTCCTAGACGCCTCGTCACAGCCTGAGAAACTAACTACACCCAAAGATAGAAATAGGAAAGCTATCTGCCCCGGAGCAGAACCCCAAAGAACATAGAAAGCCCCCAAACATGTAATGGCTGCCAGACAAGATGAAATACTGACACAGAAAGAAAATAGTATGAGCAAACGCTGGGGCCCAAACTAACTAAATAGAAAAGGATAGGAAGGGTACTTACTGCAATCCCAGAAAACCCTGAAAAGCACCAACTCTACTAATTTCAAAAACACCTGAGATCACACGACCTCTTCCACCTAAATTAGTTCTCTGGTGTAACAAAATCAAAACAGCAGCCACTGAAAAAATTGGAAAAAGCAAAAGTACAAACATCAGTGGCTGAACTAAACTGAGAGGGCAAAAGCCCCGGAGGGGACCCTGAAGGCCCCCACAGAAGTGCAGGACAAAATGCAAAAATATAGCACAAAAACAAAAAGAAGAAAATGTCTTATCTGTTAGCAGGAGATGCAGACACGACACAGCAGGCTACAAGGGAAACAGGAATGAAGGATTCAGACCATAACAATTGATCACCGGCAACCCTGATGGGAAGGTGACTCCCTTATATAAGACCAGTCAGTAACACCTGATTCCCAGTCCTCACAATCTTCACTGGACAGACCAGCACCGCTTGTAACCACCAGAGGAAGCCTCTGCTCAGAACTCATCTCAAACCCATTCACAACACCTTGCCCTGTTCTGGATCGCCACTTACCTTTCCGACCCCACATTTAGCGTCTCCCACTCCCACACTACCTCCTCATCCCGCTCTCTCTCTGGTGGAGTCCCTCAAGGCTCTGTCCTGAGGCCCCTACTTTTTTCCATCTATACCCTTGGCCTAGGACAACTCATAAAGTCCCATGGCTTCCAGTACCACCTGTATGCGGACGACACTCAGATCTACCTCTCTGGCCCAGATGTCACCTCTCTGCTGTCCAGAATCCCGGAGTGTCTATCAGCCATATCCTTCTTCTTCACCTCTCGCTTCCTAAAACTCAATGTAGACAAAACCGAACTCATCATCTTTCCTCCATCTCACGTATCTTCCCTACCCGATCTATCTATTATAGTAAATGGCATCATGCTCTCTCCCGCACCTGAAATCCACTGCCTCGGAGTAACTCTCGACTCTGCCCTGTCCTTCAAACCACACATCCAAACTCTTGCCACCTCCTGTCTCCTGCAACTTAAAAACATTTCCAGAATCCGTCCCTTCCTCAGCCCTCAATCTACTGAAACTCTTGTGCATGCCCTCATAATCTTCCGCCTTGATTACTGCAACAACCTCCTCTGTGGCCTCCCCATCAACTCTCTTGCTCCACTGCAGTCTGTCCTCAACTCTGCTGCCCGACTAATGCACCTCTCCCCTCACTACTCCCCTGCTTCTCTCCTCTGCAAATCCCTCCACTGGCTCCCAATTCCCCAACGAATCCAGTTCAAAATATTAACACTGACCTACAAAGCCGTCCACAACCTGTCCCCTCCCTATATCTCTGAACTAATCTCCCAATATCTTGCTTCACGTAATCTTCGATCCTCCCAAGACCTCCTACTATCCTCCACACTTATTCGTTCCTCACACAACCACCTCCAAGATTTCTCCCGAATATCCCCTATCCTCTGGAATTCCACGCCTCAACATGTACGATTATCCACCACCCTTGGATTCTTCAGACGGAGCCTGAAAACCCATCTCTTCATGAAAGCCTACAGCCTGCAATAACCATTCTGCCGCCTCGCCACCACCCGAGATTCCGCCTCGCCACCACTACCCTAGCCGCCGCCTCTTCGCCACCACCCAAGCTGCCGCCTCGCTGCCACCACTCGAGCTGCCGCCTCGCCACCGCCAACACCTGAGCTGCCGCCACACCGCCACCACCAGAGCTGCTGCCTCGCCGCCACCACCAGAGCTGCCGCCTCGCCGCCACCACCAGAGCTGCCGCACCCCGACCTTCTGTTTCTTCCCCATTATCCTGTAGAATGTAAGTCCGCAAGGACAGGGTCCTCTCCCCTCTGTACCAGTCTGTCATTGTAAATTTGTTTACTGTAAATGATATCTCTAACTTTGTATGTAACCTCTTCTCATGTACAGCACCATGGAATTAATGGCGCTACATAAATAAATAATAATAATAATAATAGCTTAAGAGCTATAATTTTCTAGATTTCTGACGATACGGCCATATGAGGGTTTGTTTTTTGAAGGACGAGTTGACATTTTTATTGGTATCTTTTTCGGGCACATAACATTTTTTGATTGCTTTCTATTTTTTTGGGTTTTATTTTATGACATTCTCCATGTGGTAAAAATTATAAGACAGCTTTGTTCTTCAGGTCAGAATGATTACAGCGATACCACATATATATAATTTTTTATGTTTAAAAAATCCCTATTTTTTAGAAAAAAAGAATTGTTTTTGCATCGCTATATTCTGAAAGCTATAGCTTTTTTTATTTTTTAGCTAACAGAGCTGTATGGTGGCTTTTTTTTGCAGTACAAGATGATATTTCTAGAGATACCTTTTTTTTTAGACTTTTTGATTGAATTTATTATACTTTTTGCTTGACGATATGATGGAAAAGCATAGTTTTTTTTACTACTTTTGTTCACTGAAGGGGTTAACTTGTGTGACAGTTTTATAGCTCAGATCATTGCAGATGCGGCAATAAAAATATGTGTACTTTTGCTTGTTTATTTTAGCTTTTACATAAATATATGTATTTATGGGATTAATATTTTTTCATTTTTATTTTGTGATTGTTTAAAAAAATATTTTTTCAAATTTTTAGAACTTTATTTTACTTACCCCCTTTATGGGACTTTAACTTTCATGGCTCTGATTGCTGGTATAATGCATTGAGTTGCAATGCATTATACCTATCAGTGCTGCACTGACAGAAGCCTCTTGGACGATGTTTTCAGGATGGTCTAACAGGCTTGACATAGCTGGCAGACCTGGACATCATCATGACGATCTCGGGTTGCCATTGGCAATGATCAGGCTCTTGTGAAGGGGTGCCATTCAGAAAGGAGAGGGAGCCCTCCCGTCTCCCAGCCTCCTAAATTTTGTGATCAATATCAGCTGTAACTTAAGCCGAGCTTATGGCGGCAATCGTGCAGGCACAGTTCCTGTGCCTGCACAATCGACATGATGTAAGTTTATGTCAAAGATCGTGAACCCCTATCTGACCATGACATAAACTTACATCAAAGGTTGTGAAGAGGTTAAAATGGCAGTATATGAATTTGGTTTTGTCATGTAAGGTTCCTACCGGACACATAGTGGATGGGAGATATATATCATAGAGGCGGTTGTCTGCTATGATATTAACCTTGAGTAATGCTCTAGTACAGGGGTCCTCAATCTACAGCCCGCCGAGGACATTTATCCGACCCATCGGCCCCTGGGCCCGGCCGACATTGAACGTCACTACAGTTCAATGCCGGCGGGCCCTGTAATAGAGGGCGGAACTACAAGGCGGTAAGGAAGGACTTGCGGCCTTCCATATGCAGCACAGACGACGTGATTGTCATCACGCCGCCTGTGCGGCCTGATGACATAATGCCGCCTGTGCCAGAAGATGACGGAGTCGAGCGGGAACCTCTTCAGAGCAGTGGGGAACATAGGTGAGTACTGGTATTTTTTTTAATGCCGGGCCCGGTCTGTCATGCGGACCCTACTGCCTATTGGGGATTATGCTGCCTATTGGGGACTATGCTGCCTATTGTTGACTATGCTGCCTATTGGGGACTATGCTGCATATGCATATTGGGGACCTATGCTGCCTATTGGGGACTATGCTGCCTATTGGGGTCTATGCTGCCTATTGGGGACTATGCTGCATATTGGGGACCTATGCTGCCTATTGGGGACTATGCTGCCTATTGGGGATTATGCTGTCTATTGAGGATTATGCTGCCTATTGGAGACTATGCTGCCTATTGGGAACCTATGCTGCCTATTGGGGACTATGCTGCCTATTTGGATATTTACCTGCCTATTCGGTGCCAATGCTGCCTATTGGGACATTTACCTGCCTATTGGGGACCTATGCTGCCTATTGGGGACATTTACATGCCTATTGGGGACTCTCGCATGACACCAGTCTGAGCCTGAGGTAAAAGCGAAGTTCCACCAATATGGGCACTGATCAGACTGCATTGATGGGCAGTGCAGTCTGTATGTTTCTGTGTGGGCAATTTTAATGCTGGTATATTCTTTTTGTAGCGCAGTATATATATTGGTATTTTACTAATAGCAATTTGGAATCCCTAGGAAACAATGACATCAAGAAAGAGAACAATTGCTTCACTTGTTACGACTAGCAGTGACAAATATGGAACTGGACATTGACCATCTCATTAGCCAAAAGCAGGCCCACAGTTCCTATTGAAATACCAGTAAGTTTGTTGATTTAACTTTATTTGTTCTTTATGATAAATATTGTATTTGTTCCTGTTTTGCTTTTTTTCCTTCAAAATAAGAAATGTGCAGTGTGCATAGGAATTTGTTCATCGTTTTTTTAAACTATAATCCGGCCCTCCAATGGTCTGAGGGACCGTGAACTGGCCCACTGTTTAAAAAGTTTGAGGACCCCTGCTCTAGTATGTATAGGACTAAAAGTGGTTAATCGGCCATGACAGGTTGACTGTGAGCAGCTGAAGAGTTGGGAGAGATGTCTGCTCACCATATCTCCATCCCTGGGTGTGGATCACTTATTTATTCCATATTATTATTAAAATACATTCAGTTCCTGGACTACACTATAACGCACATGAGGACATGAGCGACGTGTTTCGATTGCTGCTGCACACCACTGAATCACAAAACAATAAAAAGGACCTGACTCCAATCAAATGTCAGATTCCCATTACATGACTTAAGGTCCTAACACAAAACACACATATATTATATACATAGATCACTGAACATTAAACATTAAATAAACAAATACAAATAAAAAGATAAACATATTAGAACATAATTATAATGAAATAAAAAGACAAAAATGAATGAATGCTTTGCATAGGAATTAGAAGTGAAACATGATCTCATTCCATATATTGAGACCATTCAGAAATCTAGTCCCCAGGTTGTAGATCCAATTTGTTATTTGTATTTGTTTATTTAATGTTTAATGTTCAGTGATCTATGTCTATAATATATTTGTGTTTTGTGTAAGGGCCTGTGCACACGTTGCGGATTTGCCTGCGGATTTTTCCGCGCCGAATCCGCACCTCTTGGCAGAAAACTCATGTCCTTTTTTGACGAGGTTTTGGCGCGGTTTTGACGCGGTTTTTCATGCTTTTTCTCATGCGTTTTTGTATGCGTTTATGACAGCTAAATAAAGATATGTTGTTTAACAAAAAAAAAAGATTTGTGATGTCATTTCTTGTCCAACCTCCTCTTACATTTGTCCAACCCACACTCCATTACACACACACAGATAGATAGAGATAGATAGGCCGGCGTCACACTTGCGAGTGTGATTGCGAGTAAGTCGCACGACTTTCTCGCATCAACACCGGGCACGGCTGCCCGCTCTCGGACCCGAGTGTGCGGCTGCATGTATTTCTAAAATGGTACATAAATAGTTAAAGACACACGCGTACACACACACAAAATCTTAACGCAATAGTTAATTAAAAAAAAAAATAGGAAAAAAATGGCGTGGGCTCCCGCGCAATTTTCTGCGCCAGAGGGGGAAAGCCGACAGCCGGAGCCAATATTTCTAGCCTGGGAAGGGGTTAATACCCATGGATCTTCCCAGGCTATGAATATCAGCCCGCAGCTAGCCTTCACTGGCTATTAAAATAGGGGGCCCCCCCAAAAAAAATTACGTGGGGTCCCCCTATAATTTATAGTCAGAAAGGCTACGCAGACAGCTGGGGCTGATATTCATAGCCTAGGAAGGGGCCATGGATATTGGCGCCCCCCCTGGCTAAAAATACCAGCACCCAGCCGCCCCAGAATTGGCGCATCTGTACGATGCGCCAATTCCGGCACTTAGCCCCTCTCTTCCCACTCCCCTGGGATATGGGGTAATAAGGGGTTAATATCACCTTGCTATTGTAAGGTGATATTAAGTCCGGTTAATAATAGAAAGGCGTCAATAAGACGCCTATCCATTATTAATCTTATATTAATAAAGGGTTTAAAAAAAACAACACACGCATAAGAATAAATTATTTTAATGAAATAAAACACAACACGGTTTTCATTACTCTTTATTAGACGCTCAGATCCAAGCGACGCCCTCGATCTCCTGTAATAAAACGTAAAAAAATAAAACAACCGTATACTCCCTGTCCGACGCAGTCCAATTAATAACGAGTGTCCCACGACGGTCTCCCCTATAGAACGGTGACATCAGGTGATGCCACTGCTCTGTAGGGCCTCCCAGTGATGCACTGACAGGAGACAATGGCTCCTGCAGTGCATCACTGAGGTTACCTGAGTTTATTCTCTCACTTTATGGCAATGCTGCATGGGAATTTTCTCACCCAGCATTGCCGTGAGAGAATGAACGGAAGTGACGTCATTCTCTCCCGGCGGCAGAGCAATACACAGATCGATGGCGTCGGGGAATAGGTGAGTATGTGCTCAATGTAATGTGTTGTATGTCATTGTCTGTTCTGTATGTCATTGTATGTCATGTGTATGTTCTGTATGTCATGTGTATGTTATATGTTCTGTATGTCATTGTATGTCATGTGTATGTTCTGTATGTCATGTGTATGTTATATGTTCTGTATGTCATTGTATGTCATGTGTATGTTCTGTATGTCATGTGTATGTTTATATGTTCTGTATGTCATTGTTATGTCATGTGTATGTTCTGTATGTCATGTGTATGTTATTGTTGTATGTAATGTATGTTTGTGTTTTTTTTTTACATTCAGCACATTAGCCGGATGATGGGACTACTACTGTCACATCATTGGCTAATGTGTCAGTCACTGTCACTGTAGCAGGCATAGCCAGATGGGACTTGTAGTCCCATCCGACGATGCCTGCATACACAGATCACGCACACAGCCCCGCACACCGCCGCACATACACAGATCACGCACACAGCCCCGCACATACACCGATCACGCACACAGGCCCGCACACTGCCGCACATACACAGATCACGCACACAGCCCCGCACATACACCGATCACGCACACAGGCCCGCTCACCGCTGCACATACACCGATCACGCCACAGGCCCGCACACCGCCCACACACATAGCGCAGCACACTATACACGCCCACGCACCGTCCACACACATAACGCCGCACATTATACACGCCCACGCACCGCTCACACACTTCCCTCCTCCCAAACTGCAGTTGTTTCACCCGCAGCAAAACCGCAGATCTTTTTTAGACCTGTGGTTTTGCTGCGGAAGTGCCCGACTCAATGCAAGTCAATGGGCGTCGAACCGCTGCAGTTCCGCACAAAGAATTGACATGCTGCGGAAAATAAAGCGCGGCAAAACTGCAAATTTTTTTTGCAGCATGTGCACAGCAGACATGCGGTTCCAACTGGATTACATTGCATGTGCACTGTGCTGCGGGTTGGATGCATTTCCGCACGTTGAAAAACGCAGCGGAAACGCATCTAAAAACACAACGTGTGCACAGGGCCTTAGAACCTTAAGTCATACGATGGAAATCTGACATTTGATTGTAGTCAGGTCTTTTTCATTGTTTTGTGATTCAGTGGTGTGTCAGCTTTGATAAAGATCACAGCAGCGATTGAAACTCGTCGCTCATGTCCTCATGTGCGTTATAGTGTAGTCCAGGAGCTGAATGTATTTTAATAATAATATTGAATAAATTTGGATTTTTATCAAGAGGAGTTGGAACATCAACTTGTCTTTTTTTCCATGGTCACGTCTCATCGGGACGGAGTTCCGTGCACCTTCTGAAGACCGGTGAGCCGGCTTTTTTTCGACTAATTTTAGTTCCTGTGATTCCTCATCTTGATCCCAAGTGAGTAGCATGATTACAGTCATAACTGTGCTGTTCAACAGAATAAAGATAAAACTTTATTTGTCAGAATGTGAATAGCATAAAATATAAAATATTAAAATATTTATTCCATTTCTTAACATAAAGAGTAACTAATAGTTATTAAGTATTCAGTTGTATGAATTGCAAAATGCCACTGATAAATACAAGTCATCCTGGAATAATCAATTAGCCAAAAAAGTACTGCTTTGGTCTCATCTGACAAGAGCACCTCCTTCCATTTGCCATGAAGGGGAGACAGCTAGCATGTGGTAGAAGGTTCTTTGGTCAGATGAGATCAAAGTAGAACTTTTTGGGGTAAATGTAGTACACTATGTGTGACACCCTTGAAATTGTTCAAGAAAATGAAGTATACAAAATAAGGTTGCACTCTATCGTGCTAAAGCATGTCAATGTGAAATATGAAATATGAATAGCAATATGGCTTTTGAATATTAGGAAAAAATGAATGAGACGCTTTGCACAAATTTTGGCCAAATAATGTCTGCCCATAGACCATCGTCAAGGTGGTCTCAAAACTTATGGGTCCCTGCCTATGTGAACATACCTCTGTTAGGCAAATATCAAAATTTTATGCAATTTCTCCTGAATATGCCGATACCTTATTTGTGGGGGAAATTTACTGTTTGGAGGCACGCAGGGCTCGGAAGGTGAGGAGCGCAATTTGACTTTTTCAATGTAAAATTTGCTGGAATAGTTAGTGGACGCCATGTCACGTTTGGAGAGCCCCTGTTGTTCCTAAACAGTGGAACCCCCCACAAGTGACCCTATTTTGGAAACCACACCCCTCGAGGATTTTATCCAGGTGTATAGTGAGCATTAGTGTTGAGCGCAAGTGCTCGCTACTACAGTTTGCAACAGGTGCTAGGATATGTACCGAATATCACAGGTGCTTGAGTGACATGCTCGAGTGCCCGCCCTGCATGTTTTGTGGATGTTAGACACCCCCAAAAAAACATGTGGGGATCTGCTATACTCCGTGCATACCCGAGCACCCGATGCAAACTCGAGTAGCAAGCACTTTCGCTCAACACTAGAGGTCAAATTGTCATTTTTTTTACTTTTGAAAACCCTCAATTCTAATTCCAACCTTAACCCTAACACACCACTAACCCTAACCCCAACCCTAAACCTAACACACCCCTAACCCTAACACAGCCCTAACCCTAACCCCAACTGCAAAGAATGGAACAATTTTTTTTTTAACTTTTATAATTTTTATCTAACTAAGGGGGTGACAAAGAGAGATTTGATTTACTATTTTTTTTATTTTGATCACCATGATAGGGTATATCACAGTGATCAAAAGGAACCAATAGGAAAAATTTCCTATTGCCGTTTGCGGGCTGGCAGATTTTGGCGAGCGCACTGCGAATGTGTCTGCCATTTTTTTCCAAGAAGATGACGCTGGGCCGGGGGACTGATCAGGAGAGACCGGAGGAAAGTGGAGGTTCCAGGTTGGTTTGGGGGGCATTATTTCTCTCTCCTCTGACATATATATCATGTCAGAACAGACAGAAATAATTGAAACAGCTGACACATTTTTTTTTCTTGTGATCGCGAGATTTCCCATCTCTGGGGGACGCTACAGCCTTATTCCTTACTGCCTTTCAGGGATGAGGGAATAAGTACCCTTAGGGGCCTCCATTTTAATGGTGTCGGCGGTCATTAAGGGGTCAAGTGCGTGTGTAAACAAATGCTACAAGGGTCCTGATTTGAAAGAAAACGTGAATAGTTGTATGTGAGGTTAGGCGATAGGCCAATTTAAAGAAATGCGTTTTTAGGTCACACTTAAATCTGTTGGTATTGGGAATTAATCAAACTGTCCTTGATAGTGCATTCTAGAGAATTGTCACAAAACGCGATAGTAACGTGATAGTTTAGTAAGCGAGAGACCAATTAGTAAAGAGTTGCAATAGTCCAGATGAGAATGACTGTCACACACGCAGGTGGCGCATGTGGTTTGTGGAAACATGGGGCCTAGCTTACCTAGGAGGAGCATAACTAAGCGGCTACCTGGTTTTCACTGGAGCTACTAATGGTGTAGTCAAGCTTGAGCTGCAGGTAGCTGCCAAGAACGACATCTACTTGGTCCCAAATACTGCTGCTGCTGACCGCAGGGGTCAACCTCGCAGACGCAGACTGGTCTCGGAGTAACTGGCAGGAAAGAGTTCAGACTCTGTTCAGACTACACAGGTTATGCATCCTCAGGCAGAACGGATATTGACACGGAGTCACAGACAGGGCTGGATTTGGATACTGCAACAGGCTCCGACAGGACAGACTCTGGATCACTAACCAGGACTGATACAGGTGCAGGAACTAGTACTAATAAAATAGTCACAGGGTTCAAGTACCACAGGTTCAGCTTCAGGGTTCAGGAACCGTCAATGCAGCCTCAGGTTCAAGGGATTGTCAGGTGCGGTTTCAGTTTCAGGCTCTGGCCACACAAGGACCATAGGTTCAGGTGCAGGCCCTGGCCACACAAGCACCAGCGGTTCAGGCTCAAGCCCTGGCCACAAAAGGACGAGGGGTTTAGGTTCAGGCCCTGGCCACACAAAGCCAATGGGATCAGTTTCATGTTCATCTACATGGGATACTAGGATGGGGGACCTGGCAGCATACAGTTGCATACACACTACCCAAGGAACTATAGGGGTTGCTCAGGCACCTCCTACTGGGGATGGTACCTTTTATAAAGGTGCCTCCCAGGTATTGGCTGGGGGCATTTTCAACCTACTTGTGCTGCCCCTTTAAGAACAGGGAGCGTGCACTAGGTGTGCTGTTGGGAAACCTGTGTGGCATGTACAGGCTTTAACTGTAGGTAGCTGCCAGGTACAACTCCTAGTCAGTCCCCATTACTGCAGCTGCTTATTCCAGGGGTAAACCTCGCTGTCACAGACTGATCTCGGAGTAACTGGCAAGAGAGGATTCAGACTCTATTCAGACTACACAGGTTCTGGATCTTCGGCTAAAATGGATTCTAACATGGAGTCACAGATGGGGCTGGATTTGAATACTAGAACAGGCTCCGACAGTATGGACTCTGGAGCACTAACCAGGACTGATACAGGTGCAGGATCTAGTACTGATGTAACGGTTACAGGATTCAGGTACCACAGGTATGACTTCAGTGTTCAGGTACCTTCGTGCAGCTTCAGGGTTCAGTTACCACCGATGTGGCTACAGGGTTCAGGTACAGCCAGTGCACCTTCAGGGTTCAGGTCCTGCCGATGCTGCTTCAGAGTTAAGATACCTCCAGTTGTGGCTTGGTCTCAAGGGATTACCAGGTGCAGTTTCAGGTTCAACTACATGGAATACTAAGACTGGGGACATGGCAACATACAGTTGAACACACTACATAAGGAACTACAGGGGTTGCTCAGGCACCTCCCTACTGGGAAGAGTGCCTTTTATTCAAGGTACCAACCATCTATTGGCTTGGGTCATTTTCAACCTATGCACTCTGCCTCTTTAAAAATTGGGAGCGTGTGTGCATTATGTGCTCTGCAGGGAAGACTGTGCAGTTTGCATAGGAAGCAAGGGAGCTGAAGACCTGGAGGTCATCGCACAGCCAGAGAGGTGAGTATGTCGGCATCCCTACATGGAGGGGGAAGGGGAAACATGCAAAGGCACCAGGAATTGGTGTTACAATGATTAAGAGCAACAGAAAGAGTTTTGCAAGGTAAGAAAAGGTTGAATTCTAGCGATGTTTTTGAGGCGTAGGTGACATGAGCTAGCGAGTGAACGAATGTAGGGGGTGAATGAATAATCTGAATCAAATATGAACCCTAGACAGAGAGCATGTTGTTGGGGAGTAATGTTAGAACCTCATATGGAAATGATAATATTGGGTATAGGTAGGTTAGCAGAGGAAGGAAACACAAGGAGTTGAGTTTTTGACAGTTTTAGATAGAGGGAGGACATAATAGAGACAGTGGAAAGACAATCATTGGTATTTTGTAGTAATGCAGGGGTGATGTTAGGAGACAAAGTGTATAATTGGGTTTTTTAAACATAGAGATAGTACTGAGAAACCAAATCTACTGATGGTTTGTCCAATAGGGGCAGTATATAACGAGTAGAGGAAGGGACCAAGAACTGAGCCTGAGGAATCCTGACAGTAAAGGGAAGAGGAACCAGCAAAAGATACAGTGGAGAAGTAGTCAGAGGGGTAGGAGGAGAACCAAGAGACAGCAGTATTCTTAAGGCCGGTAGATCGGAGCATAGTGAGAAGGAGCTGGTGATCAACAGTGTCAAATGCTGCATAGACATCCAGGAGAATCAACAGGGAGCAGTGATCTTTAGATTTAGATGTTAGTAGATCGTTAGAGACTTTAGAAAGGACAGTTTCAGTGGAGTCTAAGGAGCGCAAACCAGATTAAAAAGGATCAAGTTGAGCTTTTTTCTGAGAGATGGCCTCACATTTGACTCTAGACTACTTTGGTATTAAGTGTAAAGGCACAGTGACTGTGTGCCTTTAAGTGTACGCACCCGAGGGAAAGTAGTTGGGGAAGCAGAAGCCCTGCACAGGAGCGTGTCCCTGCCGCTATGCGCAAAGCCCCACAGAGCAGGACCTGGCAAGGCACGTGACCACAGAGGGAGTAACCAGAGGCGGAGCCAACCCCTGAGAGCGTGAGAGAATGAGCGCCGACAGCTCATAGCGCCGAAAGAATAGTCAGGAAAGCCGAGGTCGGTAACAAGAGAGTAAAACAGGAACCAAAGGATCAGACTGGAGAATAGTGCAGGACAAGCCGAAGTCAGAAACCAGATGGGGACGCAGTAACCAGGGACACAAACTGGGGGAAAGTCAGGGGGCAAGCCAAAGGTGAAGACCGGAGAGATATCAGAAGTACAGAATCACAATACAGATACAGAGCAAGGGGCAAGCCGAGTCATACACAGTAAAAGCACACAGAGGAACAAATGGTATACACAAGTAACTATGGTCAGCTGCTCAGCCGAACAACAGAAGTATCACTGACACAGAGACTGGGCCGAAGTAGGTTTAAATAGCCCTCCCTAAACCAAAGAGAGGCCATACAAAGTAAACCCCAAAGGATCCAGGACGGGGAAGGAAATTCCGTCCTGATTAATGACATTAAGATTACAGATTAGTTCATGTTGGACTCAATGCCTGCAAGATGTGAGGTACTGTGGCTGCAAAACAAGCCCAAATCATCAATGCTCAGAATTGTGCTTGACAGTTGGTATCATGTTTGTACTGATATGCTGTGTTTGTTTTTTGCCAAACTTAATACTGAGCATTTTGATCAAAGATCTCTACCTTGTGTTTTTTCTGTCCAATGGAAATTGTTCCATGAATCTTGTGGTGTGTTCAGATGCTTTTTCCAAACTTTAGCCATGCTGCCATGCTTATTTTAGAATGAAGAGGCTTTCTTCTGGCAACCCTTGTCTAGTTTTTTCCTAATTGTACTTGAATGGACTTGAACATTTCACACTTTACTAAGGCCTTTGTATACTGAGCTGTAGTTCTTGGGTTTTTTGCAAGTCCTCTGAGCATTGCTTGTTCTGGACTTGTTAAATAATATATTAATAATATTGCTAAATAATAATAGTAATAATAGTTTAGACTGTAAAAGTATGTACTTTAAATTGCTTGGAAATTGAGTTATAAACCTCCCCATTCGATAGGCAGAAAAGATTGCTTCACAAAGATCCTTACTGATGTCTTTCTTCATTGACATTTTGTTAACACACATATGAATGCTATAGCAGCAAACTAGAGAAAAGATATTTCCAGCTCGTGGTAAAAATTTCTTTAAACTTTATTCTATCATAGATTGAAAAATATCATTCTGATACAAAGCAGAAATGCAGAAAGCAGTGCGTTTCGAATGGATGCAACCGTTCTTTGTCAAAGAATGATTGATCCGTTAGAAAAGCGTCACTTTCTGCCTTTCTGTTTTGTATCAGAATGATATTTTTTAATCTATGATGGAATAAACTGAGGTAATAAGCTCAAGGATAAAATATTCTTATTTTACATTATGAAAAAGTACAACCACAGACCACAAACTCAATGTATTTGATACCACAAAGAGCTTGCACAATCCTGAAAGAAGCCGGTTCTGTGTGCACATTGTAGCTATGCGGCCCATAAACCAGTTATAAAAACACGTTTTAGAGCCCCTTTGTTTGTATAACTGAAGATGTCATATTTCAATTCATTAATAATCTGAAAAGTGATGTCATTTAATAGAGTATAAAAAATGTTAGTCTGTGGTAGTTGATCTGCAATGATTTGATCCTTGAACTGCTTCAAAATAATGAACAGCATTTATTGTTTCTAGTTCGATTTTTATGTGCAAACATGAGAAAAACTAAGTACACCGTTTTTAATTCTATGGTTTTACGAATCAGTACATAATTTTTAAAAATATATCTGGTCTTTAGAAGGCTTTAAAATTAGGTAAGTACAACCTCAGAAGAACAACTACACATGACAAACTACACTGTGTCGCTATATATTTAACAAAAACTGAGGAAAATGCAGAAGTATGTAAAATGTTCAGTACGCCCTTACTGCAGGGATTAAGAGGGTAGCAAGTAACCAGTTCTTACTAATCAAATGCCATTAATTAATTAATTGTTCAACAGCAAGTGTGACCACCTCTATAAAAGCAGAAATTTGGCAATTTGCTGCTAGAGTAAGCAGAAAAATGTTATGCCAGATCACCAATAATAATAGTCCAGTGTGTACGTAATTCACGATCCAAATATTTGTGTGATGATGAGAAGAAATAGAAAAACATATTTCCAACTCGTGGTAAAATTTCTTTAAACTTTATTCCATCATATGCAAATAAACGGGAATATATCGAGAAAAAGTTAACTGAGGTAATAAGCTCAAGGATAAAATATAACTTTTATTTTTGTAAGTTAAAAAACACACAATAACCCATAAAATCAAAAAATGGTGTAAATAAACCACAAAACCAGAAGCAATAGTAAATGCTCCACAAAATCAATAATTTTGTTCTATATAAGGAGCACTGTAAGCCTCTTATGAACTATACCACAAAGTGGTGATTTTAACATTTTTGCATACAAATTCCAACATCAAATTGTGAAAGTATGTTCTCACTGGTCAAATGTTATCAACCAGCGCGATATTGTCCATTCAAATACTATCACAGTAATGTCAATTGTTATCCACCAGAGCGATATTGTTATATCCAGATAATGTCACAGTATGTCAATAACCTAGTGACTCCTTCACATTAAGGCCTCTTTCACACTTCAGTCGTGCGACGTCAGTCAAAATCAGTCAAAATGTGAAAAAAACGGATCCGCCATTTTTTTTTGGCGGATCCGTTTTTTTCCCATACACTTGCATTAGTGACGGATTTTGACGGATGGTCGTCCGTTAGGTCCGTTTTTGGACGGATCCGCCAAAAAATTGGCGTCCGTCATTTCAAAAAAAGTCCAATGCAACGTTTTTTTTGACCGCCAAAATGGCGGACAACGGCGGATCCGCCGCATCCGCCATTTTGTACAATGGCCGCCTATGGGCGGCGGATCCGCCAGCATCCGTTTTTGACGGAATCCGCCTGCGGATCCGTCGCCTCTATTGAAAACCATAGTAAAATGCAGAAAACAGTGTCCGGGGTCTCTCTCTCTCTCTCTCTCTCTCTCTCTCGTCCGGACTTACATTTCCGGAACGAAATTTTCATAATTTCCGAATGAAATCTTCTTGGCGGATCCGTCAGAAAACTGACCAGTTTTGCATCCGTTTTTTTACTTTTCTGACGGATCCGCCATTTTCACGGATGGGCGGACGTCACACAACGGAAGTGTGAAAGAGGCCTAACCACTGTGCTAAAATATGCATAAATCCTGAATGATTGGACCTAAGAAATAACCACAGTGACACCTGGGGGATATAGATAATGTAATCCCAAAACCATCAGGTGTTGAGATTTCAATCAGGTTAGCATAAATGCAGTTAAAGAGGCTTATTAATGCACTATGAGGCATGCATAAAGATATAATCAAGCATCATATACAGTCAAATAAACGGAACCATGCTTCCTCATCAACAGATGGGCATTCCTAAATTGACTTTAAGATGCATAACCACCATGTTTGACCACATGATATATAGTAAAGGAACAATCTCACCCAATCCACAGATGTCCACCAAACCCTTCTCTCAGAGGGACTACTTAATAAAGATATGGGTGCCACGATGTCCTTATTCTAAGTCTCAACCATCTCCCGACGCGTTTCATCAAATAGAATCATCAGGGGAGTACTATGGATACATGTGTATCGTCATGAAATGCTCATGACATAATGCTGCTGCCTTACCGGCTCCTGGGTATAGCGCGGTTCATAAGCGGGAGTACGAGCGCGTCATCAGGGAAGATCCGCCCCCAGCGTGTGACGCGCTTCCGGTATTCTGAAGCGCATTTCCTGTACATGGAACGCAAGCTAAACAGCTCGTAGTGACCCGTTGCTAGGTCACTTATTGCTTGCATAATTAGAGATATGTGTTGCGCTTATTCGACTGAAAAAATACCAAAACTACTGTAGTTAGTCCCCACCGGTAACAAGAGATGCTCCATCCCTATCCAATATTGAAAACCATGCAAAATAATGCACAACTATTTTGGAGCATTCAATAACTAAAGATGCCATAACAAGTCTCAGACTTATACTTTTGCACCTTATTCCCTAGCATGTATCCGGTTTTCCCACTACATTGAAACCACTCAAGGTGTCACCCAAAACGCAAATGCATGGAAATATAACAAAGGAAGACATATATTATCATAAGAATATTTAGTCTAGAGGCCAAATCCAATTGTATTGTTCAGAACCAATATAATCGTCATTGAGAAAACAACACCATTCCAAAATATTGAAGATGGGGCGAAAAAAACAACAAAAATAATAATAAACGGATAATAAAAGAAAATAAACTTAATAGGCTTTTTTAGGGAGGCAGAGAGGGAGGGACCCCGGTGGTAAGCCTCCAGACCCACAGGCGAGAGTACCTGGTGACAACCCACCCCCTATAACAGGGAGTGTCAGGGTCAGGACTGTGGGTCCAGCAAATTCACCATGGACGGGGTCAGAGCATTCTCCAGATCCCTACTTATATAAAGCAGGTGTATGACAATTGTTTATTCAGGCCCAATGGGTGAACAGTTTTTAGATAGAAGATCCATTTGCTCTCTTTTTGAAGGATCAGTCTATCCCAGTCCCCTCCCCTACATGGAGGGGCAATCTTGTCAATCCCTACGAATGAAATTGATCTAATGTCACCCTGATGGACCGTGTTCATATGCATGGCAACCGGAGTATCCCTCTTGTTGGTGATATCCCGTAAATGTTCCCCCACCCTCCTTCTGAATTCCCTCTTAGTTTTATCCACATATTCCAGACCACATTGGCATGTGGCTTTGTAAATGACCCCAATAGTGCGGCAATTGATAAAATGGCATATCTCATATTTCCTCTCTGTGATAGAACTCACAAAGGTCTTTGTCTGTTGAATAGATGCACACATTTTACATCTCCCACACCGGAAGCATCCTTTTGGTTGGGTAAGAAATGAATCAAAACCTCCTCTTGTTCCAAACTGACTATGAACCAGTCTGTCTCTCAACGATCTTCCCCTTCGGAACGTGATTAAGGGCTCAGGGGAAATGCAATTGCCTATGTCACTATCCATTGTGAGAATAGACCAGTGTTTTGAAAGCACCAGATCTGATATTATTTGTTCCAAACCTGATGATTTGTTGAATGATGTCAGATTTCTATATCATCTGGGAGATCCGAACCTCAATTCAGAGGGCTTGGGTCCCTTTACAAACTTGAAAAATAAAAGCTCTAGAATGTCACCGCTGACGGGGGATGTGAGCTCATACACCTGCTTTATATAAGTAGGGGATCTGGAGAATGCTCTGACCCCGTCCATGGTGAATTTGCTGGACCCACAGTCCTGACCCTGACACTCCCTGTTATAGGGGGTGGGTTGTCACCAGGTACTCTCGCCTGTGGGTCTGGAGGCTTACCACCGGGGTCCCTCCCTCTCTGCCTCCCTAAAAAGCCTATTAAGTTTATTTTCTTTTACTATCCGTTTATTATTATTTTTGTTGGTTTTTTCGCCCAATCTTCAATATTTTGGAATGGTGTTTTCTCAATGACGATTATATTGGTTCTGAACAATTGGATTTAGCCTCTAGACTAAGTATTCTTATGATAATATATGTCTTCCTTTGTTATATTTCCATGCATTTGCGGTTTGGGTGACACCTTGAGTGGTTTCAATGTAGTGGGAAAACCGGATACATGCTAGGGAATAAGGTGCAAAAGTATAAGTCTGAGACTTGTTATGGCATCTTTAGTTATTGAATGCTCCAAAATAGTTGTGCATTATTTTGCATGGTTTTCAATATTGGATAGGGATGGAGCATCTCTTGTTACCGGTGGGGACTACCTACAGTAGTTTTGGTATTTTTTCAGTCGAATAAGTACAACACATATCTCTAATTATGCAAGCAATAAGTGACGGGTCACTACGAGCTGTTTAGCTTGCGTTCCATGTACAGGAAATGCGCTTCAGAATACCGGAAGCGCGTCACACGCTGGGGCGGATCTTCCCTGATGACGCGCTCGTACTCCCGCTTACGAACCGCGCTATACCCAGGAGCCGGTAAGGCAGCAGCATTATGTCATGAGCATTTCATGACGATACACATGTATCCATAGTACTCCCCTGATGATTCTATTTGATGAAACGCGTCGGGAGATGGTTGAGACTTAGAATAAGGACATCGTGGCACCCGTATCTTTATTAAGTAGTCCCTCTGAGAGAAGGGTTTGGTGGACATCTGTGGATTGGGTGAGATTGTTCCTTTACTATATATCATGTGGTCAAACATGGTGGTTATGCATCTTAAAGTCAATTTAGGAATGCCCATCTGTTGATGAGGAAGCATGGTTCTGTTTATTTGACTGTATATGATGCTTGATTATATCTTTATGCATGCCTCATAGTGCATTAATAAGCCTCTTTAACTGCATTTATGCTAACCTGATTGAAATCTCAACACCTGATGGTTTTGGGATTACATTATCTATATCCCCCAGGTGTCACTGTGGTTATTTCTTAGGTCCAATCATTCAGGATTTATGCATATTTTAGCACAGTGGTTAATGTGAAGGAGTCACTAGGTTATTGACATACTGTGACATTATCTGGATATAACAATATTTCTCTGGTGGATAACAATTGACATTACTGTGATAGTATTTGAATGTGACAATATCGCGCTGGTTGATAACATTTGACCAGTGAGAACATACTTTCACAATTTGATGTTGGAATTTGTATGCAAAAATATTAAAATCACCACTTTGTGGTATAGTTCATAAGAGGCTTACAGTGCTCCTTATATAGAACAAAATTATTGATTTTGTGGAGCATTCACTATTGCTTCTGGTTTTGTGGTTTATTTACACCATTTTTTGATTTTATGGGGTTATTGTGTGTTTTTTAACTTACAAAAATAAAAGTTATATTTTATCCTTGAGCTTATTACCTCAGTTAACTTTTTCTCGATATATTCCCGTTTATTTGCATATGATGGAATAAAGTTTAAAGAAATTTTACCACGAGTTGGAAATATGTTTTTCTATTTCTTCTCATCATCACACAAATATTTGGATCGTGAATTACGTACACACTGGACTATTATTATTGGTGATCTGGCATAACATTTTTCTGCTTACTCTAGCAGCAAATTGCCAAATTTCTGCTTTTATAGAGGTGGTCACACTTGCTGTTGAACAATTAATTAATTAATGGCATTTGATTAGTAAGAACTGGTTACTTGCTACCCTCTTAATCCCTGCAGTAAGGGCGTACTGAACATTTTACATACTTCTGCATTTTCCTCAGTTTTTGTTAAATATATAGCGACACAGTGTAGTTTGTCATGTGTAGTTGTTCTTCTGAGGTTGTACTTACCTAATTTTAAAGCCTTCTAAAGACCAGATATATTTTTAAAAATTATGTACTGATTCGTAAAACCATAGAATTAAAAACGGTTGTACTTAGTTTTTCTCATGTTTGCACATAAAAATCGAACTAGAAACAATAAATGCTGTTCATTATTTTGAAGCAGTTCAAGGATCAAATCATTGCAGATCAACTACCACAGACTAACATTTTTTATACTCTATTAAATGACATCACTTTTCAGATTATTAATGAATTGAAATATGACATCTTCAGTTATACAAACAAAGGGGCTCTAAAACGTGTTTTTATAACTGGTTTATGGGCCGCATAGCTACAATGTGCACACAGAACCGGCTTCTTTCAGGATTGTGCAAGCTCTTTGTGGTATCAAATACATTGAGTTTGTGGTCTGTGGTTGTACTTTTTCATAATGTAAAATAAGAAATGCTATACATCATTTCAAACATGTTCTCTATACATGATTTGTACCCGAGCGCAGAAACTAATCCTGAATAATTTATGAGGTTACATTTTTGTGCCACTTTTCCAAAATTGCTCCAGTATTTTTAACAGTAGATCATGAGTAATAATAGTATCCAAATGTGAAATTTGTAAATGTATTAATTGGAAATAATAACTATAGATGATTTGAGCACAATATACTAGCTATGTACAATGAAACGGTTTACAATTAAATTGCTATTGAAGATCAAAAAATATTTAGCCTTTTTTGACCTTTTGGTGTTGTATACAGTATACTGTAGTTTGAATATGAGTCCAATAGTCCAGTCTTTTATAATTGCCAGTCAAAGAAAACTGCTATAAGAAATGGAATCCAAATAGCAGTAAACTTCTCAGCCTCCAGTTGATGGTTTCTGATTGCAAAATAAGCAGTTTGGTGAGAGAAGGGTTTACTCTGGTCCTTTTTCTTGTAGCCTTTCTTTTTAAAGGCAAAAGGAAAATGGTGTGAACCAGTGCCTGGAGGATGGGAACCATTTGTATTTCACTGTAAGGACAGGGTTGCCAACTGTCCAGAAATCACAGGACAGTCCATAGAAATAGAGCACTTTTTTGCCCTGTCCGTTAAAAAAAATTGAGGCATCTGTGAGTTTCTTGAAGCTGAAGAAATTTATACAAATTCTCAGGACTGTAGTTTCATAACTTTGCAGTTTACAGTGAATGCAGCTCATATCTTCATATCACAATTATGGGCTGTAGACATGTATCACTTATAATCATAATGATTTATTATGGTTTTCTAATGTGTCTGTAAAAAATATTTTCTGTCTGTGATTTTTTGATACACTGTCCAGAAAAAATAAAAAGTCAAGTTGGCTTGTATAAGGATAACCTCATTAGTTCACACCCCTTGTCTGAATAAGATTAAAAGGGGTAGTCTATAGACCCTATCTTCAAGAGGATGCTGAACCAAAGCCTACCAACCTCCTGCTTAAGGTGGGGGGTGATTTGCTTCTGATGATTGACAGTTGGGGTTGGCGGAATGGCTGAATGAATGGCCCGTACTGTACCCTGTCCAATGCTACTAGCTTATGCAGCTTTGCCCCTGAAGCATCGGAGGAGCACACAGACGCTGATATTGGTCAGTATAGTAATAATTCTAGCATGAGAGCAGCATTTGCAAGCTGTATAGCAAACATCTAAGTGCGCTCTTTGAGCGAAGGAAACAAGTCACATCTTTGCAACAAGCTATAAACTATGCAATTAAAAATCTCTCTCTGCTTAAGAATAGAGGTATTTTTTTAATAAATGTGCATTGCAAAGTAACCTGTTTTTAACAGCACTTTGTAATTTTACTCTTTAATAAGATGAGAAACCCTCCTTAAAAATGTTTTACTTCTGAACTTAAAAATTTGGAAGCACCGAGTTTTAGTGTTCTGTGCACAGTTGCCTGATGTTACTTTGCAGAAATCATTTTTATTTAATCTATTCACTTGATAACTAGTCAAAAATTAATGTAGCTATACCAGGTATTTAACCCCTTCACACCATACGACGTAAATTTATGTCATATGTCGTGTCCCTGACTTTGATGCGCGCTCACATACTGAGCTCACATCTTTCCAGGCTGATGATTGCTGATTAATCAGCCATTATGTGCCTCTATCAGCCACGGGTGGAGCGGAGCAGAGTCCAAGGCTGGTAACCTGTTAAATGCTGCTGTCAATCTCTGACAGTGAAATTTAACATACAGTGGGTTTGGAAAGTATTCAGACCCCTTTGAATTTTTCACTCTTTGTATCATTGCAGCCATTTGGTAAATGCAAAAAAGTTAATTTTTTTTTCTCATTAATGTACACTCTGCACCCCATCTTGACTGAAAAAAAAACAGAAATGTAGAAATTTTTGCAAATTTAATTAAAAAAGAAAAACTAAAATATTACATGGTCATAAGTATTCAGACCCTTTGCTCAGTATTGAGTATAAGCACCCTTTTGAGCTAGTACAGCCATGAGTCTTCTTGGGAATGATGCAACAAGTTTTTCACACCTGGACTTGGGGATCCTCTGCCATTCTTCCTTGCAGATCTTCTCCAGTTCCGTCAGGTTGGCTGGTGAAGGTTGGTGAACAGCCATTTTCAGGTCTCTCAAGAGATGCTCAATTGGGTTTAGGTCAGGGCTCTGGCTGGACCAGTTAAGAATGGTCACAGAGTTGTTCTGAAGCCACTCCTGTGTGCTTAGGGTCATTGTCTTGTTGGAAGGTAAACCTTCAGCCAAGTCTGAGGTCCAGAGTACTCTGGAAGAGGTTTTCATCCAAGGTATCTCTGTACTTGGCTGCATTTATGTTTAATTCAATTGCAACCAGTTGTCCTGTCCCTGCAGTTGAAAAACACCCCCATAGTATGATGCTACCAACACCATGTTTCACTGTTGGGATTGCATTGGGCAGGTGACGAGCAGTGCCTGGTTTTCTCCACACATACCGCTTAGAATTATCACCAAAAAGTTCTATCTTCGTCTCATCAGACCAGAGAATCTTATTTCTCTTAGTCTGTGAGTCCTTCATGTGTTTTTTTAGCAAACTCTCTGCGGGCTTTCATATGTCTACCACTGAGGAGAGGCTTCCGTTGGGCCACTCTGCCATAAAGGCCTGACTGGTGGAGGGCTGCAGTGATAGCTGACTTTGTGGAACTTTTTCCCATCTCCCTACGACATCTGTGGAGCTCAACCACAGTGATCTTGGGGTTCTTCTTTACATCTCTGACCAAGGCTCTTCTCCTACAATTGCTCAGTTTGGCTGGACGGCCAGGTCTAGGAAGACTTCTGGTGGTCCCAAACTTCTTCAATTTAAGGATTATGGAGGCCACTGTTCTCTTAGGAACCTTGAGTACTGAAGAAATTCTTTTCTAACCTTGGCCAGATCTGTGCCTTGCCAGAAATCTTTCTCTGAGCTCGTTGGCCAGTTCCTTTGACCTCATGATTCTCATTTGGTCTGACATGCACTGTGAGCTGTGAGGTCTTATATAGACAGGTGTGTGCCTTTACAAATCAAGTCCTATAGTTTAATTAAACAGCTGGACTCCAATGAAGGAGTAGAACCATCTCAAGGAGGATCACAAGGAAATGGACAGCATGTGACTTAAATATGATTGGCTGAGCAAAGGGTCTGAATATTTATGACCATGTGATATTTCAGTTTTTCTTTATTAATAAATTTGCAAAAATTTCTGCATTTCTGGTTTTTATCAGTCAATATGGGGTGCAGAGTGTTAGGGTTCAAGTTCCCACTGCTGCACAAGGGGAGTTTCGAACCAGTCCCGCTGCAGTCCCCCATCCATCTCCGGCCGCAGTGGAGCCTGCTCAGCAAAGACGTCGGTCCCAGCATCTCGCCCGGTCTAAGAGACGGAGGCTATGTCTCAAAATATTCAGGAGAATCTGGCAAGAGGGTTCATTAGGAAGTCGGTGTCACCAGCAGGAGCAGGGTTCTTCTTCGTGCAGAAGAAGAGTGAAGAATTACGTCCATGTATAGATTACAGAGGTCTTAACGCCATCACCGTTAAGAATAAGTACCCGTTGCCCCTGATCTCTGAGCTCTTTGATAGGCTCCGGGGAGCAAGGGTATTTACTAAATTAGATCTGCGTGGTGCTTATAACCTGATTCACATCCGTGAGGGGGACGAATGGAAGACGGCTTTTAATACCAGGGATGGGCATTATGAATACCTGGTGATGCCCCAGCCGTTTTCCAAGACTTTGTCAATGACATCTTCCGGGATATGCTTTCCACCTCTGTAGTAGTGTATCTGGATGATATTCTCATCTTTTCTCCAGATATTGACTCTCACTGGAGGGATGTCTGCAAAGTCTTCGACCTGTTACGGGCAAACTCCCTCTATGCAAAGTTGGAGAAATGCATGTTTGAGCAGGAGTCTTTACCTTTCCTGGGCTATATCATCTCCGCCCAGGGATTGGCTATGGATCCTGCCAAACTACAGGCTGTGATGGATTGGCAAGAACCCCATTCTCTTAAAGCGGTGCAGCGCTTTATGGGGTTCATTAATTACTATAGCCAATTCATTCCCCACTTCTCCACTTTGGTAGCTCCTTGGTAGCCCTCACCTAGAAGGGAGCCAATCCCAAATTGTGGTCAGAGGAGGTCTCCAAGGCCTTTACTTCAATTAACACTAGAACTACTGATGGAGTCATTTTGACTCCTTTCGTTTTTTATTTCTCTTCTGTGACTACATTTTTCAGAATTCCGGCTTGAAACTCGGTGACTTTTCCTCAAATATGATGTGAAAAAAGATTTTGTGAGAATAAATAATTTTGGTGAAAAATTTGCGCGTTTTTTTCAAAATTTACCAAGAACTACTGAAGGGAGTCATTTTGACTCCCTACTATATTTTGAGGTCCTTTTGTCACTAAATGTTGCTATAAAGTTTTGTGCATAATTTTTTCACTCTGTCTTATTTACCCTGATGTTCATATAGATGTAGTTCAATTTACATGTCAACTTTTCACATTTTCCTTGTGTTTTACCGTTTTGCAAAGCGACAATGTCTAGGGACCGCTTTGTTGAAATTATGAGGTTTCTCAGATTTGATGAGAAATCTACTCGATCGGAGAGACTGCAAACGGACAAGTTTGCTCTATTTTCTACTGTGTGGGACAGGTTTATTGAAAATTGTATTGCGTGTTACAAACCTGGCCCATACATAACGGTGGATGAGCAACTTTTCCCAAGCAAAACTAGGTGTCCATTCACGCAGTACATGCCTTCCAAACCAGATAAATATGGCCACAAATATTGGCTAGCTGTTGATAAGGAGAGCAAATATCTGGCAAATGGCTTCCCTTATCTAGGCAAAGATGACACACGCCGTGCTGAGGACCGTTTAGCTGACCATGTGGTAATGAAGTTATTGGACCCGTTTTTGAAAAAAGGTCGCAATGTTACAACCGATAATTATTTTACTTCAGTAAAATTAGCTAAACAGCTAAAAAGCAAAGGAACAACCATCGTGGGAACACTGAACAAGATAAGGCGAGAAGTGCCTAAAGAAATAAAATCCATGAAAGAGGAATTGTACAACACTAAAGTGTTTAGAAATGAAGACAATTTTACACTTACAGTATATCAAGGAAAGCCCAACAAAAATGTTGTCATTTTGAGTTCCGTCCATCCAGATGTTGTTGTTGCGTCTGATTCCGCTAAAAAAACTCCAGAAACGGTAAAGTTTTACAATGAAACAAAACATGGAGTAGATGTAGTGGATCAGATGGCACGAAAATATACCACACGAACATGCACAAGGAGATGGCCTGTTCATGCATTTGAAAATGCCTTAGACTTTGCGGGTATAAATGCATGGATAATATTCAATGAGATAACCCACCAAAAAATGTCACGCAAGGCATTTTTGCAAACGCTTGTGAGAGAGTTGAGTGGTCCTTATGTCACAGATAGGGAAAAGGGTTCCACGTCCTAAGTTTCTACATGCTCAGAAGTGATGGTTCAAACAAAATTTTGCCAGATCAAAGAAAAGTGCAAGAAAAATAGATCTGTCGGCAATTGTAAGACTTGTGGTAAGTCTTTGTGTGGGCAATGTACTGCCATAAATCAAAGGCAATGCCTAAAATGCGAAACACCAAATGTTTAGAAGGTGAATTCTGCGCCATATTTTCATTTTTATGCTCCTCCACCTACATTTTCTCTGCTTTTTGTTCTTCAGTTGTTGTTTATATGTGTGCACTTGAATAAAAAAAAATGTTTGAAAAACGTCTATTATAATTATTGTTATTTTCTGTAGAAAAATAAGAAAAGCAGAAAAAAAACTATCAAAAGCATTACTGTTGGATCTCACAATAATAATACATTACAAAAAATATAATTATTAATAAATAACCACAAATGAAACTCTAAAAATAAACAAAAACAAGCAAGGAGTCAAAATGACTCCTTTCAGTAGTTCTAGGCGGGGTCACGAGTCCAGTAGTCCTAGTGTTAAGTCCCATTTTGCTAGCGCTCCCACCTTACATCGCCCCGAGGTTGATAAGCCTTTTTTATTGGAGGTCGATGCCTCGTCCGTTGGTGCTGGAGCAGTCCTTTTTCTAAAGGATGCTCAAGGTCGGAAACATCCTTGTTTCTTCTTTTCCAAGACCTTCACACCAGCGGAGAGGAATTATTCCATTGGGGATAGGGAGTTGCTAGCCATGAAGTTGGCCTTTTCTGAGTGGAGACATCTCCTGGAGGGGGCTCGCTTTCCCTTTCAAGTTTTTACTGACCACAAAATTTGGTCTATTTACAGACCACCCAGCGGCTAAATTCTCGTCAGGCCAGATGGTCCCTGTTCTTCTCCCGGTTCCATTCCACCCTCCATTTCCTCTCCGGTGAGAAGAACATTCGGGCCGATGCCCTTTCTCGCTCCGTGGTGTCCTCTGAGGAGGTGGAGGAGGAGCCTCGGTTGATTGTCCCACAGAGAGCCTAAGAACTGTGGCCCCGGTTTCGCTTGAGTCTGTGCCTCCGGGCAAGACTTTTGTGCCCATCAATTTGCAACCGGAGGTACTCTCTTGGGTACATTCGTCCAGGGTGGTGGGACATTTTGGGGCAAAAAGGACATCTGAGTTGCTGGCGTGGACATACTGGTGGCCACATATGGTCCATGACGTCAGGGAATACGTTCAGGCGTGCGTCTCCTGCGCCAAGATTAAGTCCCCTCGACAACGGCCAGCTGGGCTACCTTTCCCTTTACCGGTGGCAGACAGGCCTTGGGAGATGGTCGGGATGGATTTTGTGGTGGGCTTACCCAAGTCTCGGGGCTGCACCATCATCTGGGTGATAACCGACCACTTCTCCAAAATGGTGCACTTGGTGCCCTTACCCCGGTTACCGTCTGCACGGACCTTGGCAGCATTATTTATTAGGCATATTTTCTGTTTACACGGAATGCCAGACAAAATTGTCAGTGATCGAGGTCCCCAATTTGCGTCTCGGTTCTGGAGAGAGCTGTGTCGTCTACTCAGCATTGAGTTAAATCTCTCCTCGGCATATCATCCCGAGATGAATGGGTTGGTAGAGAGGGCCAACCAGACCTTGGTCACATACTTGCGACATTTTGTCCCTGCCAGGCAGGATGACTGGGCATCCTTGCTACCGTGGGCTGAGTTCGCTCTAAATAATGCTGTGGCTGACTCCACCGGACAAACCCCATTCCTCCTGAACTACGGTCAGCATCTGCGGGTACCAGTGCCCATGCCCGTGTCTTCCACCGATTCCAGGGTGGCAGACTGGGCTGTGGAGGCACGGGACATTTGGGACTGCACCCAGGATGCCATTCAGACCTCCAAAGAGAGGATGAGGTCTTCAGCCGAATCCCATCGGTGCCCCGCTCCTACTTTTGCTCCGGGTGACCTAGTGTGGCTCTCTGCCCGAAACATCAGGCTACGATGTCAGGCATCAGGCACCAAGTTGGCACCTCGCTTTTTGGGTCCCTTTAAAGTTCTTGAGCAGGTGAACCTGGTGGTTTACCGCCTAGCCCTTCTGCCTCGCCTTGGTATCACCGACACCATGTGTGTCCCTCCTGAAACCCGTGGCCATTTCCCGGTTTTCCGAGTCATCTGCCTGGGCGTCGGGTTCATCTACCGACGATCATGAGGTGAACGCCATTGTTGGGTGCAAGGTGGTACGAGGCAAAAAATTTTATTTGGGGGATTGGAGGGGTTATGCGCCTGAGGATAGGTCCTGGGAGCCTGCCGAGCATGTTTATGCTCCGCAGCTCATCGCTGCCTTTGAGCGCAGCGAGGCCCAAAGAAGGGAGGCCCTAGGAGGGGGGTAATGTTAGGGTTTGAGTTCCCGCTGCTGCTCGAACCAGTCCCACTGCGGTCCCCATCCATCTCCGGCCGCAGTGGAGCCTGCTCAGCAAAGACGTCGGTCCCAGCGTCTCACCCGTGCAGAGACTTGCTGCTGCCTCCTCAGGTTCTGCTATTGTAGCCACTACTGGTCAGCGGCGAGCAGACGTCTTTAGGTCTAAGTCCTTTGTTGCTTCATCTGAGCATGCCCAGGGCAAGATCTCCCATTGGAGATCAGGGGTCACATGCTCAGATACAGCTGCCACTCCTATTGGTCCTTCAGGAAGGTCCTCCGGCTGTTGATGTTCTGAAGCAGCTTCCCATTGGTCCTTCCTGGAAGGTCTTTTTCTCGTGGCTGCTATAAAAGGCTGTCCTTACCGCACGGCCGTGCGCTAGGATCAATTGCATTATGTGCTTTGCGCCAGTGTGATCATGCACGCTTGTGGTTAGGGCTCGGCTGAAATAAGCCCCTAGAATACCGGCACCTCCGGTGAGGAGATTTGAGTGCACGTGGTTAGGGCTTGGCTGAAATAAGCCCCTAGAATACCAGCTTCTCCGGTGAGGAGATTGCTTGATTGCGTTGCTGTCTGCATGATCACGGACTGCTATCCGCACAGCAGTTATCTGTGTATCCCTGTGGTGTTAACAGGACACAGTACCTATCTCTGCGTCTTTACCTCAGCGACTCTGTGGTGTAACAGAGTTTGCTTATATCGCTATATAGCGCTGCGGCATTCCCGCTAGCGGCTCTGTGGATTAACAGAGTTCGCACTGTCTGCCACAGCACGCTACGGCGTTTATTTTAGCGACTCTGCGGGATAACAGAGTTCGCTACCTACGTCATCTTACTAGCAGCAGGCTCTGCCTGCACGGTGGACCCCGGGCTGTGAACACACCTCTCTACATTATTTATTAGGTGCATTCCGCAGACCCTAACACAGAGTGTACATTAATGAGAAAAAAAGAACTTTTTTGCATTTACCAAATGGCTGCAATGAAACAAAGAGTGAAAAATTTAAAGGGGTCTGAATACTTTCTGAACCCACTGTACACATCGGCAGGGTGAAGTGATCCCAGGGCACCAATGGGTTGCTATGACAGTCGGGGGTCTACTAAAGACCTCGGTGCTTGTCATGACGATTCTTCTGTGAAATCCAGCCTGTAGCTGACGTTCATAGGAGATCATGATTTTTACTATACATAGCAATGATGATGCACTACAATGTAAAGCATAAACGATCAGATGATTGACACTTCAAGTCTACTAAGGGTAATATTAAATAGAGTGGAAAGTGAAAAGAATGTCTTTAGAAATATGAAAAAAAAATGCAGAAGTTCATTCACCCCCCCCTTTTCCAGAATAAAAATAAAGCAATTTAAAAAAATTAAAAATACACATATTTGGTATCACTACTTTTGTAGAAGGCTGATCTATCAAAATGTAAAGTAGATTAATCTAATTATGTTTTTTTGGCCGCCGCAAGAATTGATTTGCAAGAAAATGCAATCATTGGTGATCAAAACATCGTATCTACCCCAAAATGGTACCAGTAAAAACATCCACTCAACGTGCAAAGAATAAGCCCTCACAGAGCTCCACATCCCAAAAATTTAAAGCGTTAAAGGTCTCTGAAAATGGCAGCACGAGAAAAAAAAAATTATTCACAAATTTCCAATTTTATTTTTACAACTTAAATAAAAAAACTATACATGTTTGGTATCTGCATAATTGTACTGACCTGGAGAATCATTTTGCCAGGTCAGTTTTACCATGTAGCGAACATGTTAAATTACCCCACCACAAACAATTATGGAATTACACTTTTTAAGGAATCACAACTCACTAGGAATTTTTTTTTCGCTTTCTAGTGCATTATATAATAAAGTGAATGGTGTCATTTTAAAGTACAACTTGTTCTGCAAAAAGCAAGCCCTAATAAGGTAATGTGGACTGAAAAATAAAAAAGTTATGACTCTTGGAAGGAGAGGAAAAAATGAAAATGAAAAAACAGAAAATCGCTCAGTCATGAAGGTGGTTAAAACACAACCATCATACTCATGAAGGTCCCCCAATTGTTTAACTTTGTCAGTAGTGGGGAAGGGTATGCCAGATATGGTAAGGAAAGCAGAGTACAATAGGCTGCTTGAAGAGACTGGTGTACAGCTATGATGACACAGCTGACTTTGAACATGACCCCAATATCTTGAAACCAATAAGGCACAGAGCTACAGAGTTGCTATGGTGGGTTGAGTTTTTTCAAACTTCATTTTTCTTGTTGCAATATTACTTTATAAGGTGAAATCATCCTAACTTACAAGTAGTAGAATACTAATTTTAGAGCTCAGACATAAGTTGTAATTTTCAAATTAAAAATATCCCTAAGCATTTAGTTATATTCCTAAACAGGTTGCAACAGTTTTACCTATCTAGTTCAGGTGTTATGACTGCACAAGCACTTACAAGTAACGAATGACACAGGGAGACAAATACCTAAATCCAGAAACAAATTGGTTATGCTGCACTGCCGTTGAAGAAGAATGAAGAGATGTAGAATCCAAATGTAACAGGTTTATTTGTCAATGCATTTCAAAGTTTTACAATTTCTCCGTCAGGACAAACCACTGTGCATGTTCTCTTAACAATTTTAACCCAGATAAGACCCTATTTGCGCTTTTTATCCTTTCCAGTTTTCTTTGCTTTACTATAATTCCTAAACCTGACAAATCTCTGTTCATACTGGTAAAAGCCCTATTCTGACCCTGGTTTGTCCCTTCCTGACCACAGAGGTTGGCACCAAAAGATAACACAATGGTGCCCCCACTCGACGGTGTCTCACCCTGAATGTCCTTATTAGCTCCTAGTATAGCTATAAGGGTGTATGGATGACACTCCTTTTCATTTTTTTCTGGCTTTGCACTGTGTGCAGAGCCTTTATGAGTGCAGAAGTACCATCACTACACTTAATATTTTTATGAGGCACTCCAGTTGGTGTATTCATGCCCGCCTTATAATTTTATTCTGGCTTTGCAGTGTGTGCCGAGACTATCTGAGTGTAGAAGTATTACAACTACACTTTCTTATTTTTTTTTACAAGGCACTACAGTTGGTACCTTGAAGGGTGTATGGATGACCCTGCTTGTAATATTTGGCAGGCTTGGCGCTTAGTGCATAGCCTTTATGAGTCTAAGAGTACCACTAGATGACAATT
This sequence comes from Oophaga sylvatica, assembly GCA_033576555.1. Lineage (NCBI taxonomy): Eukaryota > Metazoa > Chordata > Amphibia > Anura > Dendrobatidae > Oophaga > Oophaga sylvatica. The sequence continues at coordinate 229,208,955 of JARQOD010000001.1, read as the reverse complement.
TGAGCCGAATGTGTATGAGGTCCTCATTTATATCTAATATAGGGTGTATCTGAGTTCTTCTTCCATCTAATTTTTGGAAGTTCTTGGTAAATTACACTGAAATTTCCAAATTTTTAATAAAAATGTAAATTTTGGTTTACTTAAATTATCAGTTTTTTTTTTAATCCTTTTAAAATCTTGCTTCATATATAGTCGTTATACATTCATATAGTCATTATGCATTATACATTTTCCTGCAAACTCCAATTTCTCATCGAGAAATGTTTCATTGTCATTCCTTAAAGCAGAGTTAAAGTGTGTCATCATTGTCCTCAGCAGCTATCTGGGAGTCAGAAATACTTCCAGGGGTCTTCCCATTCTCCTTCCATTCAGCACTTTTTGCATCTATTTCAATATTTTCAGTGGATCCCCAGACCTCCTTGTAGGGTCTGTTGGAAAATGGTCGGATTTTCCATTGACTCTCATTGTACTTGTGTTACTCGAAACAAGCATCCGAGCATTAGGAATTGCTTGGGTTGAGTAACGAGCATCTGAGCATTTTAGTGCTTGCACATCCCTAGGAAACAACGAGAAGGCTATTATCACTGGTCAAGCTGCATAAACTGTATGTTTAAGGACATTTTCTGCATTCAGTTACAGAGGAGGTTTTTACTATCAATCATTATCTGACAAGTGATTCTGAATATGTAATTTACTTGCTTCAGTATCCCTGCAACTTGTGGTATGGCGGTGAGACGACATGGGATTTTAAAACCTGTGTCAATCATCACCGATGTTCATTGAAGAAGAAGAGACTTGACTTACCTGTATAGAAATATTTTGTGGAACATGGACACACAAACCTCACATTTCGTATTATTATTGACCAGGTTCCCACTTTGACAAAAGGTGGAGACAGGAAAATACTATTATAAACGAAAGAACTAGAATGGATACATAAACTTAAAACCTTGAGATCAAATGGTCTAAATGTGAAATATGAATGCATGACAATATGTCACTGTATACAAGAGACTAAAGGAGTATACACAATTAATGCAGAGCACATTAAAGCAGATGAGTAATGCAAAAACAAAGCTCCCATGAAATGTAATATATGGTAATGATGTCACATAGTACAACATATATTAAGATAAAGATATAATAACATAGTTAAACCATTTGGACATGAGTAAAGCCCTACAGAAAGTAAGAAGGGCAGAGTTCAATAGCCCATAGTGGACAATGTGAACACATAAAAACCTGTGCCTATCATTTAGAAGGAAAAGGGATCAGACCTCACGTGTATCGCCACACCATTTGTGGCTTCCTCAGGGGCAATTGTTCACATTGTCCATTATGGGCTAATGAACTCTGCCCTTCCTACTATCTGCATAGAACAAAAAACCTGACCAGCACCTCCATGTAATGTGAACAGGTACCCACTGCAATGAATACATAACTTGCAAAAAGGAGGAACACAGCAGTACTCTGTAGAGACCAATATATATACAAACACAAAATTTAACATAATTGCTGAATAAACTGTAATAACAACTACAAAAAAGTTTTTTTTACTTTTTTTTGTAAAAAAGTACTTACAAAAAAAAGGTTCTTAGCGTATAAATTTGTCCAATTCATGTGAGCCATCAACCATGGCAAGGTGACACTTGTCTGATGGGTGCTATCATCTAAAACATGCCTCTTTTGGGCTAAAAGCCTACAGTGTGAATGGGCAAACATGCCTCTCCACAGTTAAGTGGGCTTGTAGGAACCAGAGCTGATTAAAAACGCTCTTGGGCTGATGTGTGGGGTGCAAAGTCAGAAAGGAGGCAGTCAAAACCTCCAATGGCAAACTGCATAGAACAAAAAACCTGACCAGCACCTCCATATAATGTGAACAAGTGCCCACTGCAATGACTACATACAGGTGCATCTCACAAAATTAGAATATCATAAGAAAGTTAATTTATTTCAGTTCTTCAATACAAAAAGTAAAACTCATTCATATATTAGATAGAGTCATTACAAACAGAGTGATCTATTTCACGTGTTTATTTCTGCTAATGTTGATAAGTTCCTTGAGGGTTGTAGTTTCTAAAACTGGGTCACTTGTGGAGTTTTTCCACTGTTTAGGCAGATTAGGTGGTCTCCATTCGCAACATGACATTCGTTATCTATTCCAGAGATTTTTTCTCCTTCCTTTCTGAGCCCTGCCGTGTGACCTAACCTAAGTTTTCCACCACATATGGGTATTGGTGTACTCAGGAGAAATTGCAAAACAAATTGTATGGTCCATTTTCTCCTGTTACCCTTGTGAAAATGAAAAATTTGGGCAAAAGCAAATATTTTGTGGGTAAAAGGAAAATTTTATTTTTTCCTTTGACATTGCTTTAATTCCTAAAGGGTTAATAAACTTGAATGGGGTATTGAGACCTTTGAAAGGTGCAGTTTTTGAAATGTCACTTTTGGGTATTTTATGTAACATAGGACACTCAAAGTCACTTCAAATGTGATGTGGTGCCAAAACAAAATTGGTTTTGTAAATTTTGATGGAAAAATGAAAAATTGCTGATTAACTTTGAACTCTTCTAACTTCCTAGTTGTTACTGCATTGTTTGCTAGTGCTGCTTTCAACTTTCCTTTTTCTATCTATCTATCTATCTATCTATCTATCTATCTATCTATCTATCTATCTATCTATCTGTCTGTCTGTCTGTCTGTCTGTCTGTCTGTCTGTCTGTCTGTCTGTCTGTCTGTCTGTCTGTCTCTCTATCTATCTATCTATCTATCTATCTATCTATCTATCTATCTATCTATCTATCTATCTATCTATCTATCTATCTATCTATCTATCTATCTATCTATCTATCCAGAAACAACAAAACTGGAACAGTACAAAATATCAATATAGGGTGCCAAGCGTCCAGGCAAGAAGTCCTCACTTGCCTCAAATCCCAATAATGAAAAAACAAAAGAGGCAGCACTCCATGTTTTCAGTGATAGAAAAAAGTGGATTTATTCAGACCCACATGTCTGGGCGACGTTTCGGCTCATACTGAGCCTTTCTCAAGCAGTGGGTGTTACAACAGAGTACATTTTTATAGGCAAACTCTTTTGTTTTTTCATTATCTATCTATCTATCTACCGTATATACTCGTGTATAAGCCGAGATTTTCAGCACCTTTTTTCGTGCTGAAAATGCCCCCTCGGCTTATACACGAGTCATAGGGCAGAAACCAGCGGGGGAGGGGATGCCGCGGCAGGAGCCGGTGGTTAGGACATCATACTCACCCCTCCCCGTGCCATCACTGAACGTCTGCAATCCTGCGTTCTCCCCGGCTTCCTGCAGCTCTCCAGCGCTGAGCGGTGATGTAATACCCGCTCATTAAGGTCATGTAATATGGACGCGACGCCACTCCCATAGGCGTGGCGTCCATATTCATGACCTTAATGAGCGGTATTACGTCATCGCTCAGCGCTGGAGAGCTGCAGGAAGCCGGGGAGAACGCAGGATTGCAGGGACGTTCAGCGATGGCACGGGGAGGGGTGAGTATGATGGAGGAGAGGACAAGGAGCACGGAGCAGGACGGGGGGGAGAATGGTGGACGGGGGAAGCATGGAGGAGGACGGGGGGGAGAACGGTGGACGGGGAAGCATGGAGGAGGACGAGGGGGAGAACGGAGGACGGGGAAGCATGGAGGAGGACGGGGGAGAACGGTGGACGGGGGCAGCATGGAGGAGGACTGGGGGGAGAACGGTGGACGGGGGAAGCATGGAGGAGGACAATGAGCACGGAGCAGGACGGGGGGAGGATGGAGGGCACAGAGGAGCACGGAGCAGGACGGGGGGAGAGGATGGAGGGCACAGAGGAGCACGGAGCAGGACGGGGGGGCACAGGAGGACGGAGAAGGAATGGGGGAGCACAGCGGAGGACGGAGCAGGAGGGGGGAGTACAGAGGAGAATGGGGGAGCACAGAGCTGGATGGGGGAGCAAGGAGCAGGACGGAGACAGCACAGAGCAGGAGGGCAGTTTATACACCCGGCTTATACACGAGTCAATAAGTTTTCCCAGTTTTTTGTGGCAAAATTAGGGGGGTCGGCTTATACACGGGTCGGCTTATACACGAGTATATACGGTATCTATCTATCTATCTATCTATCTATCTAAGGAAAACAAAAGAGGCAGCACTCCAAATTTTTAGTAGTAGAAAAAAAAGTGGTTTTATTCAGACCCACGTCTGGGCAACGTTTCGGCTGATACTGAGCCTTTCTCAAGCAGTGGGTGTTACACCAATGTGTGTTCTTATAGGCAAATTCAACCGCCATCAAGTGCTCACAATCATGAATTAATTCATTTATACATAGAGTTAAAATCTTTAATCAAAGTGAATAACGTCATCATCATTATCTGTGAATATACCACAATTCCGATATACATGTGCTAAAGTGCCCAGTGCATAGAATTCATTACTGCTGAAGCTTATCATTTCATTCTTAACATGTCATAATCATAGACATAATTAGATATCAGCTGTGCACATAACAAATAATCTCTTACCCCTTCAGGTATACACAAAACCTCATGGAGGATGCCATTTTCAGCGTTAGATTATGACTACTGCGCATGTCCAAAGCGCTTCACTGAGAAACTCAGAGGTTGTGGCCAATCATGTAGTATGTGTGGCAATTTTCAGCCCACACATGCGCATTAATGCAATCCGGACACATCAGCACCATCTTAGGTGTGGAACATTGTGCATTGCGATCCATTCACACAATGTATAGCGCTACCAGCGCGTGCGTACTTCCAACACCATAGCGCCATATCGTGCAGCCCAATATATGTGTCTTCTTTCTGAACACACATTCTCATAACTATTTTGCTTTTAGCACATTTTTATATATAGCGCATATACAATAAACACCACCTTAATAAAGTAATATAAGATCCCATCATCACCAAGATGTACTGACTATCACCTTCTTCAGGTAACATCAGACATCCACGTAGAGCCCAAGGTGGTCACCCAGTCTGTCAGGACCAGGTTACCCATCTAAGGGATACTAAGTGAAAAAATATCCAGCACTGACAAATAGGCGGTAACTTCCGCAATAAAATAGTTAGCCAACAACCTCTTCTTAATCAGTGAAATAATTTATTCTTAAAAAAATTAAAATACTCAATCAATAACATTCTTTTTATAAGAAAAATTCCATCCTCCATAAGACTTCGTCCCCTCTGGGGAATCATAAAGTGACCAGTGACTGTTGTCCGAAAAGTGACGTATCTAAAAAATAACAAAAATAAAAAATAAAATTAGAATGTATGGAATACAACACATTCCTAAAACAACACCAGAATCGCTACACAGTGAAGCACGATAAACAGCATATAGAGGGATTTTTAAATAACAGTATGAATTTTGAAATCTACATTTAGACCTCTAGGTCTTAGCGTATTCAGTTCGTGAATCCACATAAGTTCTCTTTTTTTCAAAACTTTTTCTCTATCACCCCCTTCGTTGTACCGGTATAGTATCTATAATTCTAAACCTAAGCTCTTTTTCAGTATGTTTCTGTTCAATAAAATGTTTAGAAACCGGCAAATTCAGTCTCTTTTTTTCTAATGGTATACCGGTGATGATTAAAACGAGTCTTAAAATCACATGTAGTCTCTCCGATATACCACAGCTTGCAGGGACGTTCCAACAAATACACAACATAATCAGAGTTACACGTTAAAAATTGTTTATTGGTATATACCTTGTGAGTGACTGGATGTTCAAAAGTAGACCCTTTATTCATTTGGACACAATTTACACATGAAAAGCAAGGAAAACAGCCCTTCCTATTAACCCCCATGAGAGTAGTTTGGTGGCTTTTTTTCAAAGAGTCCAAATCTGATCTTACTACAAAGTCTCCAACATTTCGATTTTTTCTGTATGAAAGGAGAGGCAGAACGTTAAATTCATCTATGTTAGGTAGACATCTCCCCAACATACTCCAATGTTTTCCCACTTTCCTCAGTGAATGTTGTCACAAAAGGAATCCTAGACAAATTTTTTTCAACAGGTTTCCTCTTTAATAATTCCATCCTATTTTGTTCTAATACTTTTGCCTTAGATACTTCCAAAAGTTTTTTTCGGATAACCTCTATGTAGGAATTTATTAATGATGGAATCCATAGCCTCATTCACCTCTCCTACTTCACTTACTATCCTTCTTACTCTGAGAAGTTGGCTCAGGGGAATTAATTTCACCATATTACGTGGATGGTGACTATCATACACTAACAGGTTGTTCCTATCTGTTTTTTTAGCAAACAAAGACGTAGTTAACTTCCCATCCCCCTGGGTAACATTGACATCCAAAAATTGTATTTCTTCCTCTGATGATACCAAAGTAAATTTAATTGTTCTGTCTACCGTGTTAAGAAAAGAATGATATTCTGTCAATTCCATCTGGGTCCCTGTCCACAGGAGGAAGACATCATCTATGTATCTCCACCACCTCAACACCTTCTCAAAGTAGTGGGACACATAGATGAAGTCATCCTCCATTACCCCCATAACTATATTTGCATACGAGGGGGTCATATTGGCCTCCATTGCTGTACCTCTCTTTGCAAATAAAAACTTTCTCCAAACAAAAATTTTTTTTGACAAGATCAATTCCAATATTTTTAATATAAACATTCTACCCTCTTCTGTGATTTCCTCACTTTCCAATTTCTTATTCACTGCCTGCAGACCACATTCATGATCTATGGAAGTATAGAGGGAGATTACATCAAAGGATGCCAATATCACTTTCTCTTCTAATTGTACTATCCCAAGTTTATTTAAAAAAATCTGTGGTATCTTGTATGTATGATACACATTTTTTTTGCTATGGATTCAAAATTTTATCCAAAAATATGCCCAATTGTTAAATACTGAATTAACCCCAGATACAATTGGGCGACTGGGTGGATCTATTAATGACTTGTGTATCTTTAGGATAACATACAAAACTGGGGTACGTGGATTATCTTCAATTACAAATTCATAAAGCTCTTGATCTATAAGGCTACTTTCACACTTGCGTTTTATCGCGCAGCGCATCGTGTGCTATCGGTCGCATGCGCAATGTTCCCCTATCTTTAACATGGCGTGCGCAGGGTCTAGTGCTTGCATGCGTTCATCTGCGTTTGTCATACGCTGCGCATTTTCCAGGTGTGATCCATACGCACTGGATGCTACATGTTGCATTTTTTTTCCGCTTAACTACTTTAAAAAAGCGCATGCGCAAAAAAATAACATTATAGTCTATGGTGCGCTGGTGTGCTCATGGCTGTGCGCTCGTCAGTGCTTTTGCGCGCACGTGATTTTTGAGTAAATAATGTCTACACACTTGTTTAAACCATCCCCTACACGAGCAACATTGTTTGTGAGGAGTGTAGATATAAAGAAGGTGATAGAGACAGAGATGATAGAGACAGATGATAGAGACAGAGATGATAGAGACAGAGATGATAGAGACAGAGATGATAGAGACAGGGATGATAGAGACAGAGATGATAGAGACAGAGATGATAGAGACAGATGATAGAGACAGAGATGATAGAGATGATAGAGACATAGATGATAGAGACAGATGATAGAGACAGAGATGATAGAGACAGAGATGATACAGATGATAGAGACAGAAATGATAGAGACAGATGATAGAGACAGATGATAGAGACAGAGATGATAGAGACAGATTATAGAGATGATAGAGACAGATGATAGAGACAGAGATGATAGAAATGTGACACGTAGACAACCCATGCACCGAAAAAAAGCAAACGCATGCAAAAACGCTTGAAATCGCATACAATCGCGTTCAAACACTGCATTTTTTTGTCGTAATGCGCACGCTTATGCGACTAAATATCGTAGCGTTTACAAGCATTTGCATGCGTTTTTTTATGCGTTTGATGTGCGCTCGAAATGTATCGCAAAAAAAACGCAAGTGTGAAAGTAGCCTAACACCGGCATTAACTGCCTCCTGCAAACAAATTTTTATTTCTCTCATAATTTTAAATTTGGGGTCCCCAGCCTTCTTTTCATACACATTATCATCACCCAACTGTCTTAAAATTTCTGCAATATACTTACTCTTGTCCATGACGACGACAGCGCCCCCCTTATCTACAGGTTTGATCACAATGTCGTCGCCATGGGCAAGTTCCTGTGAAGCAATATATTCCTCCCTTGTAACATTAGGATGTGAGAATACATGTGTAGCATTTTTTCTTAAATTATAAACCTCAATATAACTGCTTCCTCGAATGCGTCAACAACTATGGAATAATTTGGGGGGACAAAACTAGTATTTTTTTTCAGACCCAATTGTTTCAATTCAAATTCATTCTTCTTAATACCACTAGTTTTATTTTTATCACCAAACCACTCTTTAAGTTTAATTAATCTAAAAAAAATTCAAGATCAATCTTCAGGTTAAACCAGTCTATGTGTGAACAAGGGCAGAACGATAAACCCTTATTCAAAATGGTTATTTGTGATTCAGATAGTACCTTTTGTGAGATATTTACTACTAATTCAACTCTCGCTTTCTCAGAGTGATTTGCCTCTGTGGTTGAGGTTTGATCTTGTCTTGTTTTTTTCGTGTTCCGGTGGTGGCGCCTGCCTCCTCCGTTTATTTGATCCTCCAACACTTTGTCTGAATCTATAGGGAATAAAAATAATAATACAGACATCATCATTAGTCATATATACATCTCCATTGCTCCAATGACCTCTTTTCTTCCACACTGGTTTTTTTATCCTTTTGCCAAGTATATACATGTCTTGTCTCATAGTCCTCAATATCTCTGCTCCATTTTTCTCTTTGGGTTTCCTCCAGATCACCACAAAATTTTATTATGCCCTTATCAAATTTATCTTTGAACAATGTCCAGTCCTCAACATTTAGAGTATTCTATATTTTCTTCTCCAAATTACCAACAATGGATTGTAATTTTTTTGATCTCCACTTGTAGATATTCTATCTTCAAAAGTATCACATCCATAGCATATTTATTCGATATCATGGTAAAACGTGTGCAAAATGATGGATTTCCCGCAAATAAATTAGGTCGTATGTTAGATCTCAGTCCTCTTGGGAATTTTTTTTCTTTAAGATACTGCCCCAGGGTAGTTGGATGCAGCTGTAAACTTATCAAACGTTTCATTTCATTTTCATACTTGCGTTTCATTACAGTAATAAATGGCGTCTTTAAGAATGTAGCATCTCCTTCTACAGTCATGGCCAAAAGTTTTGAGAATGACACAAATATTATATTTTCACATGATCTGCTGCCCTCTGGTTTTATGTGTGTTTGACAGATGTTTTTTTATCACAGACAGAAATATAATTGCAAACATATGAGTAACAAAAGCTTATATTGACAGAATGAGTTAATGCAGAAAGTCAATATTTGCAGTGTTGACCCTTCTTCTTCAGGACCTCTGCAATTCTCCCTGGCATGCTTTCAATCAACTTCTGGACCAAATCCTGACTGATAGCAGTCCATTCTTGCACAATCAATGCTTTCATATTGTCAGAATTTTTAGGTTTTTGTTTGTCCACCCGTCTCTTGATGATTGACCACAAGTTCTCAATGGGATTAAGATCAGGGGAGTTTCCAGGCCATGGACCCAAAATCTCTATGTTTTGTTCCCTGAGCCATTTAGTTATCACCTGTGCTTTATGGTAAGGTGCTCCATCATGCTGGAAAAGGCATTGTTGATCGCCAAACTGCTCTTGGAGGGTTGGGAGAAGTTGCTCTTGGAGGACATTCTGGTACCATTCTTTATTCATGGCTGTGTTTTTAGGCAAGACTGTGAGAGAGCCGATTCCCTTGGCTGAGAAGCAACCCCACACATGAATGGTTTCAGGATGCTTAACAGTTGGCATGAGGCAAGGCTGGTGGTAGCGCTCACCTTGTCTTCTCCGAATGAGGCGTTTTCCTGATGTCCCAAACAATCGAAAAGGGGATTCATCAGAGAAAATAACTTTACCCAGTCCTCAGCAGTCCACTGCCTGTACCTTTTGCAGAATATCAGTCTGTCCATGATGTTTTTTCTGGAGAGAAGTGGCTTCTTTGCAGCCCTGCTTGAGACCAGGCCTTGCTCCAAGAGTCTCTGCCTCACAGTGCATGCAGATGCACTCACACCTGCCTGCTGCCATTCCTGAGCAAGCTCTGCACTGCTGGTAGCCCGATCCCGCAGCTGAAACACTTTAAGAGACAGTCCTGGTGCTTGCTGGTCTTTCTTGATATCTATTGGGGAGATGGCTAACTAACATACCGTATATACTCGTATATAAGCTGAGATTTTCAGCATCTTTTTTTGTGCTGAAAATGCCCCTCGGCTTATACACGAGTCATTGGGCAGAAACCAGCGGGGGAGGGGGTGCCGCGGCAGGTGCCTGTGGCTGGGACATCATATTCACCCTCCCCGTGCCATTGCTGAACGTCCCGGCAATCCTCTGTTGTACCCGGCTTCCTGCATCTCTCCTGTGCTGAGCGGTGGCATAATACCGCTCATTAAGGTCATGAATATGGACGTGACTCCACTCCCATAGGCGTGGCGCCCATATTCATGGCCTTAATGAGCGATATTATGTCACCGCTCAGCACAGGAGAGCTGCAGGAAGCCAGGTACAACGGAGGATTGCCGGGACGTTCAGCGATGGCACGGGGAGGGTGAGTATGATGGAGGAGGATGGGGAGCATGGAGGAGGACAAGGAGCATGTAGCAGGACAGGGGGAGGACGGAGAGCACAGAGGAACATGGAGCAGGACGGGGAGGATGGAGAGCACAGAGGAGCACGGAGCAGGACGGGGGGGAGGATGGAGGGCACAGAGGAGCACAGAGCAGGATGGGGGAGGATGGAGAGCACAGAGGATCAGGACTGCGGCTTATACACCCGGCTTATACTCGAGTCAATAAGCTTACCCAGTTTTCCGTGGCAAAATTAGGGGCCTCGGCTTATACTCGGGTCGGCTTATACTCGAGTATATATGGTAGATGAATTTAAAGTTCTGCCCTCCTTTCAGACCGAAAAAAATCAAAATGCTGGAGAATTTGTAGTAAGATCAGATTTGGGCTCTTTGAAAAAAAGCCACCAAACTACTCTCATGGGGGGGGGTGGGTAATAGGAAGGGCTGTTTTCCTTGCCTTTCATGTGTAAATTGTGTCCAAATGAATAAAGGGTCTACTTTTGAACATCCAGTCACTCACAAGGTATATACCAATAAACAATTTTTGAAGTGTAACTCTGATTATGTTGTGTATTTGTTGGAATGTCCCTGCAAGCTATGGTATATCGGAGTGACTACATGTGATTTTAAGACTTGTTTTAATCATCACCGGTATACCATTAGAAAAAAGAGACTGGATTTGCCGGTTTCTAAACATTTATTGAACAGAAACATACTGAAAAAGAGCTTAGGTTTAGAATTATAGATACAGTCATGGCCAAAAGTTTTGAGAATGACACAAATATTATATTTTCACATGATCTATTGCCCTCTGGTTTTTATGTGTGTTTGACAGATGTTTTTATCACAGACAGAAATATAATTGCAAACATATGAGTAACAAAAGCTTATATTGACAGTTAGAATGAGTTAATGCAGAAAGTCAATATTTGCAGTGTTGACCCTTTTTCTTCAGGACCTCTGCAATTCTCCCTGGCATGCTCTCTATCAACTTCTGGACCAAATCCTGACTGATAGCAGTCCATTCTTGCACAATCAATGCTTTCATTTTGTCAGAATTTTTAGGTTTTTGTTTGTCCACCCGTCTCTTGATGATTGACCACAAGTTCTCAATGGGATTAAGATCTGGGGAGCTTCCAGGCCATGGACCCAAAATCTCTGTTTTGTTCCCTGAGCCATTTAGTTATCACCTTTGCTTTATGGCAAGGTGCTCCATCATGCTGGAAAAGGCATCTTGGAGGGTTGGGAGAAGTTGCTCTTGGAGGACATTCTGGTACCATTCTTTATTCATGGCTGTGTTTTTAGGCAAGACTGTGAGAGAGCCGATTCCCTTGGCTGAGAAGCAACCCCACACATGAATGGTTTCAGGATGCTTAACACAGTGCGTGCAGATGCACTCACAACTGCCTGCTGCCATTCCTGAGCAAGCTCTGCACTGCTGGTAGCCCGATCCCACAGCTGAAACACTTTTAAGAGACGGTCCTGGCACTTGCTGGTCTTTCTTGGGCGCCCTGGAGCCTTTTTGGCAAAAATGGAACCTCTCTCCTTGAAGTTCTTGATGATGCGATAGATTGTTGACTGAGGTGCAATCTTTCTAGCTGCGATACTCTTCCCTGTTAGGCCATTTTTGTGAATTGCAATGATGACTGCACGTGTTTCTTTAGAGATAACCATGGTTAACAGAAGAGAAACAATGATGCCAAGCACCAGCCTCCTTTTAAAGTGTCCAGTGGTGTCATTCTTACTTAATCATGACAGATTGATCTCCAGCCATGTCCTCATCAACACCAACACCTGTGTTAATGGAGCAATCACTGAAAAGAGGTTAGCTGGTCCTTTTAAGGCAGGGCTGCAATGATGTTGAAATGTGTTTTTGGGGATAAAGTTCATTTTCTAGCCAAATATTGACTTTGCAAGTAATTGCTGATAAGCTGATCACTCTTTATAACATTCTGGAGTATATGCAAATTGCCATTAGAAAAAGTGAAGCAGTAGACTTTGTAAAAATTAATATTTGTGTCATTCTCAAAACTTTTTGCAATGACTGTACTATACCGGTACAACGAAGGGGGTGATAGAGAAAAAGTTTCGAAAAAAAGAGAACTTATGTGGATTCACGAATTGAATACGCTAAGACCTAGAGGTCTAAATGTAGATTTCAAAATTCATACTGTTATTTAAAAATCCCTCTATATGCTGTTTATCGTGCTTCACTGTGTAGCGATTCTGGTGTTGTTTTAGGAATGTGTTGTATTCCATACATTCTAATTTTATTTTTTATTTTTGTTATTTTTTTAGATACGTCACTTTTCGGACAACAGTCACTGGTCACTTTATGATTCCCCAAAGGGGATGAAGTCTTATGGATAATGGAATTTTTCTTATAAAAAGAATGTTATTGTTTGAGTATTTTAATTTTTTTAAGAATAAATTATTTCACTGATTAAGAAGAGGTTGTTGGCTAACTATTTTATTGCGGAAGTTACCGCCTATTTGTCAGTGCTGGATATTTTTTCACTTAGTATCCCTTAGATGGGTAACCTGGTCCTGACAGACTGGGTGACCACCTTAGGCTCTACGTGGGTGTTCTGATGTTACCTGAAGAAGGTGATAGTCAGTACATCTTGGTGATGATGGGATCTTATATTACTTTATTAAGGTGGTGTTTATTGAATATGCGCTATATATAAAAATGCGCTAACCGCAAATAGTTATGAGAATGTGTGTTCAGAAAGAAGACACATATATATTGGCTGCACGATATGGCGCTATGGTGTTGGAAGTACGCACGCGCTGGTAGCGCTATATATTGTGTGAATGGATCGCAATGCACAATGTTCCACACCTAAGATGGTGCTGATGTGTCCGGATTGCATAAGTGCGCATGTGTGGGCTGAAAATTGCCACACATACTACATGATTGGCCACAACCTCTGAGTTTCTCAGTGAAGCGCTTTGGACATGCGCAGTAGTCATAATCTAACGCTGAAAATGGCGTCCTTCATGAGGTTTTGTGTATACCTGAAGGGGTAAGAGATTATTTGTTATGTGCACAGCTGATATCTAATTATGTCTATGATTATGACATGTTAAGAATGAAATGATAAGCTTCAGCAGTAATGAATTCTATGCACTGGGCACATTAGCACATGTATGAATTGTGGTATATTCACAGATAATGATGATGACGTTATTCACTTTGATTAAAGATTTTAACTCTATGTATAAATGAATTAATTCATGATTGTGAGCACTTGATGGCGGTTGGATTTGCCTATAAGAACACACATTGGTGTAACACCCACTGCTTGAGAAAGGCTCAGTATCAGCCGAAACGTTGCCCAGACGTGGGTCTGAATAAAACCACTTTTTTTTTCTACTACTAAAAATTTGGAGTGCTGCCTCTTTTGTTTTCCTTATTGAATTTTGGGCATACTATGGATATTTTTGCCTGGAGGCCTGGCACTCTCTATTGAATATATTTAATATTGTGATGTTCCAGTTTTTTTCACCTATCTATCTATCTATCTATCTATCTATATATCTATCTGTCTATCCCATATCTATCTATCTATCTATCTATCTATCTATCTATCTATCTATCTATCTATCCCATATCTATTTATCTATCTATTGTAATGCGGCGGTAGTACACTTATACAGTGATGAGGCGGTGACCCAGCAAAGTTCCAAAACAAAAGTCTCTTTAATGTGTTTACTTCACAGCATTAATGTCCAACTCAAAAAAACACAGCACACGATATCCTCTGGATCGCAGCTGGGCACATATCCTCTGGATTACACAGTCACTAAACATGCTGGTCCACCTTCATGACCGGTTGTCGTGGGCGACTGCACTGCTGGGTTAATGTCTCTTTACTCACAGCTTTGCACAGTACACAATATCATTCAGTTTACAGTCACTAAACACGCTAGTCCTCCTTTGACCAGTTACTGTGGGCAACTGCACCACTGTGTACGCTGCGGGTGCCAGGTCTCTTAGCTCCCTTGGCTGTTTGGCTCCACTTGCCTGTATTGCCTCACACAAATGGAGCTCTACAAAGCCTTCTTCTCTTTACTTTTCCAAACACCAGACTGACACTGGCCCTGACACACCCAAACCCTTTACTGCAGGGCTTTTAACTTGACTCTGTGGCCTTCAGCCACATAGAAAACCCGGGCCCGGAATGAAACGGACTTCACCACTATCATACTGCAGTCTGTTTCAAACACAAAAACCCAGAGCAGGTTTTCCCTAAATCTGCCTTGGACAACTAGCATGTCCAAGACCTATACTCACTTTAGTATTCACTGTAACCACAGCTGTGCCTGCAATGCCCTCTCATGGCCTCAATACGCCTCCGGGCGCATCCTGGGGGAAAGATACAGTGACCCCTACATGTAACACCAGTCACTGACTCACACTATCTATCTATCTATCTATCTATCTATCTATCTATCTATCTATCTATTATCTATCTATCTATCTATCTATCTATATATCTATCCCATATTTATCTCATATTTATCTACCGTATCTATCTATCTATCTATCTATCTATCTATCTATCTATCTATCTATACCATATTTATCTCATATTTATCTATCTATCTATCTATCTATCTATCTATCTATCTATCTATCTATCTATCTATCTATCTATCTATCTATCTATCTATCTATCTATCGCTCATTCTGACATAGGAACGTGAAATCAAATGTCATGAAACATAAAACAATGTAAAAAAAAAATCCCAGCAAGCTACCAGTCGGAAAGAGAAGAAGAAACTCCACTGATAGGATATTTTGGAGGGATGAGTGCATACGACAGACTCCTAAACTGCGGATTTTTCCCTAAAGAATTTTATGTGCAACCTGATACTGTGTGAAGTGCTTATTTTACAGGATACGTTTCACAAACACGTGTTTGCTGGATAGTTAAGCTGTGAAATGGACTAAACATTTCATTTTTTAGACGTGAGGGAATACTTGGTACAATAATACTCTGTTTGCCTGTGCAGATATGGAAATAAGGTTTATGTGTAGGAATCCCTTAGGCTTTTCAGTTATGGAAACTAGTAAAAAAATATTTCTAAGTACTTTGGAAACTCACCGATATCCAGATTTCTTTTATTTTGCACTTTGAAATCCGTTACTTTGATATTTTATACTAACTGTATGATTGCTTCATAATTATAATAAATATGTTGCAAACATAAGGGTGCTAATGAACATTGTGGCTTCAGAATTGTAGGGAACATGCAGCTAAGAGCCATGCAGCAAAGCCCAAGGCATTTTTAAAACAAATACATTTTTTGAAAGGCTTTTTTTGCCTACGTAGTTTGTATAGGTGTTTCACTAGTACAACTTGCACAGTCAAAAGCCGCGTTGCAAAATTGCAGCAATTTGCATTATGACAGCATTCTTTTTTCAGTGCAGCTCTTTTAGTTGTGTTGTTTTGCTACTGCATCATGGCTGCCTCTTTTATTGGCACTAGAGATGAGCGAATACATTTGAGTGGGGTTGAGTTAGAATTTTACAAAATCCACATTAGCAAAATGGCGGCCGCGAATACTGAAATATGGCGCACATTGTGTTGTCATGATGTACAGTAGTGACCTTTCCTCCTCAGCAGAGCTCGAAAATCCAGGGATTTCTGGGCTTGTGACAGTGATGAGAAGAAGGCGGTGAGAGACTGCAAAGCATAAAAAAGAGACATTAAATACATGGAGAATAATTCCTATGCAAATAGAATTTTCTGGCAAAATCTGCGTGAACAGGTGAGTTTAAATTTTGCCTGATCTGCTTATCTCTCATGGGCGCTCTGGGGCTGGGTTCGCACACTAGTGTTCCACACGGTTTACTGTGAATCGCAGTAGTTTTGCTGTATGGTCCTTAGCTGTGCGATTTTTACAGATGAAATATTAAAAAAGTAAATGACTAAATAATGTGCTTTACGTAGCTTATTTTGCACTGAACACCAAAGAGTTGGCAACACAATACCAGTATCAATCAATGGTAATGAATAATATATCCATGCATATATCAAGTAGTATGGTATGATACTGAGTGTAAAGGACCAAAATAATTGGTTAACACCTAATTACTAAGAATCAGATATGAAAAAAAAGGTGTTGATAACCATATCTTGTGAAATGGAAACAAACTTTTGGTACATAATAAAATGAAGAATCATACAACTAGCCAAAGTAGTGGTCCACAAACCAGTACATCACACTGAATACTATAGTATGATCAGTCTGGGAACATGATTACATCATACAGAAGCGATCCAAGATAAAAACAAATGTTTATTGTAATAATTAAAACATAATTACATTAAAAAGAATGTCTCAAGGAGAACGCCATCATATAAAAAAAATATGGTAATGTGAATGAGTACAAAATAGCTTAACTAAACCAGTAATGGACCACAGTGTGTCTCATTAAATATATAGAGTGCTCTCAGTGGGAGAAGCAAAATAGGAATCTTGTGGGTATGATACCTTTTAATGGCTAATAAAATATAGTGAATGAAATTACAAAGCAAGCTTTAGAAACTGCTTACGTCTCTTCATCAGGCTGGTATAACAAAATATTTGAAGAAACCCAATTATATACAGTGAAAAGCAGAGGCATGGTGTGTGCTTTTCACTGTATATAATTGGGTTTCTTCAAATATTTTGTTATACCAGCCTGATGAAGAGACGTAAGCAGTCTCGAAAGCTTGCTTTGTAATATCATTCACTATATTTTGTTAGCCATTAAAAGGTATCATACCCACAAGATTCCTATTTTGCTTCTCCCACTGAGAGCACTCTATATGTTTTTTTCTACTGGCTAACACAGTACCAAACCAATTTTTTTCTTTATCTCAATAAATATATACAATAAGAAGATTATAATTTCTAATGCAAACTACTGGTAAAAAAAGCCACAAATCACATATAATCCATCATTGTAATTATATCAAGTAAATAAATATTCTGCATATAGTATAATACTAGGGAGAAATGGATGAAAGTCGATATGTCCTCAAAACAAAAAGTTTAATTTTGCATAGGTAGTTTACCCGCACAACATATGGGATAATTATCCATTCTGTACACTGCATCTGAGTTTAATGGAATTTAACAACCTGCCCCATATTATAAAGGACAATGGTCAGGTTTTCAAATTGATTATACAATATTCTTTCACACCAAGCATATCTTTGGGATCTAGTGGGCCACGGTTGTGACTACCACCTATAGCTGTGAGTCTTTATACATCTAAATTATGTATACAATAATTTTAAAGAAAGTATTAAATCACATTATTAAACTTTAATCAATAACGTTTGTGAAGACACAGTATTGTATCTTAATTAACCAGATGTCTAGTTTTAGCAAGCCAAGAGGAATAGTTATCAATATTTTGACTTTTGAATTTATGTGTTTCTTTCTGGTTGGTCAAGAAAACAGACTTTTGCATGTGCAAGCCTGTAATATTGTTTTGAAAGTTGACATTTGATGTAACATATTGTGCTCTTATCCTGGATGACTAGTGATGTTTGCTGATATGCTAATTATACATTGTCCATGATGAAAATGTATGCAAATTGATTACATAATTAAACAATGCGAGTTGATCTTATCAGCATTACCTGTAAATACTGAATGAAGGACACTTGTTAATTATAAAAAGAGGTTATATGCCTATGTAAGAAGATGGACCGGATCAGGGGTACCTCTCTTGCGTCGGTTCTGGAACTATCGGGAATGTCACCACTGTTGCTGGGGGAAAGCTTTCTGACCTGGACCAACCTTTGCACTTGACAGCAGGGGGCGTCACTGAGATAAAAAGGGCTGTGCACGGGAAAGCAGGGAGAGATCTGGTGGGAAGACAGAGCACGCAGCAGGACAAGGTCGGTGCTCCCTCCTTGGAGCAACTTGTTAACTTGCTAACACAGGCCCACGCCATACAGTCCCTGCATCTGGGTACATTGACTGTGTGTAGCAATCTGCTATGTGCCCGTTGACTCCTGTGACCGAAGGCCTGACACGCACCGGTCCGGCGACTGCTGCACGTGTGCCGCCTAAAACTGACCATGTGACTCATCTGGGGCTGCGTAATTCTTCACACGCTACCACCACTAAGCCGAGTCACTCTCCGGAGATAACAGAGACTGTGCCTCATCCCGTACGATGAGCCGTGGATACAGGACCCCTCTTAGGACAGCAAGGATACACCTCCTTCATCAGGAACCGGATCCTCAACTTCTTCAGGACCCCACCAGAGACTTCACGTGCCACCTGTGCAGGCGCCACTGATGGAACCTAGGATTCTGCAGCCAAGAAATCGGTGGACTGACAAGTTTTCCTTTTTTTACAATTGTTTTCATGAACAATTGCTTTACCGTACACCTCACCTCCGTGTCCATACTATCCCCCATACCCCCTGCTTAAACCTTCACCTCTCTGCATGGAGTACTACACTGTTATAAAATTCATTAACCCTGCCTCCTGTGCGTCATTGCATCCCGACGCCTGCAATTTCACACCTATGTATAGCGAGACAGAGACAGCCAGAGATTCAGCCAAGAAATCCAAAAGCCAGAGACTCTACAGGACTGCAGGCAAAACATCATGGCTCCATCACAAGGGACACAGATTTGTCATTCTACCAGATGCTAGCTTAGGGTTCCTTGGCCCCAGCTGGAAGAATATACTTCTGCTCCATTGACCATCACTGAATGATGAATATGTTTGTGAAAACCAGGTTGGGACCTGCCGGTTACCTGGCACCTATGGATACATTTGGCGAAAGCCAGAATTGAGACCCGTTGGTTGCCTGGTTCCATGGAGATGTTCGGAGAAGCCAGGCTGTGACCTTCCGGTCAACTGACCTTGTACCTGAATGGACTGTCATCTTCCTAAGTTTGTCATTACCTTCTCTCTCTGAATGCCACAGGTGGGGTAATTGGCCCTGAAAGATCAGAAGTAACAGCTGCTATTATCCCGGAGATCAGCAGAAGGGTAAGACTGTAATGTGCACCATCTTGGGTACTGTGCTGGAACTGTTCTATGTGTTACATGCCTAGTTTGTGGTTCAATAAAGTATTGCCACACTGTTTTATCCTCACCCTGTGTTGTCTGAGTAGCGTTACGCCCACATTTGAGAGAGCGTTTAGTGGGACAACCCCGGGAGCATGCGGTTTTCGCTAGCGGGTCGGGGCACCCGCCGACCCCCTCGAGTCTCCACAAAGGATAAATTTTATTTATTCACACTCCTCATCCTTTCCCTTCCCACTACTGTATAGTCTTTTTAGTGTTGCACACCTATGTGAATAAACATGTCCGAAGAGATATGACAATTCAACCCATGTATATATTTTAAGGGCAATTGGATAGCCTGTGATAATCCTCAAAAATGTTCTGCCACTCTTCAGTCCATCAGAATATGACACTATACATAATATACATAGCATGTAAATTTCTACACGTGTTGTAAAAGTATTTTTGTGGCTTAAAAGTAAAAAAAAAAATCAAAAAGTTGGCTAAACAGGAAGCAAAATTTTATTGACTAATGTTCCAGACCCCAGATCCCACACTTAGTATCTGCAGTTTGAATGTTGACAGCACTGCATGTAAACTGAACTCTAGATCATTCATTTTTGCTGAAAATCAACATTTATGAGCATATTTGGAAATTAATGTGGAGAAGTTTTGAGTTGACCTCTGTATGTCCAGAAATGAAAGTGAAATGATCTGTCATATTAGTATTTCTCTAGCTATGACTTTTGATGTTTACATTTAGCTAATCATCTTTTCTTTCTAGAATTGAACAGCAGTGCTGAGTGTACATCTAGGCAAACAATATGTTTCCATTCAAATATCTCTTAAACAGAAACATCCATCATGTTTAGGATAAATCATTATATTATGTGACTATAATAGCCTCACATTCAAATTCTGGTATCAAACGTTTATCTGCTTGCAAAGAAGAGATCATTGCTAGTGAAGCAGATGATAAGTCATCAAAATTTGAGGTATATGATTTATTTATTAATATGTTCATAAAATGTCCTAACATTATTCTTAGTGTTTAGATACTTTGAAGACTAGAAGTGTTGTGGAATAGTATTTTCCCTTTACAGATTTTCCCTTGTTTTTGCCTGGTTATACATTGAATTTCTTCAAAGTTTTAACCACTTCACCACCTTGTGTTTTTCCATTTTTGTGTTTCTGTTTTTTTGCTCCCTGTCTTCCCAGAGCCATAAGTTTTTTATTTTTCTGCCAATTTGACCATGTGAGGGTGTGTTTTTTGTGGGACAAGTTGTACTTTTGAACAACACCACTGGTTTTACCATATAGTGCACTGGAAAATGGGAAAAAAATTCAAAGTGCGGTGAAATTGCAAAAAAAGTACAGTTCCACAATTGTTTTTGTATGTAAGTGCTGAATAAAAATTCAAACGTTTGTAAAAAAAAAAAAAAGTCTCATTTTTCCAATACCCATAGCGTCTCCATTTTACGGGATCTGAGGCTGGGTGAGGGCTTATTTTTTGCATGCTAAGCTGATACCTTTTGTAGATATGATCTTTTGATCGCCTGTTATTGCATTCCAAAAATATTTAATTCTGGCATTTTGATTTTTTTTCTCATTACGTCGTTTACCGATTGGATTATTTCTTTTTATATATTGATAGACCAGGCATTTATGAATGCGGCAGTTTGAAATATGTGTAAGTTTAATTTTTTAAAATTTTTTTTAATTTGTTTTATTTTGAATGGGGGGTAATATAACCCCTTAGTGACAGAGCCAATTTGCTACTTAATGACTAGGCCAATTTTTACAATTCTGACCATTGTCACTTGATGAGGTTATAACTCTGGAATGCTTTAACGGATCCCGCTGATTCTGATAGTGTTTTTTCATGACATATTGTACTTCATGGTAGTGGTAAAATTTATTTGATATGATTGGAATTTATTTAAGAAAAAAATGGAAATATGATGAAAATTTTAAAATTTTGCAATTTTCAAATTTTAATTTTTTTTTAATTTTTATGCCTTTAAATCAGAGAGATATGTCACAGAAAATACTTAATAAATAACATTTCCAACATGTCTAATTTACATCAGCATAATTTTGGAAACAAATTTTTTTTTCTAGGGAAGTTATAAGGGTTATAAGTTGACCAGCGATTTCTCATTTTTACAACAAAATTTGCAAAACCATTTTTTTAGGGACCACATCACACTTGAAGTCACTTTGAGGGGTGTACATGACAGAAAGCACCCAAAGTAAACATCACTATAAAAACTGTGCCCCTCTAGGTGCTCAAAACCACATTCAAGAAGTTAATTAAACACTTTACATGCTTCACGGGAACTTAAGCAATGTTAAGGAAAAAATTAACATTTAACTTTTCCACAAACATTTTAATTCAAAAACCCAAATTTTTTTTTTTTTTCACAAATGGAAAAAGAGAAAATAAACCACAAAATTTTTTTGTGCAATTTCTCCTGAATATGCCAATATCCCATATGTGGGGGTAAACCACTGTTTGGGCGGATGGAAAGAGCTCGGAAGGGAAGAAGCGCTATTTGACTTTTTCAATGCAGATTGGCGGGAATTGAGATGGGACCCCATGTCGCATTTGGAGAGCCCTGATGTGCTAAACAGTGAAACTCCCCACAAGACACTATTTTTGGAAACTAGACACCCCAAGGAACTTATCTAGATGTGTGGTGAGCACTCTAAAACCCCCAAGTGCATCACAGAAGTTTTTAACGTAGAGCCCTGAAAATAAAAAGTTATATTTTTTTCCCGAAAAATTGCCCCAAATTTTAATTTTTCCCCAAAGGGTAACCGGAGAAATTAGACTGCAAAATTTGTTGTGCAATTTGTTCTGAGTACGCTGATACCCCATAGGGGGGTAAAAACCACTGTTTGGGTGCACGGGAGTGCATGGAAGGGAAGGAGCACAGTTTGACTTTTCCAAAGCAGAATTGGCTGCAATTGAGATCATACTCCATTTCAAGTTTGGAGAACCCCTGATGTGCCTAAACAGTGGAAACCCCCCCATCTAACTCCAACCCAAACCCCCAAAACATCCTAACCCTATTCCCAACCCCAAACTTAACCCCAACCACAACCCTAACACTAACACACCTAACCCTAATCCCCAAACCCCACCCAACCCTAACCCCAACACACCCCAACCCTAATCCCAACCCTAACCATAACTCTAACCACATACCCAACCTTTAAAACACCCCTAACCCTAATCCCAACCCCAACTTAATCCAAAACCCCAACCCCAACTTTAGACCCAACCATAACCCTAAACTTTAGCCCCAACCCTAACCCCAACTTTATCTAACCTAACATAGCCCCAACTAAAACCCTAACTTTTACCCAACCCTAACTTTAACCCCACTCAAACCCAACTTTTCCCCAACCCTAACCTAACTTTTGCTCCA